>JACCIA010000005.1:1195000-2395000 GCA_018906985.1 Apocrypta bakeri | reverse complement strand
TCAAAACACATACAAGCAGATCCCGACTGTACCGAGAGTCCAACTTGTCAAGTAATAAGTCTTTGTTGCATATTAAAGCATTTGAAGTCTTTTGTTATTTTATAAAATACTTGTCAATATTCTAAAAATCAGTTTTTATTGATGAGCAAATCAATACAGTTAATAACGTTATATAGCGTTATTGACAATTAAATAACTAAAAGAACCTGGAAAAACCTTCAATCACCAAAAAGAATCATTAAAAAAGACCTTCTGGTTGTCAATTTACAAGCATTTGAATAATGACAAAAAATTTTGCACTTGAAAGACCACGTTGAATGATTTTTTTAGAAATGGTAATTCTACTTTAAGTTTCTGTTTTTGATAATTCGGTTATATATTTGGCTATAAAAATCTAGTAGTTCTGTTAAAACAAATGTGTAAATGGCTCGTTTTACTCAGAAGAGATCCTGAAAGCATGAAAAAATTGTCCATTCGATGTGCCCTTGCAAATAATTTTTCGATTTTCAGGTACCGAATCGTTTCCTGTATACGTATTTATGTTAATGTAAATATATAAATATTTATGTATATATATACATGTATATGTGTCACAACAAGATACAGTATGGCATATAAACTAAATTTTATGGATTTCGATTGTAAGATTTTGTACTAAAACAAGTTTAGCAATGCCAGCATAATTGCACTGTATCCGGTATAGTAAATTTTATCTAACCTACTTTCTAAATTTGAAATAGTGAAAAATTCACGATTCGTAGTACCGGAATTATGTTTACTTAATAGTAAAATATTGTAGAGTTGAAATTATGTTACACAGCTAATTTCTACTATCCTAACAGTGGATGATTTAGACTTTTTGGATTTAGGAACGTTTATAGTAAAGTTTATCACATTCTATACTAAATTCTATTTGTAATAGTGAAAAATCCACTTTTCACAGTAGTAGAATTATAGTAGTTAAAAAATTATTTTGCCTTTTAAAATAAATGATTATTCCTAACTGAAAGTTAAGTTATTCTGAAAATATTTGAATAACTTTTTAAACGAATGTAAATATTTATCTCGCTTTCAAAGAATCCTCGAAAGTTTATCGAAAGCTAATAATGATGTAAAATTTTTCATTTAGAAAATTATTTCCTCGCTTATTCAAACGCCTATCACAAATTTCGACTTTGACAAATAGCGATTGTACATTGCAAAATTACCAAACTTTCGAGTACACTATCTTGAACTTATAATGAAATTTTGTTATATATACGACATTTCTCTTACTGTATTTGTAAAGCAGATGCACATTACAGTGATATATCATAATATTACATATACGTATTGATTTAAGAATAAAACTTTCAAACTACACATTTACATATGATTTGTACAGGGTAACACGTATAAATATGTTCGACAACTACACTGTTATATACTGGTGGCTAAATTGGAAGATTCAATAATAACTAAGTAGATATATATATATATATATATATATACGGATGTATATAAGGTAAATGGGGGCGGAGTGGGGGGGGGGGGTACACACAATGAATCGACTAAGGAGAGAGTGAGAAAGACAAAGATAGAAAGAGAAAGAATGAAAGAAAGACAGACGATGATGGTCCTTTCTGTATTGCCTAAGGCAGAACAGGTTTATACAGATGGTGTGAGTACATTATGATAATTCGTGAGATGAGGCGATATGACGAGGCATTTCAATTTCAAATCGTTTGGGTCTTCTCTCGATTATATGCAGATGCGACGTAACTTGAAAGAGAGTAAGTGTTCTCGAAATTAATCGTCGAGTCATATATATATACACCTACCTATATATATATGTATAAGTCAACTTTCGGTTAGATAGAAAATGTAAATTGAAAATATAATAGGCGTCGCGTGTCATTGTTCGTTTCAGCACGAAATCTTATCCGAAGCAATATTTTGGCCAATACGTTGTGTGGAACGAGAAAGAGATAAGGAGTTAGCGGTAACGTATATGGCTAAATCGATATCCGAGAAAGAAAATTGAAAAAAGAAAAAAAATAGAACCTCACTCCATTATCGGTAAAAATCATAAAAAATTTAAAAATTGAAGCTTTTCACCTCACGATTTTACCGTAAATCACAAAGATAATAAGACGACATTTCCGGTAAGTGTTTCTGCCTCTAGTTTCTCTCTCGAAAAAGTAATTTTTCGCAGGAAGTACCATATCGGGAGAAGGAATGGATTCGATAGAATGCGTTGGTTTGTCATATTTTTTTTTCTTCTCTCGAATGCATCAGAGAAGGGGAAAAACGTCGGGTCGTCTTTGCTGCTAATGGGAAAATCCGTATACGAATGGCTTTTCCGACGTTTGTTTTTGACGAAAAAAGTATATATAGGTTATTCTCTGATAAATTGACTGGCCAATTTTTCCTTTTCTTTTAAATATTTTTAAACTATTCTTTGGTACACTTTCTACTTTTAAGAATTTTTTAAAATTATTTCATGTCAATATATGTGTTTTTATAGATTTTGGTATTTTATGCCTATTTTCAAAACTTCTCAGACAAGCATTTCTCACTACGAACACAGAAGAGACTACTGTTTAAAAATTATGAATAAAATAGTAGATATCGCATAATAGTCTTTTAAGTCCAAAGTCTTCACCAGTCTCAATATATAAAGATTCATTAGGGCAGATACAGTAAAGAACAATTTAAACATATTCAGAAGAAAAACATAATTTTCGACCAGTGAACCTGTTAGAGAATGACTATATATATCACTGAGTTTATTTTCATTTTTTAATAAATAGTTTATCAATTTACGAAGAAAGATTCATTTATTTTATGTTGCCATGGGATTAATTATTGATCATTGTGTATTTATATATTTGTATATATATATGACAGGATTTCCTAATAAGGAACCCAGTAATAAAAATTTTCTAAAGAATAATTTAGTCGAATAAAATATTTATAAATACCTAAATATGGGTCATTCTCTAACAGATGGACTGGTGACATTTTTTTCTTTTAAATATTTTTAAATTATTCTTAGGCATTGTATCCAATTCATGTTTTTTCATAAAATGTCGAAGTTTATACGTTTAACAATTTTATATTTATTTTCTGAAAATTCTATCTCCTGAGGGAAGTGTTTCTCACTAAAACACAAAAGAGACTTTTATTTTAAAATTAGTTAAACTTTTAGACCAGTGTCAAAGAAGAGATTAAAAATAGATTGACTGGACATAGAATATTTTTTTTAATCAGTGAATGACCCATATATATGCGATATATCGCAAGCTGGTTTATTCCGAAAAAAAATATTATTTACCATGTGAGAACAAATTTTGTTTTAATCCACCAAATGAACGAAACATTGATCCATAGTACAAATTAAAAATCCATTCGAACGTAAAAGCTCACGATGTTTACTTTGAAATAGAAGCCTATTCTGACACGTGCCGTGAATACGTGTCTCCACAGCTCACTCGATTTTTCGGTCGGCTAGAGCAAAAGCTTCACTGCAGAGTAATCTTATTACGCGACTGTACGCGACAGGACTGCTATATATAATGGATCGTCTTTACATCGGGTTCGATTACGAGACGAAGCCAATCTCGCAACAGCTAATAAAAAGCTCATTTCCTGCCAAAACTGTTTGCGGTTAGTAGACATATATATATATATATATACGTCTACTATATACTATCAGTTCTTTAAAACCCTTTCGGTGTCGAAGGTCGATAACCAACAAACACAAAGAGAAAAAAGTCCTCTACAACGAGATATATATATATATAAATCGCGATGCGACTCACGTTTCGAAGCGATCCTCCTCAGGGCAATACGTCTACTCCCACGCAAGAGGGGATGCAGCAGATAAGCGTCCTGCCACAGCTGGCAAATGCGGTGACGTTTTTCATAATTTAGTTGCCGAAATGCTTGGGAACTTTGATAAATTTGTCCCTTCTACATATAAGGTGAGGAGGATTTTTGTATTCAACCGCGTCGAGCTTTTTTTGCGCAGGAAATTTAAAATCGCGCGTTATTGTTATTACGTGTATTTTTTATTGGCAAACGACCGTTTCGTAGATTATAGCAGAATTGCAATTATGGGAGTTATGGATTTCTCTTTTTCCTGCTAGTAAGCACAAATCGCGTCGATGCAGCGAAACTTTGCGTTACCCCCCCCCCCCCTCCTCTCACTCTGTGTTACTCCGCGCAAAGCGAAATTTTATTCCGCCCCTTGCTTTCTTTCATCGAGAGCAAAACGCTCTAGCGTCGTTTGCGGAACAGAAAAAAAATGTGCACTCGCCGCGAAAAATTTTCTCCCGCGTTCGCGCGAGAGCCGCGTTTGGCGCGATATTTCGCTGTCGTAAAAAGCAAGAGCTAGTCGAGTCGGATTTGAAAGTTCGGAAAAGAGAACACTTGTAGGAGACGAAAGTAAAATTGGCTATATATATACGTTGAAAAATTTCAAGAGCGAAGAAGAGAAGACGTTCGAACGCGAGTGGAGCAATTAACTTTTTTTTTTGTTCTAATTTCAAAGACGTAGTGCCACTCTCTTTCCATGGCGATTTTTCAATTACTACGGCCTTTTCGAGATGATTGTAACTGCCCGTGATTACGTTCCTTTTTTTAATTTATGGACTATATATATATATATGTAAGTAGTTTCTTAGGATGATAATCGACGCCCTCGATCAAGCGTTCGATTGCGCACATTGTTTTGGAGTTTATTTTTACGATTCGCTCGAAATTTTAACTAGTCATTAAAATTTCGTGAAAATGACCGACGATCAACACGATGACTTCGTTGAAACAAGTTATGAATGAAATGGGTCGATGAAAATAAAAAATATTTGAAATAGTGAAAATTCATTATTTGTAAAAGGTAGAATGGTGTACTAATTCTAAAAGAGAACAACAATTTTCTTAGTGAAAAGTCAATGTTTAATGTTCTTTTGAGTAAAATTTATTTTGATTTATAAGTAATTTTTAAAAAAGCAATTGTGAATAATAATTTACTAAAGCGTACAATAATTAATAATAACTGTTTAATGCTTAAAAAACCATTTGAATCGAAAGATTTTGTATAATTCATTATACGTATTTAAATATGTTATTGCATTAAATATAGAATATTCACTATAATTTAAAATTGTATCGTCACTTAATAGACAATAGTTACTTATTAAAAACCCGAAAGTAATTTCGCAATATCGAATATAGAGAATTTTTAACCAGTTCAAGCTACTATTTAGAATTGAAAGATTTTACATTATAAATATCGAAAATTTACTACAAAATAAATTAAGATTATTTCCACGTAATAGTAAATGATTAACCAATTCCGAAGTAAAAATAATTTTACATTATATGAATTTCAAAAACCGGATATTTTGAACAATTTCAAATTTCGAGTTTACTCAATACACAAATACATATACAATAGAGTGTTTCACAAAGGAATTGCATAACTCGCTCTCCTTTGAAATTGTTGATAATTATGCGCATAAGTCAACGTCAATTGACCCGTTTTTTAATTACTCCGACTGGTGCAAAGCGCAGGGAAACAAGAACCATGAAAATTAGAGGGCTCGTTGAGAAAGAAACTTGAGTCGTGAAATGAGCTTGAGAAATAACGTTAATCAAGAAATCGCAAGAAAGTCCTCGATGTACGGTAATTACCGCGACCTCTAATTGCGTCAATTAATCGTCGACGTTTTACTCAAAGAGAAAAAAAACAACCCAAAGATTCTATTTTCGGCTACGGTCCCTCTACATATAAGCATAAATTTTTGTTGTTAGTGAAAAAAAAAAAAAAGAAAAAATTTAACGACTGTCCAGAGCAGAGCGTGTATATATCACGCGTTCGCGTGTCGACTGTATACGGCGATACCTCGTGGGTGTCGCTCGCATTTGCGCGGGACCAACAGCGGCTGTTGGTATATACACTGTAACGCTAGAGTTAGCGAGAGAGAGAGAGAGAGGGAGAAAGAGACAGAATCGGATTAATGTCCGGCCATTTTCGTTTGACCCGACGAGCGAAAATACACGTAAATACCGATTGTAACTCGTACTCGAGCACGTTTATTCAGTCGTTGCAGCCTTTAAGCCTTTGAGTCACGTTTCTCCGAGGTTTGCTTTTGTATCGACACGGAGCCTTTTAATTCGAACATTAAATTCTGATCCGCGCAGCCTTTGAACGCAATCGATTCACAGCTGTTATTTCGTTTTTTTTTGTACTTTAATTTTTTTTTTATTCTAAACGAGAGAAATATATATACACTCGAAATCAAGCAGCTTTTCTTGAACCAGAGATAGAGAATATTTGACGCGTGAATAGTCCCTCGTTTGGCGTAAATCGAGTTATATCCAAATTCGAGCTTATACGAAGCTTAAAACTGTCCTGTATATGTATTTTACTGTATCTCACGAAGAATATGCCGAGTACACGCGTACACATTGAATTATCCCATTTCCCTTTCATTTCCTGCACACCTACGCGATTAGCTGCCGCTGTCGTCGTCGTTGCCTTTTTACTCCGCAGTATAAACTCGAGCGCGATGATGCAAACGACTGTGTATAAAATACAAAAACGTCGCGCAAGCTGTGCACAGGTAATAACGAAGTTGAATTTTACACTGTCGTGACAACAAAGAACGAAGAAGGAGGGGAAGGGGCAGATCATAGAGAAATATAGCACTTGGATATCGATTTTATAATCTCAAATATTTTCCGGTAATATTCACGCGATGCAGCGATCGTTTTACGATAGAGACGTGACTAGGAAGTTTGTTATTTATTTATTTGTTTATTTATTTATTGTTATTATTTTTATATCTTGAGTTACGAATTTCGTACTGCTATTATTATAATACGTTGAGTTACAAATTTGACATATATTTAAGTCATCTAATAGAGCTATGAAGACACGACTTGAAACTATTTATGAATTTTCAATCAGAATCGATCAATGTTTTTTTATAATTTATTATACCAAGAGTTACTAATTGGCCATTACTAAGCAATACTTCGATCGAAATATACTATTCCTGTTTGTCTGTCCTTAAAAAGTGGAAAAATTTATTTACAATTAAGAATAAAATTAGTTATATTTTAATCTTTTACATCAGTGATCTTAACCAAATTATCAATGAATCGAGTCAATTGTTCTTACTTGCAATAAATCTATTTTATTATTAAATATCCAATGATTTATTCACATTGAAATAAATTTTGTTTCTAACTCCTATTTCTTTAAATTACTTGCGTCTATATAGCAACTATTGATATTCGCAGATTTGGATATTCTGTATATCTTTGTCACTGTTCCCTTGGATATATCCGTTGAGTTTAAGTAAATCTTTTTTATTTCATTGTGCATGCACTTTCTACTTCTGATTGTACGCTTATAATTTATTTTCTACTATTTGCAATTGTTTAAAGTCATAGATGCATAGAGGAAAAGCTTTATCTCTTTCTCTCTCTCTATATATACATGTATAGATATAGAAAGAAAGAACAAGTAGACCACTGCTTCGAGAGAAACAATAGTCGAGTCTGCAGCTTCTCATTTTTGCATCTGACAGCTCCGGCGCGAAACAGTTGTATCGACTGTAGAGTGCAATTCTCGTAGCTTTGAATTGTACGACGTCGTTTCTATCGAATTCCACGTATGTACACTCTATACTTTCTCTCTGTAGGTACTAACCATTTTTAGCAGTACAAGCATTAACATTCACCTCGAAAAATTCCGTATATTTATATACCACAGGAAATTCTCTGCAAACGATCACACCGTCAAACGTATACTGCACTGTACACAAAATATTTCAAATTTCCCGCGCTTGCACCAAAATAAAAACTATACCCGACTATACGAATTTTTCTTCCAATGCGAAACTATCTCTCTTCCGGAACGAAAGAGAGAGAACAAATTTTTTGGAATCGACGTGGATGTAGAGAAAATGAAAGAAAGCGGTTAATCAACCGGCAATTTCCTCGCATGCATAACTGTATACATATATATATTCGCGTATATGCGAGTATTCTTTTTTTTTCTTGCGCCTCGTTTGCGGTATTTTCGATCGGAATGGAAAATCCATGGGTAAAAAAAAGGCGAGTGACATTTAAATACACAAAGGCCGCCGGAGGACGACGACAAAAGCCACAATTTCGCGGCGATTTAAACGACGTATATGTACGTGTATGCGTACGCGCATACACATACATGTATCAGGACAGAATATATTATGCGTGTGTGTACTTAGGTCGTATATAACGGTTTTTAACGAGGTTTTGCGGTAAATGAGACGGACGATTGATGAATCGAGATTGCTTTTCTTTTGTTGTCGAGATGAAAGCTCGACAAAACGTTGACGAGCGGTTTTTTTCTTTCTTCTTACGTTTTTTACACATACGCATGTGTACGATATTTTTTTCAGCCGAAAATTAGACTTTCATTCGTAACATTCGTTATCCTTTGTCCTGCTGTGTATTATAAATTCACGAATTTCGTTGTTCGAAATTTCGTACTGCCCGCTAGGGGGCGTGCTGTCTAATCAATGCGCCAGTGGTAAAATTATACTATGATAAACTTGAAGTATTTGTATGTTTCTGCGATTGCGATAATGTATTGTTAGATTGCGATACATTGGTTATGTTACATAATAAAATCTGATTCAACTGCAGGTAACACTTTATTAATCAAATAGAATTATTTCCACTCGGTGACGATATAAATATAATGATAAAGGTTTTATGCTCCAGAATTTTTTTTCAAAACGAGGATATTTCAAGGAAAATTATTTGCTTTCGAAATTTCGAAACCATGCAATACGAAACGTGCGAATAACTACTAAAATTTGTCAAATCCTCGGTATTTATTGAAACACTTGTTCATAGTTGTTACTCGTTTAAGATTTATTTACCAATGACTTTACAAAGATTACTACGATAAACTAAAAAAAAGAATCATTTCGTAAGGTTCTTTCATTGAAACTGTAAAAATACTAAGTCTACTTATCGAAGCTTAATTAACCGTTGTGTGTAGTGTATATATATATATATATATGAACTGTAAAAAGAAACAGCAAACGAAACTCAAACTACAATCGTATTTCAATTAAAAATAAAAGTACAATCATTTCCTTTTAACATTTTGCTGCAGCGAGTATCGGTCCTATTTCTCGTATTATTAATTAACCCAGTTCGTCTCTCAATCGTTATCGATTTCGACATTTCTCCCAACGTATAACTCGTATTCTCACACAACACACACGCGTATACAGTGACACAAGCATACTGTACTCTAAAGCCGAAAGTACAAACGTCAAAACAGCAAACTGGACGATCTGCTCGAACAGTCCGATATAACAATAGGTAAGAGAGAGAATCGCGTATAGTTATCTGGTATATGGACATAACGAAAGCATCGCGGAATATAACAGCCAGCAAGAACGAGAGAGAGAGAGAGAGAGAGAGAGAGAGACTAGGCGTTGAGTCGCGGCAAAGCCGCAAGCTTGTTGCGGCAGAAGCGCGGACCGCAGCGCGATAATAAAGTTAGGGGGTCCCTCGTGGTCCTGACCAGATTGGAGGAGAGTGAGAGCTGCTCCTGCTGTTGTCGTGTTTATGTATGTGTGTATACGTGAGTGTATATATATAGCGTGCAGCACTGGCGCCAAGAGTAATCAATTTTATGGGGTGTTTCGACGCTCGATAATTTATAGGTGGATAGAGAACGCAGTTCCGGACGATTCTTCTCGTGGGAGTAGACCGGAGTCCGAAAACGACTTCTTAGTTCGAAGGTGTTACCTTCGTCGATATAAAAGTGCGTGTAAGAAGGATTTATGGGATACATTTTTACTAGTTTTCTACTGAGAGATATCGTGAGATTAGGAACAATCTTGGGAGTTCACTTTGAACACTTACGCTGAGCTGGTTTATGTGAGAACGAATTCCGACAGCTTTTCGACTGGATCATTTTCATTGTAAATGTATTAACTTGAACAATAACGTTTTACTTCAAAATTAAGAAGTTTTGTACTGATAGATTGTGTCTTTAGTAACTTTTTGTACTGTCTGCTAGGGGGCGCGTTGTCGATTTGCAAATAGTGAAATTATTCTAGGATAAACTTTAAAGATTGACGTTTAAAGCAACACGAATCATTTTAAAGCATTTGCATATTGGTTCAAAACGATGTTTTTTTGATAAGTTATTTAAGATTTGAAATAAATTGATTTCCATAAGTAGATACTAATTCGCTTTTCGGAGATTTGCGTATAGCATGATAATTTGTGATTATAATTTTATTATGACCGACATGACGTCAATTGTACGAGCAGACGAAAAGTCCAATGATTCAAACGCACTGCAGCGTTAAATCAATTTTCGAGCCTGAAATTCTCCATCATCACCAGTCACATCAATCGGAGAGACAGAGAGAGAGAGAGAGAGAGAGAGAGTCCTGAAATGAGATTTTGGAACATTACTGTCACGTCAGGCTTGGCGTTGTTCGACTGACATTATATACGTGTCATCTCCCCTCCTTTTCACATTTCAATAGAAATGTTAAGAACCTTTACTGACAAGAATTGCCTTTACTTATTGTATTATAGACTTGTGCTATCAAATAGTAATGGGGAATCTTTGTTTCAGCATTCGAACGATAAGGATAAATCAGAATTATAATGTCATTCTAGTTGTTACATATGCATCAATCAAATTTTCTCATTATGAAGCATTGACACTTATGGACAACTACAATAACCACACGTAAATAATAAATTTATCAAAATTATTCTATGTAGGAAATATTTTTGTTCAGATTTGTGGTAACTGATATTGTGAAACTATGTAATGTCGACTAATAATGATAAGAGCAGGTCAGATTTATAATAATGGTTGGTAAGCTGAATTTGAATTGATGATAAAATTGTGCAGTTACTGAATAATGTACGACAATACTGTCCAATAAAGTTTGAACACTAGCCGTATCTAAAAGCTTCCACAACTTAAGCTCCATTTGACGAGAATTTGATGGAAATAAGTTAAGTAAATACACATAATGTATTTGAATTGAATACAAATTTTGTACCAGCAACCTTCGTGTAGTACTGGTTTGCCGTTATTCCACTTCTACATATATTACAGAAAATGATTACGCTAGTAAAAAATACACCATAATTTAGCCAACTTATACGAACACAATTGATGGTGAAAATTTCACCAGAGTACATCACTGGTGAAATTTTTTGAGACCAATAACAAGAGGCTGTTATTATCAGTCCAGTATCGATCGAATACTGGAACTACGTACAGAACCATCAACTTGCTAAGGAAATTGTTTTACTTCCAAATTCTCTCGTAAAAACAAAAATCTTCCAATATAGTCGGCGGATAATTTAGAGCCCGAAATTAATAAGGGTCTCTGATTATTATAAACTATATGTACAATATATAATACTCTGGCAGAGTTTGAGCTGGGCGATAACGAAATTAGAGACCGTCAGAGAAAGCGCGTGAAAACCGATTTATGGAAATCGGCACGTCCAGTCCAAGTTCCGCATATGTGTGTGCGGGCCGTTTTGACGGGAGGACAAGTTGACAAGCCAATTTAACATGCAAAAGGGGGTTCGTCGTCGCGGGACTGAGTTACCGCACGCTTAAAAGTTCGACGGAGGTATATAGGAGGTATATAGTAGTAGCAGCAGTAGCAGCAGCGTCGATTACGCGCAATTTCGACTTGGGCAAAGGTATAAGGCTTTATCTTTGCGGGGCGTCTTGAGGTGCTTCCCAAGACTTCGTTTGAACCGTACAACTCAGGGAGATGGAAAATTGGTCCTTTTGAAGTCGACGCGAGATTTTACCGATGCTGTGTGATGGTTACCAGGAAGTTCGGACATTTTCGACTGCAGAAGAAAGAGAGAGAGAGAGAGAGAGAGAGAGAGAGAGAGAGACGATAATGGAAAGGGAAATTGAGAATTTACCGACCTGTGTACTGTGTGACTCTACAACGACGTATTCGTATGCGCGCGTTCTTTCCGTGTATATATCCTATTCATTTTACTTGGAGCAGCAAGAAAATTGATTCTTTTGAAGATATTCCAGAGTCTTTTATATGCACTTCGTGACTTCTCGCTGTTCTATACTTTTTTTTCTTTTCTGCATTTTTTAGTTTTCACTATACCACGAGTTCGTATGATCGATGACAAACGCCTAGGACCTGTATAATATATAGTTTTCACGGAATAATTTGTTCTTAAATTTGTTCGGTTAAACTGAAAGAACTCGTAGGCAGTAAAATTAATGCAAGACGTATTCAGCATTGAGTTGGTGGAAAATACATCGTGAATATCCAAGAGTACAGCATTTATTTTGAATGGAGCATCATAATATTGCTTGAAAGCCGTTATTTTTTAGTTGCAAATCATGATAGAAATATCTATAACTGATTTCAAAGTGAATTGTTGTACTTAAAAGAAAAAGCTCGGCAATTGTAATTTAACTTTAGCAACTAATGGGTAACTCATTTTATCGTCAATAGTGTATGCATTCGCCTATACCCTTTTCCAGTCCAGCTCATCATCAGGGATATTCTTTGTCAAATGTATAATCACGTTTAATTAGCGTATGGCATCGCATTTGAATGGAGGATTTTCATTATTTAAAAAAGTAAATAATTTCCACTTTATGAAAAAGTTAAATTAAATTTTCTCTAAAAGTGAAATAGTGAAATTTTTCATTGAAAAATTTGGTGAACATCCATTATTAATTAGTTATTATAAATTCGTGTTTTCGCGAAAAAGTTCAAACACTCCTTATCGAATTTGAAATGGTGAAATTTCACTTTCGGAGAGTATATGTGCCTAATAAAATGTAGTACGATGAAACCGTTTCTATTCGATAAATTACACGGATAATATCGAGAATAAAACGAAACCGAACCGCAAACATTTCCGCCGTTAAAGTAACGATTTGAATTATTCTCTTGCGCAATGGTCTTATATCCAAGGGAGGCTAATCCTCGCAACATGACCTTACATAATCGTAAGGCAGCGCCAGGTGTCGTTCTGCAATTCGAGCGAAAGGAGAGGAAATAACTCAACGACCAAGAGGGATGGAATTACGGAAGAGAGAATAGGTACGACGAGAACTCACACCATTCCTTACAATAACGTCGAATTTAGCTGATTTAGCGGCTCGTTTTAATGAAGTAGTTAATTCGGGAAGGACGACGACGACGTGGTGGAGGTTAAATTAATAGGATATCGCGCAGCCTCTCTCGCTTGATGAAAATTCGATTGGACGATGTTGGGAATAATCGCGACTTGATCTTTGCTCTATCTTACGCAATATCTGCTAATTATACAGTAGATACGTGTTACGCAAACTTAATAAAGCCTTAGTCTGTACTCGGAATCTCTATTTCTGTACCGAACGATCCAGATGCGACAATATATTCTGGTCTATGTAGATGCATAAGTTAGTACGATTATTACGATAGTTATAAGTTATTGATATGAAAAGTAGACTCCGAAAGGTTTGATTTGCAAACAGAATCGTTCGAAAGGACCTTTTCAGCATTTGAACTAAAGCTAAAATTCTAGAACTTCGTTTCTACTGGTCCAATCTAGGCACTTTTTTTTAATATGTATACCTTAGTAAGAATGCCAGTACTAATCCAGTATCGGGCGGATACTGGAGTGATAAGATCGGGCCATACTTTAAAACCAGAACTGTACCGGTATTGCATCAGTACTTTCTCAACGTAACGCCAGTACTTGTCCAATACTGGGCCGGTACTGGCTTATAGTTTTATCAGCATTGATCCAATACTTGGTCATTGGTCAGTTCCTACTAGAGTATGAGCGAAACCAAAAAATATCAAAATGATTCACTAGGACATATCGACCCGAGTTTTTTCCTGATTTCTGGGTGTCTTCCAAGTAAATCGAATTATTTAAACATTCGTTTGACAAAATTATCAAAAAATTGTTCTTCGATTCTTCACATTTTTGGAAATAAATAAACTACTTTTCAAGTCTATCATTAAGTGCGGTATTTAATTAAAATTTTATTCTAAGCTCATTTTTTGTTGTATTTCCAAAATTCTTTAAGCACTCGTGACTTTTTCCTCTCAGGAGGATAATAGATTGAAGGTATTTTCTTTGAAAATAACTCAATTTCTGAAATCAAAAAAGCTCATATGACTTTTTTACTTATATATAATATAATATAATGATTATAAATGGAAGCTGAATAGTTAAACTTTCTGTTCGTACATTAACTATACGCTTTCAAATGCAAATGAAAAGATTTCAAGTTATCGTATTACACAGCTGTTATTCAAAAATACACTCAAAAAGATTTGAAAAAAGTTTATTTATAAGTCAAATGATTTCTGAAATAATAGCGTTATTTTTCTTGGCTGAATAATTTTTATTACCATTACCATTTCAAAGCGTAAATAACTTTTTAACTTTATATATGCTTATCATCGAAAACTGATTAATGACAGATTTTTCTTGGCTGAATAACTTTTATTACCATTTCAAAGCGTAAATAACTATACATACGCCTATCAGCGAAAACCAATTTTTCACAACATCGATCATTACGTATACAGTTAATTACAGAATACGATGTCAACATAAATCACTGACGTGAAAAGTAGCCTCCAAAAGCCATAAATAATAATTTGCCAAAAGAATCATTAAGAAAATTCCTTTTGATCAAAAAGCCAAAAAAAACATTTTAACTAAAAGTACTTTTCTACTGGTCTAATCTGAACAAATTTTTTTTTAATACAGCTTTTTCAGTACACTTTCCAACTATATACATTCGATTAACGAACTAACGTTTCAGTCGACGAAAATTGGAAAAATCCTCGGACACAAAGATCTTAAAAAATCGATTGCAGCTTTATTTGAGCTTTCGACCATCGAAACCAAGTGACTACTACTAGTTCAAACGAATGTGTATAGGATATTTTTCACTGTCGCAAAAGAATGTTCGATTTCCACTTGTATCCTGAATTTTACTATTTTCATAGTGATCGAATAATGATTCGTCGTTTTGGAAAGCATAGGGAAAATATCGCGTCGGCGTACGGCGAAGAAAAGAGAATAATTAAACGGTCTCTCTTTCGATTCGTCTTAGGTAAGTCATTTCCATCGCTCGAGATTAAGAGGGTCTTCCTTTACGACGTTCTGTCCGGATGATACTTTTCAAGAGGATCTTTCCCTCTCATTCTCTATCTTTCTTTATTCGCTGTCTCTCTCTTTCTCGCATGAGCTTATCTCTCTTTGAGATAAATTCGATTGATATCACCATGACTCTTCTGTTAATTAAATCCTAAGTCTTCCTTTTAATGTTCGACAACAACCGAACAAGATCACTCTTGCTTTCTTTTTTTTTCTTATATAAATTAAAAAAAAAAAGGAATCGATACGGTATCATCGACGTATTCGTTGTACAACGACGCGCTATTTAGATAAAAATAAATAAAAAAAAGTACAGAAGGAAGAAAAGAAGGCCATCATCTCCACTGGTCAATGGGGTGGAGATATTCGGATTCTTTTGAAAGAGCGTATCTTCCGCTGTCGGCCCTCGACTTTCTCTCGGTACATATATATATGTATATAGACACGTAGAGGATGAAACGCTCGAGCGTTTGTAAAGTGTTCGGCAGCCCTTATCACGACGCTTTAATCCTCCAGCGGTATAACTCCCTTCTTTTTTTTTACTTAAAGTTATCTATATACTTTTTTTTCACTTCATGTACCAGTCGCTCTATCTTATTCTTTCGCTTTCTAAATCGCTTTCTTTGTTATTCACTTCATATACATATATTACTCTGATTAAGAATTATAGAAAAGCAATATATGTCAAAATATTGTTAAAGCCACTCGAGAAATATTTTATCGGTAATTATTTATTAAAGTCTTCTTGATTTTGTTTAAATAATTAAAATATTTAAATTATTCGTAAAATAGGCTTTTTATTATAGTATATATAATATTATAGTATTTATAATATTATTTAAAAGAAAAAAACATTTCGATGCGTCATCTATCAGAGAAACACCCATACATCGCCTCTAACCTTCGATAGACCAGATAAGATCCTAGAATTTTTAATCTTCTGTCGTGAATTGAAAATATGCTGGGAACGACTAAAATTTTCTTTTCTCCGAAAGAAAAGAGCCATTTAAAATTAGTTAGAAGAAAAAACATTGTTTAACCAACCAATCTGACGTAATATTTCTTTTGATATATTTTTATTGAAAATAGACCTAAAATACAAAAAAAAAATTTACAGATCAATCTATCAGATGATCACGAATATCCCTACACCAATTGTTCGAAATAGTAGTCTCCAACAAGGAATGAAAAATATTGTTGACTGTGAAATTTTGGGTGTTGCCGCGAGTTGTTAGCGCGTGATTACTTTGGATGAAAACCAGATGCGGGCAGCTCCGCACAGTCTAAGAGAGATAAACAACGAAAGTTACCACCCACTTTTGATAGCAAACTGTATAATAGCGAAAGACCGAAAGTAAATGCAATTTCCGTGAGTAAAACACGACTTTCTTCCTACTATTATGAACTAACGCTATATATACGTAGCTTTCATAACGAGAGCTTATCATCGATACCGATCAAGAACCATTACGTTCCGTTTTTCCCACAATCGATGTAAACAATAGATTTCGTCCGGATCCATTGTTGTATAAGAGGATTTAGTTCATCTGTGCAATGCCCAAACAACAAAATGCTGAGACTCTCTTTCCCCTCATTGTGTCTCCTCTCACTTCCGCTCCCATTAGTTACACTTCTCGTGTCGATCTAACTTCTCCTTCGTACCTTGTATACACGCGTGTATATCTGTATAGGTATATATGCATATATATATATAGACACAACGTAGCGATCGGATCTGGACTCAGGCGTGTAACGGACCGAGAAGAGCTTCTCGCTAAGCAAACGTGCACAGATCTGGGCCATTTCGTTATCAATCGTCTGAACAACTTATCAATTAATGTATAACGGAGAGTCTCTATAGGAAACAAAATGCACAGTCGCTATGGATTCTCCTACCTATTGTCTCGAACAATATACCTTCAAAGGGATATACGTCCATATAACCATAATCAGACACATCCACACAACTGCGTTTCGAAGATTACGCGAACAATAGCTTAGAGGATTGAAAAAAAATCGAAACGGTAAATTCTCGTCTGGCGAAATAATAATTGCTTTAACGAAGAGAGAGAGAGAGAGAGTGAAAAGGAGTACGAAATATCGCACGAACGCATGAGTGGATTAAAAGTTGTTAAGCCCAGGACAAATCCCGACGATCATTCCCCAAGGGACAATTATGGGATGGTTGTCTGGAATATGTTTCATGTGTACACGCATATGTTATACAGATCTCGTTTTACGGAATTTTTTCGCAATTTAACCCACAAGAGAGTGAGATTCATTGCATTTTATTAATCCAGATCGTTTTTCATTCCGCTTTCGGTATGGAACTTTTGGTATTTAGAGATAAAGTTTGGTGATGATATTAGGCAGTATATTTCATCGTGGCTTTTAATTAGTTTAACTGGTCGTTGAAATTTTCGTTCCAGCTATATGACGTTGTGTTGTTTCTTGAATCTAAATGGATTTTTGGAACAGTTATTGTATATATATATATATATATATTATATTCCAAAGTTCTCTAGTTAAGTGAGCTAATGCAACGTAGGAAACGTTGTTGTCACCTGAAACTGAACTTTGTATATTAAATAAACTGGGATGTTCAGTGATTTGAGCTTTTAAAATAGAAATAACCACGTGGCCTTGACATAAATATAAACTTGCAATTAGTGGTACAGTATAATTGAACGGTTTCTAATCGCTGCAAATATCAATTCAACGATTTGTTGTAAAACATCAATTGTAACGTTCGAATTTTATTTTCATGTCTTTGTTCAGCTATTTGATCAGTTATTACCGATAAAAGACTGATACACAGAAGTTTTTTTTTTCTTTTCAACGATACCTTAAAATGTGCGAGTACTTTTTGAGATTTATATCTTTATTTTTATGTACATATATATAGACGCGAATTATGAATAGGAAAATGCAAAACTTTCGGATTTGTAAATTGTTTTTTAAGGAGGTATCAAAGCCAATTTTTACCGACTCAGTCGATATGCTTGAAACTTAATTAGTCCACTAAATAATACAAAACTAAGAGTTAGTAGCCCTCTGCCGTTACTTTTTCTATTACTATGCCAAATTTGGAATGAAAATGTTTATTACATTTTCGAAAAAAGCTTGATCGGAATTTTCAAAAACAAAATTTGGTTATCAATTTTCGTTCAAGCTTTTCTCGAAAACATGAATAGTTTCTTTTCAAACTTGGCACAGTCATAGATACTGACAAGGCAGAGGGCAACTAACTATAGGTTTTACGTAATTTAGCGGATTTACTTGGATTCAAGCATTTTTTGTTACTGTGTCGACTCAGTCGGTAAGAGTTGAGTGTGTCACCCCCTTAAAGAAACAGTCAACGACGGCGCATTTAGACGTTGGAGTAGCTAATTATCTCGTAAGTATCACCATCGTACTGTAGCTAGTGTGAGAAAAGAAGAACAAAAAGAAACAATTTACTGTTTATCGTTTGCAAATAATTTAATGAATATGCAAGAGGAGGTTTGATTTCTTGGAACGACATCAGTAGTGGTTATTGCGAGATTGTCGAAACAAACTAGCTAAATTAACTGACTCATTCAATTCAGCAGAGCGCGGCGAACACTCAAGCATGACAAATGCCAATTCTTTCATGATTGACAGATGCCGATTGGTCGAATAAAATACTTGATTATCGAATGAATGAATCCTACATAACGTTTGTCTTTCTACGATCGATGCTTGTATTTTAATTTGAATTTCGCGCGGTTTTCAATAATAACCTTGAGGATTCGTCGCTCGTTTTTACTGCTTGTCACCAATCGAATTATGGGATTTGTCATTCAAAGGATGTACATGTGCGTATATATACAGCTTTTAACGATTGATTTCGACATAAAGTCGAGCAGGCTGTATTTAATGCGGTTGAATTTTATTATCCGACAAAATTTCGAAGAGCCTCAACGCTCGAGTCTGATGGATTTAACGCGATTGCGGACAGTATTGGAGGTATAACTAATTATAAATATATTGCGGTTATATATCCCAAGAGAATTTGATCAAATTCGTCAGCGTAAATCTCTCGTGTTAAGTATCGATAGGAAATAGCGCTGTTATCGACAAAAGAGATGTTCAAAAATTATACCTTTTAAATATGGCGCAAAAGACACTCAAGCAAAATTTAACACATAGACACACAGAAGTCGGAATAATCGAGTAATGAATTTATAACATTAAAACTTTCGGTGTCGTACTGCATAAGCCAGAGGCAATTTTCCTCTTAAACTTCTTTCAAGTGTGTATATATACAAGCAGGTACACTTAAAAATTTCAAATTCTCCCACAAAAAGTGTCTGAATACGTAGACGAAAGACACAAAAGCTTTTAAGGCCTTGTGTAGATACGAGCTTCATGGAAAAACGAAAAGACCAAGTACTTTATTCGAGTTTGTTCTCTCGATGAACAACGTTATCGAAAAACTTTTTCATCGATTCTCCAAGACATTCCAATTATAGAGTGAAAAGTATGCCAGATTTATTTCTCTCTCTCTCTCTCTCTCTCTCTCTCTCTCTCTAACTTGCGAAAACGCTTATTCGAGCTTCGACTCTTTCTCTTTCTCTCAAAACGTGAATAATGGAACGAGAAAAAAAAATAAATAAAAAATCACGTTCAACTGTATTTTATTCGTGTAGCGGTAATACAAGAGCCAAAGACAAGTCACAGAGACACAATAAAAAAAAATCATCCGTCGGATCACATTGCGTAGTGCGCCATTCTCAATGAGCTACTTGATGTTTAATATATGAAATATAGAGATATATGAAAAAAGTACAGAATAAAAAGTGACTGATCAGCAAATAGGATTCCAAAGACAAAGGTGTAATGAGATAATCGCAGATAAACACTTGTTGTACGAACTGTGCTTTTATATAGTTATATATATATATATATATATATATATATATATAGAATTGTCCAAGAAACATCAAGTTCACAGTTCGCACACTTGTACAATAAAAGACAGAAAGGAAATAAACGAACGAAATAAAATCAAAAAATAAATTAGTAGAAATGACACAACGAGAGCCTTACTCATCTGGACTCATCTGACAGCACGTTGTCCAACTGCTCCGCTGTCGGACCACCTGCAGCACCGCTAGAGCAGGCTGCAGCAGCCGACCTGCGGCACTCGCGCATATAGAATAACGTTAAGAAAAACAGTTTGAACAGGCCTTTCCAGCAAAATAAAAAAATAATCGACTACTCTACTCGACACTGGTCGGGCCGTTTTTTTAAATTCTCTACTTGTTATAATGTCCCATACACATTTATACCTACATATATATATATATATATATATATGTATGTTTAGTATGTGTGCATATATATATACGTATATATTGAAAACAGAGAAGATTCTCTCTCCGAACCGGCGGCTCGGGGTCGCGGAGGCGAACTGACTGTCAGAACGGAGGCCAGAGAGTACACGCGACTGTACGGAACGAGCCGAGCGCCGCCGGAAGTTCACGATCACTGCTGCCGGTGCACCACCGCTAGAGAAGGGGTGAGTGGGGGTATCGCGCACACGACCTGTGGGTGGGATAATACCACGGAATCTCGTGTTTTTTTTTCAAATACACTCTTTCTTCGAGACAAAGAATGTTTCTCGCCGCGTTAATTATGCATAGTGCGGGGAAACAAGCGAATGTAGCTACCCATCGACTGTATTTCCGACGAGATAGATGGCGAGGGGGGAGGAGGAGATCGAGGCCACGACGAGTAGCGACTCTCCAATTAGGGGACTTCCGGAGCTTTTTGTCATCTCGCGAAGCTTTTACCTATTTTTTTCCTTCTTCATTCTCACTTTTTTCGGTTCTTTTCTCGAACATGTGAAAGTGTAAAACCTATATTGGGGATAGAGCCAGGGCCCAGTACTGGCCCAACAGGGAACATATAGTGGAGTCATATGAACTGGATGGACTTTGTAGGTATAAAATAAATTCTGTGATTTAAATGATGTTCTCAATCAAACACTTCATCACCTGTATATTTTAAAACTTTTCAGACGATCAGACCATCGTCATATGTACTTCCGATCTAATGTACCAGTATTGGGCCAGTATAGTATTACAACTCTGGTTCTTATCATCCTGATATCGTAGGAATATTCAGTCAGTACTAGCAACCAGAAAAATTAACTAAAACTCAGTATCTTAGCTACCAGTACTGGACCGATCTTGAAACGATATTCAGATGATAATAACCCTAGTACAACAAGAGTAAGATCTATTTATTAAAAACAAGACGATTTATTTTAAATCCTCGTATCAAAAAGAAGCTATTAACTGTTAATATGCACTTCTACAATACCTATCAAATTGCAATAACTCGTAATCAACAGTTAATGAATTTGGTTAACGAATCCTTCTCTCAGACATGGAACGGAACAACAACACAGTACTGAAAGCCTATCGGCAGTGCTGGCTTAACATTGTATGGTAAAAACAAGCCAGTACTGCGTCAGCCAATATTGTTTCAACTTTGCTTACTGGCTTGTTGTTCCAGTACCTGCAATTCTTACAAGTGAAGTCCGATAATATTCCGTTTTCTCTGAGTTAAAGTACCGTGCATTACAATGGCGCACTCGCCGCAAGAAAGCGGAAGATATCACTGCAGAAACTTCTCGGTTTACACCCGGAATCGATTCAAGCCTTGCAAACTTCCTCGATGCAGTCGCGAACTTATACGTTGGAGTCGGTATATTATACAGGTATTGCTGGTGAAGATGAACTGTTACGAGCTTCGCTTTACACATGGCAAGGCATGCAGAATTAGTAGATTATTAATGTGTATACGAGTTATTGTCTGTTGGGTTAAACAAATTTTGTTCTTATACATATTTTTAGTTCTTTGGTGCTGTATCTTTGTTCGTGAATTTTGTTTCATGAATCAGTGAAATGAAATTTAAATAGCACAGTTAAATCTATTGTAATCAATTCTAAATGTAGCCAAAACATATAACGACATGCTGGAAATCCAAATGAACATCATATCAACCCCTAAAACTGTTCTAAATAGGGCTTCATGCGTGTGAGAGTCGATAAGTGTAAAAACGAGTCTTTAAGTTACGGAAGCCAAAGTTTCTGAAAATTGTAACTCCTCAGGGAAGCATTTCTAACTTTTTCTTCTAAATATTTTTTTAAACCGTTCTTTGGTACTGTATTTTAGATTTTTTCGTCAAGGTTTTCTAAGTAACCATTTTTACCAATTATTCCATTTTATTTTTATTTTTATTGTTAAATTCAGTTTTAAATCAGGGGGTTCCATCATGACTCTCAACAAGGATAGACGGATAGTTCATGTCATACACTAAAGCATTTCTATTAAAAAAAAACTTATCAATTTAGGAATTTCAGAAGATTATTCATTATGAAAATATCAATATTTTTATAGTAAAAAAAATTTAAGTAAACCGTTACTTATTTAACCATACCATATCCGTTGAACATTTCATTTAGTGCATATAATACAGTTTATTTCTATTTGAGTTATTGCATTATTTATATTTTTCTAGTGACAATGTATAAGTTATCGCAGTAGAGCAGTAAATACTAGTATTTTCACTAATTTCGTTTCTCAACAATTAACATTTTTTTATTTAATTTTCGTTAACTCATAGTTATCTATTCAACAACACGTATGTTTTATCAACAATGGATTATACGGTTCGGAATTATCTTATCGAAGGTAAAATTTCTTTCTATTCTCTTTTAAATTTTAAAACTCTCTGGCTGAACCTTGAAATATTTATAATTTAATTTAAAAAAGAAAAACGACTTCGACATAAACAACAATAATACGCAAAAATACTATTCTCTATCTTCACATATACATATACATATCGAATAACGCGTACTGGTGTTCTCCCACGCGTGTTCTAATAACGAAAAAAAAAAAAGAAAAAAAGGCGTTCAACACCTTGTCGACGGCTCCGATTCTCCAGTTGGCCCTTACAAGCCGTAACGGTTCCGCTCGAGCAACTGCAGCGCACCTGACTCAACGAGTCTCGCCATCTCCGCTCCGATAACGCGTCGAGGCTTACCGTTTCCTTTCCGAGGAACTGCGTTCAAGATTTTTCGCTCTCTGCAACGGTATGCGTCTACTTCTATAGATATATACATATACACACTTGCGTACGTATACTCAGTTTGTATTGTTAGTACTGCCCTGCGGTTGAAAAAATACCCGATACTCCCGATACTGAACACTTATCCATTGCATATGTATATATACATCTGTATATATATATATTCAGTAAAATAAAGCTTATCTGAAAATATTTGAATTAAATAAATTGCATTGTTACTGCTGCTGCCCGGAGGTTCGAAAAATCCCCAATATTCCAGATACCAAATTATATGCATTAAAATAACGCTTATCTACAAACAAATGAGACAATACACTTTGTTAAAAATTTCATAAAAAACACAGACCTCAATTTTTTCTGAGCTTTCGGTGAAAGTTTGATATAAAGGCACTTGTTATTAAATTTAATACACATTCGCTCGGAGTTATCCCCATTCATTAAAGAATCAAGAGTCAATGAGCTCGTAAATTCACTCGAGGTCGACGAAACGACTTTACAATGAGAAATTTCGTTGTGTGTGTGTATATATATGGGTCATTCTCTGACAAATTGAGAGGTCAAACAAATTTTTTTTTTTAAATATCCTGGTATAAATTTCACCAGAAATTGTCCAACTACTTTATACGGTTGGCCATATGTTGGCCAAATTCTGGTAGAAATTTCACGAAAAATCGGCTAACTATTATATGCGGTTGGTAATCCGTTGGCCAACATCTGGTGAAATTTTTACCAGGGCCATCTACTATATGTCATTGGCCATCCGTTGGCGAATTGCGGTTGAAATTTTTATCAGGGTATTTTTAATCTTCATTTCGGCACTGAATGAAATTTTTCATGAAGATTCTTCAACTTACAATATTTAAACCTTGACATTTTTACCGATTTTGCAATTTTATGTCTGTTTTAAAAAAAACTCTAACTGGTCAGGGAAGCATTTCTCACTAAAAACACAAAAGATGTTACAAATTCTAACCTTCATAGACACTGTTGTATTAAAACTCATGATCGAACCTCCTCAAAACTGAATTTCAAGACTTTGATGATTTTTGAAATATATATATATCAGCAGCTTTAAAATTATTTATTTCTAAAGTTTAACTAATTTTCCAACAAAAGTCTCTCTTGTGTTATTTACTGAGAAAGGCTTCCTTGAGAAATTAGAACTTTTTGAAAATTGACATAAAATGCCAACTTTGACTTTCTGTCATTTAGAAGACCTTCATTGATTCACTAAGGTATATACAGGACCAAACAAAGGATTAAAAATATTTTAAAGAAAAAAAATTTTTTATCCGGTCAATCTGTCAGAGAATGGCTCATATATACATATATATTATTGTGGTACACTCTATGTCTCTGATTCTCGATTAAGCCAACAATAATGTTAATCTATACAGGCGAATGTAAAAAGAAGCGGTACTATACATATGCGCGCACTCGTAAAACAAGCCTTGCATAAATTGCCAAGAGTGAGAGAGATGTACAGTTAGGCCGTGGCGCTTCATCGGATTGGCGCACTTATGTGAAATAGCCCCAGCGGCGGTTGCCGATTATTACATTAACGTCTCTCTCTTTCTCTCTCTATCTCTCTCGTACAGCAGTAGTAAAGTCTATATATATAATATATATTATATATCTACATATATCTACATATATATAAAGAAGAGGGAGAGAGAGAGAGAGAGATACGCTCGGCCGCATTAATTTACCAACTCTGGTAATGCCGAAGGGCGCGTCACTGTATAATAGAGCCGCTGATGCTTGACGGTTTATTGTGGGATTGCGGAGCTTGTTGTGCACAGATTCTTTCGATCTTATACCACCTGTTCTCCTTGTATATTTCATTTTTACAAATAAAAAAAACGATTAATAATAATAATCCACTTCTGAACATCGCACATGACGTATCGTCCGAAAATTCGCACTATATATATATACACTCACACACGTATATTACACGCTCAAGTCGGCTTGGGATGTGATAAATATACGCATCGTCCTTCTAACATCGTTCCGCACTCTCGACAACTTTTCCAGAACTGGCGCATCGATCAAAGCCCTTTTTAAAATAACGAATCTCGCAGACTTTCGAAATAAGAGCAAATAACCAACTCGTCGATATAAAAACTAACGTATGTACACACACACACACACGTATATATATATATATATATATATATTTACAAACTGATAGAGTAAGGGTCATAGGATAATTTGCTAGTGCGAAGCGTGCAAAATTACCTGCATAAGGCACGTAACGCGGCAATTACGTTGGGGCGAGCGAACGTAACTGTAGTTTTGCTCGCGCGCATTGTTATGCCCGATGAGCGACTTCCATACGGGCTCGAAAGGAGAAAAACGCTCAGCGAGCTTTCCTTTCTTTTCCTTTTTACGCCTTCTCTCGTTCGCGTCGATACGTATCCATATTTGCGTATTTTTATGTGTATGTATATA
Source organism: Apocrypta bakeri (assembly GCA_018906985.1). Classification (NCBI taxonomy): domain Eukaryota; kingdom Metazoa; phylum Arthropoda; class Insecta; order Hymenoptera; family Pteromalidae; genus Apocrypta; species Apocrypta bakeri. Next base: position 2,369,226 of record JACCIA010000005.1, on the reverse strand, counting down.
TATATACACGTGTACGTACGTATATATATATATATATATATATGTTTTTATTTCGTTTCACGGAAGACTTACTTGCAAAGCTTCGATATCGATTCACTGCAATTATACAAGTATTACGTATAGAGACACTCACCTGAAACAGAAAAAGAAGAGCTTTTATTAGTTACGATGTACGTACAGGGCTTTATCGTTTAATTGGAATGAGATTGATTTTAAAACCTCGTTCTCTCCGATATTGTTACTTGGAAAATTTTCTTTTGTATTTTGAGATTATTGTAAAAGATGTAATGCAATCTAAATGTATCAATGAAAATTTGCACAACTTTTCAATTTATTTGGTACATTAACGCACTTGGAATCTTAGTAGTGATGTAATATTTACAAATAAAAACATTTTAATTGCTTGAATCGGTAATAGAATAATTTATATAAATGGTATGGGTTCGATGTAAGACATTTTAAAAATCGTCGCATCGTTTATACTGTGAGATAATAAAATATTCAAAAAGCCTTGCAACAATTGCATGAATAGCTAGTACGAATAGTGTAACTATTTAATGTTCTTATATTATTAGATGAATATTCATCTCATAGTACACGAAGCGTTTAGTATTACAGGAACAGCTCATACTTGTATAATACAAATTTTGAATATGTAAGCTCTGTAACACACAGAGCCATTTAAACAAATTTCTAATGAATAAATTATTTAAATATATTTTTATCGATCTGTTTGTTTCACGTATAAATACAAGGTAAATCTTAAAATAAAGTTTAAAACAAAATTACCAGGACATACTCCTAAAAATACCTTAAAAATACGTTTAAAAGTTTACAAACCAAGATAACGTCATGCAATCTAAATAATAAAAATTCGCTATATTAATTAGTAATTAGCTTCAATCCAGTCTCTGATTTAACTACGTGTAATAATTTTTGACTCCGTAGTGTACTCAAAATTCTCGTTACAATTTCGTAATTGTTTTTACGATTGAGCTTCGACACAAAACAATATTTTTGTTAAAAATCAATGTTTTCGCAATTTATTTTGAAGCTACTCCCACCCCTAACTAAGATGCGATAATTCGGTTAAAAAAAATGTCCAATAAACCTATGCATACTCATGCATAACATATATATTATATATATGAGCTATTTGCTCTTCCCCCACAGCCTCATTCGATAAAACTTATGCATATCGTCACAATCGACTGTCGCTGGCACGTCGTACTATATGTACTATATATAGTACATAAAATAGAGGGGGACAGGGGAACTTGTTGCTCGTCAGCTACTCGCCTACATGATCAATGCAAGCGGTTTTTGTGTTCGGCCGGTGGCGCCAAGCAAAACGACAAAGTACTTGTTGCTGTGGATGATACCAGCGAGGGAAATGCATCATCAGAAAACTTCACCAAAAAGTTTTCTTTTTTATTATTATTATTATTATTTATTGATATTATTTTTCCTAAGTGTGTGCGTATATTTATAAAATATTATTTAATAAGTCCGAGAAGTTGATGTTCTTATTGTAGCTTATGCCTAAGTCAAATTTAATGTCGTCTTCTGGTAGTGTCTTATTAAATAATAATTTTTTAATAGACTTTTTAAAAAGTATTTCGAATAATATTTTTGTAACAGGAAATAAAAATTAAACGCTAGTTTTCGAACTCCGGCTATCTAGAACAAAGGAATTGTTCCTTGTAAAAACACCTGACCTTGAAATAATTCTCCAGATCACCTCTGAATTCCAGCAAGAATGGCCTCGGTATTTTCGAAAAATAATTCACCGAAGAAATTATTCAGGTAACTCGAAACTTTCTGGACACCCTGTATATACATATATACATATATATATATATATATATATACACGTGGCTACGCCGCAGGGAAATAAATCAAGACGTTAAAAAGCAAAGAACAAAAGAGGAAGAAGTTAGGAAAAAAAATAAAGAGCTTTGAAAAGCGAAAACCCGAGGGGAATCCATCGTCGGCACTACTGCACTCTTTGTTTCACACATCACTGTAGAAGGAAGTCAACGATTCCCTTGTTCCCTTTTTCGCGCCTTCTGTCTTTCGCTACACACACACACACACACACATATGTATGTGTATATACGTGTGCGTCAGAGTGAAAAAAGCTGCTATACCACTACTAAGGTCCAATCGAAACTTCTCTCTTTCTGCAAGTCTGACGCATTCGGGTCGCGGTTTTTAAGTCACGATCAATATATATACATATATATATATATATATTACACACACACACACACACACATATATATATATATATAAATCAGTAAGCTGCTCTATGTTACGTGCAGAGGTGTGTGGGTGTGCGTAAGGCATAAAGTAGAGAGAAAACAAATTGTGTCTTTTAAATCTCTACAAAGGTACGTCATCGCGCCGGGAAAGAATTATAAGTCCGTCATTTTGCATTCCGTGACGGTCTTCCATAAAGCCCTTCGAGACTGCTGCTCATAAATCTCTCTCCGAAGAAACATTGATTTTCTCGAAAATGTCTATATGTACGTATGTTATACTCACACACACACACACACACACACACATATATATATATATATATATGCAGCTCTCGATAAGAGACATCCTTTCAAGCTCAAGAAGCATAGCAGCTCAACTTCTTGTTCGACTTGGAAACGTAATCCTGTACAGAGAGTAACTAGCTCCGCGTAAAAGGTAACTTTCCCAAGAGAGATTTCGTATATATGACCGCAGCCTATGACTTGAACCCATTCAATTAGCCGCTCATACATCGAGAGAGAGAAAAAAACGTACTGTGAAGGATGACGTCAATTTTGCTCTCCTTGAAAGTAACAAAGGTGCTAGTCCTTTGGTTCATATATATATATTCAACGCTCGACGTCGAGCGTGATTAATGAAAAAAAAGTATATATATATGTACGTGTGCGGTCCGTTCGTCGAGTTGGCCTAAATTAATTATTAACTTCGATTTAACTCTGAGGAGAGTTTAATCGAGGGCATTTGAAATTTACTTTGCATATATATGATTCCACAAGTACAGCATTACGCTTAAATGGTGCGTTAACGAGACCTTTCGCTAATGATTTTCAAACTGGAAATATAGTTTAGCGTTCGAAACTTTTTGGCGGGAAATTCAAAAATTCAAAAGTACACCTACCATTCTATTTTAGCTTTTTTGTAAGCACACGACCCTCTACACAGTCACATTTGGTTGAATAAAAAACATATTTTTTTATTCTTTTAGTATACTTGAGTTTACACTTCTGTACTATACTCTAGTGTCCAGTATAGAGGAGTTGCACCGATGTAATGCCTGAAACGACGGGTGCGGCTCACGCCTAGGGACTAACTCATAATTCAGGGCTTATTGAGCAGGCAGTAGCCGCGTTACCATAGGAACATGACAGCCCAACAGCACACGCGATCGCTGAAGCCCTGTTTTCGTTACTGTACACCACTACGGGCAATCGTTGCATTTCTGCAATATATTTGTATAGACATAGTCGCCTGTGCGTATTTTCTCCGCTGACTTTCTCTTTGCTTCTTATTTGATACGAGTGTGGGTTGGTTTTGAATATTAAATTTAAAATGATTTTAAAATGATTTTTTTTTCGATGATTCCGAATACGTTTTTATCTATAACAATTTTTTATTAAATTTATGTGTAAAACAGACATTTTGGGTGTCCGATGTCGTGAATTTTGAAATTTTATCGGTTCAGTCTTATAGTGTAGCTCACTTTCATAGGTTTCAGATACCCTCCGTAACTTTTTCGATACGAAAATATGTAATTTGTCGAAAAAATTGAAGTTTCTTTTAAGAAAAATTTTTATAACTTTTTAAGTACCCACTGGTTACTAAATTTGAGGTCAGATTTAAAAAGTAGAGGAAATTTTGCGCAGGAAATCATGAGTTTGAATTTTTTCTGACCCAGCTAATTTCTCACCTAAATTTAAATTGAAAATGTGAGTCCAAATTGCGACGTTTGGGCGTTGAAGGGTTTGAATTTTTTCAGATAAAGCCTGTTAATTTTAAGAATAACATTATATAAAAATTAGTTATTATTTATCCAATTGCAACGAATTCCAATGATAAAAAATTAGGTTTAAATAGTATAGTATATATTTAACGAAATCTTCACAGCATATGTAGGAATTTCAAAGAAAGTCTCTATTTGACTTAAAGATACGAAGTTTCATGTATCTATAACTTCGGTATTAAATATTTAAAAAATTCATTTAATATAACCAATTTAAAAATTTAATTTTACGTAGCCTCACGTAAAGGTGCCTTAACTCCTTATATAAATATATATATCGATCAGTAGAAGGGACAAACCACAGCTGTTTTGGCTCGAGTAATTAACCCGTCAATGGCAGGCAAAAGTCATACGGGAGTGTACGACTCGTTGACGAGTATTTGTACAAACTTTTGTTGGACTAGAAAAAATGTGGAGAATTTACTTAACGCGCAAGCTTAGAGAGCAAATATTAGCGGTAGTGAATTTTAGTGTTTAATGACATTTTAAAAGTCAATAGCTGAGTTTGTATTTTATTTTACATTACAAAATTTGATATATCGAACAATTAACGTCTAAAATGTCCTACTTTTCGATATCAAGCAGAATGAAAATGAACATTATTTTTATACGCAATATATAGTTATTATATTTATTATTTAATACAGTGTATTATTATAAATTATTATAAATATTCCGATTGTGGTTTTAATGATAATACAATATCGTATCAGGTATAATTAATTATGCAAAATTAATGACATTAAAGGCAATTTTTGACTATTATTTTATGGCTGTAAGTTGATTGGTTTTGATAAAAAGTTATTTTCAATTTTATTTTAGAGCTAGAGAGAGTTGGTTACAAAATTTCCGTAATAGTATCAAATTTTCTATTTTTGAGAGAAAACTTCTCACTATGAAGTATATTGCGATATAAACGTAATTTTACAATGTTACGAATTGTGAATGTTCATTATTCAATATGTATTATATAATTTATTTACTATACGAATTTTGATAATTTTTTCAGACTTTTAATTTCAAGTCACTTGTTATTCTCCTATTTATGCTATTTATCATACAAATTTTTAAAAATTATTTTAATTTTTATTAAACTAACTTTTTTTCTCGACTTCAGATTAAACTTGTTCATTTCCAATTATTTCTTCCTTCTTAAATATTTTATACGTCAAAAGTAGAAGTTTTCTTATTGTTGTTAAAGATGTATCGAAACTTGTTTTATAAAATTGGGTTGACAAAAATACAGTTTCATCAAGAGATACCAAAATGAACAATTCATACACGAGCTATTTATCGATAGTATTCAGTGATAAATACTCGTTTGATACTATTTTATACACGATTTACGCGTGGTAGTAAAATCAACCGGAGCTTTTAGCGAAAAAGTTCATTACTACCGATACCATTTTCCCAACAGTAAATCTTTGTGCGCTTGAGGATTTTCGAGGACATTTTTTAAACGCGATCAGCGTCTATTGTTCGTCTCGCTTTTCATACCCGGAAGACTAAACAATAGGGAAGTCAGAAGATTCATTTTTGATGATTCATACTATTCAAAAAATGCATTTTGTGCATGTTTCATTAAGCGCACTTGTAATTAAAAATTTAACATCATAGTTAATAAATAAAAAATTTCACTACAGTTATGACATTCGCTAACAATATTTAGATGTTAAAATTAATAAGAAATTTTTATCAACACAAACTATTCAGTGTCGTCTATTACAAAGACGTTTCATTCATAAATTAACCAGCGGAATAAAAAAATTGTTGAAAATCCACGTTATAGTTTAAACAAAAATTCGGAAAATAATGAAACAAATAAATAAAAGCAAACTACAATGTTCGGCCACACTCATTTGGTTTAGGTGAAAAAGTCACGTCGTAGTAATCTAAATGTCGAGAGTAAAAATACATTTTTTTTAATGTTGACCCTTTTTAAACCAAATGTAAAGGTTTTTATTTGAACAAAAAACAATGCATTGAATTCACGTTTATTTTAGTAAATATACACGAAATCGCTATTATGTCCTCGACAAACGTCTAGTCGAGAGCTGCTAGTCGCAACCCTTGATCCTCTACTCCAAAGACACAACAGACGACGAGCTATTGTTCATCGATTAAGACCGCAAAGTCTGTGGTACAACAGGTTAAGTGAATGCGCGGGTAATGTATACCTATATGTATACATACACACACACAAGCTATATATATTATATATATAGATGATTCTATATCAGATTGGTTAAAAATTTTTTTTTTCTTTTAATTTATTAGAAATTTTGTTTTGTGTTTTACGCCTATTTCCAACGAATTTAGCTTCTCAAGGAAGCATTTTCCTTTAAAAATGCAAGAGGAGAGAATTTTGGTAAAATTTTCAAATGCAATACTTTCAAGATCAAACAACTGAAATATACCGATATCGACTACAAAACGGACTTTATCTATCGATAGAAATAAAATGATCAGTCAAATTAATTATCGCGTATTATGTCATAATCGACTATTTTACACGTGTTATCATGACTTTGGCTGTACTACACACCACTAAAATTTACAGACAATTATGATTATAACTTAAAAACCTTGATGAAAAAATCTAAAAAACAAAATTCATGAAAGTGGATACAGTGCCTAACCATAGTTTACAAATGTTCAAAAAAAAATTTTTTGTTCGGTTGATCTGTCAGAGAACAACTCATATATGTATATAAAAGAGACAAAAAAAAACCATATATGTACTATATGCTCAGCAATAAAGCTCTTATACTAGATCAATATATTAGACCTGTTCATTTTCGTTGCTGATCGGGTAAATTTTTTGTTTAATCCCCGAATACGCTGATTTTTCTGCAGAGAGCACCGCAGTAGCTATAAGAGTTAGGAAATTGAAAAGAAAAATTTCCCCTCGGCAAAGCCGGCTTTACACGGATTCTTTTTTCCTACCGAGTTATGAGAAGCATAAAGTCCCTTTTTCCCTCTCATTCCCGCCGCAACAGAAAATTTTCGCGGAAAAATCCCCGCGAATTAATAAAAACTCACCTGCCAAGAGCGGAAGCTTCGTCCCGGAAACGCAGCGTCATTCGCGAAAAAAAAAAATTATTAGTACAATAAAAAAAAAAGAAAGCTACGGCCCTGTGCTAGAGTCGCGCGAGAGAAGTATCTTATACGAAAACGAACAATGGCAAACATGTTGTATAGAAAGCGCACTAGTGAGAATGACAGGAAACAGAGATGCTGCTGCTACAGCAGGTAGCCGTCGCTCGGCGGCTTTTGATACTCTCCCCGTCCTCTTACGGGGCTTTTCCCACGGCCGAATCTTCTCTCTCTCTCTCTCTCTCTCTCTCTTTCTCCAGTGCCGCCGTCACTTGGCACTGTATAGCAGACCGCCCACATTCCGATGAGAGCGAGAGAGACGGACGAGGAAAGTGAGAGGCGGAGAGAGATGCACACTGATGCTGTTCTTGCTCTTCTGGACTGCACTTTGGTATATTCAGTGAAATTTCAGATTTTTTTTTCTTTCTTTCTATTTTGCGGGAGATGACTTGCTCTCGCTGTCTATTAACAAAATCATGAAAAATTCATAAGCTCTCGCGGAATAGCGAAAGATATATAGACACTTGTTGTGTAAAATTGTCTTCGGATAATGATTAAGGTGGAAATAATTGGTAATTTTTTGGAAAAGAAAGTAAGAAAAAGAAAATTTTTTGTTATAACTTGGTTATAAAAATAAAAAGCTATATGTAGAAAAAAGTTTATCAGAAAAAAAATTAATTGTATATAATTTGATTGAAGTAACCAAAAGGCTACAAATTACTCCTTTTAAATGAATAGATATTGTTACTGTTTTTATGATACTATAATATTATTATTGTATTAAATTCAAAATTGTTTAAATGAAAAACATTAAAGAGTAGAAGGTCAAAGGAGATGAATTGCTTTCTTTCTTTAAGAAAATGGCGTCTTAATATCATAAGCTGATAATAGTCCGGTTATTTCGATCCTCACCGAATCTCATTTGTCGGTTGCAAAACTACGTAATTTGAATTGATAAGACAAAGAAGGACAAAAAATATATGACAAACGAGAATTGGATTTTTTGGATACAATCTTCGGGTTAATGTCAATGGACAATGAAAAAATGTTTTTTTGAAAATCAGAAAGTGTAATATTTATTATAAGTTAAGATGTATTTTTTAATTTTATAAATATAACGAATTAATAAAAAGAAATTAAAATTTTAAATAAATATACATCCATTGTTATAATTAATGATAAGATTTAAGTAAATATTTTTCTAGAACTGTCCAAAGAAATTATTTTTTGGAATTAGAGACATTTTTTTTCTTGAAACAATTATTTATTTTAGGCTATATACCATGCTATGTATATATAATAAAAGTTATAACTTTTATTCTTATCTTTCGTAAACATTTTTAAACAAATTTTCACTCAATTATTATAAATATCCCGTGTTTCCATGCAAATCGTAACGCCAAAATCGAATTGCCAATCGGTACAATGAAATTTGCTGGAAACAAGATTAAAGAAGATTAAAGCAAAAACAAATAAATTTTTCATTGTTTACTCGAAAGAATATCATTTTAAACGCATCGAAACCAGTGATTTTTCAAAATCAAGTTATTTCCGTTGTTCAGTTAGTTGTTCGTCGAATGCAGTCGGAATTTCTACGTAATGCCATCGTTAAATAATCGACATAACCGGTGTAATTTAAATGAACATTTCGAATCAATTTTTCGGGAATGTCAGTACGCATTTGCATCGAAGCGTTGCGGACGTAATTCTACTCATATATACACACACGTATATTTGCTTATAACCTATCATCATACGTTTCGTACATAGCGGCGTTCGTCTGATCATCCTTTGGCGAATATTGCCCCCACAACTGTAATTGCATCGTCTAACTATTCGGAATGTCGGGGCCGATTTCCCACTCCTTATTCTTGAAGCGGAATAGTTGCTAGACGAGCCGAGGAAGAGCCAAAGACGGATCGCGCTTTGATGAGTTTCTCGACTGACCCAGAAATACAAGCTGAAGAATCCATTACCTGTCATTGGAATATGTGCGGATGCTTTTGATTTTATTTTTTTTCTGTTTCTACGAAAATCAAAGTATCGTATTCTATCTGAAAATTGATTTAAAAAATACCGGTTGGTTGGTTCGTTAATCAGTTAAAAGTCTCGTTTTGTAATCAAATGGTGAACAATGAGAATGTTAATGTGTCTGCAGTATTTGATTTGAAATTGAAGAACAACAACTAAAATGTCATTATGATTAAAACAAAATTTTACTTTATATTCGTATATCCGTGTCTGTCGATCAGATCATTGGAACTATACATAGGGCATCGAGGTCATCACACAAATTAAAGGTCATTACGTCAGACTTCGAATGCCGATTCTTACTACAATAATAACCGTAACATTTTTAAAAATTATTTTTCAGAAATTACCAAACTTTTCGGGCACCTGGTATATGCATATATAAAATCACTATAAAATACAAATTAAATTTACAATAATATACCTTTCTAATAACCCAATCCCATAAAAGTTTTTGAACTTCCCAGTGAACAGCATATACTTATAGCCTTAGATCGAAAAAAACCGATACGAACTAATTTTTAGATAGAAAAAAAAGGGATCGATTATTATCAGGGGCACCTCTAATTTCCTAGCTTGTCATTATTAGCGGGATTTATTGAGCTAGAGATGAGAGTAAAAAATCTGGACGTGTCGTCGTATCCGATGACTCAGGCATTTTTCTCACTCCATATACCTCTCGTCGACTTGACGATTTTATCGCCTCTTCGAAAGATCAAAAGCTGTCGAAAGTTTTGTTTAAAACCATCTTCAAATGGATAATTTCCTTTCCAAATTAAAAAAAAAAACAAAGATTCGTTTTTTTTTATTTTGAAAGCCTCGTGAAATTAATTAACCGACCACTCTCGAGATGAAAACTCGTACACGCCGTCACACAAAAAACTTGAGAACTCGATTCAAAGACCGGCGCCTTGGGCAGAAATATATATATGTGTATACACTCACATATATATATACACCTACACAGCAACTTCCCTCTTTCGTTACAACTTCCGTCGCCGCGGAAATAAAACACTAATGAGCCGTCGGTGAAACTTGTCCGTCGTCGTTCTCTCGACGAACTTCACCGTGTGGTCTGTATTTATAGAGTATATATATACATATATAACTGAGATACGGTCATAACCTATCGTTGGTTTTCCGGATCGTGCAATTTGGAAAGCGCCACGCTATGCCGTCCTTAATTAAAATGTGATTGTTAGAGATTCGTCGTTATTTTTTTTTTCATTTTTGCACTGTCCTTTGAACAATGGATGAGAACAATATGCTTTTATTAAGTTGAGATAATTAGAATTTTTTTAGTAAATTTTTTTTATGATTTTTTTTTTAATTCTGCCCTTGAAATCGAAAGCTCAAATGGCGTTGAGCCTTCGAAGTATATTTTATTAATTCATAATTATTTATATTTTTAACGAATCCTAGAATAAATAAAATGGTTCTTATTTTTAATTAAATTATTTATACCACAACGATACATGTGACAGTGATACGTAAATTCCTTAATTACACTTAATTCGAGGTAATAACAAAATTCCGTATTGTAATATCCTTAAAAATGACTCTTTATTAAATAGTAAATATTCTCTACATTGTAAAATGACTTTTATTTTTGCTCTGCTGAAATACTGAAAAATTAACTAATTCAGAAGTCAAAACGAAGTCTATTAAGAACACTGATTAATTTCCTATTTCAAATTTAAATAGTACATCCACTTTACTCTTTCAAATTGAATAATTTTTTTAGTTAGAAAAAAATCTAGTAATTATTTAATAAAATACAATTAAATAGCTCAAAATGACTTAGAAATATTAGCTTAAACATCAAACTGTAAACTGCACCAAAATATAATAAAGCATACCCTTACTCAGGACGACAACATCAACTTCTGGTAGGTCTTATTAAATAATGATTTTAATTTACTTTTAAGAAAAAAAAGTTTAAAAAGTAAAAATATTACAATTTTTGTTACAGTCATTCAATGTTCAGGGAGAAAATCATTGTAAACCCCCCTTGATGCCTAATTACTGGTACAAGAAGTTATTGATATTAAAATTAATGCGATTTCTCTGTACTGGCCGTTTACGATATCGCTAATTATAAAGTGGATATATATTCGCAAAGGAAATAATTATCAAAAATTTTCGTTAAATGTATATCTGATAATAAATATATTATCTATAGATGATAGCAGATAATGAAAAGGAAAATAATATTTAACCGCTAGTTATCCTCTTACTCTAATAGTTCGAGCAGCATTGGATTATCAGTTAGTTCAAAATCACGAGTATTGAGCAAGATAATTGGATATCGACGGTTAATAAGATTTATCGTATGGTCGACCTATGGACTATTGCAGAATTATTGAAAACAATTGCGTGTAGAAGCGCACGAATTCGAATCCTATTGGCGCGAAATTTGAGTAACTAATGAACCGATGATATTAATCGTAATGATAGCGTATTGTGTGTAATTTTTAAAAATATTACAGCTGTAACTGACGATAATATCGAATTTATTATTTTTCTTCGAACGAAGTACTATCGGTACCGAGAATCAGGGGATAAAACGGATGAACGAACTCGGATCGTTTGCTATCGTGAAATTGACTAGTTCAAGGCTAATCTACACGAACGACTTATAGCTCGCACTGCTATACAAGTCGAGAGTCGATTTTATTTTAGCCGATAATGCAAAATACGTTTCAATATCACTTAAAGTTTTAAACAATTTTCAGTAATTTTTAATCCATTAATGAACCAAATCGTGAACGTTTGAACTTACATTGGAAGTCTTTTCAATTTCATTCAATACCTTTTAGTCGTGCGTGCTTAACCCGCTTACGAAAAAAATCATTGAATTTCTATTTTAATTCATTGAATATTCTTAAGCATTTTTCATATAAATTCTTGGTTTTTTTAAATGTCCATTCTATTTTACGTAATTTGGAAAAGAAATTCGCCTGCTATTTCCCACAGTTTAAAAAGGATCTCATGAAAAAAAAAACAATTTTGAAAGAAAGTTTATAATTTTTTGATAAATAAAGAAATAAGCAAAACAATGAAGAAGCGAATTTACTATATGTTTAACAAATATTATAGACATATACATGCTCCGAAATATAATTTAAAAATAATATTTAACTATAAGTAAACAAGTTCAGAACCCAAAAGATCTTTAATCCCTTCTGTATCATGAATACCTGGTAATTCCCTACGGATAATAAAGTTTCTTCAAGTTTGCTAACTTTACTAAAATAAATTATCCAAAAAACTTCCATTTTTCCTCTGCGAAAAATTCTGAATTATAACACAGATTGTCAATAAGCTTGGTCGACTCGACCACGAGATTCGATTAGATTTTTTTTCCGCTCTTTTTCCCAGGGATTTTAACATTTAATAACGTCGTCGAAGGATTATGATGTAACTCGGCTGGTCCATTGTGTCGTTCGTGATTAAATCTCTCTCGACTACGTCGTTCGATATAAACAGTATTGGTGGAATCGAAAAGTCGAACTCGATATTCGATTTATAGTAAAGAGGGCGTAACTTTTCATCTTTTTTTTAACTGCAAAGTATACATCGTATTAGTTAACGGATAAATCGGAATCCGTAGACGAAATTTTTTTTCCATTGTCCTTTGTGGATGACAGTAGGCTCGCAATTACGCAACCCGAAAAGTTGCCAACTCTTTTATTTCCATTTCCCGTGGGCTTTTTTCGGTAACACATACTCGAGGGAATTCGATGGATTGGAAAGTACACGTATGCATACAGGACGTTTAATCTTTATTAATCCGTCAAGTGTAACGAGAATTATGTAATAACTTTATTTATCGGTGATAAGACTGATTTATTTATTATGTAGTTATATATGTCGTTTTATTGTTTGGAAGAATTTCATACTTTCAAGCGAATGTACGGTTATAAATTGGAAATAAAAATTGTATTCACGAAACTACTATGCGGAGATTAAAGACGAAATAGCTAAGATAAGCTGTCAAAAATAATATGAACAAGTTTCGAATACAATGCTGTACTCGAAAATTAATGCGGTCGTATAATAAATGTTCATTTATTTATTTGCATTGTAATATTAAAATACGTTTTTGCCATATTTCATGTACACTATTGGTATGATACTTGCAGACAGAGTTTTGACGTTAAAAGTAATGGAAAAATTGTTAATGACACTTTTATGTTGAACAAATCATTCACTACTTTATTCATGTTTCATGACTATTCAAACTTATTCTTTGAATGTTCTGTTAGTTATTTAAGGATTTCCTAAATTATTGCTTTCGCGTAACGGGATTTCGAATAACTTTATGGATATGCATATACAGGGTGTCCAAAAGTTTCGAACAAAATTGTCTAAAAATATGATTATAAAGTAGTAAGCTGTTTTAAAACTTTAAAACTTGATATCTGTCGATTATAATAGAGAGGTTATCGAGCCTTCAAATTAGATACTGAAGAAGGGGGTTTCCGTTGCAAAAATCGAGGTGACCACGAAACAACCGACAAAGTACAAATACATAGTTGACATTAAATTCTTCGTCAATAATTGCAACAAGAATTAGCTTAAGATTATTAAAAAATAATTTACCTATGATTTTTTGGACACCGCGTTATGCATGAAACGTTAGATACAAACAGGAAAATTCCATACAGTGTAACAACAAATCAAGAAACAAAAAAGTGAATCGTATAATTTAACCTAATCTCTCCTGATAAAACAGAAGCTAATATCCTATATCCACCAGTAAATCCCATAAAATATAATACAAGTCCCTGGAAGAAAGTCAAAGTCGCCCAGATCTCCAAGTAATTAAGTCTAACCAAACTACCCTATCCGCATATACACACACCAATACTTAGTGAATTTGGACAGTTTCCTAAATCCATATAGCCCCACAAGGTCTACTACTACCCATTGAAAGTGTCCAAAGTGGTCGCACGCGTATATTTGTCCTGTGGTAGATCTCGGTGTCCGATATTTGTCCTCACTCGAGGGCCAAGTTATTTGTCTTTGTCCTCATGTAACCTGACTGTTTGAGATTCGCTGCACTTCACAGTCGGTCTCTGTATGCGAAAATTCAAATATTCGAATAGGAGGCCGTTTGTGAATCGGTGCGATGCCGAGTATAGCTGTGGAAATGGCACAAGGGTGTTAAGAAGTCGAGCTTTCGCGAAGTAAAATCCCATATAAAGTCCATTACCACAGCCAATTGCCATGAATATCGCAGGTATGTAAGCTTCAATTTTCGAGGCAAACTTCCTTTCGTTGCTATAAAACTTCCACTTATTCGGGGCAAAGCTCCAACGTCATAAAATTTTCGTTACACTCAAACTGTTTCCTTCTATAAGATATATACCGGGTGTATATATATAGTTGCACTTCGCATGGAATAAAATACTCCCGTACTTATTCGAGCTTTCAAAAAGCCGTGCGCAAAAAAAGATGCCGCAATAAAAGGAAGAGCCGAGAGAAAAAGAAATTTCTTTGCGAGATTATATGCACGCAAGCTGCTTCTTTCTTTTGATATAATAACGTAAATAAGAAAAACCAAGAACCTACATAGTACCTCAGCAGTTAAGTTACCAGAGCTTTGACGAATCTCGCCTTGACTTTTACTATAAATAATAATAATAATCTAAAAAAACACGTAATAAATCGAAACCTCAGCGAGAACAGAAATAAAGCTTGGACACATGTTGTATCTAGACCAGTAGTGGCCAGAAGAATGCACTATTCTAAGTCATGAATTTGCAATTTAAATCCTGAGAAAAAGACGCGCGCGTCGATAGGATTCGCGTTTGCTTTGTGGTGCAGATAAGGATTACGCGGCCGAATAATGTATCCAGACCGCATCGAGGTTGATTGTATTTTTTATGAGGAATTTTTCTGAATAATGCAGTCAACCTCCTGGAGCTTGCTATACACACTCGCATATACATAGAAACCAATAGATTTTTGCGATAGAGAACAAAGATAATATAACAGGAGAAACAAAAATTCGCCGTTAATCTTTAGAGGAATTAATGTATTCATTATATCCCAATAAAAATAATGTACTTATCTTTATTCCACTCGGGATTCAAACTATAATAATGTATTCAAATTACAACCAAAGCTCCAGGGGTAATTTGCCCGGAGAAGTGCGTAAGTCTCTATCTCTGAATGTACTCGTCGATCCTGAGAACAGATAGCAAGTATATACTTCAAGGCCGCGTTATATGTTAAGCGTGTTTTTAAGACTGATTAACCAGCAGCTATCTTTATTGTGCGCGCAAACTTAGGATCGCACTATTTCAAGGAAAATAAATGTATATGAGCAAATCCACGATTGGGTATATTGTGGAAACAAAACAAATGGTTGATGGAAATTGACAATTTGTTCGTCAGAGTATAGAGTTACAAGACAAGTACCGTCATCAGAATTTCCGACATTGGAACAGTACGTGAGTACTGGTAGTTCGTACACTGGTTACCAGTTCTGATCCTGCAGTGCAGACAGTGCACTTGTTACCAGTTCTGGTCTTTTACTGACAACCCGTAAACTGATTACCATTACTGATACCCTATGCATACACTGATTCATTCCTGAAAGTCACTGAGTACCAATACTAGTCCTTTAGTAGTGGCCTTTATTTACTGGTCGTCTGCATTCTGATCTCTAATTCTGGTGATTTATGGGTAGCCAGTACACGATTATTGGCCCAATACTGGTACAGTGCTGGTACAACAAAGGCATAATATTGTCACATCACTGGCATAGTTTTCGCATAGCACTGGTTTAATGTTCAAAGCTCTGTACCAGTACTGGCTTACAGCACTGCTGACAGGTTATTAGACCGAAAAAAAATTCTTTAGTCGCAAATTGAACACCATTTCATCTAAAACGATAGTATATATTTTGAACTATTATTCCAGCGATCTAACAATTTTTTTTTAAATTCCCGCAAAATTCTTAGCTACACATACGTGATTGTCAGACAAATACTAGATTTTAGAAAATCCATATCAATATTTTCTACCATCTCCGTCCAGAAGAACCACGTGACAAGCTAGAATTTGTGCGTTCAGAAGAATAAAAAAAAAATTTTTCAATTTCCACGTCAGCCAGTTATTTCCAGCCAAGCGTGGATTTGCTCATATATGCACTTGCTGTTAATTGACTAGAGATCGTACGTCAATTATTTTTCTCTCGCACGTATAACGAGTCGCAGGTGTGCGCAAGGAAAACGGAACGGATCAATCGGATGTTATACCAAGTGGCGCGCATTTCGCTTTTTAACGAGAAAGCTGTCGGCTACTGTCTGTTCCCTTTTTCGACTGGAGTTCGAGAGAAAGGAGATTTATCATATCCTCTGGTTAGATCCTATTTTTGTATTTGCACTTTTTCGAAATAGTACACCCGATTGAAAAAAAATAAAAATGAAATTCTTGTCTGATATAACAATTGGATAAACATTCTTTTCCTCGAGTTATTTTTCCAGTCCACAGGCGTATATATATATATATCGGTTATAACAGTGTAAAACAATAGATCTTTCTTGCGCTACCGATACACAGTCGTTCCCTCGGGGCTTCCCAAGAGACGGCCGGAAGCTGGATAGAAGGAGGAAATCAAAGGATAAATATATATACGAACGCAAGAGTCATGAATACTCCCTTTGATTGTACTGCACAGAGAGTCTTGAGATAGGCGTTTCCTCCTTCGACGATGTATCTCGCGTGTATATTCCTTGAATAAGAGAGTAAGTTTCGAGCTTAGAAAAGCCAAGACTATTATACATTGTTTGGTTTCTTCAATTTTTGCATGAAATTGCGAGCAGAAAATTGGGTCGATTCAGCTCGTGGAAATCAACACTTCGAGCGGTAGTTTCCCGGTACAAACAGCCAGACAATCGTGGCCGAGTTTGCGTATATATATACCTATACATATACAGCTGAGGGTACACATATACAGAGGAAATTGTCGCGAAGGTCCATTATACGCTTCGCGACTGATTTCTCTCTCTCTCTCTCTCTCTCTCTCTCTCTCTCTCTCTCTCTCTTCAAAGGCACGTGTGCGCGTTCTCAGCAAACTTTGACGCGAAATTAATTCCAAGACGACGACGCAGGCTAATTTGGAGTTGCTGTTGAAACTACGGAAGTTAGCTGCGAATCGCCGCCGTTGATATACTTATGTGTGATATACTATTATTGAATTATCTATAAATTTCTCTTATAAGCGAGTCAGAGAGATTTATTTTGCTAGTTTAAAAGAAAATTAGGTGACTACGCGACATGAATATTCATAGAATGTGATTAAAAATACACATTACTAAAATGGACAAATTTAATATAATATATTATACGTTTGAACTGTAAAAAACTAAATAATTTTCTACAGTTTTTATATAAAATTATTCAGGTGTTTCGAAACATTTTGTACACCCGGTATATGTAATATCAATCAAAACGTTAAATGTACACAGTATTTTCAGTGTTAAACTGGTCAAATAAACACTTCACAAAATAAATAATACTTCAAGAATAAAACGTTATAGTCTAGATCATCATTTTTCTTTGATTAATTATTAATTATGTGTTATTTTAAGAATTTAACTTATGCTTAACTAACTTTAATTTTAGTAACAGGTCAATTTTCTATGTATTATAAATACATAGAAAACATATATTATGGCATTAAATAAGCTATGAATATTGTTTCATCTACCAGAGCTATTTGTTATTATGTGTACGTTAATATTAAGGTAAATGTTATTTCCGTAGAAATTCAATACAAATTTCATGAATAAGCATTAAATTTGTGTGCTGCAGACATTAATATTAATGCACAGACTGCATTTTGGTAGTTTAATATAAATTTCATCGAATTTCATGTACTCTGACAAGCAAATAAAATAATGCTTTTTTTTCAATTTATATTTAAATCTCTATTACTGTAAATATTACATTAATTTTAAACTAAATTGCGCTTTTGAATTTAAAAATACTTTCGTGCTTTATTGATAGTATTATCTGATACTCCACGTTGACTATCTCGTTGTAGACGTCAAACTCGAATAAAATTTAATCCGTTATTAATTTATCGAGAAATTCAATTTCGTATAGTCGAATCCGACATATGGCTTATATAATAAATATATATAATACAGCCCAATTAACAACATCAGCATATCAACAACCATGAAATTACGTCACGGTAAGCAAAATACAACCTGATTCGGATGTAATTACTGAATTACGCGTACGTACCCTCTTCGCATCAGAAATTAAATCTTCCTCTGTATGCACAACCTACACACACACATCAGTGCTTAAATACAAGTGCTAAGATATAATAATAATTAAAAGCATCGGAATGCGAATTCTTCCGCGAGTTCTCACGGCGACTCCGCGGGAAAAGAGAGAAAGTGCCGCCGTTGGGCTGCTGCCGACGATAAATTAAAAAAAACGCACCGCCGTACAATGAAAGTGAGGCAGTTGCCGAGAGGATATTTATAGGCGGCGCTGCTTGCGAAACAATCGCCGCGTAATTCTCCCCGTCGAAAGGATAGCGAACGATTAATTCGCGTTTTCTTGTACAGAGACGCCCGTCGATGACTCTGGTTTTTTCATTTTCCTGATATATACATGGGTAATTCTATGGCAGATTGACCGGTCAAAAAATCTTTTTTTTGAAATTGTTCTTCGGCATTGTATTTTTTTAGAATTTTTTCCTGGAAATTCTTTAACTTACAGGATGTCACCGTTGCTATGTTAACAATTGCAACTCATCAGGGACAGTCTCCTCACTTTTTGGTCCAAATAGTATTATGTATAGAGACACTCACCTGAAACAGAAAAAAGAGCTTTTATTAGTTAGGATTTACGTAAAGGGTTTTATCGTTTAATTGAAGGCGTTGACATGTTCATTCTTTGCGAACTTTGTAACTTGGTAATTTTTTTTGTTTCTTTTGTATTCTGAGAATTTGTGGTTAGCGAAACTGTCTATTAAACCTCCGAAGTATTGTATTCTGTGACAAAAATGTTATTTTCTTTCCTATTATTCGATCAATACTGCCGTGATAAGAACGGACTTTACGATAGATCACTGGCCGTTTTGGATCTTGCAACTTGTTCCTGTTTCCCAACGTACCAACGCGTATACGTACACTAATGCAGCTTTAACCATTATATTATCCACGATTCACAGAGTAGAGTAGACAGGCTACTGTCATCGCAAGTGTTCGTACAGGTATGTATATATGCACTATTATTTCCTCTTAACAATGATTGGTATCGATTGAATAAATGACATAGAATGTCTCTCCGTAAAGAAAATTTATTTTATTCACATATTTACTATAATATAAAATTAATTTTTTAATTGAAACTTTGAAATCTCCAAAATTATTCAACCACTTGTAAAGAATGGAGACATTGATCATACATCTTTAGTTGGAAAATTCTACTTCCCAAACTTTTTTGACACCCGATATATATACACATAAAATCACTAAAAATTACGAACAATTTACAAACAATCGTAGGTACATAATAATGTTATCACCAGTTCAGATTTGGCTTACCAACATGATTGTAATTTAAGTCCGTTCTAATCATCCCGGAATCGAGTATTTTCAGTAATAATAATTTATCATAAATGTCAATCAATATCAATGCAAAAATTAGAACACAGGTATGATGCGTAACATACACATCATACTATAATTTGATTAATTAACCAAACGCAACCAAAATGCATCGGAAGTACACATGAAATAACGTAGGAATATAGAGCCCACCTATAAATCATAAATCACAGGACCAGCTACATTAGCGTCCAGAAATCAAACAGAGAATCTACTCACAGTGTACAGATCAGAAAATTGAAAACTCCCGCCTAAATCATACGAAATCGCGCATTACCAATCGAATTCAATTCTCGAACCGTATCTCGTAACATTTGGGTAATTAGGAACCGACAAACTGCGTTAATTAACGTAGATCAATCGGATGAAAATTCAATGTTCAGCTCGCGTTCCCCTTATCAAAGCTGATAATTCTCTTATTTTAGCCAATTATAATTAGAAGAAAATAGCTTCGCGTTCGTATCGATAATTAATTTACATTACTTATATCTCGAGTACTTTAAATACCTGCTTTTAATCAATTCCGTCGAATCATTGCGCGCAAACACACCGGCGGAAGCGTCGTTGCAACAAAACCCACGCCCACGCATTCCTCGTTAAGCACAATCGATTATCATTTCTTTTATTTATTTATTCCTTTATTCAATTTTTTGTTTATCATTATGTTATCTCGACGATTAATCGGTGTATTAACAGAGACACGTTATATACGTGCAGTACAAGTTTTTCGATGACGATGCTGTATGTCGAAGATTCACTCGGTTTACGGCTGGTCGATCAGCTGATTGATATATACCCTCGTCGTCGAGATTTGTATATGAGGCTTGAAAGTTTTCGAATCGCCGTTTTCGACGGAAGTCTTATCCGAGCGAAAGTCGAGAAAGGAAAGTGAATCGTCGATTTGAAAATGACAGTGTCTACTGCAGTGATGGAATTTTTTTTTCTTCTACTATACATATATATTATATGTGTGTGCGTGTGTGTGTGAGTGTATTACAATACGACGACTGAGAATGGTTTTGAAACATCTCGTTTTCTCGATAAAGTTTTCATATGGAAATTTAAATATTATAAATGTTTGAGGATCCTGAAAGTCGCTCGTGCAAAATGCTCGCGATGTCTGGTTTTTGTGAGATGTTTCTTTTCTCTCTCTCTCTCTCCTCTCTCTCTCTCTCTCTCTCTCTCCATAAAAATGTTCGAATAAAATTTTCATCTTATTTCATATACATGATTTGAGAATACTATAAGAACATTTTATCGGTTTTATATATATATATATATACATCTTTTTAGGACTTTTAAATTTGACAGTTAAATCAGAGTGTACTACATCTCAATGGCCATAAGCTTTAAAATAAGTGTTTTCATTAGAATATAGCAAGTATAAATATTTTCGAGTATTCGCTATTAAAAACGATACTAAACTAGCCCCTTTATGAGTAAAGAATGTTTTTCCACTAAAGGCTATTCCGTTGAAAATAAAATAAAAAATCCACACTTATATATACAGTGTGTCGCGCTCCATTTAATTCTCTCCTCCTCTTACGAACTTGAACTCGCGCGGCACTTTCGAACTTTGCGATATATATCGAAACTTTCCGTCTTGTAAATCACCACCCATCGACTCGATGGAGTGGAATTAAACGCGTTAATCGAAAAAAAATCTCGATCCCGATTGATAACTACGGGGGGTTCTGGTGTTTAGATAACTCATTGTTTTGTTGTGTATAATTTTCAGTTATTTTATATGGAATAAGAAAATATGAATAAAAAAATGACTTCTGAAGCAGATATTGTAAAGCTAAAACGCCAATGTTGTAGATTAAATATTTCACTATATATATGGGTGATTCTCTGACAAATGAACATAAATATATTAAAATTTAGCGACCTTAGGTTCACAATTTTCGAGAGAGAAATCTAGTAGATTTAAAAAACAAGTAATGTTCGATATTTAGTAAATTTTTTTATTACGTACATCCAAATTCTGATTTTCCACGAATTTTAGAAAAATAGACTATTGCACTTCTTCAACCGATTCTAAGACGGCGTTATTCTTAATATTGCTATCAAAAACAAATCTATAAATAATCGCTTGCCTTCTTCTACAACAAATATAAAACATAGGTCTATACAAAAATTTAGTTAATCAAAAATGGTTATATATAACCATAATTATAAATACCCTGTGTAAAAACGAGTGACGACAAATTAAAAAAAAAGAAAAAAACAGCCGCAGCTCTTTCTCCCTGTCTCGAAAACAAAAGTATAAACTATGCACGCGTAGATACACTCAGGAGAACGTCTCAGTATACAGATACCAAGAGCCAAGAAATCCTCATCACTCTCTCGAGAGCCTAGAAATCTTTCCCTTTTTCCTTACTTTTTTTTCTTTCTTTCTTTTTTTCTATGTACTCTACGAGAATTCCTGCGCCGTCTCTGCCCTTTAACTTCCCCTCCCCCCTCTCTCTCTCAAAGTAAAATCGTCGGTCGACTGCGCACTCGACGCGAGGCCGCTTAAGCACGTCTTAGCGCGAGCCGCGCGCAAAATGACCTATTTCGCATTGTGATGCGGAAAAGCTCTGCTCTCCTTTACACCTACGCTCTTGAATGGCCCGCTTGGTAATTAGTTTTCTACGACGATGAGGGGGATGGAAAGGTGCTGAGGCGACAAACTAGTCAGGAGGTTACTACCGTGGCTTTTTGGCTAAAGAGAGAGACGTTTCTTTTTTTCCAGCTTTTTATGACAGTCTGGTGTACTTGGAAAAAAGTGTTGTTTTTTACTACGGTGAGCAAAAGGATTTTTTTTATATGTAGACAGGTATAGGAAATAAGCGATTGTTTCAAAAATTGCTTATTTGCACTAGTGAGTTTTTTTTGGCTATGATAGATGCACTTATTATTTGTTCTGAAAATTTTTCATTTTATTCGAAATATGTAGGCAGTTATAGGCAGTCGGTATTTTTAATTTTCGTATAATTATTTACGCAATATCGAGTTTCTTGATTTAATTTTTTTTTTAAATGTAATATGAAATCCCGTTCGTTGGTGCAATCAAAGATCTGTTAAAATTCTTTTGTTACGAGTTAAAAAAAAATTTATTGTATATGAAATGTATTTTGCTTTCGACCAATAATTTATTTAAAAAACGTTTTTTTAAATTTAATAATTATATATTATTTATTATTTCTAAGATAATAGTTAACTAATGTAATACAATATTTTGTTTAAAAAAACATCGCGGAACATATGAATATTTGAAAATTTAGGGTCTACCGATCAAAGTACGTCTTATAGTCGACTTTGCATTATCGATTTTCTTTTTTACTAAAGGATATCGTTTTTTAATGTCTCTCTTATTCGAGTAAAGAAAATCCTTTCTACTTTGCCTTTAGTTTAAATAATACTTTTTATATTCCTCAAACTGAATTTAAGATTTCACATTATGTATTTTTTTAAGACCAACCAATTTTTGTCAGGTCTCGATTATTCATATAGTGAAGTTCCTTTCTACTTTGCCTTATTACATTCAATAAAATTGAAGAATTCGAGTGACATGTACTTCTCCTTACTGAAAAATTCAGAAATACAAAAAACTTGTATCCAAAGCTAAAGTCGGATAATTCGATGCACGAAAGTCAATAATAATCGAGAAACGCGGAGTTTTAACTCCTGAAATGTGAAAGAGATGATCTTTGAGGTGGAAATCGAGCGACGTGCAACTCGCTTGGAATCGCAAATATCGAGGTCTTATACTCCGTCTGTGTATACACACAGTCACTCTGCTTTCCATGTAAATGAAGTCTTACCCTATTTTCTTTTTTTTTCATTATCCGACCTAAAAATAATTTACCAAAGCCTTGAACTTTGGTAAAGCAGAGTATAAAATCGATACATCGCAGAAAAAATTAAAAATTCAAAAAACTACGCGACTCTCGTTTTAACGATTTTTTCTTAAGAATTTCATCGTCAAGTTGTATAGACGAAAGAAGCATTGAAAAGCTCAGTTTTCTCGGTGCACGCGCGCAGCTGCATTTCGCATACCAATTTTTTTCAATCAGCTGGCACGTCCTCTATATGAGAAGAGCGAAAAATAAAAATGTAGTAATAATAGTCGCTCGTATTTTTGCATGAAAGAGCCATTTGCGAAATATCGATGCTCTCTCTCTCTCTCTCTCTCTCTCTCTCTCTCGCATTTTTCCGGTTTGCATATCGAGTGGCTCTATATACGTTACTTGGCAAACAGAGCGTAAATATCGTTATACGGACGGTATCGCACGTCCAGAATATAAAAGCTGTTCGAGAAAAACGTAAACAAAAAGAAAAACAAGAAAATAATAATCAGAAACCTCAAGCTTCCGTTCGGAAACACGATATCCTTCCCCTAGTAGCAATGGAGCAATGGTCCAGTACCTGAACAGTACTGAACTAGTAATGATATCCTATCAGCAGTACTTAAGCTAATACTCGCCTATCGGTAATTTAATCCAATACTGTGTCAAAATTATACCAGTATTGTGCCAGAACTGTATCAATATTGTGCTAACCTTGTTTCATATATTATTTATCTATTACTGTTTGTTTATTTATTGTTTGGTTATCAGCTACTAGGTCTATCACAACTGCAGTAATAAAAACAAGCCATACTTTAACTCTGGTTTCAATCTGGTACGCCAGTATTGGTCGGCACACTGATAGAAAGATTCATTTATTATGAAGTCATTTAATTAACAATTAATGGGTGTAGTTTTAAAATGAACCAAATACATAGATTCGAAAATTGTTCAAAACTTTAATTCCGCTCGAATGTTTACTACTGTGATAAGTTAAGACAAATTTTTCAAAGTATGTCATGCAAATGAATATTCATAAATATTCACAAATATTCAGTAACTGTTAATGAATATTCATTGTGATTGAATGCCATGAAAAATGTGTAGATCACGCGAGTCAGAACATTCCACCAGTTTCTTCACAGTTTTAGCTCTGGTTCTAATCTGACACACCAGAATACGGTATTGACCAGTACTAGCCCATTGTTCCAGCATCAGCGATTCTTGTTAGGAACATTTCAATCAACCTGAAAAGGGATATATACCAGATTCACGTCAAATAGATCTGAAAGCATCTACTACATGAGAAGCTTATAAGGATAATCCTTCGATTGACAGACTGCATCAATCTCCCTCTAGGTTTAATTACCCACAAAGGAGTACATTGACTACATATATATATATATACCTTCTTATAAGCCCATTTAACGCTGCGACTGAATTTGGCCATCGGTGAATCGTCTACGAGGAAATACTTGACGTCATCGAGACTGAGTTCGTCGACGTCCAGATGGTGATGAAGACCTGACGAGGCACAAGCTTCTTCTTCCTCGTCTTCATCCGTCGATTCCATATATTCGGTGATAGTCGACAGACGTTTCAGGTCGTCTTCTGTTACGTAGACCGAACTATCCATTCTTTCGTATTTTTATTCCGTTTTTTTCTCTTTTTCTTCCTCTTCTTATTCTTCACTCTTTCATACGCATACCCTTATATTTACCTAAAGATATTCGACAGACGTTTTTTCCCCCTCCAAACGCAACATTTCGTGTGCTATAGACGAAACGAGCGTTTAGCTAGAGAAAGAGTGAAAAAAAGAAGAAAAAAAGAAAAAAGAAGTAACGAGCTGTCGTTCTAAAATAAGCGTACGCGCAGGTCGGTAATGCAATTTTCGAGAGAAGAAACGGCTATTTCGAGGGTGTACACTACAATTAAAGTCTGAGCGGCTTTCATAACACGCGGCGGAGCTCTCACGTTTTTAGCGTGTGCTATTCTTAGCGCTGTTTTTCAAACGTGCCGGAGTACCTTCTTCTTACCCGTCAGTTCAACGTTCCTTCAAATCGAGCTGCATATCTTTCTCTCTCTTTCTCTTTCGGTTCCGTCGTGACTCCCACGTATCAGAATTTTTTTTCCTTTTCGTATTCTTGCAAACTTTACGATTGTTCGATGCGCACACGTCTTCTGGGCTTTACGACACGACTTTACGGCTGACGAAAATCCGTCCGAGTAGATCAACGCGTATCTCAACAAAGCAGAAATAACGCACTGGACGCCGTAAAACAAAAAGCCATAAATCAGATCGGAGCTGGCCAATTACCGAGAAGTGCCAGACACTCCTTCGAAAAAAAGGAGGAAAACAAAGGAAAGCTCGCGTGGTCGTAAAAAAAAGGCTCATATATGGTGTGTGAGATATATAGATACATGTCGATCTCTCGAGGATTAAATAGTGTTGGCGTTGGGATAGACACTATATATCTGTATAGAAGAGGTTTCATCTCGCAATTGCACCATTTACATCGACGTAAACTGTCGTGCTGGACGATAGACAGCTCCAAGAGACTATAGCCGCTCCAAGAGAGGTGATTCTACCCTCTATAGACAATTTGTTTAATGACTTGAAACTTCGATTCCCTAGAGGCAACTGGTGGACTCACGAAATTTAAAATACCGAAAATTTCACTGCATTTCCTAGTGACTCGTCTTTTCACTTGAAAAACAGTGAAAACATTATGTTAGTCTCTGGTAGAAGGTAAAGGAGTTCAACTGACTACTTTACTAGATTTTCGCGAAGATATAGAAATCCTGGAAAAAATCCGTCAAAGAATTCAACAACCAGTCATTTCAGAAAAAGGCTTCAGAAACCCGCCAATTCCAAAAAAGATTTGAAGATCCAGCCAGTTTAGAAAAAAAAGCTTCGATATATTTTCTGTAGGTGTATTATTGTGCATTTCGTATGCACCCAAAAGCGTCGATAATATATCTTTTATTTTTTAATTGGCGGGGTTTTCGTCGAAAGCGTCAATATAGTCATTAAGTCCATAAAAACTCAGTAACGTGTCCAACCAAATATTCACGAACATATATTATATTACATAGACCACCATCAGGGCAAGTATCAAGAGTAAATGAGTGCACACCGGGGTCCAATTAACTACTAATTCAGCTGTACCTTAGGTTAGGTTAGGTGGTTTCGGATTGTATATATATGCATGTTTTCGAGATATTAGCGAGTTTTTACCCGAATATTATTACAAAATATTACTCTAGTAACTCGTTAAAATTCCATTAAAACCTTTCATAGTAATTTTTGTATTTAAGGAATATTTACTTAAGGGAGAATGAGCCATCTGTAAAATGATTATTCAACAATTAGAATTTAATCTTATTGCGTTATTGGGAGATATATTCAACTATGTTTGAAGAGGACAATGATTTCTCTAAGTCTTTTTGATAGTTGATTCTAGCACAAAATAGTGAAAATTTACTATATGTGTTTTTTCACTATATGCAAATATCAAAACAGTACAACTGTGGAAGCAGTTAATGAATAGAAAAATAATTAAACATCAAAAAACTGATTTTATAACTATTTCACCAAATCGTAGTACTAATCCTCATTAAATTTTATCTGGTCTTGCGATTGAAAATCAAGCTTTAAGAAATGTACCAAAACGTATTTACGCGAATTTTCAAATCAACTGGTCCATTAATACACTGATAAGCTTACGTACAGTGAGTTTTCAGCAACCTGCTATAAGTGATCACTGAAGGGACTTAGAAATGTGAAACAAACTTCAAATTAAAGGCATATCTACAACTTCAGTATCAAATATACATAGATTACAATCCGTACAGCTAATTAAAATTTGTAATTCCAGCTATCCTCACTTAAAGCTGTCTTACCCCCTGTACATAGAAATGAAAAAATCGGACGATTTAAAAATTCTGAGAAAAACTAGTAAACTGAAATCCCTTGTCATAACCACCGCATACTAAGGATACACCCATACTAACGTGTCCAACCAAACGAACGTTTTTCTCCTCGCAAAACTTCGCTATCTCATACACGCACACGAGCAGGACGAGCTCATCCGGAAGAAAGGATTCAACCAGCCGGAAACACGCGTCTGCACTTAGCTTAAGGCTAGCCGTTCGTGTCTATGAACCTCTTCTCGTTCTACTATCCACACACATACCTATATACCTACATACCTATATATATATGTGTGTGTGTGTGTGTGTGTAACAACGCATAGTCCAGTCTGGTATCGTTGCAGCACTTGAAATCTCTCTGGACTAAAGCGAACACACGTGCGATGAGTTTAGAACTAGCTAAACCTTACGCCTGTGGTCGCACTGTACAGATCCAAAGGTACGCGTTATTTCTTCTTTTCTCTTTCTCCGGAAATATCTGGAATTTTTTTTCCTTTCATCGATCCTAGGAATTTCTCGATAAAAACACGGGGAGAGAAAAAAAAATTGTGTCGTGAGAGAAAGAAAGATTGGAAATCCATGAAGCTCCTATCTCTATGTGTATGAGTGTACACCAATAAAAATCGCCACGGGAGAGAGATCCGCCCGCGCCATAAACGTCAGTCAGACCCTCCTTTTAATTTCCAACATTCTCCGACTGCATCCTTGACAGATAAATCAACGGCAAGGGAGAGAAAAAAGGGAGAGAGAGAGAGAAAAAAATAACGCCAGTACGCATATCTCGCTTATGTAAATCGAGAGAGGTGTCGTAATCGGGCGTCCACTAAGAGACTGACTTTCGTTAATCCTGACGTGTTAGGGCTTCGTATCAATTTATCCTATGTCTATATGTATATGTGTATACACACGTATGTGGGCGTTCGAGAGGGGAAAAACAATTGTTAATTTAAGTTAAATAAAGTTAATTTCATTTTTGCGCGTAGAAAAACCCTTTAAGTTACCAAGACACTGTTTCGAAGCCCATTTTCGACGAGTTATATTGCACGGAAACGAACTCAAGAGGCATTTTTCAATAGTGACATTTAAAAGTTTGATCAAAGCGACATTTATCGACGAAAGCATAAAAATAAAAAGAAATATCACGAGTTTTCGATAATAATTTTTTGTTGCCTTAGAATTTATTTATCGACTTAAAAGTGTCCTCGATATCTGAACTTTTTCAGGCAAAATATTTTTAATAGACCCTTAGGATATTTTTAATTAAGCTCAATGGCATCCGATAAAAAATTGTCGATGTAAACTTATAAAAATATACAAAGAACGACAATTTTAATGAATATTCCATACATCAAAACATAAATATTCAATATTTATGTTTTTTTCAACTATGAAAGTAGTTTAATTAAAAAATTTAAAAATTTCAGAAAAATATCATCCCTTTGTGTTATTAATGAAAAATGCTTCGCTGAGGTGCTACAGCGCTGAGAGAAGGATTCATTAGCTGTTACCAATTAATTACAGAAACAGTCTAATAAAAACCACGAAGGCAGATGCAGTGTGAAAGCGCAATTTAAAACAGCTTAGACGAAAATTTTTTTTTGATCGTTCAATCTGCCACAGAATCATCCATATATATATATAATAAGAAAATACCTAATACATTTGTATGTATGTGCGAGAGAGACGTATTCGGTCTTTGCAAAGGTGTGAAATTCCCAACAGCGTTAAACGCTCGAATTGAGACTAATTATACAGAGGAACGTTCACATGCTAATACCATCGTATATGCTTAATTAATCGCTGCCCTCGTTGACTAGTGTATATATATATATACATATACACGTATAAATATATAATGCACGTGTGCAATGAATTCAAAACGATAATTCATTCCTACGAGGACACGATCTGAATTAACGAATCCTCCGAATTCATGTATATATATACCTGTATATATATACAGGTATATACCGAGAGAGTGCAAAATTGACTCAACGCTGTTGCTTTCGATGATAAACATTTGAAAAATTCAACGACATACTCTAGAAAGAAAAAGATAAATGCGAATTTCGCTCATACGTTTGTACAATTTGTTCTCGTCCTAGTTCTCAAAGCGAATATACCATGTATACTGTACACACGCACCAGATAGAGATGATTTTTAAAATTTCCCGACTTAGAGCGACGTATGGAAAATACGATATCCTCTGTCCTACATTACGTTCCCTTTAGTGAAGGATACAGAGAGAGAGAGAGAGAGTATTTCAATAACTATAAAACTACTAAGTGTATATATGTATATATATATATATACGAACGACCTTAATAACTGTTGAATTTAATTTATGCTCGCATCAGTCGCTTCGCGCATTGATGGGTAAAGTATACTCTTATATATATATATATATATATATATATATACATAGAACTCCACTGCAGCCGATGAGGTTTCAATGCACAATACTTCAATCCTCTTTGTCCTCTCCCTCTGTCTCTCTTTCTCTATACACTGGAGCGACTTTTTTGAAATAATGCGCCTCGTCGCGAGAGTATACAGCGCGTGCTGGTATAACGAGACACGTTTATCGATCGTTTCGACGTGAAAAGCTTGTCTCGGCTAATCTTTTAGGTAGGACGCGATGCATTGATTTTTCCTAGCTTCTCTTCTTATTCTCTTGCAGATGCGAAATTTTTTTGTTATTCTCTTAATTTATCGCAGTGTAATGGTATTGGATTTCAAATATCCCGCGCTTTTTCTACTGTACTTGTATGTACATCGAAACAGATTTGTCCGATAAATTTTCCGCCTAATCCCTGGTAGAAATTTAATCAAAATGATTTCTTAGTCAACCGTTGATAATTCGTTTAGTCGCGATTTTGATCAACGGTTTAGCAACTGTATAGCAACGGTTGGTCAAAGCTGATATTTGCGTTTATTACAACTAATTTTTTTGACCAATAAAATTTACATTCATTGTATCAATTAATGATGCTTTATGTAAATTAAAGGATTAATCATCAGACACGTTGTACCTTTTTTAAAATTTTATTTTATTTATAATTCCTAATACTAACCTAGTTTTTGTTTTGCTTATGGATTCTAAAACACGTTCGAATTTATACCGACGTAGAAATAAAACTAAAAAATTAATTCAGAATGTGCATTTATCGAATATCTTAATCATTTAGAATCTAATGGTTTACAAAACAATTTTGCAGTGAGAAACATGAGTGAAATGCGTGATATGAATGATAATGAATGGTGATAATGAATAGTCTGTTGACTGAGATTCTAATTCTTGAAAAATTCCGAATTAACGGTGAGTGATAGTATCAAAATAAAATAATCAAATAAAATGATGTGCGAAAAGACAGAAATAGAAGAAATAACTTCGGTTGATAAACTTTTTAAAATATTAAAAAAGAGGCTTATATTTAATATCCCAACTTTGACTTTATGTAAAATTGCAAATTAAACCTACAAATCATCTATATATATATATATATATATATATTACTGAGTTATTTAATTAACCAAAGTTCATTTTTGGTTAATATAATAATTGCAGTTGCTAACAAAATGTTATTTAAAAAATTGTTAAATTTGAGCAGCCGTTGACCAACCGATCGTATGTAATGTGACGAAGTTAACGGTTCCTTAAATGGTTGATCCAACTGATGTGTGTTGACTAACCGATGCTCTACTGTTGATCTATTTTTTTTAAGTCTCGCAGAAACATTTTTTTTCTTCGCCGATACATTTTATCATTACAATTTTATCGCACTTTTTATTATGTACAAAAATAAAAGCTATTTTTACGTCCGGTACTTCGCATGCTAATCGAAACGGCTACGACCGACAAATTTTCCGCCTATGATTATTCAGCTCTCTAAAAAAATGCAAACTTTTTTTTTGTCAGAAACGAGCAATTTTTTCGGAATATCGGGAAACTATTTAATAAATGAAATTTTTACGAAGCAGCGTAAAAAGAACGCGTCTCTCTTCCTGTAAAACCACGCGCTCAAAAAGTGGTCCTTGACATTTTTGGCAGAGTATATGGAAAAAAATTTCGAAAATAGAGTTATAGTCGTCGAATAAAAAAAAGTAATGGAATTGCCAGAATTTCGAAACAAGCGACACCTAACTCATACTAATATCTATAATTCCAACAATAGCTAAGGCCAAGAAATCACGTTAGAAATTCCCTCGTAATTCTTGGTGCATTAATTCGTGAAAAATCGATCTACGTTACCCGTTAACCTGAAATATATACATAAACATACACCTATTACACGCCTATGTATACTATATATATATATATATATATATATATATATATATATATAGTATGTATATATATATAGAGAGAACAGGTAGTATAAGGGATTACACTGGTATACGTGTATCGATTGTGCGCCACGTTCGAATTAACAACGTCGCGTTGATTGCCGGAAACGGGCCAACGATTAACGACGGGACGAGATTCTGGCACCGGAATTACGGACGGGTAGTTTATATGGAGGGAGAATTGCTGGGTTTTCAATCCGCTTGGCCGACGATATTCGACAGCTTTAACGTTGACTAGCCGATACAACGCCGTACTAAAGGGACTTGGATGAGTCGGTGTATTACGGATGACGAATATTTTGACGGTAAAATACGGTATTATACGCGGTGAAATTGCGAAGGTTCCAATTAATAGTTGGATGGAAAGGATTTTTTTATAGATTACTTTTCGGTTCTGTCGAAATGTCACTCCAAGACTCGAGGGAGGAAAAGAATATCGTTTGAATGTGTGTTATTGGTTGAAGGCTCGAACGATGCGAAATGATTATGAACTTTTTATGTTAGCGATATATTTTAATTGATTTTGAGAATTTGGTAAAATTTTAAAAATACAGGTTTCTATGTATTACTGTACAGGAAATGTTCGTGGGATTTTTAGCAAAAATATTAAACAAATTTTGGTAATAAAAATACGTTATGAAACTAACTGTATAATACTTGTCAGGCAAACGTACAGACATATAAAAGTAAGTATGATAAATAAAGGGTCGTTATAAATATTTAATGCATTTTCATTGCCTTTCAGTGCTGTTTCTGCTGGTTAAAAAAATTATGCTCTTTTTTTATAAGAAATGACATTTTTAATTTGTTTTAAATTTGTTTCTTTTCCAGTCTATCTTAAGAGTGAAAATAAATTCTAGAGTAGAAATGTGTTACATTCTATTGCCAGATTAAATAACGCTCGTTTCTTAAGTTGAAAATTATTTTATTATAGTGAATAATTTTTGGAATTCTAAATACTTTATTAGAGCGAAATTTATTTAATCGGAGCGAATTTGTTTGATAGTAAAATTTACTTGATTAAAAGAATGTTTTTTGATGTGAAATTCACTTGATCCGAGGGAATAATTTTTGAGAGTAAAAATTACTTAATTACAGTGAATAATTTTCATAGTAAAATTTACTTTATTAGAGTAAACATCCACTGTAAAAACCCTCGAACGTGAAGAATTTATTACCAATAGAAAGTGGAACACAATCGGGGCACCTATTTTTTTAAAAAAGTTCAACGAACGAATCGTTCCGCTCGTTCTTACCTTATTATCGTTATTAAAATCGAGTGATCGTCTAGTTATTTCAGCTCGTTAAGAAGTTCGAGCAAAGTTGGAAAGCCATTCGAGAATTTAAACGCGGCTTATTTACTAATTCCATTTATACAACGTCTACGAGTGCAATGCTTCAAACGACATGTATATATAACATATAGGTATATAGATATAAGTATACATATATGCATAGAAGAAGATATATTACGAAGAAGAAGGAATTCTTTGCGTATATAATGCCGTGTACTCTTCTCTAAGTGGCTTTTCAATTTGAATCCCTTTTAAGATCTGAAGAGGCGGAAGAAGCCACTGGAATTTTTTGAACGTAAAAGTGAATCTTTTCGCTTTGTGTGGCATATAGCCCACGTTAGACTATACGTAGAGAAAGAGAGAGAGAGAGAGAGAGAGAGAGGCCGATGTATCCAATGCCGTGAAGTCGTGTTAGTGAAATTCGACTCCGAGATATTTCCGAAAGAGAGAAAGACGAAAGAGGAAGAGGAGAAAGAGCTAGACGACGGCGAGTTCTGTAAAGTATAAATCGCGCGTGTATATATATCTATATACGTGTTACACTTATCGAGCCAAGCTTATTATCCATGAATACCTTTGAGTTTAAAAAAAAAAATATAAATATTGCCAAATTATGTCGCGCGAAAATATCGAATCAGCCGCAAAAAAATACATACTAAAACGTGCGTACAAACGAACATCTTCAAATTCTCTCTCTTATCGAAACAAACCTCGTTGCTCGATTACCACGACTCGGCACAATTCACTTGTCACAAAAAAATAAGGGATCACTGATATGTACACTTTTCGAAAGACACTTTATTCTATAGACACAAAGACAGACAGTGAGAACACGTGCTTTAGGGGAGTAGGGGGAAAAAGTTGCGCGCGCGTTAAAAGGGCGCGAAAAGCCCGCGGATACAAACGTCGACGGCGGCGAAAAGTTAGGCCAACACTGGCGCCCGCGGACGACGACGACGACTACTATACTATACTCGTATCTGCTTGACTGCCGTCCGTCCGTATACTCAGTGCCGGCGAACACAGCGACTTTATATTTAGACGTCTGTGCGAGCACTGCCTCGGCTATACTGCTTTATTTTCCAGATGCGTTGCCGAGTCTCTCTCTTTCGAGATCGGCTAGAATATTACGCATATATGTGCGAGAGAGACAGGAAAGCGCGATGACTTTTTTACGAGTTTTACAGTGGCGTTTCGTTTAAAGAGCTCCGCTATATTGATGCAACGCGGTAGATGTATAGTTAATGGTTTATTTTTATAAATATGAACAAAATTACTGCTGGAATATACAGGGTGTCCCATTTTAATTTCGACAGCGGAAGCCACCAATCCAGAAATGACCCTAGAAGATCATGGTCAAGGTCAAATTGAAGGTCACGATTCGACAGAACCCACAAATTTTGCACTTGTGATGAAAGGAAAGGGCGATGACTTATTTACGAGTTTTACAGTAGCGTTTCTTATAAAGAGCTCTGTTCCATTGATCCAACAAGCTGGTTGTGCAGATAATTGTTTATTTTTATAAATGTGAACAAAATTACGGTTAGAATATACAGGGTGTACTATTTTATCTTTGACAGCGGAAGCCACCGATCAAGAAATGACCCTAAGAGATCATGGTCAAGGTTAAATTGAAGGGTACGATTCGATGGAGCCCAAAAATTTAGGTTTTGGATTTTATTTCTGGATTGGTGTCTTCCTGGACAATGTTAAAATGGGACACCCTGTATATATGAGTAATTATGAGTCAATATACAATATGGCAAAGGATGAAAAGCCCATTCATACTCACACCTTCGCATAAATGAACGAAATAAAAAAACAGAATTTCGAATGCGAGAAGTAAATTTTCGACCAGCTCAAATATATGTGTGTATATATACGTGTGCATCAGCGAATTATAACGCGATTTTTCACGTGAGTCACAGAGACTGAAAAACCAATTACCACAGAAATTCCCATCGTCCGAAAAAGAGAAAAAAAAGCAGAGCGAGACGTCGAAGCTCGAGTAAGGTCGCGTTTCTCAGTACAAGCCGCCGAGCAAAAGGAAAAAACTTGCCCCCCTTTTCTCGCAGCAGCAGCAGCCGCGGGTACCATATACGCGAGAAGAGAAAGAGAGAGAACTGCATCGTGGAATTCGCGATCGGCTGGTTCTGGTTCTCTGTCTTTCTCTCTGGGAGAGTATGAGCTGGTATAACATACTTATCGTACACTGCAGCAGCAGCTGCTGCTTTCTGTATATACTCGAGCTGCCCGGAGACGTCGTTTTTCATTTTAGAATCGAGTGACGGTTTTAATATTATACCGAGAGGTATTAAATCTTAAACAATTTCTTGGTTCGATCGTCGCTAAACATCGAGTTTGAAAAAAAAAATAAAAAAAAATATTACCAGCAGTAATTCCCTATCTCTCTCTCTCTCTCTCTCTCTCTCTCTCTCTCTCTCTCTCTCTCTGGAGAGATAAACCCGAAGCAGCAGGTGGCGGAAGAACCAGATCGTCGTACAAGGTCTCTTTTTCTTGGCTTTTTGCACGCGACAAGCGCCGTGTAAGGTTATGGTTATGGACACGCGTCGACGTCTCGCCATGAGACAAAGAGGATTTTCGTAGAAATTTATACCTATGGCTTTTGTGTTCTCGCTGCAACACACTTTGTCTCTCCTATACACAATGTACAAGGTATAAAACGATCTTTTCCAATTTATAGGCGAACGAAATATTTTAAACTTGACCGCGCTTCTTTTCAACCTAAAAATAACTAGAAATATTTGGTATTTATAGCAAACGATCTTAATCTATAAACATTTATTTGAATCTCTAATGCAATATTATAACCTAAAAATACTTATTTAAATTTCCCGCACAAAATCCTAACCTATAGAACTGCTGAATATTCCGCACGCACTATACCCTAACCTACAAACAGCACTAAATATGTTGATCGCGGAAAATTTTAACCTATACGCATTGCGAACTATTTACATACCACGCTTTGTAAGTCCATAAGTTGGAAAGGAGAATCAGCTAAACGCTCCATCTCTATAAAAAGAAAAAGCCGACCCTCTCTTGGCAATCTTTTAGTGCAATCTCTCCTCTAATTCGCACTCGCGTTTTCCTCGGCTCTCGCTCTTTATCGTCTCTCTACTGCTAGTGAAAGAGAGAGAGAGACAGAGCTTAATGTTTATTCCCAGCTCTGCTATATAACCAAGCCTCCTCCTACTTTCTGTCTCTCGTCAATTTCGTTTATGCTCTCCTAGACACTACCGTATGCGGTGTAATTCGCACGCCGGGGGATCATTACGCTCGTATATAAACACAGACGCTCAAGCAATATACATATACACACACCTATACAGATATACGAATCCACGTATACATCAGAGACAGAGCGTCAAACGAATAATCGTCTTTTTTTGCCATTAATCTCGGGTGGCCCCTCTAGCGGCGATTATCGTAATTAGAAAGCGAGCGCCACCTCTTTTGGATCTCTCCCTTTTATACCTATGTAAATGTACAATTACCCATATACATACACAGACATATATTTGTATATATGTATGTGGTATACGAATACGTACGATAAATAATACGTGAAAGTGAGCGAGGGAGTGTACAGGGGCTACCGCCTTATTACTTGCGTCATCGATAATACGCGCGAGAGATCGTAAGGAACCTCTACACTACACAAGAGCGCGTTTTTAGCCGACAGGGTTTAATGGACTTTCGATTGCTTTTCTCTCGCTCGTTATGCACACAGCCGTGGCGTAAAAGCTCGAATTACATCTTTTGACTTAATGACGGAGTAAAATTTTTCAGAGCCTCTGGTATTGCGACATAAGTGCCTTATACCTTATGCTTTTGGCTTCCGTAAATTATATTATAACGCGTATATATATATATGTATTCGAAATTCAAAGATCCATTTGTACTAAACATATACATTGAGTCAGTAACCAAACAAAGCGTTCTCTCTCTGCTCGTCGTCACATTTTACGAGATAGGGCCGCGAGCCACCCGTACCCCGTACCGCAACTCAACCGTACTACACGAACTACCAATACAGTACACACTACACATTTACCTATATATATATAGATATGTTTGTATGTATGTAACTATATATATGTATACATGTAGATACGTACAAATAGGTATATATACATGCACACACACATACATAACAGTCGAGCGAACGCTAAGGGTCCAGTGCGCTTCCTAGTACTTAATCTCGGCGGGGCACCGCCACGCATGCTGTTGCAGCAGTAGAACCTTTATGCTTCAAGTGCTTTGCAGCAGCAGCGGCTTTAAGCGTTATTATTAGACGGTATATATATACACGAGTCTAGTGCTCCTATATGTGAGAGCGTGTATGTTGGTGTCTATGAAGAACGAGAGAGACTACTCGTCTATGTTTTGCCGGCTTTTTGCAATTGATTGTTTTTTGAGTGGATATACGCGAGCTGAAGGCTATTTTAGGGGGTGACGGTACTTTCTTTTTAGAGTCGAAGTGTGTATTTTTTTTCTGCTAAATGATTGTTTGTGGAGACTTACGTACGTACTACTGGATGGAGATCAAAGAGAAAGGAATTTTTCGTTTTTCAAGACTTACCTAGAACAAAAAAATTAAAAATCATTAATAATATATTTTAGGTATATTACATGTTTTATAGATCGCATTGCTTATGTTACTGAACGTTTGTAAATCAATCTATCCATTTATGTAAAATCGTTTAAACTATGATTAGTTAGGAAAATTTACTGAAAATGTAGTAAAAACTACTGTGTTATGTAGGAACGATGGGATACATTAAATATAAATGAGAAATTGCTGTATTGTATAGTAAAATTTGCTACTTGAGCCAACTTATACATACATTTTACTATTTTATATAGTCATTTTTTAGGCGACCATAGAAAATTTAATTTCTTGGGTAAGCATTTTATATCCAATCACTTAACAAATTTTATTACGTATAATATAATAATTTTTATTAGTTGAATTATAGTAAATTTTATTTTGCACACAAATAATAATGTTTATTGTATTTAGTAAGAAATGCTTCCCTGAGAGGTTAGAAAAAAATCTAAAAAAATTCACGAAGATAGACACTGTGCCAAACCACAGTTTAAAAATATTTAATAAAAATTCTTTTTCTTCGGTCAATCTGTCAGAGAGAATGACTCATATATACATAATCTATAAAATCCATAATTAAGAGATTTACAAGAAAAAAAATATATATACACCTATAAGTTGTGTATATACGTACACAACGCACACAAAGAACTAAAGCGGAGGTTCAGTTTCGCAAAAGGGTCAGAGGTGATCGTGGCAACACCGGTCCGTGAAGCCGTCGATCACACGAACACTCATTCCCAAGCCTTATAGAGCATCATTGCTCTCCATCAACCCCTTGTACACATAATTCCAGTCACGAGACGCGCCAGAGAAACTCTACTCCTCTTCTTTTTCTTTTTCTTTTTCTTCTTCTTCGTCCCTCGCTACTTATAGTTCACTTTCACCACTCGCTCGCACGCTACACTACAATTTCCAGAGGTACAACGATAAATCCCAGTGTGTTTTCTACTACCTCTAAACTGTATTTTAATTGGATGCTTATCGAGACTTCGATTTTCTTCCCCAAACGAAGAGTAAATTACTCCTGTCGGATGATGAAATTTGCACTGATGTGCGGTTGATATAATAAATTTTAATTTTTTTTTTAAATCACGTAATATTTATTTGTTTAATTCATGGAGATTCAGTGTAGTAGTGTGTTTTGACTATTTGAAAATGTTGGAATTAGTAATAATGAAAATAATTTCATTATAATTAAAAATCCATTTCGATTTTAACGTGTTATACAGTATTTTGCTTGTATTTTACTACACTTAAAGTGTAAACTTAAGTAGTTCAGAAGTAAACATAATTTTACTCTCAATAACAGCAAATTTCTGACTATTTCAGATTTAAAGAGTATAATTAAATATACTTTTGAATAATTAATATTTTGTCTCGCACACCGCTGAAAAAAATAGTTAAAATTTAAAGGAAATTTATACCAAAGTTAATTTGAATTTAAAGTATTTAGTCTTATCTTTAAAACGACACTTTATTAAATAGTATTCATATTTACCACATTGTAAAATGACTTTTATTTTAACTCTTTTATTTTTAAATAATGAAAAAGTAACTGATTCAGATGCAAAATTAAAATTAGTACCAAGAATACTGACGATCTCCTTTCCTGTTAAATTTCAATATTACAGTTACTTTAAAATGAAATAATAATTCATACTAATATTCTTTATTAATTAATTTATGTATAATTCTTCTCGTTAAAATACATATAAAAACATTCGAAAAATGTAAAATATAAACGAGTCCACGATTGAATATATATACATACACAATAAACAAATTGTCTACAGAGCATAAAATCGCCTGTTTACCGCGAATATCATTCCACATCCAATACAAACGAATACTTCACCATCTCATCTATAGAATCTACATTTAAATAAACTTTCTAAATTTAAATATATCGTTTCCCTCGCTTTAAGAACAAAATAACTGTAAACAATGTAACCGTCTCTCTCTAAGGTAGGCATTCTAATAAAAAATTGCTTTGGAAACTCCATTTTTCTCAGCGATTCTCTCGCCCGCGCTTGTGGATAAAACCCAAGAAAGCAGAAGAAGAGGAGCCGTATAAGCGCGCTTTTTCTTACGGTCGAGTTTCGCTAGAGCGTATAGACTGGAATTTTTATCGGCTTCTAAAAAATTGTCATTTTGTTTTATATAGCCAGGGTAGAAAAAAATTTTTTTTTTCTCCTCACTCTTTATATACACTATCTACACTAAAACGTTAATTGCACGTTCAGATAGAGAGTGAGAGAGAGAGAGAGAGAGAGAGAGAGAGAGAGAGAGATGGAACATATTAAAGCAGCTACTACTCCAGTGTAAAATAAGGTTAAGTGCGCGCTTGAGAGAATGAATTGGTAAAAGGGACCTTTGACATCGCGAGAGACTTTCCAATCGACGTACCAAGTGTGTACGTACCTATTCGCGGTTCTCTATCTTTTTCTCCGTTGTGCTGCACATAGCACTCGGGAAAATCGCGGGTACATATACCAGGAGAGGCTTAAATGTATTTCGAAGAGTTATTTATCTTGCACGACGACCTCGAGTTTATAATACCTATGTATGTATGTATGTGTGTATGTATAATATATACCTATGTATACAGCATAGAGTATTAGCTCAGCGTAATTTGGGTTATGGATGAAAGTTTCGTTGTAACTAATTAATCTCGCGATTCTACGTGTCTGTAAGTGTAGATCCGTACAAGGATCAGCTGTAGTGTTTGAGAATTAGATAAAATAATAAGTAGAGCTCATATCTCCGCGTTTGGTTTATCAACATTCACACAACGTTATTTTAAAACAATACGTATATATATGGGTTATTCTCTGACAGATTGACTGAACAAAAATGTGTTATTGTTATGAAACAGTGTGGTGATTGATTAGTTTGGTTCGACTTATAAGAGTCTTATCAGTGTATTTATTGCAGATTAAATCGTTACGTACGAGGTGAACTCAAATTTTATTATAAAAATTCGGGTATTTGCTACACGGAGAGAAGGAGTCTGACATAATTGACTATACTTGAAATAGAACTCGATTTAGAAATTGCGATCGATACAGATGATTTTATAACCGGTAACCGCATCTTCGTGCACTTTTCTCGACGTCTATCAAATTATCAAACCTTTTCAAAACGAATTAATAGCTCATCAATTTTTAGTACAGTACTTAGAATACTTCATTTGATAAATTTTATTATTTTACAAAAAGAAATTCCTATTATGACTTCCTCCAAAAATTCTTTCTACTGAAAATATGAAGAAAATACAAAAACGCTGAATATAAGTCTACAACTTAGAATTCAGTACCAAAGTAGAATTAAAAATCACTTAGAAGAAGAAATAAAAAAAAAACAAATTTTTTGACTGGTCAATCCGTCATAGAATATATACATATATACACCTGTAGCAGTATATAATACATCAAGGATGCACCGCTCGATAATAATGCATCGAACACGGCCTACGGCTATACGTCGGATTTCTACGGCATTCTACGGCACATAGTGGTATATAAAAAAAATGATACCACGGACGAGGCGAACGAGAAAAATGACGGCGACGACGGGATTATTAGCCTTCGCTATATGTTGCATCGTTTTCGCTTCCTTTTACGGTTACTGCTGTGTGTATGTCCTGATACAATACTTCTTTTTCACGAAGGAATGCAATCGAAGCATTTTTCAAGAAAACTTGAGCGAGATAAGCTAAGTTTCTGATGTATCGAGCGATTCTTAGATTTATTTGTTTTCTTTATCAGTTTCTAATCAATTCTCGCGTTCGATTTCGAAGTATAATATAACATAGGAAAAAACTATGTACGCATCGTTATATACCTATACTTGAATTTTAATGAGTTTTTTACTTCAATTTTTAGTAATAAGTCCCTATATTATTTGGAATATGATGTGGGTATAAGGATTGATCACTTTATAAAATCAGTAATGAAAACAGGCTAAAAATGATTGTCAGATGTTCTGACGAGGAAATGGAAGTAAATACAAATTTAAAAAAAAACTGAAATTTGTTAAAAAGTATTAATTATAATACATATTTTTAATATATATTGACAACAATTTTGTGTAAAATTTTAAAAAATAATTTATATAAAGTTTAGAATTTTAATTATTTACACATTAATACGAGATTTATTTAACATTTCTAAATCCCTTCGTAGATTAGATAGTAGGTTGTTAAAAAGTGATTTTCCGTAACATTCAAAATGAAGTAAAAAAAACCAATCGAATTGAAAATTAACATTAATAATCTGTAATACATTGTGTAAAGCTTGAATGAAGCGATTTTTTTAAATAGAAAAACGGATTTTTTAACTACTTTTTCGAAAGTTTTCGAACATATTTCATACTTTCAATTTTTTCTTCATTGAACCGTGAAATTGTACTAGAAATTATACAAGGTAACTGAATATGTCAGAGAACTACCTATTTCTGTCTAACCATTAATAAATTTTTCTTACAATATACTATATATTATACATACATGTAATTATATATATATATATATATATATATATATATATATATATATATACGTATAATTCATTAAAATAAGTATCAAGTCGTGTCTTTGTTCTTAGTCGGCGTTCGCGCGCTCGTTATCTCGTTTAAAGTCATCTGCGCAACTAGGTGAGAGAAGAAGCTCAGGGCTGGTGCATATATATTCAAAGAATTTTGTATAGAAAAGAAGAAGAAAAATCTCGCCGGTTATATATGAGAATAACGTATTATATACTACAAGTTCCGCTTCGATGGCGATAAAAATAACGATAAACGTCAACTTCCCGGTGTATAATTATTCATATATCATCATTTTATACTCGCCAAGACTCGGATCACTATATGTATATATATATGTATGTGTATATGTATATATTGTATATGTTGCATATAGGAAAAAGAGGAAAGATG
This sequence comes from Apocrypta bakeri, assembly GCA_018906985.1. Lineage (NCBI taxonomy): Eukaryota > Metazoa > Arthropoda > Insecta > Hymenoptera > Pteromalidae > Apocrypta > Apocrypta bakeri. Next base: position 2,326,428 of record JACCIA010000005.1, on the reverse strand, counting down.
AAAAATAAAAAAATCGAGGTTAAGGCAACACACAGACTGAAAATGCGGGCTCGTAAGTGCGAGAATTGACTTTTCCAGCCGTTGGCGGCTCGTTTCTTTACCTTTGCACGTGGGTGTTTGCCGCAATTTGAAATACGACTGCAGCGGTTCGTTTAAGTGGAATAACTCGCCATTTTTCTCAGCCTAGCGTTTGACTTTCTTCTCTCCCTCTCGAGAGAGGAATTTAAATTCTCTATCTCTGTCCTGCGGTATATATATACACACACATACAGTCGCATAAAGTAGAGTCTACCTATACCTACAGCGTCTCCACGAAGTTATCTAGTACAAGTGTATATAATAATAGAAATCCAATGCACGAGAGACACTATGACTTCGACCTAGTAATATTGATAATAATTGTAAATATTATGTATAATAATAATAATAATAATAATAATAATAATAATAATAATAATAATAATAATAATGGCAATACAGTGAATAATAGTTGATAGTACGAAAGAGAGTGTGATTTAATTATGAAAGTTACGTACTCGATGTATACAAGTTATAATAAGCGTATAGGATATATACGTCCTACTTCTAAGCGTAACGAAACGAATTCGATCAATTTCCCGCTTGCAGAAAGTGTTCGACTTCTATAGGTATATATATGGATATATAGGCGGATTGTGTAATCCTCCACGGCCAGATGAGTCCATGACGGAAAATAAACTTTAAGAGAGACCGGAAGTAAGCTTTCATCACTGAGTACGCGACTTATAACGTGTCAAAGAGAGCCAGTCATCTCCGGCCGTAAACTATACCTATACATACATATATATATATATATATATATATGTGTGTGTGTGTGTGTATATATATATGTACATTGTACAATCAACATTGCGCTGTGCGATATGTATCATAAATCGTTGGACGCGTTAAGAAAAGAGATATATATCCGCGTGCGCGCTGGATCTATGCCCTGGTATAGGTATATACCTATAATGTCTATGCATGTATATATACTCGACCTAAAAGCATCGTTGCCTCCGACGTTTTGCTGCTGGTGCAATTGAGAGAGAGGGAGAAAGAGAGATACCGTTACACTCGCGAGTTCAGAGAGCGGTTAGGTTGAAGAGATAGAGAGAAGGAGATAGAGAGAGAGTTTAGTCGAGGGGTTGTGCTCTCGTGCGAGCGAGATTGCGAGCGAGGATGTGAGAGAGGGATGGAGATTAATAGCTGCTGCTACTGTTCAGAGAGGGAGAAACGAGTGTTTCGTCTGTTTTTGGCGATAGGAGAATCTAATTGCCTATTCAGTGTGATGTATTCCATCGGCTAATTGGCAAATGATCGATCTTTTGTCTAGGATTATGTGGAGTTTGATTTGTTCTTGATGTCTCATTAATGAGGGGATTGGATGCCTTTCGTTTTGTTGTTTATCGATGGCTGAGAGGATGAACTAACTGGTTAGTTTGCACAAAGGGTTGGAAAACTAACGCGATTCAAATTTAATCTTGAATAACCAGATGATTCAAATTACGACTTGAGGAACCAGACAATCCAAATTGAGTCTTGAATAACCAATTGATTCAAATTACGACTTGAGGAACCAGACAATTCAAATGGAGTCTTGAAATACAAACTTTTTAATCCAAATTAAATCTTATATGACCAAACAACCCAAATAAAGTGTTAACAAACAAAATGATTCAAATTAAGTCTTGAAAAACCAGTCAATTGGATTGAAATCCTGAAGAAAATTTGAAATAACTGGTTAATCTAGTTTTTTTAAAATTGGCTGGTTTTTTCCCTCCGTCGTCGGTATAATGATATTTTTATTTTGATACATTTTTTTGATTACAAGCACTTTTTCGAAGATGATTTTTTAATGAGCTTGTTTTGTATTGATATGGATGTATTCACGATGACAATAGATTAATTGTTACAGAATGAAGATAATCGGCTAAACACTAAAGTCGGGAAATTTCTTAATTATTTTATAACTTCTTCAGTACAGCACGAAATGAAATATTTGATGAAAAATCTGTCGATTTATGAGCTCAAAGTGTGCGTTAATAACTGAGCAGTTTTATTTGGAAATTTACTTTTTGTAGACATAATTTTTAATTGAAAAGAGAAGAATGTTCCTTTCTAAACTGACGACAAAATAGTTATTCACTTCAATTTCGATTAATGTTGTATTACTTATTCCAGACACAACAGGAATTTATTAAAATAAAAATTTTGTTCGAATAACACGAATTATTATTTTTTAAACACATTCTCGGATTTAATACTTTAAAGGACACACTAGTACATAACACTTGTGCTCCTGGGATGTAACAATGTCCACTCTCAGAGATGTTTGATTTATAGAATAAGCTTGCTTTAGAGTCACCGTGTGTATTTTTTAATAATATCTTTTAATTATTATTCCCAATAATAAAAGCAAAAAATATATATACAAATATTTCAACGATAAAAATGATCAGAAGTTCATTCCAAAATAGAAATTTTATTCAGATCATCAGAATGTGAATTGTGTTTTGTACGCGTCGTCTACCATAAATAACACGTGCAATTTTCACGCCGTACGTGCATATGAAGTTACGAGACTAAAGAATACATTTTTGAAATATTTATCTGGAACAACTCACTATTTACGTCCCTCTAAGAATCCCCATAATCCTCCTCGAAATTCAGCGGTGTTGCGATAAGCACCGTCTACTAACGTTCATACCTCTACTAGCGTACGTTACATACACTACATGTATATATATGCATTATACGCATGCACACACAAACACACACACATATATAGATACGTATAAGCCGAAACCCGTTCCCCTACGGGAATCCTCAAGACGACGGGCCGCATCTCCCGGGCGTTTAACGAGACAAGCGCGAAATAGGGCCTCGAGTAAAGGGCTCATCGCGCCGATGTATAAATTTCACTTAACGAAGCAATGGGATCTCCTTTCATTGACTGAAGCATGTTTACGACCGACCCACATTTTGTCTCGTTTTTTGCACGCTATACTTTTTCCTCCTAATTTCATAATCAGAGGTTATAACCTCGGCGTATTATATACCGTGTCCAATCGCGCACGTAAAGCGAGAAGAAACAAAAATAAGGCTCATCTTTTTTTTATTAAAAATAAGAAAAGAGAGAGGAAAGAAGTCATTTTACCAGCGAGTGGCATGCGGCCAAATGTCTCTCTAGATAATTGATGGAGGTTCATTAACGAAAAAACCGGCTGTTTCTCGTATCTCTATTTATAACTATATATTTAGCAGAATTTGTGGTCTTTGACGCTAGGTGTCGTTCCAGTCGCCGTTTAGGTAAATTCAAATTATCGAAACGCGATTAAAGATTATTAATTTGAGTTATTTGAATATAATTATGTGTTCTACGGCATTTGCATTCTTTGACGCTAGGGGTCACCCCAGTCGCTGTTTAGGTAAATTCAAATTATCGGAACGCGATTAAAGATTCTCTCCCGGACGAGCGTCGATAATGACTCCGCATTATGTTATATACATTCTATACCAGAAGCCGATTATTCAAAAAAAAGAAAAGAGAAGACTGGATGCGCGCCATGTGCACGTACCAGCGTACACACATAAGCTACATACAACGCACAAAAAAAAAGCCTTCGCGGAAGAGCGTCGGCCGGTACTCCCGTTATTAAGCGCATTATTTAGCGACGACACACCGGATTCCAACCGACGAGAAAAAGAACGAATCCGCTGCTTTCATAGTAGTAGTAGATATATATATATAGAAAGAAAAAATCCTGCATTGTAGACAAGACGCGGTAGTTTTTCATTCACGCGGAAGAACGTAACTAACGGCACGTTTTATGACTGATCCGATGAATGTCGTTGTCGTTACTGATTATATATATATATGCACACACACATACATATATATCGGCATGACGTTGTTCCGCGATATTTCACGATTGCACTGGATAGAGAAAACTAGTTTTGCGAAACTGTAGTCTCTCCGAGGAACTCGACAAAGATTAATCTCGCGCGTGGAAAACGAGAAGAGAAGAGAAGAGAGAGAGAAAAAGGCGACGTGTACGCGATAAGATTATTTTTCAGAATCAGTGTGCGCCAACTCAAGATGATGGTATTGTTTTTAGCCTTCGGGCTAAAGGTAAGAAACTTTTCTCGAGACTCTCATTGTCGAGAAACGTTCTCACAGCTTTTTCGCAAATGAAAACAAAATGTGCTAGAGACTCCGTGTACATAACCTCCGGGTTGTAGAGTAAACTTTAAGTCGTATTCTGGGTACGTGTTACTCTTTCGGTGTGAAAATCAATGAAACAACATTTTCATCCATTTGCAAGATCCCGAGATTTGACCCACTTACCTAAATTAATGACCATCTATCAATGAAGCTGTATATTTATATTAAGTATATAATAACGGTTTTTGTAATTAAAGGAATGTTCATGAATTTTCCGGTACCTTAATATTTTAAAACTTACTAATTACTTATAAATTCATCGTGACATGTATATACAATCTTAAAAAAAAAACTAGTGATTCTAGTCAAAAATGTTTTACTCAAGAGCTACACTGTAACTACACTCAAAATGCCAACTGTAACTTAGAAATAAATCGAGAAAAAAATCTAAAAAAATTTACGAACGTAGATACAGTGCCAAAGAGCAGCTTGAAATTTGTTGACCCGCCAATCTATCAGATAATCAGCAAAGCATATATATATACGTAAATTCAATAATGCTCAACGACGTTATCTACCACGAGTTTAATCTTCGACGTCTTGCGATCTCCCACGAGATAAAGGGCGATTTTTGCGGCCATTATCTTCGATTGTACGATTGCCATAGAATCGGAAGCGTCGCGGTCGTGTGGAGGTTTGATTGGATAATTAATGCAGTCCCGCGTTAATTATCCCTCGACGGATATGATGAATATGTAGTCTGGAATAGAGGAGTACTGTACGGCTCAATATGTATGTGTACACGTGTGTATATACATTGGGTATACATAGAATCGAGAGAGAGAGAGAGAGAGAGAGAGAGAGAGAGAGTCTTGTGCACTAATAATTTCTCTGAATTGCTTGGGAATTCATGAGCCTGCGATAATGATTGGAAATATCTTGTTTGCCGAAGACAAATATCCGGGGAGTTGATGCTGCCAAATGTGTATACGGCTGGTGTACGAGGAATTTGATTGCTGTGAGATGTGACTTTGAGGAGAGAATTTTCCAATTAATCGTAATGACAAATATGTAGACGAAAAAAAAATTTTGATTTAGTGATGCAGTGAGTGTGTATTAGAATGTAAATTGTGAATTAGTCATTTTTCCTATAAAAATTAAATTTTAATATGTGTCGTTCACGTAAATTAGGCACAAGTGCATTAATTTCGTGCACTTTGACGTTGAGACTCTCTCCTTACGTTGAGAGACATTACACTGCTTTGGAAATTTATAATTAATTTTAATATCGAAGTTCGGGAAACTAATCTCGTATACGTCATTGAAATTTTATTAAATACTGATTACATTTGTAATATCAATTTGTTTCGGAAAGACATTCATTTTTAAGCATATCGATTTTTAGGTACAAATTGGCAGGACTCTTTTAAGTGCGGCTACCTAAAGTTAAATATTTTGATATATTGATTTCACTAACTTATGTGTTCAATACTGACGTAGGTAATTTTATCTTTAATTTCAGCTTCGTTGCATATTTTTAAGTGGTCATCGAAAGGACTTAAATTAAGGGGGTCTCATAATCAACTTTTACCGACTGAGTCGATAAATCGGTAGAATGACACAAAAATGATTCATTACAACTAACTAGTAGTTTTGCGTAGTTCACTGGACTAATTAAAATTCAAGTATTTTTCTGTCATTTTACCGACGCATAGACTCAGGCGGTAAAAATTGACACCCCCTTAAACTTCAGCACAATTTCATCGATTCTATGTACTTTGCACATTAAGTTTTAAATTAAGTTTTAAATTAAGTATTTCCTGAAAAGACGACGAGTTTCAAGATTAAATTAAAAAGCATTAGTAATAACTATGAATAAAAAAGCTATAAATTCTATTTAACAATTTTAATAAAACTATATTTATTTTTTATTAATCTTGAATCTTATTAAATATTCATTGACTTTTGTGTACTCCAATATTACAAGTATATATATATATATATATATATGTATATCTTCGCAAGCTATAAAGTATAAGTACATTGCAAATAAATAAAAATAAGAAACATCCATCGAATTGTAGCTACAATCGGCACACATTCAGAAATTTTTCAAAAGCGTCCATATAATATAATATATCCAGAATCCATTTCGTAGACGTGTAGGAAAAATCGAAAATCTTCAATATTACGTATCTTCTCCCATACAAGAATGATGAAAAATTGCGCAAAATCAGATCAGCTGAAGAAGGAAAAGAGGCAAGTATTCCATAACATTCATAATCCTTAAAATTGCAAAATCCCGTATTGTTCCATTCGGATATCCATCTCAGTTCTCCGCATCCCATCTCCTTCGCTTTCTCGCTCACCATTCAATTCTCTCTCTCAGCCTCTTCTATATCAGCTCAAACTCGATCTACCACTGAGGTATGCACTCTTTCAACGTACACTCCTCTTTTACTCCCTCCATTCAATCAATTCATCCTCCTTTACCACATCCTACGTTTTACCACATCAGGATCCATATTGAAATATTAAAGCTGTACGTATATAGTTTTGTGATTTAATACATCAGTATTCAGTGGATCCGGTTTAAACTTGTACAAAGACGTTTGAGGATTTATAATTATAGGAATATTCGGTACGGAAATGGTTTTTAGATAAATAAATCAGAGCGTTTTGGCTCGAGGCTTCGAGAAATGTTCGTTTTGTAGTTGAATGAAATCGAGGAATTTATATTTTTGAATTGAGATTTCAAGGAAAAGAATCATTTGCATTTTTCATGGCGTTTAATGCAAATGGAATATTCGTTAGTATAAAAAATATATATATATATATATTTAATTTACCAACTAATTCATCATTGATATCTATAGTGAGTAATACATATCTTCATGGTGAAGTAGTTGCTTCTTATCAGTTAATAATTTTAACTCGTACTTGTCATTTGTCATTAAACTATTGATGTTTGTAAACGATAAGCTACTGAAAATCTAATCATCGTAATCTGAAATTATAAGGACATTTCCCTATCTGAACTGACTAAAAAATACCAAATCCAATGTAAACTTCAGTTTTTTGTACTTCAATTAATTATTATATTTACAAAGGAAATACCAGAAAATTCGATATTACTTGTATTAACCTTGTATTAACATTACTTAATTATGTATATGCCTTTGATTAATATTAGTTGTCAAATTCGTTAATTTTTAATTCCCTGGCTTTACACGTAACGACTCGTTTGTTTACTTTATTTATGTAACGTCGCATCTTCTGGAGGTACTGGTAGATTCTGGATTTTACAAATTCGTGTACATAAGTCGTTGAGAAATTCTTCAATTACATCTGATTCTATAATATGTAATGTTGTATGTACAACTAGAGTACATACATCTAATTGCGTAAGTGCTTAGTATACATTGGGTGAAATTTCGTGTAATTTCTGATATGGTTACAATTTTGATGTACAGTATTTAAATGCAACTTTTTATAAGTGTGTATCATTAAAAACTCACCATAAGTATATGCAATATTTAATTTTATTGAAAAATAACAATATTTTTCCTCTTGACAGACTAACCATAATAATATATTTTTCAAAGTTGGATAAAACTGAATAAATGACAGAAAGTAACGCAAATAAAGAACCTGATTTTATAGACTTCTCGTGAAATACTCGGAGCACTATAGTTGAACAAGTGAACAAAGATTGTATAGCGTTTTTTGTTAATTACCCATTTTAAGTAGTTAATAAAATTTTAATAGCGTATAAAAACAGTCAGTGAAAGGGAGAGAGACATTCCTTTCGAAAATAACAATTCAATCGTCGCTCGTGAACCGTATACATTATAAATGCGTACACGAAAACTCATAACGACAATGGTAGGTGCAAAATTCCTCGTATAACTTTCATCTCTTTAAAAGCTTTCGTCGCTCGTCCCACATATATACGCGTATGCGCTTTCAAACGTACAACACACGCACACAAACACACACACACACACACATATAAGTAACACGTAGCGCATGTCCACCTGTCGAACAATACGTGAATCTACCACGTCATCATCAACGTTATTATCAGTATCATCATCATTGCCGACACGAACAACAGACGCAGGTAATAGTTCAAAAAGTATTCTATATATACAAAGGTCATTCTTTGACAGATGGACATTACATTTTCAAAGCTATAAGTATATGTTATCTCTCATAAGTCATCATCTTTTAAACATCGAAGTTATGAAATTCAGTTTTGAAATGGTTCGATCATTGATACCAACATAAAAAATTCATTAATATGCCTTGCATCGTTATAAAACTGTCTAGGAAGGTCTCAACTTATGAATCAAATTGCATTTCTAGCTAGAAATAAGGCTATCGTGTGAGCAATCATAACATAAAAATGAGCTTCTCAAGACTGATCCAGATTTCCAGTTAGAAATAGAGCACAATTTCTAGCTTGTGACCATCGGAGACACTTTTGTATTCATACACGGCATCTTCGTGAATCTTTTTACGTTGAGACTCCTGTTTAAACCTTCTCAAAATTGAACTCGAAGGCTTAGATGAGTTTGGGGATTTTTTTATCTACAGCTTTAAAAATCTTACTTGTAAAGTTTAACTAATATTTTAAAAGAAAAGTCTCTTTTGCGTGTTTAGCGAAAAATGCTTTCCCATGGAGTTAGAATTTTTTTATGTTAGGCCTGAAATGTCAACTTTGTCATCCTATAATGTAATGAACCTTCGTGAAAAAAATCCAAAATAATTCATCAAGGAGACACAATGCAAAACAAGGTAGCCTACCATCGGGGCTAATTTCTGGTAAATTTTTTACCATACTTATTTAGAAGCATTAACATTATTTGAAAGAAAAAACAGATAATGCATATACAGAGATATTTGCTATCGAATTGATCGTATCATCGTGTCAAAGCATTGCGACCTCAACACATACACACTGTGTGTACATATATCCGCGGTGTTAACTTTCAAATCAATCCTTCGCTACTGCGTTAATTTCCATTCCGAAATAGGAATCGACGAAATTCGAGGATAATTGCGTAGTGAGACAGCCCACATTATCTAGATTAAAAAAAATAGATTCTCGTTATCGGGTACAACAGCAATATTTTGAAATCGTTGTCCCACGGAAGATTAACGTTTCTAAAGGAGCATCATCTGAAAAATCTCAAGATACACTCAGGTGGGGCAGTGCTTTCTCTCTTGTATGTGCTGAGAAGCAGAGAAGCCGAGGGCGAGCGTTAACCCGGTAGCCTACTTCGTCGAGTCAAGGCTTTCGAAAATACGTGCTTGAGGCGCTACACATAGCATATCCTTCCTGCCATTAACTATACTCTCTCTTATATACTCTCTCTCTCTCTCTCTCCTGTCCTGCCATATAAAAAAGACCTGGCGAATTTTCGGCTCTTTTCATACTCGCTACTCTGTATAGATCGTTGACCTGAACCGATATATATATATATAGTGTTCAGTGTCTTTTGTACGAGTGAAGCTTCTGATGGTTGCATTAGATTCTCGTTTAAATGGACGTAGGTGGTAGATAAAAGAGAAAAGGATTCGTCTTCGTTCGATCTATGAATTAGCAATGAGTAAAGAGAAAGACGGATAACGCGAGTGACGATCCGAGACTTTTCATTCGATGAAAGTGTACTGATGTACAATGTGTATGTACGTATATATGGATGATTCTCTGACAGGTTGATCGGTTAAAAAAATTTGTATTTCTTTAAAATATTTTTAAACTATACTTTGGCTTTGCATCCGAGACCAGCTGACCATATTTAAATTTTTTAGGTTTTGTTTCACGAAGGTTCTTTAAGTTATACTAGGATGTGAAAGTTGTCATTACGTGCTTAATATAAAAAAATTCACCAGAAAAGTGTTTCTTACTAAACATTCAAAAGAGATTTTTGTTATAAACAATTAAGCTTTAGAAATAAAATACTTTAAGTAATTTAAGCCATCAAATTCAATTTTGGGAAGGTTCATTCAGGAGTCTCAACATAAAAAGATTCACGAAGATGCCGTGTATGAATACAAAAGTGTCTCCGAAGGTCACAAGCTAGAAATTGTACTCTATTTCTAACTGGAAATCTGGATCAGTCTTGAGAAGCTCATTTTTATGATATGATTGCTCATACGATAGCTTTATTTCTAGCTAGAAATGCAATTTGATTCATAAGTTGAGACCTTCCTAGACAGTTTTATAACGATGCAAGGCATATTTATGAATTTGTTATGTTGGTATCAATGATCGAACCATTTCAAAACTGAGTTTCAAAATTTCGATGTTTAGAAGATGATGACTTATGAGAGATAACATATATAGCTTTGAAAATGTAATATCCATATATTTTCACCAATTTTATAGTAAAAAGTCCGTTGTATGTTATTCATCCGAAATGCTTCCCTGAATAGTCAGAATTTTTTGAAAATTACAAAATGTCAAAATTATGAAACGATATTTGACGTGCTGTAATTTTAAAAACGTTCATGAAAAAAAAAAACTAAAATTATAACAAAATAGTTTAAAAATATTCGAGCTGTCAATCTGTCAGAGAATCGCTCATATATACGTGTATACATTGCGTTATCACGCTTAAAGCAGACTATAATAGTGTGTACATGTATGCATACAAGTGGGTGTGTATATCTATAAAAGGAAATGCTTCTTTTTTGTTTTCATATGAGAAGATCGAAAGTGTCCGATAGCATACAGTTATTACTATCAACTGTATAGACCTATACACAAGTCATTTTTAAGGTATTAATATGTAATGAAAACACATTAGGGAACGAGTTACATTAGTCTTAATGGTATACTGTTTATATATATATACAAGACAAAAAAAAAGTTCTACCGAAAATAAAAACAAACTCCACGTAAAAGAGACAACAATTTTAAAAGCCGAAGAGCCTAAAATAATTTCGCAACTAAGCGAAGCAACCCGGCAAATATTTAACCTACCCTCGGTGCTCTATTAATATTTTCATATGAAAAGCTTTTCATCGTCACCATCTGCTCTCTTTCATCAAGATCTCGACTTTCGCCGAGTTTCGAAATTAATCCAGGAATATCGCGGTTCTTAATTGCTATTCGTTTTTAGCTCATGTATACATGTATATTCACACACTCACACATATATATCTAAATAGACACATCGTGAAACATAAAAAAAGGACTCACCACCTCGGCAACGTTGCCGCAGCCCTCCCTCATGCCATCTCCGTCCGTGCGTCCTCCTGAAAATTGGAAAATGTTGTAGGCTGTTAATCAATTTTCCATTAGTCGTGGTATTATTGCACTCTTGAGAATGTATATGTATATAATCTCCCTGTGTACACATGTATGTATAAATGTATATTCATGTGTATACAGGGAGAGAAAATTCGATCGATTGTCAAGTGTATGTACATGTACGTATGTGTGTGTGTGTGTGTAGGTAACAGATTGGTTTCTGTAATGTAGTACGCGAACGCCGAGAGAAAATTATCAAAGGGGTTGATGGGAGAGAAAACGAAGAAACGGTTGTTAATATTTCAGTCATCACTTTCGATAAATAATGACTTTCGCTTGTGAAAGGCTCTGATATTTCTATTGGTTTTTCTTCTCGAACATAAGAAGTATCTCTTTGTTTAATTTCAACTTTCGAACGGATGTAGATTTTCGTTTTTTGTTGTTCTATTTTATTGAAACACATGTCTATTTTTTTTGTATCAGCCATTTAACGATACGAAGGATACGTTGGAAATGTACTTTTTCCCAGAGAAATTCTATGATCGAAACTAAAATTAGTGAAGTAACTTTTTTCATAATTTCTAGGTGGATAGTGTCCAATTGCCGTTAAAAATTAAACAAATTGAAAAAACAGGTGTGTGTGTGTTTGTTTTAGTGTATGTATGCATGCGTGTGTGAGTATAAATAAAACATTTATCAAATTATCAATTAAAGAAGTCTTATTATATCCCTACAAGACGGTGTAACGTTAATCTATCACCAAGAGCTGAATTACTAGTAAATGACATTTATAAATAAATATTTTAAATAATAATAATTAATAAAAATTATCAATAAACTCAATACAAGTACTTTGTACGTATACCGTATGAAATATTAACTGTTGTAATTTTTTGTTTCTAAAAATAGATATATAAATAAAAACATTAATAATCCTATAACTTATAGATATACACTTATTTTATGAAAATAAATGACTGTCCAATGACATGAATAATAGACCTTAATGCTTACGAGAAACTATAAAATAAAACTAAGGCATAATACAATTGACAGCACGACAAATTCAACAGTCCAGACCATTGGATAAATCGTTAGCGACATCATTAATTAGCGAAACTCAACCACATTTGGCAAAGGCAATTATCTCACTGGTCTCCCAGCAATTCTTTCCTTCGACCGCATAAAATGGAAAATCGATGTAGTAGTCGCGCACGTGCGATTTAGCTTATTAATTTTCGGCATTTCAAATTTATTTTCTGCTTCGAAGCATTCAGAGATGAAATTTATCAGTACCCCTGAACGTTTTTTAAAAGCATTTTCTGCTGATTGTACTTTTTCAATAAAGAGACACAGATATATCTATGACTAATGTAAAAATAGCTAACTCAAGCATCGGTTCAAATTTACGAGGAGCAAATGGAATATATTTCCAATAGATATGATTGATTTATAATTACATCCATAGGTTGAAATTTAAAATTATCCAAGAACGTCTGACTAGCTACAATGGGAAAAAATAAAACATTTTTAATTTTCCAAGAAGCAATTTATCCGCCACAAGCGGTGGTACTTATTAAGCTTACAAGCAAACAATAACATCTTTTCTCCGATATGATAATAACAATAATAATTTTCGTACCTCGTCGCAATTTTCCATTAGCCTTGTAGTTCTGAGCTTCGGAAAATCGGAGAGGAAAACAAGATCGCGGAAAAACACGTTTCGCGAAGCTCTTATCGCGTATATACACGCGCGTATATTCGATAAGTCCAAGATAAACGCGTATATAGCTGCAGTTGTATTTGCAAAAAATAAAGATTGTATATTAGGTTTGTATATAAATAATGATCTATGATCGGTGGAATTTTTTTTAATTATACATGCTTTACGGTGAGAGAAATAATCTTTTCGAAGCAAAATAAATGTTTTTCTTGCACGACACTTTGTATTTCGAACAGGTCGAAATAAAAATATTTTTTTGGTATAAAATTCTAAAAAAGTATCGATTAATATTTAATACATTATTAACGTTGAAAATTTCATAGCAATTATACAATTATTTTAACACTTGTGGGCTAAATTGACGAGACGCCTCCTGGCGGACGCTAGGAAAAATTAATGTCTAAAAATTAGTAAAATAAATTTGTACAAAATGCTGAATATTCGGGTAAAAGCCCTGTTAGAAACGTTGAGTAACCGCTACGTATCGGTTGGCCAAAGAGTATGAATACAGCAAGCGGTTAAACTAACCGTAGCCAAACATGCCAGCTAATTTCGTCACATTGAAGGGCGTTCGGTTGTTTAATTTTGAACTTTTTGAAATTAATTATTCTACGATCTCAATGCGTTATCTAATTGCAGACATATAAGAACTAATTTATTAAATTAATTATTATTGATAGCAGAAACGATGTTTTCGATGTAAAAATGCATTTGAATACTTAAATAATTTAGTAAATTATTTGAGGTTAGGTTGGCAATTGTATTCATATCTCAAGACGAATTATGTCACACGTATGCGTTTATGCATGTATATATAGTTCGACTCTGTTTTGTTCTGCTTTTGCTAAATACAATATGTATATATTTAACAGCTATTATTGATTTTCTTTCATCGTAGTATCAATGGTAATTTTATTCATTTCAAGTAGCTGAATTTAAATTATTAAATTATTTTATTTAATCCGAACGTTAAGTAGCCAAAAGACAAATTTATTCATTCTGATCTACTGTCTCAGTATCCAATACCCGAAACGACTGTTTCATTTCTACAACTTGTTATCAACAGTATGTTAGGTCGCTTGCGAAACTAACAAATCTCGAGAAAATGCATTAAAACTACTTTTTTCTTTAATAATACGTTATAATTTAAAGTCACGTTACGTGAATTTGCAGATATAACCTCACTCATGTAAAAATAAACATTTATTATAGTTATTATATTTGTTGTGTTCACAAAATATATATATATAAACCAATAGTAATTGTGAGATAAAAAAATTTTAAAACATAAATGGCAGTCGTTCACTACTACTAGGGGAACCAGCCAGAACGTTTGGTGTAATTTTTACCAGAATTGCTTAGCAGACTATTTTGGAATCGTCATTTCCAACCACAAATTAATTTTTCCTTGTTGAATAAAAATGATCGCCTCTTTCAATGTCTTCACAAACGTCATTGTTGCATAACACAAACTTGTCAATATCAATAATATACAGTTGGGGAATTCCCAGATGTCAATGCGTCCAACGTTTTAATCAGGATAAGCGTTAGATGGAGAGAAAACGTACCCCGTGTTTAACTAAAAGTTCACCGGTTATTTCAACTGTCAAACTTTCACTAACGTACCCGGTTCCTAATTAATAGCACGGAAACCCTGTGTTTAGAGTTAGTCTCTATTTTCGTACAAGCTTTCGAATGGGAATAATTAAAGTTGTCGAAATTTTTACGATAACGCAAAGCCCACACGCTATATAGGCTCGTTTTATATTTTCATCGCAAAGTTTCTCATCGAGAAAAGCAAAACGAATCCTCGTTGGTAATGCGAAAGATGAATAAAATCATCTGACGCGACTATGTACGTGTATGTCTGTATATGTGTGCGTGTGTGTGTAATCGAGCCTTTTCAATTACCATCGCGGGTGAACAGGAAAGAGCGAATACCTTAGAAAATATCGGTTGCGGTTATCTTTCAAGACGCAGAGTGAGAAATATATGGCTGATAAATCTCGCGGTAAAGTGTCGGAAATGCGCGTTATTATGAGGGACTTTGGTAAGAGAAAATGTATATACAACGACTATCCCCAGGTATAGTCTTGGAAGGGAAGTACTATATTTTATGTCTATTATTAAAATGCGTAGTTCAGTCAAATTAGAAACGAATTAGCTTGATAATTTAGAAAAAAAATTGTTGACAGGTTATATTTAACAGAAATGTTAGTGGTATTATAAAAAAACTTCTTGACATAATTTTTCTGGCCTAATAATTTATTAATTTTTTAGATCTTTATTAATTAGAGTTTTAGCGAGCAACTAGATTTATATTTTTAGAATTTTTTATCCGAATACCAAAAATTAACTCATTACATATATATTTGATTAAATGTCATTGCAATTGGTTGTAAAATATGCGATTAAATTTTTTTTCCGCAATATACACTCAATTATTTCCGTCTTTAACACACATATTCAACAATGAATCGGACACGTTCTCTTTGTGATTCATCAAGTTTTATTGATTGTCGATTATCCAAAACCCAAATCGGTGCTTCACTAGACACCAAAATTAAACTTCAAGCACGATAATTTAATCACCTACAGCTAAAGTTTTTTAATAGGAATGAGAACAAAAAAGCATATTTTTTTATATTCTAGATTTCTACCAACCCTCTCCAATTATAATTCACCAGACAATATTATTAACTGATAATTATTTTTTCTATTTCGAATAGCTTATTTGAGAAGATAGTTAAGAATTCCAACTAAGTTCGGAAGAAAGAACTTTTGCGACAGTATTAATTGGCTTATCTACTTGTATTTATTTTCCTCAAGTTGGCAATACAGGCCACTTGATCAACTAATTAGGAAAGTTTGAAACGTTTGTATACGTGTTATGAAAAATCTGTGACGTCATTGCTAATTAAATCCACATCGATCGATTTCTATTGGTACACAGAGGAGTGACTTTTTTCTCGTTCTCTTTGAGCTTATAAATGTAATTTCCTATAGACCACAACTAGGGTGCGACTCATCCGCTGCATTATTCATCCACACCAAAACCTATTTATACGCCCAGTTTATATTTAAAGAATCAACAAGCAATTCCGAATTATCTCAACGTATCGAATTAGCATATAGAACCTAACGGTACATGAGTTTGCAAAAAAGAAAGATCTCTAGTACACATACATATATAACTAAATACAATACAAACGAAATTTGAATACACGGCGAGCTTTTCACCTCATTGAGCATTCAAATTGATCACTGACGCGTAGGCCAATTAAAAGAAGAGAAATTTAATTGAATAAAGAGCGAAATTAACGAGGAGAATATTTTCCATCGTTAATGACAGTTTATGCAACCAAACCACGTGTGTACAGTAACATCCTCGGATTCCCCTTTTTTCGAAATGTCCGACATTCCAGATGCTCGTCGAGACACTAGTTATTTCGCATACGTAGTTATACGTTATTTTTTTCTCTAACGTCATTATTACAGTTGTTACGCTTGGCGAATTTGCGAATCGCCAGCGTGCGCGTGTTTGTTTGTCGAGGGAATCCGTGTGTAATTGATTATAACGCGCAGGGAATGGTATTTTCTGGTTTAAGCGAAAACGGGGCTTGGAGCTTAATTATTTTGGTGATATATTCTTGAAGTGTTAATTAAAACCACGTTATCGGACTCGACATTTCAGTTAATAAAGAAAAATAAAAGAAAATAACAGCTACTACAGGGGTAGAAAAGTGGAATAATTAAACTTCAAGTCTCCGACGACGGGCGTGCGCAAAATGAATCTTTTTCGAGGAAAAAAAAGTATAGTATGTAATTTATTATTATTATTATTATCGCTTTGGTAGCATTCGCGTACATTCGCTAAATGCAAACAGACATTTTTTTCCTCGAAAAATGATTTATACCCGTGGAGTAAAAATTCTCTCTCTCTCTCTCTCTCTCTCTCTCTCTCTCTCTCTCTCTCTTAGCCATTCACAAAAAACCGCCTCCTCTCGCGCGAGAGCACCATTTAAGAACAAAGCCCTCACCAGCCATTAAAATTCAAAGTATGCGCAAGTACGCCTCGGCGCAAGGGTTCATCCGACTCGGTACACGCTACAACTTTTCCCTCTCTCTCTCTCTCTCTCACTCTCGGCGTTTTTTTTCATTCTCTTTCTCTCTCTCCCGCGCTCGAACGCCGAGTTTTCAAGGTTACCCTCACTCCGATCGAAACTTTGTATATATATGCATGTGTAGAACTGGTGTACAGTCAATACATATAGGTATACCTATATATATCGTGTGTCCACGGTGAAACACTGGATATGGTCAGTATGGTTAGAAAAATTTTGGCTACGGAAAATCACTACGAAATAATTAAAAGGGCGTTTACTAAAATTTTATGACTCGTAATGAGGGTCTAGACTTACGACAATATTTAGACCACTTGCTGGCAAAAAAAAATAGATGTCATTGAAATGTCATTAAAAACATTGCAAAATAGATATTTTATAACTGGGAAATAGAAATGACAATAGATACTTTATCTATGGGAAAATGGCGATTACAACAAAACTTGAATGAGAAAAATCGGATCAAATTTACCTAACATTCCGATAATTATATTTTAGATTTTTAACCTTCAAACGAACATAACCATCACAAAGTACATATCTGAAAGAAGAATTATCTACTATTACATTGTAGATTTTTCATAGTTTAGACAAACGTAATAGCCGTTTTTTATAAATTCTTCATTATGAAATCGTAAGTAGCAATTTCTTCACAATGTTCAGGAGTCTAGTAAGTCCAAATTTTTTTATGGTACTCCTAGACAAAGCCCATCTACTTTATTACTATCACTTGTCATAAAAGTATAAGTCTTCTTCGACAATTTTCAGGATTACGAAATTTTTAATTACACATATATAATTTGTAGTGTAAATTCATACTTAGAGCAATTTACTGAACAAATCAAAATTAAAATAATAAAAGACTGACTATATTTGTGTTACCTAAATCAGGAAAAATCTAGAATATGATGATTTGCTATTTCGAGCAGGTGAATTGTGCTGTAATCAGTTATTAAACATCTATTTTGCAATGATTTCAATAAAATATTAATAGCATATTTCGTGATATCCATAAGGGATTTGATAGTTATGTTTTCTTAGGTCTCGACCCTCATTTTGAATTATAAAATTTTAGAAGAAATTCATAAATCGCCAATGTTTTCATAATCATTTACCGTATTGACCGTATCGAGTGTTTCACCATAGACACCCGGTATATATACAGACAGGGAGACAAACAAGAGATTTCGGAACGCTGATAAAGAGGTGCGTTATCGATCGCGAAACTGGAGCTCAGCTTTAGGTTAGATCGATTACGGTACACTTGAATTTAATTGTTATATATGTGTGTTCACATACGTGTGTGCGTAGGTAGGATTTTATGGTTGCGTCATTGAGAACGCGCGGTTTGTTTACGCGAGAGCGCCTTACGGAACTGGCGATTAAATTCTTAATGAGCAGACAAGATCGTTGACCTAGACTCGCTATGATATAAAATGAAATTGCATTCTTAGCTAATAATTCTAATCTCTTGGATATCGACGTTAGAATGTTAATGGTTTGTTTTAGCAGACGAAAAATATACTGCAAAATAACGACAGAGAAAGAGTAAAAGAAAAAAAAGACGACGTAATAATCGACGCGAGCTATTTACGGACGCTCGTAACGTAATACGTATGTTATAGTTATGCTGATAGTCCAAACTATCAAGGACAATAAAACACGGCGCATGTTCCTCTTTTTTTAATTTTAACCTTCGAACGAACGTAACCTCTACCTAATTTTCGATGGCAAATGTATTCTACGTTTTGTACGAGTATAATGCACGTGTACACGTATAAATCGGTGTACAATCTAAAACCATGTATAAAAGTAGTAAAAACCATCGGAAAGTACGTATCTGAAAGAAGCCGAAGGAAGGAACGAGAGAAAAACCATCGACTATGTCAATGTCGGCGCGCCTATACACGCACGCGCGTACACGTACACAGAAAACTGGTTATTCACGCCTCTATATGCATATACACTCACACAGCAATTCTTTCTGGCCTGGTCTACATCATTTCGGACTTTTCTATTTCTCGCCAAGAGGCTGCTATATTCGCGCTCTCGCAAGGAGAGATATAACCGTAAATTCGCTCTATATTTTCGCGCTCCCATTCCTCCGCCTCTTCTTCTCCGAGTCGAGTTGCAGCGGCGGCTTCAACCGTCACCAGGATTTGAATCGAAAAAGGGGAGAGGAGAAGGGGGAAGCAGAGAATGCGGCATTTGATTTTGCACGCTCCCTTCGTGGGACACGCGTTGTTTTCATTTTTTTTTCTCGGACCTGCTCTTGGAATTCAGGAGAAAGATGAGTTTTGAGAATGTAAAAATAGACGCGGGTATGCAGCGCGCGAAACGAACAAGTTCGTCTCTGTTATGTCAACAATCTTTTTTTTTTTCTTGCTGCAATTACGCAATTTTCAAGTTTATTTTATACAGTCAGTTTTTTTTTTGTTCAAAGCTTGAACGATTATAAGATTGTATGTAAATATAGGATCTACCTGTCTTCCCGTCCATTATCGTAATGAGTCATCAAACAGCTGCGGTTACTCGGGGGAATTTTTAATCAACTTGCTTTGCTTATTAGTTCTGTAAAGCGCGCTTGTACAGCCGGTACATATAAGCAACGAATTTGGATATTCGATCGATTTCTTATAGCTGCGTATATATTAAATTTTAATTTATACACTCCACGTGTATAATACTGTACGTATAGTACTGTACGTATAATGTACACTGCATTACACACGGATTCCGTTGTATTCATCTAACTGTGTAATTTCCCTTCAAAATTTCGAACGAAATTTCTTACCTTTTTTATGAACCGGCAAAATCTTGTCCGTGATCCCCGGCTCGGTTGTGTAATCCAGATTTCGACCTTTAACCTGACGCAGTTCTACGCCAACCTTGACTACACTCCTTTATGTATATATCTATATAGTTATATATATATATCTTGCTACAACACTACAATATATTCATGTATATTATGTATATATCTACGTAGCACACATGCACATACGAACGTTAAGCTCTCCCGTATATACAGGCACACAACACTGCAATATACATATATATTTATATGTACACGAACACTTTGAAGAACTGCACAAAATCAAAGAATATATCATATATATATACATATATATACACACACACACAGGTAAAATATATCGCACAGGCGTCCAGCACCCGATGAAGATTCTCCTAGTGTATATATGTATATATATAAATATATATATATATAACACACGCGTCAGAGTAATAATGGCCGCCAAGAAAGAAAGAGAGAGAGAGAGAGAGAGACAGAGAAAGAGTGTAAGAGAGCCGGCGGAGCGTCGCTATACCCAAGAGCGATTCGCAGCCGATTCCACAGGTGACGAGGAGAACTCGGGAGTAATATAACCCTGGCTGCACAAAATGTCCGCCGTCGCGGACGTATAATGTATATGTATATATATATGTGTGTGTGTGTGTATATATATGCACTGAGAGCCGCGAAGAGAAAGAGAGAAATAAAACGAGAGAGAGAGAGAGAGAGAGAGAGAGAGAGAGAGCGACGAGAAAACGTACCGTCCGACCGGCCAAGGTAAGTCAAACTGAGTATAGCAGGCGAGAGCTACGGCAGGCAAATACCGAGCGGCGCGACGAGTCGGCGGCTCGGGACCAATCGCGTGACGTTTACAATGGAAAGGACCAATGAGAGGCGAGAGAAAACGTTCGCCAGGTGAGCGCGCGCGCAGGGGGCCTACGAACGAACGAACGTGGATGTATGTACTGTAGTCGAATTTACCGGAGTGGGGATTGGCTTTGCTTCGTTCGCTTCTCGTCTATAGCTATATACACCTTATAGACTTATGTCTGTATGTGTGTATATATATGTATACATAGAGGTAATGGCGCCGCCTTACCTGCACGCGCGCCGAGCGAGGAGGCAGGTATGTCAGGCCAAGGGCTGACCGCCTTGCGGGGGATGCGATTTTCCTCCAGGGATTTACTTTTCCGTAACAGCGTTTTCTTTTTCGCTTCTACGGCTCGGAGAGATCGGTGAGAAAAAAATACCGATCTTCTTTGTCTGCGAGAGAGTGTGTGTGTGTGTGTGTGTGTGTGTGTATATACATACCGATCGGATTGTACGTATGAACGTAGTACGTATTTGAATCTGAATGGGATCATGGGAATGCGATAAAATCGTTGGACTAAAATGAAAAATCGGCAAGAAAATCGGTTTGCGTCTCTCACTCTCGGTATGTATATAGGTATAATACATCGATACAAGGGCTTCTCAGATGTGTACATATACATATATATACAAGTATATATAGACGAAGTCAAGAAGAGGAGGAGGAGGAGGAGGAGGAAAGGACGCCTCGAGGGGTCTCTCCTCTCGTTCTGCGAAATTCTTTCGCTTTCTCGACGGTGTGAGGTGTATTTCTGGGCCGAACTTAATATACCTACAGTCCAAGAGCGGCCGGATCTCTTTGGGGACGCGATAAGCCTGAGAGCGTAATTATTATTATATACGCGTGAGAGAGAGAAAGGGACAGAGTCGTAATATGCCCTCTCCTGATGCGCATGCAGCCCGAGAGAACCGAATGAGCGACTTCCTCGTTCCTCTTCGGTATCTCACACACACACACACGCACACACTCACACACATATATATATATGTCTACTGGGTTCCTACTTTGTAATGAACTGTAACATTTTTCCGTATGTAATTGTGTGTGTATTCTGGGGATGAATAAATAAATCTACGTGTTTTTTTGAACGTCGGTAGGAATAATTATGTAACTCCGTAATACATGCATATATGGTAGTATACAGTAAAATTAAACGCGATGAACGCTTATATGGTTGTGATAGTGTATGCATACATACATATATATATATATATATATGTGTGTGTGTGTGTGTGTGTGTGTGTACACTGTACATCCATATACATCTATATACGTAAAAAATGTCAAGGTCATCGTGCGGTCTCGCACCTAACCTCAACGTATGTATGTGTATATATACGTGTGTGTGTACGATATCGGTATATATAATATACTTTTGAAACAAAAAAGTCCGAGGCTAGTCCTGGAATCGACAGTCTCTCCGGTACCTAAATCAACGATAAAAACACTCTTTTATAATATCTATAGCGCCAACCAAAAATAAAAAGAGCAGAATACCCGGGAGATTTACAAAGTCACATCGCTGCTTGTATTAACGCATCGGTTGCACAATCTCGCACGTTGTTTGTCACTATAACTCTCCTTTAGCGTCCAAATCTCGACACTTATATCTTGTACAAAAGCGCATATATGTATGTGCGTGCGTATGTGTGTGTGTGCGTGTGACTTGTATATATATGTATGTACAAGTCGTCTTAAGACCAATTGTAATTTTTTAAACGTCCGTTTATATATACATGTATACCTATATACAGTAGTCGAGGGAAACGTTGAAAAATGAGCTCGAACATAAGTATATTCTCGCGAGCAATAAATCTTAATAAACTTCCGGGCGCTCGCGCACGGCATACAGCAGCTTATAAATTTATCGCGCCACAGGATATTTAAGCGAGTAATTCCGCGAAAATGGACACTTTTCTGTCTCTCGTTATAGATCCTCGTGATAGTTCTTTTAGTAGTTTTTTAAATATACATGTATATCTTATGTTATACAGGGTGTCCCATTTTATCTTAGACAGTTGAATTTCTCGTCAGGAAGACACCGATCAAGAAATCACATCAGAAGATCAAAGTCAAGCTCAAAATGAAGGTCACAATTCAATGCCCACAATTTTGGTTCTTGGAAAATTTCTGGATTTGTGGCTTTACTGATCAGATGTCACCTGACAACATGTCTAAGTTAATATTAAAAAATTACTAAATGAAAGAAAAATTTTTCGGTTCGTAGGCGGTCATCAAATCTCGACCATCAATTTGACCTTGACGAGATATTGACCTGTCTAAGTTAAAATGCGACACCCTGTATATATGCAAACCTTAAAAAACACTTAAATCAAGCAAAATTGTGGGGTTCAAAGGGGGCCATCAAATCGTGACCTTGACGAGATATTCTTGGGTTATTTCTGAATTGGTAGCTTCCCTGACGAGATGTTAAACTGTTTAAGTTAAAATGGGACACCCTGTATATATATATATATATGTGCGCGCGTGTGTGTGTAAAGAACGAAGCTATTGAAATTTCAGATTTTTCAAAGTCGAAAAAAAAGAAAATAAGATAAGAGAGAGAAAAGTGAAATAAAAGCAAAGCACGGAAAAGCTCTCGGAGGTCTCTCTTTTTTAGAGGGAAAAATCCTCGCCATAAATAATGATAAAGCGCGCTCGCGCGCTCGGACGAGGACGGAAATGCAGCACAAGTCCCGGGCAAACTTCGTTTCCTACGTGCGAGCGGCTGAAGTACCGAAGTCTTGAGAGAAGTCTTACTTCGAAATAAGGGCCACTCGTCCACAGCTCCAAGTGCTTATTTTTTAATCTCTCTGGGAATACAAATTTTATTTATTTATTTATACACACTTATATATATATATACTTTATATATATATATAATACACGTAATAAATATAATACGATAGAAAGCTTATATAATAGCAGTCTATCAATCCTCTTTATGCGCATAAGTGTCCCATTATACCGTTATCTAACGATATACATTGCTTTCTTGGGTGTGTGTATATATATATATATATATATATAATATGTATAGGTGATAGATATCGAAGAGAGATGATCCGATCCGGAGTCGCGCAGATCGCCGGAAGTGCCGCGCCACGCTTAATTTGCCTAATGCGCTCGTGTCTGCGAACTGGAAGAATATCGTTGTTACGCGCGTTATCTACTTTAGCTCTCAGATCTTCGTGTTATCAAGATCGTGGAGTGAGAGAGAGGGGGGGGGGGAGATGAAAATTTCTCGGATGTGGGTTGGGTCGAGAGATGATAGCCTTTATTAGAGAACGTTTTATTTTTGGTCACTTTTACAGATTATCGAGAGGATGTGTCCGATGTTTAGCTTAACTTATAGTTTTTAAGCGGAAGCTGTAATGTATATGAGTAAATCCATATAAATTGGTACCGGAAAATCGGAGAATTTTTTTTTTTTTGCGGCTCGTAGGTGTCTTCAACGTGGAGCGTATTCGTTTTGAATAAGGCACTCGGTTTTTATGGCTGAAAATCATGAAAAGGTTCATCGATTTTTCGCTTTTTTGGAATTAATTGAACTGTTTTCTTTTAAGTATGAGATGCGGTGTTTAACCAAAATTGTAATAAATTAAAATAGTTATTGGCGTTCATAAATAAAAAATTAAAATCATACCGATTTCTGTATATATCGCAGTTTGTCTGGTTTTTCTTTAAAACTAATAACTGTTCTCTCGAGCAGAGCTTCGAAGTGATTTTTTTTTAATTAAAGGTGTTTTCTTTTACTTTCTTTGCAAAATAATCATTTTTATGTAATCGCATCAGCTCATCGTCGTGTGTTAATTTACATTTTATTTAGTTAAACAAGTTGTTCAACTAATTTTATTACTAATTTTATTTAGTTATCCGAATCGTAATTTTTAGCTAATGGTATTTTTTGACAATCAGAAATATTAACGAAGTGCCTATTCACTTTGTCGGCGATATGTGTATTTTTTCGATTGTAAATATTTTTAAAGCTTTAGAATCTTTTTAAGGAAAATTTATTCTACTTATATATTAATAATAACGACGATATTATTCATTTAATCTGATTCTGAGGAAAATTCATGCCGATCTATCTTTAAGAGGAAGACATTCATTTTTGCTTTTATCTCTTTAACAAATTGTTCCACATCGATTCTCAATACGATAAACGTAATGACTCCGATTTATTTTATAATTCATAAATGATTTTTAGCAAATATCATAAGGTTACATATACAAATCGCTTTTGAATTAATGGATTAGACACTGGCTATAAATCCCTGAATATCGAGAGAGAATTTAATGAAAATATTTAACTTTTATAATAAATAAATTTTCATCACAGCAATGCACCTTACGATCAATAATGATAATGAATTCTTAAATACGAATATAATCGTTCAACTAGTAGTAATTCTTCTGTTCGACTAGTTCAAAAGTCAATAGAATTTTATAGGAAATAATATATAGGAAATCTGTCACTATTTTAAATTTAGATAGTATATAGGTAAGAAATTTAAAGTAATTTACTCAATTTTTTAAATCAATTTTTTCTGAAAGTTCGAAAAATTGTTTTATGTTTACCAAAGTCGTTTCTGACTTGAAATATTTTACAAACTGTATTACACGCGAAATTATGTAATTAAGAAAATTCGTATTGCGAATAATCTATAAAATGAAGTTAATTTGTTTTACTTATTTTAGCAGTAAAAATGTTCTTATCACTGATTCAGAAGTTGCCTACTTATTAACAATTGTTAATTACAAGTTAATTACAGTGCCTGATTACACATTAAAAAATATTAATTAATTTGCAATAGTGAACAAAATAAAACAAAACTTACAACTGTTGACACGAGTAAAATAAAAAAATCAAAACATTCTGACAGTCCAATAATGAGGAAATTGAGAAAAAAAAGTCAACGAGCCAAGTAAACAAGTTAATCCGTTCCTCAAAATCCAAATCACGCGAGAATCCAGCGAAACAAAATTCTATAGAAAAAGATATTTGTCCCGTAAGAAAGAGAGAAAGAGAGAAAGAGAGAAAGAACCGGAAAGAAATCCACGAGCCATTACAAGATCGCGTGTGCTCCGTGAATCGACGCGTCATCGCCGGGATTTTCTCGGAAGCCCGAGACATTCTTTTCAGACGCCTCGGACCTGCGTCGCGAGAGAAAAGAATGACACGCTTCATCTGGCTATTTAATACACCTATAGCTAGACATATATATATGGATGATTCTCTGACATTGATAGGTTAAACATTTTTTTCTTCTTCTTACTAGTTTCGAGCAGTTTTTTGACATTGTATCTGCCTTCGTGCATTTCCACGTGTATTTTTGATGAAGGGCTTTTAAGTTAAAAGGAAGTCAAAGTTATGGTTTTATGCCTATTTCGTAGGGAAGCATTTTTCACTAAAAACACAAACGGGGGTTTTGTAGGAACGTTAGTTTCATGATATATGACTGCCATATGTTTTTTTTTATTTTAAATAAATAAAATACAATTTTTTTAATATAAATAAATAGACTGCCATATGATAGTTACTTTCTTAGTAATGTAAGTTAACTTGGAGTACATTTTAACTTGAAATAAAGGTTGAGTCACAGGTTGAGACCTTTCGATATATATATATATATATTAGACAAATGAATGCGTACTATACGTAATATATACATATGACTACACGTAATATTCATTATGTGAGGTTATGGGCTTTACTTACGTAAAACATGCACGATAGAGCATATGAATTATAAAAGTAATAAATCGTTGAAAAAAGTGTGGTTTTAATACGTTTCCTCGAGATTTGTCAGTTTCACCGGACCACTGGCGTTTCGATGGCAAAAAAAACGTAAGCAATTGGCCAAAACAAAAATACATTTGTCCAAGCAATGTCAAACGGTTGCGATAAACGCTTCCCTAAGGAACTGCTAGTTTTTGAAAACAGGCATAAAATTCGAAAATGGCTGAAAATACCAACTTTCACTTAAAAACCCTGTATGAGCAAAAAATTGTTTAAAAATCCATGAACATAAGACAAAGTGTGAAAGAACTATTTAAAACTAGCAGAAAGAAAAAAAATGTTAACCTCTCAATCTGCTGGAGAATGACCCATATATATATAAGCATCAATACAGGAGAGTACAATAGAGAAATGTTTTTTCCCGCAGCTGTGCCTATAGCAGGGAACAGGTGAGATGCGCACAGCGGTGGGCCAGCTGTGGAAAATCTGGAATGTGAGATGCATTTATGAGTATACCTATATACATAAGTATAGAGATACTAGGTATAGCATATATATATATACAGGTCTATAGGGAGAAACAAGTGGGATTTAAATACCACTTGATTTTTCGTGCCTATGTCAAGGCGAAAAAGTCTAGATATTCATTCTTTTTTCAAGATCGGCGAAGGAATTATTTTCTCTCTCGAGTTTGCGAAGAGGAATATCGCGGGAATCAGATTATTGGATTCAATAGTATATGAGATGAGGATGATGATGTGTATATATATGTATAGAGAGACTACTGGTCTTCTACACTTGGATGGTTCGACGCAATCGGTCGGCAGAAATTTACGATGTCAGAATCGTTGCTTTACGAGCGTCTCCAATGCGATTCGTATAATTCGCGAGCGTTATTAGAGTGTATACATTCGATAGATCGAAGCTTGAAAAAATGTTCAAATTTTGTTTTGATATGGGTCGGCGCGATACAAGTGTATTTAGAACGTAGAATTATATCGAATTGCGCTTTTTATTCTGGTAAAGTTTCAGTGATTTTGATAAGTATCTATCTTTGTGGTTTGATTTGATGAAATGGAACTTTATTTTAAATTGGTTTGAGAGAATTTTTTTTTAGAAAGTTTGAAGTAAAGATATGCGGCGAAATTTATTGATTCGAACCAATAGGATATGTGTATGAATATTTCTACGAGTTTTGCTCGAGAAAAGTGAACTTTGACTTTTACTTTAGCAGTAAAAGTTTATAGGCTATTTTATTTGTTACTACAACGTTCTAAACCGTTTTTTTAGTATAGATAATATTCGTTTAAAATGTGCACTTCTTTTATAAATATTTTAATAAATTAGAAATAGTTATTATATTATACTTATTTTATTAGCAAACGTCAATAACGTATTTTTACGCAGACAAAAATAATAAATATTAATTGGTTTTAACTTTGTCAGAATTCGATTTACGGAACATGACACTTTTTAAAGGACGGTTCGAAAAATTCGAATTTCAGATATTTCCGATAATGTAATCATGATTTATATTACACTCGTTCCGCTATTTGAAGATATATTTACCTATGATTGAAGAGGTTTAGAAAAAATATTTCTAATTCATTAATAACACTTTTTTCAAATCAGCTAGTGAAAAAATTATTATATAAATAGTATAAATGCAAATTTTAGGGTCAATTCTGTTAGATAAATGTTTTATCCGCAAAAGACACTTTTTGCGTACATCACGAACAAAATGAATAAAAGAGTGAATTCAATTTTTGTACTAAAAATCAGCTAAATTGTATTAAGCCTTAATATTCAAATTTCCAAACTACAAACAGTAAGTTACATAACGAAAAAATCACATATTGAATTTTTAAATAAAAATCAGGCCATCTTAATATCGAAATTTCCACTAAAAATAACGAGAAAAAGGTAGATCTCAAAGTGTAAGAAGAAAAATGAAAAATTCATACGAACCAAAATGTCTATATAATCCGAAATTTACATACGACTATAACGTCGAAAATCACGTGAAATTTCCACATCATCCCCATCAGCTTGAAACAAACACGAAGCTTATTCTCTCGCGACTTATTTCCATCAACCCCAACAAATTCCATTTGGCGAATTAACATCAAATCCGCGACTACATTCACTCTCTCTCGCTCTAGTGTAAAACTTGTAGAGCGTGTCCCGCGGGATTACAATGCGCAGTGGCGTCGCTTTTATGCAAAACGATTCTCACAACCCGAATTTCGAGGACGACAGTTTACGACAGCCTTAGAGTATAAGAGATAGAGACGGTAATTGACTTTCGTCAAAGGGAAAGAATTTTACCTTTGTGTATCAGTCAAGCTTATGTATACGTATATGGATCAATCTCT
Organism: Apocrypta bakeri; assembly: GCA_018906985.1. Lineage (NCBI taxonomy): Eukaryota > Metazoa > Arthropoda > Insecta > Hymenoptera > Pteromalidae > Apocrypta > Apocrypta bakeri. The sequence goes on along the minus strand of JACCIA010000005.1, from coordinate 2,297,348 downwards.
GATAGATTGCCGGTCAAATATTTGCTTTCTTCAGTTCTTTTACACCGTATCTACTTTCATTGAATTTTTGTTTTATCGTTCAAAAAGGGGTTTTCAGTTAGAGGGAATCAAAGTTTGCTGTACGATCAGCGAAACTTTAGAAATAAAATACTTTTGAAGCTGATAGATGTGTACAATAAGTTCTAAAATCATCTAAGCATTCGGTTTTCAGGAGGTTTGATCATTTGTACCAACAGCTAATAATTCACGAGGATGATTTGGAAAAATGTTCCTTAAAAATATCTGCAAATCCATCAACTCGTGATGCAAGCTCTATTTTTTTAGAAATGACTGACACTTGACTGTTTCACATTAATAATCCAAAGTTTCTCATCTGAATCCATCTAAGTGTTCAAATTCAGTTTTGTGTAGGTTCGGACATGAGTCTGGACCCAAAAAAATTCATGACGATAACTTGTCCCTTAACAAAAGTATCTCCAAAGAGCCTCAACTTGTGAATCAAACTGTCAAATCATAAATATGAGTTTGCTAAGATTAGTCCAGAAATAAATGTTCACTGATCAATCTGCCAGAGAATAATCCGTGTGCATATATATATATACACACACGAGTAATATACCTATAAAGGAAAAAGATCTAATTTTTTGTTTCTTTCTTCCAACGATTGCTTGTAGGAGCACGATTTTCCTCCCTTTATCCGTGTGTAATGGTATATAAGTCCGTGCGCCCCTTATGGATTTCCGGGTATAGAGAAGTGAACGGCGAGCTATATGGTACCGAGTCACGGAGAACTGCTAGCTGCGCTTGTCCTTATAGGTTTAGCATAATTTGCTTTGCTTTCCTTCCTTCCTCTGCTGTACATCGGTGTCTACCTCGAGGCCGTTGCGCTTTCGATTATATATATATAGTATACAGTGTAAGGTCTCGTTAACGATGTGTATAGGAAATGAAGTTAGACTGCAGACAAATGAGATTGATAAGTGACCCCGCCTCTAGGCGTAGCAGATATTGTCCGCTTACAATGTATCTTCGTATTACCATCAAAAATAAAATTTGTACTTTATATTGTGCGTATTTAAGTATAATATTAAACGTGAAATATTCGGATTTTAAGCGATTCAATGTTGCACTAATGTAAGATCTAAAATGTAGAAGTGGATTTTAATTAGATAGCGTGTCTACGACGTCCCCTTGCATTCAGTGGTGCACCCAAGTGAATAATGCGTAAATTTGTTGTCAGTGTACACGAGCGCACGTCTGCGTATCTGTGCGCATCTCTGCATATATATGCGTATACGTACGTATGCTTGTACCAGATTAACGGTTAAAATGTCTTTTTCATTCGAAATTATTTAAAACTGTTATTTGAGAGTGCTATGGCTACCATCGTACATTTCGTTGCAGAGAGTCGAAGTTTCAAGATTTTTTGCATTTTAGGCCAACTTTCAATCGGGTCTTTTCGGAATAGTTATAGCAGATAATGAAAACTTAAGCTTTTTTTAGTGCAAAAAGCTTAATCTGATTGATCAAATATAATAGGTTTATGCGAAGTTTAAAAAATTCCAGATATTTTATATACCAGATATTATTATTACATGTACACTGCAAAACTGGTGTATGCTGAAGTAAAGGATTTAATATGTAATGCGGATGATAAAGCTTAAGTTTTTTCATATTTACGTTTCAACTTATATAATGCGTATTAATATTGAGTATACTCTACAGTCATAACTTGCGTACAAAAGATGCTAATACATACCACGATCTCTGTTGTATATTTTTAGTTATAACCAAATTTGTTTGATAAGGCTCCTCCAGAATCCGAAATGATCTTTACCTTTGGTAATACGCCTTGTTTTTCTGTAATATTTCAATTTAAGCAGATAATTTTATTGATTTAATAATAAATTTACTTTAAAAATCATACATATAGGTAACGATCACTTTTCGGTAGTTTATAGATGACTGAATGAGAAAGTGTATTTATGAACTACTTCCAACAGTTAAAGTAGACTACATGAATATGTGCTTTTTTGTTTAAAAACTAAGAAATTATTTAGGCTTCGTTATTCAATCGCTTTATATTGATTAGTAAATCGGACTTAATTAGTGCAATTTACTTTTTAATTATTAAAAATAGCTTGAAGGGGGTTAAACATTTTATTATTCAAAAGTGCACGCGCATCGAATACACTGAACGAAAGAAACATTTGGAAACACGAAAGTCGAGAATGAAAATAGTCAAAATAATCATCGCAAGAACGAAACTAATTCTTCGATTAATACATAGCCGTAGAAAATTGGTTTCTCGAACCTGAAGGGCCTATTTTTCTTCCCTCGAGTTTATCACCACTTCGCAATATAATTATACACAGTACGTTCACCGAAGCAAATCCTTATAGGTTTTGCCTAATTAAGCCGGAGATTCAACGGAGGCTTGCCTCTCGTGGCGAATTTTCTCAGCCTCGAGTGTACTTAGTTGTAGGCGGCTCCACTGGCCTTAGCACAAGCCGCTTTTGCATCTACTGAGCTAATGTTCCCTTACTTCAACTATATATATATATATATATATATATATATATGAGTCATTCTCTGACAGATTGACCTGTAATAATATTTTTTTCTTCAAAATATGTATAAACTATTCAGCGACAATGTATATCTACATTAATGAATATTTTTAAATTTCCCATGGCAAATGAACAATCTAATTATATATGAAAAACATAAGATACAAATACATAATTAACGACTCAATTCGATATTTATTATAAAATAACATTATTTATCTTATTAACAATATGTGTCCAAACAAGCAATTAAGGTAAAATTACGTCATTTCGGTCATTTTCTAATGCGTATTAACGAGGTTAAAAAGGCCATATAGTTATTTAATATTGGTAATACAATTGACTATTGTTGCGTTTAATGCGATTTATACAAATTTTTTTTACTAACCGAAAATGGGTCTTTAGGTTATAGGATTTCAAAGTTACCATTTATACCAACATTGACATGTTAAGAAATTCTATTTTCGAAAATTCTAACTCCTTAAAGAAGTATTTCTCGGTAGAAACACAAAATAGGGTTTGGTTATTAAATTATCTAATACTTTCAAACCAGTAGATATAAATAATCATAGCCTTTAAATTCAGTTTTGAGAAAGTACGATCACTGGTGCCAACACTAAAACATTCAGGCAGATGCCTCGATATTGATATGAAAATCTCTATTAACCTCGAACGTCAGGATTGAAACTTTTCGATAAAAAAATGTTCCATTTCAAAATGACAATTGGCATTCTTCAAAAAAGAGAATAACAAACCTACAAAATTCACGTTAAAATATTGCTCAATTCAATAGTCCCGATTTACACAACCTATACTGCACGCGATTCTCACTGTGTAGCTCTATGTTCATACATATATATATATATAAACATTGTATCAGAAACGGCGAGAAGAATGCAAATCCACTTTTTCGGCACTTGCAGTACCGCAGCAGCCTCGCGTGCAGTTGATCATTAAAAGTTAACGACTCTTGGCGGTGTTTCTTTCTTCTCGTTCTTTGGTTATATATATATATCCATATATTTCTTCATGTTACGTAAATATAGCTAATTTCTCAACATACGAATGTATAAAAGCAAGCAAAAAATTTCAGCTTTTACAAAACTAGCCTCTTTTCAGATGTAACCCTATCTTTGCGGTTTCTTTGCGGAAACGCGAGTCACGTCTTTATCTGGCTTCATATATATATATATGAGTCGTGGTTTCCAATGTTCACAGTCTAATCAACTACATGTCACATGATCTGGATACTCGTTTATGAGAAAAATCATGATAATAATAATAATATGAAAATTTAATTATTTTTAGCCGTATAATTTACTTGACGCGGGCCGTACAAGCGGGTTTAAACTGTTTTCTCACGATGATTAAAAAAAATTCGCTCAATAGGATTGTAAAACAAAAAGACAATCATTCGAGATGATTAAAATTCAGTCGTATGGTCGTATATCAATTGATCGAATATTGTTTGCTTTTAATTTCGGGTCATTGATTAACAATACAAGCTTATCAGAGATTATTGTGCGTATGTGTGTATATGGTGTTTCTCAGTCAGATTGACCGATCGAAAAAATTTTTTCTTCGTAATACGCGTTTAAAAATAATTTAAAGAGACAGAAAAGACTTTGATAAGTTGTGTTTTTTGAAGAGCTTTTATAACAATTTTTTAATGTTTTCCTTTTCTACCACTGAAACACATAATTGCTTCGTTAAATATAATTAGACATCCTTGAAACATGAATAGTGAATGAATTTGTTTTAACACTGAACCAGAAAGAACTGTTTTAACAGCCAATGGTATTTTTTATTTATGACATCGTTAGTATACATTAAAATGAATTTTTTTTGGTAAAATGAAAAATGAATTACCATCTTTACTTGTTATTGTCCACGCAACAAATGTAATTCATTGCATTTTCGAAAATTATTTAAAAACATTAAATCCAATGTATTTCGATTTTTTAATCTCAATTAATATTTATACGAAATTTACATTCAAGTATATGTCATGATTAGATTCAAGTATATATTTGCCTGGAACTATCCAATAAATCAATGTTTATCAATCAAACCAACTTTTTTTGCTTAACTATTTATTTTTTCCAAATAAAAAAATTCTGAAAATATTAACTTTAACCCTCTAAACTTCGAAAAGGCTCGTTGTAAAGATCTAAAGCCAAATGACAATTTCAAATTTTGTATAAGAACAAAAAGTTGATCGCTAATTTGTCAGAGAATCGTTCGTGTACATAATGCGTATATATATGCATATAACTGCGTGTGTTTGAGTTGCGTATGTTTCGTTGAGGAGTAATGCTGCAGATGATAAAAATGAACATGTACACAGCTGGATCTAGAATATATACGTATAAAACAGGTCTAAGGGAGTTATCGCGTTCATTAGCGAAATTGGCGCCGGCTGTGGAAATGTATTTTTGGCCAGATGCCGGAATATTTTTTTCTCGACATTGTGTGTTTAAGGCTTCTTAGATGTGGATTTCTTTTCGTTGGTCGCTGTTGCTCGGAGTTGTGGTTTTGACAGTGCAGGTACTCTGTGGATTTGTGGTTACGGACCAGTTTCTGTTACCAAGATGATTTAGCCTGCTCACCTGAAATTATAATATTTTATTCACGAAATGAGATTCATCAGTGGAATATGCTGTCAATTTTGCGAACTAACTGAATTTCGTGTAAATAGGTATGTTAGACTACGAGGAGGTCAACGACTGAATTTCCAGATCAATAAAGTTTATAAAAGGAACCAGATGTTAACAGACCAGCTCAATCAACGTCCTATAGACCACAAAGCTGAAAAGCTCACTCCACTTTTCTCATCGCATCCCTTAAACGTCATCGAGGGGAATTAAGGGACTTATTGCTCAGAAAGTAGCCCAGTCAGGTTTCAAAGTCACCAGAGTAGAAGGATCTTGTCTACTTCCTTACACGAATGTCAGTTCCTTTTAAACCTTGGACTCTAATTACAATTCCCTAAAGGCACACATTTAACCTTTGTCTTAGCTGTATAAATATTCAGTTAAGATTTCAAGATATTGTCGCACAACGGCTATGATTCAAACTGCTGGTTACCAAACTGTGGGATTCCGCAATAGGATTAACGAACACACCCTTGAGTTGGAAAACAAAGTTGAGGGACGTGTGCAGACATTTCCAAAGTCTCGACGGATAATATAACCAGAGCCGTTGGAATCCAAAGAGCAATAGCCGCTAATAGCCGATCTCAGGATGAGAGTAGCGGAACATAATGTACTCATTACTGGAGTTCGATTTGTAGTTATTTAGGATAGGCCTACTGTGGTTGTAGATAACGAAGAGTTCAGGATTCAGTCTATTGTCTATTGTCTTTGCATTTGTATGTGATATATTTGGATTGGTTTAAAGTAAAAGAACTTGTGAATAGAAGTGTCTATTGTAATACTTTGTGTAAGGTTGAAATGATGATAAATTAAAGATTCTTTATACTGAATTTATTTTCACTTTGGAATGAGTCAACTTTCGCTATTTGAAATATTCACTTATTATTAGTAAAATAGTATTTTTGCATTTCTTCATTATTAAATATAACATACAATTAATGCTGAGTATTTTAGAATTAATTATTATTATTAGCACTGAGTCTGAGTTAACTGACATATAGATTACTTTTCAAGAATTGCCTTTGAAGTTCCTCTTGATATTCAGCGATTTATTACGAGTATCACATGCATTGGTTAGTTAACGTAAAAAAAAGTAATGGTGACATTCAAGTTACCATAGAAAAATCGCGATTTTTTATCCAAAGTCATTTTCCGTTTACTTAGAATATTTCTGTCAATCCAAATCTTTTGTGTCCATATTCAACGGGACAAATATTTTTTTTGTTGGTAAAATGTTATTATTAATTATTCACGGACACTATAGACATTTAAAAAAATATACAAATAACAAAAATGTCTTAGAATTAGTCAATTGATACTTTCAAATTTTTTCAGAATCGTCAATTGACTTTTTTTTGTGTTTCCAAACTAATGTTAATCATGTTTAAAAAGTGTTTCCGATCAATTCCAAGACTTTCCTGTTCTGATTTTTAGCAAAGATCTTAGATTTTGAAAAAATTAGTAATTAAATTTTTCTCTAAAAAATTATGAGTTTTATTCAAAATTTCCTAAGAATAAAAATTATAAAACAAATATAAACCGTCCACGCAATAAACTCACCGCACTGCAGTCTTCACCAGTGACATTTCTCATTTTCGCGCAGACTCTTCAGTAAACGTCTGAAAAGGTGACGAAAGTGCATTCTTCCAAACGAAAAAAAACGCCTTTAATTTCCTCAAAATCTGATATATATATATACTTGGTACACTTCTGATCGAAGTTGAAGCTTCAAAAGCTTCTTCGTCAATAATCGCGAGAATATTTTAGAATCGCCCATAGGCTCGAATTGCAGTACGTCCTTGCTCTTGCGAACCTCTTAATGCGCTTGATAGATCGCGTGCGGGAGAACCACATATTTGAATAATGCGAAAGCGGCCTCCGGCACCTTGAGAAATTCCACACTCATCCCCCGAAATACTCCAGAACAAGCCGTTTGTCTTGTAGCATCTATATATATAGATATAGGTATACATATATGTATATACATTTTTTTCTTTAAAATATTTTAAAACAGTTGTTTGGCAGTGTATATACCTTCATGAATTTGTTTAGATATTTTTTCACGAAGGTTCCTTTTGAAATTCGACATACTGAAATCAAAATTAAAAATATTTATAAAAAAATAATTATAATTGTAAAGAAGATAGTTTTACCTTCAATTTGAAAGGTCTAGCTCTTCTATAAGTGCCTTCGGTAGCTGGTTACAATAGAAAACAGAAAATTCACTCAGCGTAGGATTCAAAGTCAACCGATGAATGGATTGTGCTCAAAATTGGTAGGTAAACTCTTTGATGCAATTTCAATATGAATACTATACTTTCAATACAAAGACCAAGTTGTGCGTTTATTTAGTGCAGTTACAGTCATTGTTTACAAAGTATAATAGACATTTTAATATGAGTTTAGAGAAATGGTTAGATAGCTTCATTTCCTAATAGAAATAGAAATTGAATCACTGGTTCAGCTCTTTGTAGATGCCTTTGTAAAGATGCAATGTATCATCGTGAATTTTTTTGACGTGGATACCAATGATCGAACTTTTTAAAATCGGATTTACAGGCTTGGGTGGCTTTAAATAAAAAACTTTTGATCATTGGTATGAAATAGTGAAGTGATTTATTAGATGAGTTCAACGTCAATCCGGACAATCTTATAAGTGTCAAAGACAATTTGATGCTTATATTCAGTACAGTTGCAGTCATTACTGATAAGGTAGATAGCCGGTATTAATAGTAATATGAGAGAAATTGCTGTAGATTACTTTACTTCCAGATAGAAATAGATCTTCTAGATATTTTTCTGTTAATACAATGCCTTTCATAAATTTTGGGAGTTGATACCAATGGTCAAAATTTTCGAAACTGAATTTGATGCTTTTGATGACATTAAATGAAATACTTTCGTGTAATTGTTGAAATTGAATGACTTTAAACGAACGACTTTGGTGTTATTGTCGTTAAATAGTACAGCAATTGATTAGCTTATAGTGCAACGTCAACCTGGACAATCTCATTCTATCAATAGAAATAGAGGTTGAATCTTAATTACAGATTTACAAGTACAAAAGAATTGTTTAAAATTATTCAGAAGAAAAACATTTTTTAACTCGTCAATCCATATGCATCAATATATATGTGCGTATGCGTGTATCCAAACTCCAGTGAAATAATTGCTATCCAGAAACAACGCGAGAGCGTCCTTAAGTGTGTCGGGAAAAAAATTACCGCGGAATGTCTGACTGCGATTACGTTGTGTACCACATCAGACATTTGTCGTTGACTTAAGTAGGAAAAGAATGCTCTGGGAATATAAGGGAATATTTTTATCGTAATCCAGACGTGTTCGGCTTGCTTGTGTTTAAATAATCTGATATGTGTAAATTATTTACGACTTTGCGTTTTAAATTTCATTTTTTTCCAATCGGAGATCTGGATGCAGCTTTCACCAATGTTTCTGCGAGGATAATGAATTTTAAGCTGCTTCAGTTTATCATAAATTTTTTTTCGCGTACACCTTTGTAACATCACACCGACATTTTTTATATAAGGAATATGTGCATAATTAAGGTCACACAGGATTTTAATCACATTTTTAAAATGTTATCCATCATCTTTCAATCTTATCAGATAACTATATAGTTATATGGAATTCCAAGCACTTGTGATTTAAAAAAAAATATTTATATATTTTTTTTCAACTTGACAGTGAACAGGAACGTTTTTGGAAAAAGTGAATGATGAACTTCGTACATCAAATTATTGTAAAAATTATTTCCTCAATTTTTCACTGTCGTAAATATTTATGAAAAAATATATGAATAGCTTCAAATAAATTTTGAACCTTTTACGATAAAATAATATTAAAGTACAATTTTACCAAATTGACACCTATTTTTTAATACGAAAAATGTCTTCACTCGATGATTGTATATTTATCAATATTCTATAAAAAAGTTCATTAATCTTAAAAACACGACGTAAGATTGTCAAAAATTGATTTATTGTCTGTTCGTAAAACTAGTCTATATACTAAATTCATATAAATGAATCTATAAAAATCTATATTTTTTTAATTCATCAATTACGATTCGCGTCCGTAGTGAAAATCAAATTTTACCGCCAATAGAATCTTAATTTCGCGATTGTCCAAAGCAACAAAAAAAAAGGATTAAATTATCAAGGGAAAATCGAACAACAGGTTTATTTGGCCGCATGAAAAATTCACTCCAACACATCGATTAAACACGAGTACTCACACACGTGTTCTCAACGGGAATTTGTATTTATTTACTGGTCCGAATGAAAATAGAAAGCAAGAAAGCCTCTTCTGTAATTGCGAATTTATTGAATCAAATAAACGAGCAATAAAAAAAGTAAAGTTGATGCGAACAAAGGGAATAAAATTACAGCAATACCATTTGTGTTCGAAATCGCGAATAATACAGAAATATAGTCAATCGTACACGAAGGTAAAATAATAAAATAAAAAATAAATAAACAAAAATTTCCTTTTAATCCTTTCGGTCATCGATCGCAATATTCACTTCGACAAGTTCATACAAATCATCCACAATTTAGCGTCAGAATCACGCTTTCCCTTTGAAAAGCCAAGCGACGCAACGAAATAGCGAAAGCTCCGTATAAAATACGAGCGACGATAAAAAAAAGCAGATGTTACAGATCCCCGGAGAGTGAGTGAGAGAAAAAGCAATAAAATACGAATTTCGACATAAAGCGCCTACTCCCAGGGATTCCGACATCGGTATATCGCACGAAACCCCCTAAAAAACACAAGCTTCACCGACATTAGGTCGTAACCCAAAATCAATATGTGGACCGTCGATGCTGACACACGCGCGTATAAGTACGAAATTCAACGACACGCGCACCACTGCAATATTCCCTTTTCGAATGGATTTCGACCCTAGAGATGTACGGATTTTTTTAGGAACGACCTCTCAAGTTTTTTTTTTAAATTTCGCGGGAATTAAAGCTCGATCAGTACGGTGGTTTATTTAAAAAACTATCAAGAACATATTTTTATACGTATTTGTTACTCGAACTGCAATATTCCCTTTTCCAATGGATTTCGACCGTGTACAGATAGACATTGAAAAATATATCCTTTTGCAGCAAAAGAAATCTTTTTCAGCCGAACAGATAGCAACGTTATAAAAAGCTTGTCAGAAAGAGATTTTTTTAAACGAATGGAAAAAAAAATTACTTTAACATCCTTTTGTTTTATCAATGGAAACACGAGGATATTTCACTTCCACGTATATCGAGTAATTAGAAAAAATAAAATTTCATTAGTTGTACACTTTGGTACTTCGAGAAACTAAAAATATATTTTTGTAGTGCAACTTTCGGCTCCCACATCCTGAGGGGTTAGGAACTTTTTTAATACCGAGACCATAGTTAAACAAAATTTTAAAAAATAATTTAAAAATCTGCATTTCTTTTGGTTTTTGTTAAAAATAAACCATTTGTGATGAGTGACTTTGTATGAAAAATTAAATAAAAAACTGTTTTATACAAAAATGCTTAATTTTTAGTAAAGAACCGTTAATTTTTTAACGAAAAGAGAATTAGTTGTTATTAAAAAATTATTATTTACTCCTTTTGATCGTATTATATTCATTATACAGCGATGTAATTTATTAAATATCACAACCTACCAGTACATTCACACTATCTCAAAAACTACTTATACATACCAAGTTTAAACCTGTCGTACAATAATTACAAAACAATTGATCACTTGCAGACTAATTTTACGAGACGCCCCCTAACGGGCATTAAGTGAAGTTAATAAAAATATCATAATTCTCCCCAAAAATACATAATTATGCCGTAAAAGGAAGAAGAAATAATTGAATTTTATTCCCATTATATAACAAAATGTTCTTCCTCTCACTCCAAAGTATCATTTCCTCGAGGACACAGTCCGTAGAACAAAAGTCCGGCGAAGCTTTTTTGCGGTCCCGACATTATCAGAAGCGCTGACAGATGGATATAAATCATAAATTTGGAAGCTCGTTACTCGTTAAATTTTCACGTCGGTTTAATTAATCAGTAAACCTAGTATAGACTTCGGTGGTTATATCGGAACGAAGCTCCTCGAAAGGATCGATTTAATTATTCAAGGGGTAGGGTTAGATCAGGAGGTGCTGACATATCGAACAACGCGGTTATACGCCACTTGAAATTCAATGCGACGAGCCGGTGGTGTCTGCGGTTGTACTTGAATTTTTCGAATAACTTCGTAAATACTTCTCTCGAAGCGCGAGCGCGCAAGTGTGTGTATTACACGTGCGTAAAAAGCTCTCGGGTAACCTTATCGAACCGTCGTATAAAATTTTACGACACGACTCGACGCTAGTCTTTACACCTCCTCTTCTTCCTTTTACATATATATATATATCTCTCGCGAGCGTGAAAATTGCTCGGCACTTTGAAGTTCGCGGCAGGAATTTATTCGACGAAGCGCGCGAAATTCAAAAAATCATTTGGAGCCTCGATATCGCTCGTATCGTTCGGGAAATATATATTTCAATCGATCGTCTCGTATACACTTGTATAGGCAACAGTTGTAAACTGTTATTTGGCGCTTTCGACGATTCGTTGTTATCTAGAAGTAGATTCGCAAATATCGCGCCGCACAAAGGAGTAAAGCTCTCGACGTTCGAGTTCGTTAGAGCGGAAAGAACGCGGAAAATCCTCGGGATGGCACGCTTGTATTTACAGAGAGCCAGAGAATTGTTCAACATGGGTAAATAACTGAAAATCGTCTGCTAATTCGATTTGCCCAGGCGTTGCCGCGCGTCAAATCGAATTAGACGCGGAGCGTCACGAGGGGCTTCGCTTCGCCTGAAGTGCGTCACTCTGTCTCTCTCTCTTTTCCGCAATTTAATCGATCGGACTGTTTTGCAAATCGCGCGCGAGAGCTTTATTTTTTCTCAAATTAAACGATCAGATTGATTCGTTAGGGAAGAATTTCGACGTTTCGAAGTGTTTTTTTTTTTTTTTTTTTGTGAAGCTCGTCTATTGAGAGACACTGTATATGCGACGATAACACGTTCACGCGTGATAAACCCGCTGATGCCAATTTATTGCCTTCGAATTAATTTATCATCTGCGTATGTAGAATTTGTATATACAGTTTAAGTATGTATTGAATACTATGGATTCTCGTTAAGCGCATTTTGAATACGTTTATGATATTGTTTGTGTATGCCCATGTGTGTTTGTGTGTGTGTTATTTGTTAATTATAAAATGATAATTAATTTAAAATATAACATGTTTATTAATGTAATTAAAAACTCTGTAATTGAGGATTTGTATGCTGTTCGCTTGATTATTTAAAGGGGGGCTTACATTAAAAATATAAATATAGTAATAAATTAATAAAATAATAAATACAAATAATTTAGTGATATAAATACACTTAAATTAATAGAAATGTTATTAAAAAATTAATAAAATTAGAAATTCGAAGACCCACACATTTTTTTCTTAAAAGAATGTTGAAAATTTTAATTGAATAAGATCAGCCAGAATTTAATATTGTCACTCTGGATTTGGCGTAGGCTACAGATTAATGGATTTTTAAGATTCATATGACTTTATTACATCTCGCACTAATTAATTTACATTTTTTTACTTTACAATACTACACCGTTTTAACTCTGGGTCTAATTTGATCTTCCAACGTTTGACCAATACAGTATTACACATCTGGCTCATTAGCACAATATCGAACCTAGTACTGACCCGTTATTCCAGTACTGGCAATGGCTACCAAGGTATAATAATATCTCAAGCTTTCATCGTTACATCCAATTATAAATAACTTTCAAAGTCATGTAAATGTAACATCGTCGACTCCAAACATCTCGACCTACCTTTCAACGAAATTTTAAATCTTACTGCCTCTTCCAAGAGCCAGCAAAAGTTTACTTACACATCTTCCATTGTTTCGAAATTAATTTCACACAGAAGCTCTCGGTACTGAGTCGAGCGTTGAATAATCACTGCTAATAATAATAATAAACTCTCCCTTTTTTCTCTCTTTCTCTACGTCAGACTTTCGTCCTTCGCCAGATTTCACGCGCTGATAAAATAGCCTTTTGACTTACGCGCGCAGGTGCGCATATGTTACATGAACTCGTACTGCGCATTTACATGCGCGGAAGTTTCTTTTTTTTTCTTTTCTCATAAGGCGACGGCTTCTCTCTTTTTCTCTGTGGTCGAGAAAAAAAAAGAAAGACAAGACCGGCTTCGCTCCGGTGTTTGTTCTTGTTGATGAAAAAAATTAATTCCCTTGATTGTAGGGTCTTTTTTGGCTTGAAAGGTAACTTTGCTGTACTGATTCTTCGCACACTTTGGGTGGGATTATTTCGTGATTGCGTAATTTATTTTTTTCTTAAATTGTGTGAAAAAATTTTAAACTAAAATTTCATCCTGGTGAGTTAAAGACCATATGCCGTTGTGAAGGTAGACTAAATAAGTTATGGAAAAAATCTGTTTCGGTAAGAAGTATAATTTTAATTAGTATTATATTTAGCGTTTCCTGAAAAATTAAAAAAAAATAGATTACTAATAATACTAGTAATATTTTATCTAATAAATCGTTTTTATTGAATAGATGGATATAATAAAATTAAGCACTTTTATTACATATTCCGATAGAGGGCGTCTAGTCCAGTCATCCTGCAAGTGGCCAAATAATTGTTCGATTACCGTTTTGTCTTTTTGTCTTAATGCCAAATAATTTTGCTTGAATATTCGTATTAATATTATACAGGATGCGAATTCCCGTCATGTCGATACGCATCAACGAAGAATTAAAATTAATAGCCATTTGCATTGGTATTTATGAAAATTATTTGCGGATTAAAATTAAATCCTCGAGTGCACATTACTTGAAAAATACATTAAAATTATGAAATCCTTTTTAACAGTGATGTGTGTATATATATACATGTACAAATGTGTGTGCGCATATATATGCATACATACAAGAGATTGAAGAAACGTGAAAAAGAATGGTCGGAAATGTCTGGGATCTTTCCCAGGAAGACATGTAATTAAGCGAAAGAGGCTCAAAGAAAGCAGTCACGGAGCGCGCAGAGATGCCGCTGCAGCGAATGAGATCACGAGAGCTGCGAAATGTGATAAGAAACAGGAGACTAAATAGGAGGGACAAAGGAAGAAAGTGAGAGGCGGATATGCTTATGCTGAGGGACATTTATATATATATATATATACACACACACCTAAGAGACTATACAGAGTGTAACCGTTAGCCTGCAAGGGATTCGGTATCCTGTCTTAACTCCGGAATTACTTCAATTTCGCCGTCGCACGCAAGCGCATTATTTCCGTGGAGTCTCTTTCTTGAGACGCAATGTGTCTATGTATATGTGTATATATATGAGCAAATCCACGATACTGGAAACAATTCGGTACCTGGAAATCGACAAAAAAAGCGACGGCATCCTTTTCTTCTGATTCATGATCGTCTTCGCAGTAAAACAAGCCATTTAAGGTTGACACTGGGTTGTTGTGGTCAAAAAGGCAAAATAAGATTGAAAACGATTTTGGAGTCCGCAGATTCTGTTCATATTGCCAATGTGAAGTATACAGCTGAAAAGTGTATCACAGAAAGAGCTTGGATTTAAGGAAAAAATTGTTGAGATCGGAGAAGTAGGCAGAAAGTTACAACCTAATAGGTATTTGCGGTACTAGAATCACGGACCAGTATACTGGTTCTCAGAACTGGACTAACTTCGTTTCGATATCGGGATGATAAGAACGGGCCAGTACAGTTCTCATCCTGTACTGACCTAATGGTGGGGTACTAGAATTGAATCAGAGTTAAAAATGTGTAACAGTTGATATTGTACGCCAATACTGGCACAGTACTATATTTATTAAAGCTACATAACCTAAAAATAGAACAATTTTCAAAAAGGATCAGACCTAAAGTCCGACTGTTTGAATAGTTACAAGCATTTGCATATATATGATTCTGTGAGATGATCGCAGTAATATACACGTAAATTTTAGCGCCTATATAGACTTCTCGTAATACATCCGCAAATAATACGGTCGTATCAGGTCATGATAAACGACGAGAGTCGAGGAAGAGAGAAAGTAATATCGAGATCGAGAAAAATTACATGGATTACTATTAAAAAAAAAAAGAAAAAAAAAGAAAGTAACATCCGTCTCGCGAATTCTCCAATAATCCAGAACGAGAGCTTCGGATCGAATTATATACCCCTTTCAAGCTGTAGCTCTATTCCAGGCATATAAAACAATTGCACCTCCAATTTCACTCGACGCTCTTTATATACACGGAAAGAACAGAGTAACGTATATATATATATATATATATATATATATATACACATATATACATATATATACACATATATACATATATATACACATATATACATATATATACACATATATACATATATAGGAAGCTTCGTAATCTCATTCGTTTCCCTTTCCGTCAGCTCCGGAATAATGCCCTTGGTGTATATAGATATACCGGAGATGAAGACAGGAAGAGGAAAAAGAATTATATTCAAATTTCGCGGGCATTAAAGCTCGATCAGTAGCGTGGTTTACTTGAAAATCTGGCGGGAAATCTTCTTTGTACTTATGCGGATCCGCTAGAAACGTCGATTATCAAGAAGGAAAAAGACGTTTGAAATATTAATCGCCGACGGTATAATTTTCAACGTTACGCGAAACCCTCTGTACTTCGAAGAGCTTTTTTTTTAATTATAAAACTTTGCAAGAAGTTTGTTGAATCCAGTGACGTCTCTTCCGTTAAGCCGATGAATAACTTTTCCGACAGTTCATAAACGCTGAATAAATATTTTGTGGTCTACACGTGTATATATATATATATAGACCGCAAGTTTACCAGCAACTTCTTAAATACCCTATGTAAGGAAAACTTGTAACAGCTCGAGCTTCCAGTCGTAAACGTGTATATACAACATAAATTACGCCGTCACTCGCATATACATGCCACGCTATCCGTACTAAAATAGCGGGTGTTATACATCGTTCTGTACAAGCAAAAATTCGCAAAGAATTCAAGTCGAGCTTTCGCCTAATTTTCCAAGTGATTTAATAGGGCTAATTATACTTTCGACTAAACTTTCCTTTGAGATTCTAGACACAGAAGTCTATTATACCCACACAACACACGGGAGCTTACAAAAGTATATACATATAACGAAAAAGCTCGGCTAAAGCTTGAAAAATAATTGGCGGGCTTTTTGAAAAAGAGAGAGAGAGAGAGAGAAACGACTTTGCTATACAGCTTAAGAAAAATTTCGACAAAAGAAAGGGGTCACTCGTTCCCTTCCAAAAATAGACCCGACTAATTCCTCGGAAGAACGAGAAAAAGCAAAGTCGTTATATAATCGTATTGTCGTTCAATTGCGCCGGTCTGTTTGCTTATTCATTCGCTTCGAATGAGGCCATATGGTTTGTAGAAAAGCTCGACCTGTTCGGTAATTAGGTTCCACACTCTTAAAACGCCTATCGCTTGTGAGGAAATTCATCTTTTCCCAATAACATCCGGAGGATTTTCGTCGAAGTAAGAAGGTCAAATTATTTTTTTTTTGTTCTTTCTTTCTCGATCTCCTCGTCGCCCCGAGACTTTATATTCCGTCGCTGCAGCGATGCTACTCGACCTTTTCTATGCAGAATTTATGGAGGCTTTTTTTTCATGCGCCAAAGCCGCGGGCGACGCTGCATTAGATGGAAAAACCAACGGCTTCCTTTTCGGCTATGCTTAGCGATCGCGTCTATTTATATATGGGCCATTCTGTGTGAAATTGTCTTTTTGAAAAGGCTTTTATACGATACCATTTCGTTTCAACATTTTTCGAAAATTAATGAATATTTTCGTTTCAAACTTGGCATACTGATAGAAGATGATAATGCTTGTTTTTTCTTAATTCAGTATTATAACAGATTAAGTTTCATTTTGCTGTCGTTTTACAGCAGTCGACTCAGTCGATAACATATGAACATAACACCCCCTTAATTCATATTTTATTTTTGTATTCCAAACTAATTATATTTTTTTTTTAAATAAAGTGCTAAATTTTCATTTGGATAGACTAATTTAACAAATGAACACCTTCTCAGGAAATCATATGTCATAAAAGATACATTGAAGCTGTATTTAATGAAATTCAATGTTTATAGTAATTACATAAACTAATAATTCTTGTTATTCTGCTATTAAAAATATTCATTAATTTCGGAGAAAAGCACGAACGTAATTTTTGGTAACGAAAATGCCGTAAATACCAATTTTCGGTAACAAAATCTTGTGGATATCAATTTTCAGTAACGAAATGTGACTAGCAATTATTCGACTCAGTCGGTAAAAACTGAGTTTGACATCCCCTTAATTATCAAGTTGCATTTATCCTTTTATTTTGATAATTTAAAAGTCGGTAATTATAAGAATTCAATTTTACTCTATCTTCGAATGATATATAAAAAATGTAGTAATTTTACAATTGATGAAATTTCACCCTCACATTCAACCTGTCGACAACTTTATTTGTTCTTCGGAGAATCACTCGAGCGAAATAGAAAAGAACAAATTACGACTTCTTTCGCTTCATCGGGAATCGAACCTTCGACCTCTGGGTTACATCCAATAGAATCTATTCGAATGAATTCTATAACCGATGCTCCATCCAGCGATGAATTTCAGAATTATTAACAACCACCCATTTTGTCGGTAAAGTAACTATAAATGTGCACGTGTGCGAAGTGTGACCGACCGAAAAGACAAGCAGACGTCTTCGACCTACGTACGTCAAGCAGACATGGCATTTTGTTTGGATGTTAAATATTTATTGCGATGATTAAAAAATTTGTCACCAAGCAGTGGAACTTCGTGATTTAAACGTCGAATTTGCAAAGGTCAGCTTTGTTAAACTGAGTTTTAACTGACAATTTGAAATCTCATTGGAAATATTGTAGCTTTTTTTGAGGTTAGATTAGTAATTTTTTAGATATGCTTTTTTTTAAATTATAGGTACATCTATTTAGTCAGAATGAGTTTTGAAGTATCAGAGAATATGAATGAGCTTGCGATATTGCAATCGTATAAGCAAAGGAAAAAGGATGGTTCGCTTGACGCGGAGGAACTTTTAAAAAATCAGGATATCAGCTGGCGTAACGAATTGGATTACAATTTGTTGGAACGATGGTTGACCTGTGATTACGAAGAAGTAAGGAGTCTTTTTTCTATCATATGTTCATTTAAAGTTGCATTGAAACACAAATCATTAGACTTTGTTATCATTATTTTAGCTTCGACTTCTCAGCTTAGAGACACTTGTCATATCCAAGAAAAGTACATTGCCATTCACCGAGCAAGAAATCAGATTGTTTAAAATATCAATAAAACACAATCTTGGCGAAAAAGGAGAATACGTACCCTTGGTGAAAAAGGTAACATATTCTTTTTCATTTCGGTTCAGTTCAAATCTGTATTCTTAACTCGCTTAACTTTAGGTTCTCAAAAGGGTGAACGACAGTTATGCAGTACTGAAACGTCAACTGGAAAAGGAAATCAAGCTGAAAGAATTGCAGAAAATTCATTCCGACTACAGAGTTCCTACAGATCAATCAAATGCACAAGTATTAGTAGATTGTTACAGAGAATTTATATCTTACGTACATAATACATGTATAGATAATATTTATCCCGAGGCTGTGAATGTACGTAAAAAAGCTAGTTTGCAAATACTGAATCTTATGGATGAATTTTTAAGCAAAGACTTAAAAGGTAACTTATGGACTCGAGATAAGTTTCAGAAGCTATTTGATTCTCTTCTTTTAGATACTTATGATGTCAATAAAGAAATGGCATTCAAACTCATTAAATCATTTAATCTCGTAGAGCTTTATTTTGATAAGCAGCAAGTTATAGAACTTGTAGATGTTGCTATCGAATTGGGAAATAGCATTAGACCGTTGGATACTATTACAGCGGCTAATATGTTGAAAATAAGTATGTTATCCTCGTATATTGAGGATATTCTTTACAATAAGCTGAATTTTAATAGCAACTCTTGTTCACAAGAGAAAATAGCATTTTACATGGTTACTTTAGTAAAAGAAAACCTCGAAGAACCCGTGAAATTGGCAATGGACAATATTGTAATTGCTTCAAGTAAACATTCCTTATACGGCTACGTATTTTGTATTCACAGTATTTTATCTACGATCGATTTAAAGTCCATAGTGAACGACGAGAGCTGGAGAAGCGTTTTAGCAGATATAATCAAAATATGCCTTGACTTGAATACAGCGGTTTCTCAGATAGTGAACAATTCTTCCCCCGAAGGACATTTGCCCATGGATCTGAATCCGCGACATTTGGATGGAATGATAGACAGAATGGATGATGTCGTTATTACTCCTCAGATGGTTTTACTTAGTTCTTGGAGGACAGTCAAAGAAATTAGTTTGTTTTTTGGTCATTTAACATCTAACGCTACGATATTTAATGAAAAAACAGGAATTGGCTTACTATCGGGACTTCAAATAACTGAAATTGGAAATCAACTCGTTACATTACTTTGTGAGACCAAACACAGAGGTGCATTCGAACAAGCTCATGTTGGCTTTGGACAACTTTGTAGTCGTCTTTGGCACTTGGGCAGCGAAGAAGAAGAACATTTGAAAGAACTTCCTAAAACTTGGCTACAACAGTTGTTGCTAGCTGTAATAGGATTTACATCTGAGAATTCAAAGTTGTGTGCTACTAGACGAAGTGCTGGTGTGCCGTTTATGGTACAGGCACTGGTCACTTCTCAAATCAAGAGAAAATGTGACTTACAATCACTGGTGTTTCATTCAGTGATGAGAATTTTGTTGAAATTAGTCAACGTAGGAAATGATTTTGATTTAAACGAGGTTGATAATATTCTACTTTCAGAATCTTTATTTAATGGATATCAAAGGTCACTGCTTGACTCTGAAAAAACAAAAAATATAACAAGTAAATTCAACGAAATCACAGAAATTAAAAGTCATGCTCTAAATATATTAAGAGCGTTGTACAGACATTGCCTATTGGGAGATTTGGTAAAGGACTACATTGCAGAAGGTTTTATGGTAGCATTCAAGTGCTACGATGGGGAGTCTTGGGCAGTAAGTTATAGCATTCAAATATTTTCTCCTTTAATTTTGTATTGCTCTTATTTGTAAACTGTAAAATTGTTATGTATTAGGAACGAAATGCTGCAACGCTACTTCTGAGCTCTCTAGTTGTCAGAGTTTTTGGTGTTCAAAGAACTAAGGATCATATGAATCTTACGCTACACAATAGAATGACTGGAAAGAACTTCTTCGAAAAGTTTCCAAAGCTACTGCCATTTTTATTGAACGAATTGAAAATATTTGTCAACGACTCTGAGACCCAAATCAAACCTAAGATTCAATCCATCCTTTTGATATTATCGCGTCTGTATCCAAGTGTCAGTTCTGAGGAATCCCCTGAAGCAGACAAGAAAAAAGTCAACTCCGACGAAGGCTGGCAAGTTCGTAGACACATATTTTTTCATTCGATACTCAATTACAATAAAAATGAATATTAAAAAATGTTATATTAACATTGAAATGTTTCTTAGATCGATGAATTCATCAGTCTAGTATCAAAATGTGGCAAAAGTAAAGTGTACAAAACTCGTGAATTAGCTGCTCGAGCACTGGTCCCTCTGCTCACCGAAGACAACATATTGTGTATCGCAAGTAATCTTATAAAATTAATGACTGATACACAATTACCTCTGAACCTATTACACGGATACACTTTGCAGGTAAATCTCTGTTTCTTTGCAATAGCCACTCAATACAACATCATAGACAATGACACAATTTCTATTGCAGTTGCTGGAAATCGTAAGGTGTTCAGAGTTCAAAAAAGTTGAGCTGCAAACCGAGGAAATCAAAGTTTTTGTAAACTTTTTAACCGAAACTATATTGCCTAATTTAGAAAGTACGAACACTAGTCAAGTCTGTTTTCCCATAGCATCTGTAGCACTTGAGATTGTCATAGAATTTTCATTGATGAGTCGATATTGGTAACAGCATTAATCTCGTTCTAATCTTCTAAAAGCTTTGGATAAATTATACTAATTTATAATAATTTACATATGTCACAGTCGATTCTACGAAGAAGACTGGTTTTTAAATCTAATCGACAAGGTCAAACTGCATTTAACCGACAAGAAAATACTAAGTAGAAGACCCGAAATTGAACGATACGAATACACTGGCATAAATTTCATAATTATCGCTATCAACAGTCTTTACTACAAAGGTCCATTGCTTAACAATGAATACGTAGCTACTCAGTTCTGGGAAAGTGTATTGAAGCATAAAAATACAGACGTTCTCACAACCTGTTGGACAAAGTTAATGATTATCATAAAAAAAATAAGAAGTCCCATGCTGTATGATTTAGCTTTTACGACAGCTGTTCGAAGCTTGGACTATCTGGTCGATGATCCAGATCTTCAAGATTCAATTTATTCATTCCTATTCAGTGTTGTTCAAAAAATGCACGAGACTCATGACTACATGCAGTACACCTTTTCCAAAGAAGAAGAAAAAAAGTACATGTGTATGCACATTTTTAACAAGCTCTGTTCCCAGTTGAAAATGAAAACTTTCTACGCTAGAGGTGAATTTTTCAAATTGTTCGGAAAGACATTTGGTTTACTTCTTGATTACTACAAGGTATGTCTATACTTATAGAATAAATTAATTATTTAAAATAAAAAAGCACTGAGATTTGCAAATTACATTTTCAGGATAGCGAAATATCGACGGAATCTAAAACAATAATTTACAATGCATTTTTCAATCAATCAAGTATAGAAGCTAATTTCGATTGTAGACTTGGTGTATCCGAGGTACTTTTTGATTTGTATCTCGATATTTCTAAAAAGAACGATATTTGTAAGTATAAAACTGTATTATACGTTCATAAAGTAGCTGGAATTAAGTATTCATTATTAAGTGGACAAATTATACTTGTAGATTACATTTTAAATTGGTGGACGACCCTTTTGAATCTGCTCTACGACGATAACAATGAAATTCGAAGAAACGCATCGTTAATCGCCTGTAAACTGCCATCGGAAAATAGATTAATGTCTCACGTAATAGTGACGGATACATTTTTCAAAAAATTTACATCGATCGTTGGTCAAAATCACGAAGCTCTTGCGGCTGCATTTTTCTCTTGGAGCATGTCGTCAGCCGCTGTTGTTTTAGAAGAAATGGATGAAACTGACGTGAGACAAATTTATAATTCAAACATCAAAGAATTATTTACAAAAAAAAACTAACAAATAATATAAAATTATTTATAGAAACATTTTTGTTTAATAATAAATAGGATAACATGAATTAAAGAAAAAAAATTATTAAAGTAAGAATTTCATTTCTCATTTTTAAAATGACAAATGATAAGAATTAATTGATGAACATAGTTTATAAACACATCCTTTTTTTATCAAACAATTATTTCTTAAGCTCGTAAAGAAAATGCTTAAATTACCAAATTAACAAAAACTAATGAATTAAAACAATGAAAAAATGAAATTGCGTAACTACAGTCAAAGAATAAAATTTAGAAAAAAAAAATGTTTTATTTTCCAGGTATTCAACAAAAGCTACAATTACGAAACATTCGAGCCATTGCAAATCACGAATTACTGCATCAATTATTTAACAATCTTCTTATCTCAAGAAAACAATTTACCAACGAGCCTTTCGAACCCAATCAAAGAATGGTTGCAAGTTCAATTGGGCCTCGATTTCGAATTCGACACTTTATCAGAATTAATCGTCAAATACAAAGCTCAAGTACCATCGACTGAAAAGCTGCTGAAGAGAATACTCGATCCAACTTATCCAGCGAAACTGGTGAAAGAAATAGCTTATGTTCGCATGAAAGCTGTCCTGACGCAAGAAAACGAAGAAAATGAATTATCCCCTTCGAATTAACTGTCTGCCTCCGAATAAAATCAACGTCTCAACGACGGAGACGATTAATCAATCATTCAGCTGTGCAATATTCCCCCGAACTCTTTTGGCCTTGAATAAGTCACAAGTGGACCCTAGGGGCGTTTGTTGCTTGAATAATAGAGTCGAGAAAAGATTTTTTTCCCTCTTAGACTCTTATTGCGTACCGAGCCATTTTTTTTATTTTATTTTAATTTTTATACACTGAAAAACTTGTACAAAATGTAATCGTCAATCTCTTGCTCGAATAGACGATATTTTATATATTATTAATAACAAACGACGTAATTAAATATTTATAGCGCAGAATAGTGTATATTATTGTTAATTCTATTCCCCAATGGAAAAAGAAAAAAAATTTTTTTCACCAGCTGCAGTTGCGACGATTTGGGCCACGTTCTATTAATAAAGCTTTCGAAAGCTCGCTCGTGTATACGTAAAGAGAAAATATATATATATATATATTCTCTTTCACGTAATAGACGATAATTTTCGCGGCGATTCCACGGGAGAACGTCGCATAGCTATAGACTCGGTCGACACAGATTTGAATCGGCTGTGGCTGCGACATGCATTCTTTAGAAGACGACCGGAAGATTCGCCTATTTCTTATTCACGAAGCGCGCGCCGGCGCGGCTGTCGCTCCCGCGGGACACTTTCTTACCGAAACTTCTGTATATAGCTTTATATTATATATTTTCCGCGACTCGTACTGCAGTCGTGGTTGTAAGGAACGAGGGTATCGAAGGGAATAAAAACGCGTCGAGAAGCCTTACGTGGTGGGAGAAAAATTTTTCGACGCAGTCCTTTCTTTACATTAACAAGGAATATGGATTAATACAGTTGGATTTTACGAGTAAAGAAACTGTTGAATTATAAATTTATACGATGTGCGTCTATTGGTTGATTATCGGTAGGTTGAGTAGTTTGAATAATGTGATTTTCGCGCGCAAAGCTTCGATGCGACGTTGCCGGATCGCGGAGCGCGGGAAAAGTTTCGAAAAGGATCGAAAGCTCGGATTCATATAGGTGACAAGTAAAATCGTCGAATTATCATTGTTTTTCGGATACACTTTATACAAGTCTCGACACATGTGTCTTAACGGTAATTTATCTAACGTAAAGAAGTCCAATCTAGTAATCAATAAATAGTAATCTATGAGTTACAATTTTATTTAAAGTCTATTATTTAGATACTTATATGTAAAGAAATAATTTTTTAAAATACCGAATAATAAGAATTGATAATATTGCAAATAGTTATTAAAAAACCAAATAGTATAAAACTACTTATCGGCAGCCGAGATTGTTTTAGAAGAAATGGACGAAACACATATTAGAAATATTAAATATATAATTAAAACATAAAAGAATAATTTACATTAAAACCGAATATTAAGAATTAATTCATGAAAATAATTGTTAAATTGCCAAATAATAAAAATCGATTGTACACAGAAAAAAAGTTTGCTATATTTAAGAAAATGTATTTATTAAAAATTGAGTGTTTTTAATTCAAAGACATTAATTTGAAACGAAAATTATTTTCAGATTACTTCTTCCCGTGTACAAAAAAAATTTACTTTAATTCCTTAGATCAGTCATTTAAGGTATAAAATGTACTAACCATATCGTAACTGAAAAACAGTTCTGTTCCATTTCTTTTGAATCGCCAAACTGTGTTCTAATGAAACTCATAACAAATATCTAAAAATTTGTCACATTAACATTCGTCGTGCTGTCCTGAAATTCAATACAAACGAGCGTTCCTTTTCCACGACACAAAAAAAAGTTCGTTTTAAAAAAAAACCGACTTCAACGATCACCGAAGTAAACAGCGAAGAAAAAACGTGGCAACGGCGCATCGAATAGTCCTTTCACCGGTTTGTATATAACGTCTATACGTTTGCTCCCCACCCTATACTGCCCGGTCTACTTGGAACACAGATTACAGAGAGAGAGAGCCGCACGAGTCCCTGAGAGAGAAAGAGAGAGAAGCAGCATGTCGTGGCGTGTAATCTCAGGCCGCGCCGCCAGTCGTCGCCACGTTCGCGTCGGCGGAGGTCGCTTACCCATACAGTAGGCACAGCGCACTGCGCCCGGTCCGACTCTCTCACGAAGAGAGAGAGAGAGAGAGAGTGTCTTTTCTCTCTCTCACACACACACGTGCGTGCGCGGCTTTTTGTGTGCAGTTCTGCTCCCGCGCCCGCTCACATTTATATACTCTGACACACATATCCATGTGTCTATACACACACACACGCATATATACGCGGTAGATCTATAGGTGTATATATAAAATATACACACACAACACGCAGTGCAGCAGCTCGCTGTCAACTCTCTGTGAGCGAGAGAGCCCCAGAAGCAGCAGCAGCAGCAGCAGCAGCAGCGTTATACTCCTCCTCCTTCTCTGCGTCCTCTCACAGCCGAGAGAAAAGAGAGAGAAAGAGGCACAGTTCGATTTTTCGCGTGTAACCGTCGTCGCGCGCGTGCACCAGCAGTAGTGTCCTGCGAGTTACGCCTCCAGCATCTCTCAGTGCAGTTTTCGTCACTGTTGTTGTTGTTGTTGTTGTTGTTGTTGTTTTTCATTGGTACTGCCTTTGTTTCTTTTATTATCTCGGAATTCTATATACATGTGAGTGTATGTGTGTGTATATATATATACATGCGTAGTGAGAGAGAGAGAGAGAGAGAGAAAAAAGGAAAGGGCCGAAGGGAATGTGCGTGCGTGCTAGCCTCGCGTGTGTCGAGAGAAAAGGAGGGCCTGCCACTCAGTTCTTGCTGGATTTCTCACCGTTGCTGGTGATCATCGTCGCTCGACTTGCTTGATTCGTTACTATCTTACCTTCTTGTTTTGGTGCTCTATGTGTCGGTGTATATATATATATATATATGTGTGGATCTATATAGGTATATATAATATATATATATAGGTGTATATATATATATGTACAGATATACGTGTACTGGGGAGTAGTAGAGTGCGAGAGAGCCTGGATGCATTGAGGTGCCTATAGGATATGTACGTATGCGCCACTGAGGATATTGACACGAGGAGAGCAGCGGCCTCAAGAATTGCGGGGCTGAGTCGACGAGTCTCGTGTGCACATCGGCTACTTTATACATACTGCGGTAAGTGTCTTTCTCTCTTTTATTTACTGCACAACTTACACTTACGATCAATGTTGATGTTTACGTTTCTTCGCGTGTCTCTGTTCTTTCGTTTCTGTGTCTGTGTCTGTGTCTGTGTGTGTGTGTGTGTGTCTGTATAAAAGGCTAAACAAGTGGATTTCCAAGTGTCACCTACATTCGCGATTTAAAGATCGATTACTTTTTTACACTGAGATTCATTTTTTGTTTACGTAAGATTCGTAGAATGAAAATAAAATGTCGAACCTTCAGGCTCAGCTGTTCGTTCGTCAATGGGATGTGTATTGTAGCTTTTTTTTTACTCGAAGAGATTTATTTTGTTTACGTAAGATTCGGAGAATAGGAATAGTAGAAAATACCAATTAGAAGATGCATTTCTTCATTTTTTTTAAAACACAGATTCATTGAAAAAACGGAAAATCAGAATATAACTTTATTGGAGTACGATTCGTTAGGCGTCGATTTAAATACTAGTTCCTTGCATTTTTATTTACGTGGAAAAAATTGTTTTCCGTTGAGTAAAAATAAAAGAAAATAAAATACAAGCGAGTACGACTTTTATTCTAAAAAGTTTCTCAGTTTCTTTAGAGACATTCGTTTTGTTTGCGCAAGAGTCGTAGAGAAAACATGAAATAAAAAATAGAACCTTTTTAGAATAAATTAAATATTGTTTCCTCTTTTTTTATTTATTTATAATCGATTTGTTTACGCATAAAAATGTTGCTAACGTCTGATGTAAACGTCGATGTAAAGATGAGTTTCTTTTAGTTTTTGTTTACGTAAGATTCGTAGAATGGAAAAAAAATTAAAAGGGCTACTCACTTTGCTGGCATACATTGGTTTCTCTCTTTTTTCCTTATTTTTTTATTCGTTTTGTTTACGTAAGATCCGTAGAATAAAAATAGGACAACATTCGGAAAAAAGAGAGAGAAATCAATCAATAAAGTAAGGCAGACCTTTATTCCAATAAGCTTCAAAGTTTATACCTTTTATTCGTTTAGAAAAATTCGTAGAATAAAAATACAACAAAAACAGAACCTTATTAGAATAAAAGTGCTACTTACATTTACTTATTACACTTAAAGATGCGTTTAATTTACGCAATATTCGTAAGAGAAATTTTTATTCTCAATTATTCGTTCATTAACAGCGGGCTGTACATTATAATCAGAAACAGTGTCGTAGGTATTTACGATTTGCGCTTCATTGCGTAATTTATGTAATCTAATAATTAATGACTGCGTCTTTACATGCATACATTGCCATGTGTATATATATATATATATATATATATATATATGTACATTTACGTGGGAGGTAAAATATTCGCGCGGGTCACGCTAGTCTCTCCTGTCAATCAGACGCAACGGCCACTGAATAATGTATAAAGAATTTTTTTTTTATTATACTCCTATAATTACATCGAGTAAATTATTTTCTTTTAACCAAGAGAGGCTACGCCCTCTTTTCGTCGCTACCGCGCCGAAATTGGATTAGAAACTAATTCCGAGCAATCAACATTGCGACTCAACCGTGACAATAAAAGAGAGATGAAAATAAACGAACTTTAATAGTCACTAACGGTCAATTCGATTATTTACCTAATCTACGTTTCTTTAAATAAACCTGGAATACTACGATTTAAAGTCGGTATATATATGTGTGTGTGTGTGTATGGAAGGAAAATAAAATAAAATAAAAGAAGGAAATATATAAAAGTTTCCTTTGTGTTTACATTCGCTGTGTGCTCGAGTTCGTAGACCTTTGCGAAAATTCCTGTTGAAGAATGAACGTCGCAACCCTTCAAAGCAGAACGTCGATTCTGCCGAGGCGTGACCTACTTTTGTTTCTCTCTGGGGTTTCGGTTCCAGGGCTACTCGTCTCTCTCTCTCTCTCTCTCTCTCTCTCTTCCTACGCACAATGGTACACATAGATTTTTTTTACACACGTAATCGGTCACGTTTAAATATATTGATACTTTGACAAAGAAAACGTGTATATATATAGAATTTGTTTTAAATATTAATAGATATAAACATGAATAAAAATATCTTAGAATATATACATTGTTTCAGATTTATTTATAAAACACGCGAGAAAGATTTTTATTTGCAATATTTTCTTTGCAACTCAATAGTTTGACCTAGTAACGGAGGTAACTAGAATCAAGTTAGACAGTGTCTAGCAGATGCGGGATTTGCTTGAGCAATGTAATTGTAATTACTCTCGATAAATAAATAAATAATTATTTTTCAAATGATTCGAGGATATTTTTGCTTCTTTTGCTTTTTTTTAAATAACTTCAATTATTTACATCGCAATGATACGCGTGGTAAATCGCCAATTCGAAAGCCCAAAAGCACTTGCGTATAATATCAATTGAGCTTTTAATCTTAAAAGCCTTGGCATACTTTTACAAAAATCTCGAGCTATCCGCTCACGTTACTTGAAAAAAATATTTTATTCTCGTTTTTGAGTTTTTAAAGATTAAGCAACTCTTTTTTACTCAAAAAGTCTTACGGCAATTTAAACTACACATTCATACCTACAAAGAGTCCAGTAGGTCACTCCAATTTTCGGACAAGGTGGGGGGTGTGTGACTTTTTCTCACAAAGAACGACCCATATATATTTAATTACGAAACTATATGGGGAAGGAAAAATACGCGTTGTGTATTTAGCGTTAAATTATTAACGCTTGTGTTATAATGTATCGCCGTTGTTCCAACGGCTTATTTACTGAATTCGTTAACTGCCTATTAGCATAGAAATTTCTTTTGTTGCTAAATGCAAATTGGCGCGTATAATTTATTTTCCTCTCTCTCTCTCTCTCTCTATTATACGAATGGCACGTGATACATTTTTTTTATTTACAGTATCGACGATTCAAAAGATAAAATGTACACACTCGGAATCTCAGCACAATTATTTTTGATACTCGGTATCACCTGTTACGATGTCAATTTTTCGGCAGCGAAGCGTCGATGATTACACGGGTGCGTGGCATCAATTTACACACACACGCGCGCGCGCTCAAACAAAAGTTCATTATACCGCATAAATCTCCGGCCAAAAAATATATACATATATACCTGCATCCGAGTCTGGTAATCGAACGAATCGTACTATATATATATATATAGATAGATAGATGGAAATGTAAATGTCCTGTAACGACCTACTTGTCGCTTCTATAACTGTCATCCCTTGATTGCGTTCTGGACCATCGCTTTGGAATCTCGCGTTATACCTATTAGTCGCATCAATCCGCGATAATTATTTGATATTGGAAATTAATGCGATAATTCTTGATTGCATTTTGAACTAGAATTCGGTCGTTCTTATGACTGTTTTTATAATTAACTTTTGAGGTAGAATGCAGTTAGTAGATCGAAGGAAATTTCCTCGAGAAGTGAAATAGTCAATTTCACTATTTGGTGGGGTAAAGGGAAGGAAACACATTAATTTTTCCTTTATTTTTCTTAAATTAATATTTTTTTAATCATAAATAATATTATTTTTATAGAATATAGAATAATTTAAATTAATTCTAAAACTTAGATTTTTGATAATAGTTTCATATTAAAAAGTTAGCTTTGATTCGATTACATGTATTAATATTTAATTATTTATTAAAACGGAGTGTAAATACAATTATTCCAAAGTAATACAGTAATTATGACACATAACAAAATACTATCCGAATAGTAACCCATGAGTATAAATATAAATTCCTGTTTTCGGGTCTAGTGATTAAGATAAAAGAAAATTTATAACAAAATTTAAAATAACTTACAAAGTAACGTGATAACGAAAGCAAGTTTGTATGTATATTTTGACGATTGCATTGCATAATTAGCAATACGTGCATCGGAATACATTTTATTAAATAATAAATATTCATTAACAAAACTCAGCTAATTGTAATTTGTGTAATAAATTTAAATAATGCACTGCATTACATAGCGAATATTCACTATACACGACTAATTCTGAAAGACAATAATTATATCACTGTTTCAAATCCAGAATGTGTATGCAAAATCAAATCAAGCATTTTTATTTTCATTTATAATATCAGTCTCGATTTTCTCGCGTATTCGTAATTATATCACTTAGATTCTATGAAATTCCAATTTTATTTCACCTTGATTTTCTATTTTACAGTTGGAATAATTATTTTACCGACTTGTTACTTATCAACGACCTCGAATCGTTTAATATTTATTTTAAAGGACGAACACAAATATTAAACAACGAACCATATAATTAGCATCATTATCGGCTTGTTACAAAATCCAAAGTAAGAAAAATTATATAGACTCAGCTGCAGAGGACTAATAACACAATCATTATTTGCCCAATCAACTCTCTTACATATCTGAGAGAAAAATTCACGGTCGTTACGGCGCGTGACTGACATTGACGAGTAGAGAAAAACCGGCGTAAAAAACTCAATTACACTTTTGCGCGACGAAAAATAAAAGCTACTCCTGCAGTGCGCGACGTTTTCAATTCGCGTCGAGTGACACCACCTGTATATACGCGTCTTTTTTTTCGCCCACGCGAATGTCGAAAAAAAGAGAGGGAAATTATCGGGTAACGTATTTCGCACAGGGAAATAGTGTACAATAACGTAAATAATCGAGGAATCGTTCGATTCACGGTTTTTTTCTATCGTCTATAAAGTGCGGATATATAGAGAGGTGTCACAGATTTTAGTTAGCAATGACTTGTTATCTATATGCTTTATTTTAGGCGAAAAAGGTTGCTATTTGGAAATATTCAGTGGTTCATTCTCGTTTGCGAACGTTTATAGATATATTTATTTTATGCTCAATGGATGTGTCCATTTCGACATACACGGTCAATTGGAAATTTTGTCTTTCATTACATACATCCGTTCCTTTAATTTTTTTTACTGTATTGAATTGTTCCGCTCGATTACGAAAAGAGTCCGATGAATGTCGTTGCTTGTTATCGCGTCTGCAATTGTTCTTATTTATGTCATAACTGGGTTAAAGCGCCGTATATGTATATATGTTGAAAGAGAGACTTGCACTGAAAGAAATGATACTTTTGAGGTAAAAGGTATGTCTTTTTGGCTTAATCAAAAGGAAAATCATTGCTATTCAAAAATAATAAACGTAGATTTTTTTAATTAAAATGAACTTTTTTTATGCGCTAAGAAAAAATTTTCCTTTTACTCGAAGGTGAAGCATTTTTGCATAAGGTGATTATGATTTAATTAATTTTGCATACTATCCGGTAGGAGGCGTCTGTAGTGAAATTAGCCTGCGAGCGTTAACATTGTTTTATAATTATACAAGGTTTAAACTTGAGATTATTAATTTTCTTTTGCAAATATAAATTGTTTTAGTTAAAAAATTTCCCGTAAGGATAATGTTTGTATAAACTTTTCGCTATCTCCGATAGGTGGCGTCTAGTTAATTTAATATGCAAGTGGTAAAATCATTATACGATTATTTAATATTACTATCCTTATCAGTATATTTAATGTTAATTAATAGTTTTTTAAATGTTTATAAATAACAAAAGGATATTATTTCGACTTAAGTATGTAAATACAAATATTCTTTATGAATTAAATAGAATCCACTTAGTAACGGTTGGGAGAAAACGATTTACCTTAAAAAAAAAAATATATATATGTTCTTTTTAATTAAAAGATATTTTCTTTCACTTCGAATCCTAATTTTTTCAACTGTAGATTTTGTAAGCTAATGTCAAGTACACGTCGCTATATTTGTTGATTTTCTACATCTTATTACGCTTCTTTTCTTCTTTTCTCTAAAAAAAGACCTTTCCTTCGTCTCTATCCTTTCTCCATAAAAAGGTCCATATACATACACGAGTCTCGATTAAATCTAAAAGCATCTAGAGGCACTCAGCCTACACATCGATGCTACAAATATAGCAACCCTTTATACAGCATCAATAATTTAATTCGTCGCTCTCCTACTTTGTCGAGATAAAAAAAAATACTCACCCGAGGAAAGCCACGTTTTTAGGTGCTTTTTATGGATCGGAAGCATGACTGTATATCGCGTGAAAAAAAAGGAATATTTCTGGCGCGTCGCCTCTTCTGCTTTTGACATCCAAGAGAAAGAGAAAGAGAGTTATATAGTTGCTGCTTATGGCGTCGTCGTTTTCTACGCTCGTGGCCCTTTACACTTAATTAGAAGGCGAGTGCTTTCGCACGTGCAGCCCAAATCGTGTTTGTCTGCCTATGCGCGTGTGGGTGTACCTCACTCAGTAGAGAACATCCGATATGTCATGTAAAGTGATTTTATTATTATTGTTTTTGTTTTTGGTTAAATTATATTCGAGAAGTGAGAGTTTCGTTATTTTAAGAGATATGTGGTATATTTTATCGTCTTGTTAAGGTTAAGGAGAGCGAGATGTTTTTTATAATTAACGATTAAGAAGGCAAGACACCTTTCAGTGAGGCTACTTAAAATACAAGCTGTTAATTAGTTATATTTTGATTGTATTGTTTATATATTTAATACCCATGAAGATGTAGATAGCTATACCGTTAATTTGGACCTCTTTCACATCTTTAAGTGTTTTTTTTTATGACCAGTTACATTAGGTTGTTGAAAACTCATTCTCCGTAAGGTTCAAAACGAATTGATGGACCAATTGAGCTGAAAATTGGCATAAATACTCTTTGATACATTCTTTAAAGCATGAATGTAGGGATTTTTAATAGAACGAGCAGAAAAAGTGTTATAGGATGAAATTGACCAAGAATCAATTCTTTTTGAATCCGAAATAAATTCTTCCTATAATGATTTCATATAAGAAAGGTTTTTAACGTAAAAGTAAATAATTAATAGTCTCTTGCAACTTTTATGTCCATGTGTTTACTATTTTATTTTCAACAATCTTCGTAATTTTAAGAAATTACAATCGATGGATTCTATATTTCATTCATTGTACAGGTTGGCGTGTCAGTCTTAAATAGAAAATTATTTGAAGGTAGAGAAAATCGATACTTATATCTGCTGATGGTCTTAGGGAGGGATATAGATTGATTGCCAGAAGTATGAATTACCTTGATTCCCCATTGACCAACATAGCACTTTTTCTGGTGTAAGTTTGAGTATATCTCCTTCTGCTGTTTCGTTATATATATATATAGCGCAAACTGTACTTGACCTGATATTACAGTCGTGACTTTACGCCCTTAGAATATTAAGAACATCTTAAGCTACTCGTATATTACAGTATAAATCTGTTTGTTACATACTAGACAGAATAAAATTAGATTTCTATAGTTCAGGATTTAGAATATATATTTGTAGAATCTAGAATCAGGTCGAATTCTGTGGATTAACCGGATTAAACGATTGCCGCGTGTAAACACATAGGAATTT
This sequence comes from Apocrypta bakeri, assembly GCA_018906985.1. Taxonomy (NCBI): domain Eukaryota; kingdom Metazoa; phylum Arthropoda; class Insecta; order Hymenoptera; family Pteromalidae; genus Apocrypta; species Apocrypta bakeri. The sequence continues at coordinate 2,263,467 of JACCIA010000005.1, read as the reverse complement.
TTAATATTACTTTCGTCAAAAAATCTATTTTTCATATTTTTATTAAATATATCTCACAAACGACCTCAGATAACTACACAGATAACCTGAACGTGTAATAAAAAAAAGTATCTCTAAAATTGCGTCTCTATTTTCACGCCCTTAAAACTTTGCCAGTTTCTCTTCCAACGAAAATCGGCTTTTATTTTCGTCAAAACTCGCTGCAGACAGATCATCAGTGTGGGCGACTGTGTCTACTCTACCGTAATACTCTTGAGACAAGAGTCCGTCTAATGGCTAGTGTATATTTCGGTCCGTGTAAACACGAGAGATGCTCCTGTGGACGGCCGCATAACGACGATTGTCCCTCTGAATAAATGATGCCAGAAGAGCTGAAGCTTCCATGCACACGACCAGCCGTCGTTGGCCCGATTATAAATCCGTGTTAACAACGTACTTGGCCTCACTGAGGCATCGACTACTCGTCACCCTTATTCTCGAGGGTTGAAGAGTTTGCGACCAACCACTGTATAATGCGCGTGTATAATCTTTTATCCTTATTTTGCCGATCTATAAGACGTGCTTCAAATAAGAATTTCGCATAAAAGAAATCCTTTTGAGTCAAAAAGAGCATATAAATCTTAAGTAGCTGGAAAAAAGTTAAATTTATTAACTATATCTAAGTCAAATTTATTGTTACTAAGTGGAAATCATTTTATTTCATTCGAAAAGAATAGTTTCACTTCTTAATGCTTACAATAAGTCGAAATAATAATATTTTATTTGATACAAATGCTGAAAAAGTATTAATGCTTTGCTAACGATAGAAATGTTATTTTGATCATGGGATGATTTTACACTTCTTGTAGATCCAACAAGTCGAAATGATTCACGAAATTACCTGCAGTTGAACAAAAAATAATAGAAGCCAACAATGCATTAACGCTATTGCATGAAACCACTAAATATACCATGTTTAACATACGGCAATTTTACCACTTATAGGCATATTTGTCTAGACGCCACCTACAGGATAGTATACACAAAGCTATTCGTCCATTTTAATTATAAAATCTCGATGTTTCTTATTTGAGTTTATTATTGTTTAAAGTTGCCGAAACGTCATTCTCTTTTCTTCAAACGAATCTTTTCTTTCAGAAATATATGAAATTAAATAATAAAACTATTCTTTAGATATTCCAAATTGTTTTCGTGACCGTCGTTAAATTCCAAAGAGCAGAAGATTGCGGAGAGAATACTGCGTGTATAAAGTTTATATAGAGATTTCAGTTACTCTCGCACTCTTTTGCTGTTGCCGCTTTAAAAGTCCAATCTGCGGATTCAAACGTGGATATACGCGCATGCATTACGCTTTGGATCGATTTAAATAAATTTGAAATTTATTCATCCCTCGGAGTATACGTCATGTGCTTCGGCAAGCATGAATAAATTGATACCGATACATATAACTACGTTTATTCTAATATTAAAATAGAAATAATATCCTGCTTGAATTTCGAATCGCAGTTGATCTCTCGAAATGGAAGCTATGGATTTATTACATAAATGCCATAAATATATACCTACTGTTTTGATATTTAATTAGACTAATTCGGTATGATTAAAAAGAATTTGCTTAACAAGTTGTGAACGAAGGCTGGACATTCCCACTACTGGGCAGCAATAAGTAACTCAAGCTACCACAGCTACCCGAGTGAAATTACTTTTTAACGGTCGATTAAATCGCAAGTATTATGCCTTTATTGTTCATAAATCTCTTTCGGTTCTGGCTACAATAAACTTTAAATAGATCAACCTCTGCTGTGGTCGACCTCGCTATGTAACGTTATGAGACCTATCCCACGTGCGAATACACGCGTCGTCTTATTTTGTCCGATGTATATATGTAAAAGCGTTTTTCTCCATAAATTTGTTTCCAACCAAGGGATAGTCTTACGAGTTACATTATTAAATTAGTCGTCGGAGAATCTCCTTAAAGCACGCCTTACGTCTCCTAATCGAGATCGCAATCTACGATGGGACGTCTTTACAGACTTGGTTTTTTTATTACGCAAAGGAAAATTGTTGTTTCCAATTTCGTCGTCGTGTGTTCATGTAGATTAATCTATCCTTTACGATGAGAATATCTGACTCACGCAAATACAAGCGAGTGTAACATTAGACCATCCAGTACAGAACTGCTGCTCGTTAAACAATCAACGTCCCTCTGTTCCACGAAGTCATCAATGATCCATGAAATCGAAAAATATTCTCTCTATAACGAATTGCAGTTCCGTCGGTAAAGTAGAACGTCGGTAATCTCATCGTTATTAACCAGCCGGAAACGCCTGCGAAATCGCGCGGATGTACACGACCTTCGCACTTCGCACCATATTCTTCCTCGTCTATCTACAAGCATATATATATACGACCGGTGGCACCCACGTGCGCGCAGTCGTGTCGCAATCGAGCGGCTCTGGGCGCGGACTCTTTGTCGCTAAGAGAGAGAGAGAGCTACCTTGCGTAGGTCGTTAGACTCTCTGTTGCGTCAACGCGTCTGCGCAAGCGCTGAAAGTATCCGAATAAGTCAGAAAGAGAAAGAGAGAGTTGATGCTTATTATTGTGAATGCGCGCATTGGAAAATAGCTCGTAAATAATTACGCCTTGTATTTTGTGTCATTAGTGCAGGCCATAGATTCTCTCTCTCTCTCTCTCTCTCTCTCTGTCTCTCTCTCTGTCTCGGAGGTTATAGGAACTGATTTTACGCTCGGTTGGTCGGAAACGCTCGCTGGCTATTGTCGTGCGTGGAAGGTATGCGCGCGATGAGGGACTACACACTCTTCTCTCTATTGGCTATTAAGCTCGGCGCTAATTTTAGAATTGCTGCCTATGGGATTTAACGACGTATAGAGCGGGTGACATTGACATTCGATTATACAGAGAGTTATTTATTTTTTTTTTCATTTCGTTCATTTTCGTATTTCATTGGCGAATAAAATGTTCGACTGTAGCTATTTGTATAAACGTACACCTGTAACACGTATATTCAGCCCCGAAAAACATTTCTTCCGTAGCATTCTCGTTGCTTTACGACAACACAGTCTGCGACTGTCCCCCGCGACGCTCGTGAGTCTTCTCTTACCCGCGTGACACCGCGCAGTTTACTCTTATATATCCCAAAGACACACGTACACAGAGCTATAACCCTTAGGCCGTTTTCGCCAGCTATGTCGACGAGCCATAAACGTTACTTACTTTCTCTCAGGCACGCATGTGTGCGGGAAGGGGAAGAGATGGTGCTCGAGATGGTATGTATCGTTCGCTGACTTGTTAGAGCCATTAGGCTTGAGGTTTTCAGAGGGTGGGAGGTTAGAGTTCGCAAATTGGGCCCTCGCGTGTCGGCACGTGCGCAGAAAAGCTTGACGGTCTTGGTGCAACTGAGCTAGGGCTATATGTATCAAGGGGAAAGGATGATTTAAGGGCTGATCATGGGTTGTAAGGCGGTGTCGGGGCTACTGGATAGTTGTCGGTTAAATTGTTTGATTTAGTTTTGAGGAAAATCATTTGGCATTTCTTGTGTGACCATATTCGTTAACTCAGGTCGACGTCAGTACAGAAAATGTATTACGCGAATGTTTTTGAGGACATTTCCTTTCAGAATGATCATCTTAATTGATACTTAATGAGTATAAGTACTATCACGTGTGAATATTTTTACTAAGCAAATTGTGAATAATACGATCAATTTGAATCTGCTCTCGTGACAAAAAGGTGTGTCCAAACATGTGCTTTGAGATGTTGAAAGGTTAATCCCATAACTGTACACTGTTTATTTCTAGACGCTTTCTAAATAAATAACCTACTGCAATTCTAACAGCTAATTAGTATCGGATTTTGTCTACCAGGGGGATATACTACAAATATTCATCAGCTGCGAACGAAATAGTTATTTTTACACAAAATGTTGCTCATATACGGATAAAGTATCATGCACTAGATAGCCATTTTTTTGCATTACTAGTAACAACAGAAACAAATTGTCCAATACTTTACAAACCAACCAGACCAGTTGATTATGTTATTTTAACCAGGACCTCGAATACAGGAAAATGAAATCAACCCCTCCTGTTTTTGTAATAAAAAGAATGAGGGAACTCGCATGCAAATTCCTGGCATTACCATCATTCCTCCCTACACAACAGTCATAAACTTTTTAATGCCCTTATTTCCGGAGGCGCAAAGAGCTCCGACGGCTGGCGGCTCTACTGCAGACGCGTGTCTGTCTCGAAGTAATTTACCAATTCTCCCTTGAAAACTCAAGTAGTTGTATGCGTATATATATAATATATAAATGCACAAAGAAAGAGAGATAACTATAGAGTACTAAGAGTAAGAGAGCATGCGACTTTCGCGAAAGCGAATTACTTCATTAATATTAATCGCGAGCATCCTGCTACAGAACGACAACGATCATGACGTTGTACGCGCGCGAAGTCGCTGGAGGATGAAGATGCGTTTTGCGGAAGGTTCAGCGTTGGAATCGCGATGTTAACTAGAGAGAAGAGTATAACAGCGCGAAATTCTACTAATTCACCGGAAACGTATTTATCTCAATCCAATAATCCAATCTAGCCTCTGTCAAATTTATCACCGGTATAAATAATCATTCGTTGCAGAGCTCTTGTTCATTTGAATTGCGTATTTTTCATGATGTTGTAAGCAAATTAATATTCGCTAGCGTTGTAAGGCCAATTAACTGCGAACAGGCAACTATGTTGGGATACATGTTCAACGTATTTGGTAAATAAATGTACGTGGGATTTGGTGAAATAAACAAAAATTTTTAAAATATTTATGAGCAATTAATGTCTATAGCGAGAGATAGAAATCTTGGTGAAGTCGTTAAGAAGTGGCGTAGCAACAGTTGAGCGCCATCAAGATTGAAACCTTAATGAACCATTTCTTAATGAGATCCGAAGCTTAACTGTTACCGACTTCGAATGTTCGCGGAAAAGCATTTGAAACTCAATAAATATAAAAGTAATGCGAATCCAAACATATCAGTCCACTTATCAGTGTGCACAGTTTCAAATCAAAATGCTTACGTATTAAAACACATTAGCCGTACCCTGATATAAATCAATCTATTTCTTAGCAATTTATTGGCTAATGTACAAATGTACAATCTAGAAACAATCTAGGAAATGGATAGCTTTCTACTAGGTATACAGATTTACTGATAATATTTACCAATTCGGTTCACATTAAAATCTCATTCATTATAATTGTTAACCCACTGACTTTACAGTAAACTAATCCTTCAACCAGTGTACCAAGTAAAAAATCTGCGATTAGAAAATGTATACAACTTTCGCTCTTTTAGAGGAACGAAATTACTTATCGAACAACTTGGAATCAGAGTCATGAAATACTTTACAAGTCGGCTAATCCATCCATAAACAAGCGACTCTCGCCCACACCGAATTAAATTGGTATACCCCGATCCTCGAACACAATAAAAAACCAATCCAGTTGTCCGTGTCTCATACGACATCCAAAAAATAATCCACCTACCAGAGTCGAGAAAGAAAGGAAAAAAGAAGAAGAAGAAGAAGAAGAAGAACAAGAACAAGTCCTCGGCTCAAGAATCTCACAAGCGAAACTCTACACCGCTCAATTCGATTATAAAAGCATTTCGAATGATCGCACGCTCACGTCCTTGCCTCACACTTTTCTCTCCCTCTCTTTTGCTCTTTCAGATTCCCCATCCACTTTCTTGCTCTGCTTACAGCTCCCCGAGTGCGTGAAAACGACAAATTGGACGTTCACCGCTGCTCCAGTCGCTGTACAGTTCAGGCGCACGTGGAATTACCTTTTTGAAACTCGATAGCTTTTCTCGGGCACGCGGAATCCGAGAATGAAACCCAAATCCAATAAAAAGCTCCGACGTGACGCGCGCCTCTGCGAAGCTTTCCCGCGGCAGAAAAGCCAGACCAGGCCTCTCTCTACTTTTGCTTCGCACATACGTATCCCTGAGTGTGTATGCTGTATATGCTTGTAGTTATACGTTAGAACCCAGGGTGTAGCCGGGCTTGTTTAGGATACGTTTTCGTGATACTGCTCGAGAAAGAGAGACGTGTGAATTCCGCGTCGAGGAAATGCTGTTTAGTAGCATTGCTATGATACAACTGTTTTATCGTATCTTCTTAGAAAAGAGTATCAACAAAAGTGTGAATAAGACGATAGTTTTTGAAGTATCAGATTGCGGTGTGAAGATTGTTTTGAAAATTATCTATCAGATTAATTATTTTTCTTTGTTATGGCATCCTGGGTACAACAATATCATGAAAAAATACTGGCGGGGACCTCTTTAAGACTTTATTTAAAGGGACAAGAAAAAAATAGAAATTAAAATGGATTCAAAATTAATTAGGTACATTATAGTATATATTTAAATAATAAAACTGAAGTAGTAAATATGTTTACATCTCTTCGTAATGTTCAAAGTGAATTAATGAACCAATGGAGCTGAAAATTGATATGTTTACTATTTGATATTTTTTTTAAATCTTGGTACGTTTCATATAAAATATAAAATTCTGAAATCACAACATCCTATGATGAATTATTTTTCATAATGGCAATAAATTAATTATGGTCTTAGCATACAAATTAAGGTTACTTCTCACATTCGTTAACGAACAAAATATTTTTTATTTTATTGTGAAATTTCGAATTTGTTGAGTAATTTATGAATTTTAGCGAACATTTGTTTGTAACCACAAACCGTATTTAAAAACATATTTTACGTTCAAACAGTAGTTAAAATAATTTTTATTTATATACAGTGAAATAACATCTTAATATAAGTATTAATAAATATTCTTCTTTCAATAAAGCTATTTCAATAAATACATTTTCTTAAATGTAATAAACCTTTTTTCAATGCAGCTGTTGGCCAAAAAAGAATAATTAAAATTATAATTAAAATTTGAAATGGCGACCGAATCTAGAATATTATACTCGCAACGTATTTTTGACCTCCATATATCCGTTCGATAATTCTCTATTATTTTCTCTGCTTAATCCCACAAGAAGTCACACAACTGAAGTGTCTCTCAAATCCGATCATCGAGACAGTTCTCGCTCCACAGCGTAATGGAGAGAATATCGCGAGACGATATACCCGTATCTGTATATGAGTTGCACATCGCGACGAATATTAAAGCACGTGTTGTGTGTTGTGTGTATACGTAAGCGCGTATACATTTCGCGGAGTACGTTCATGTTGCGGCCGCTAATATTACATGCATTATTCATGCGAGTTCTCGTATGACCCGTATATGTGCGTGGATATGTAGACTACTATGCTACTGCTCTGACTTCGAAGCGATGTGCACTCCGGGCCTTATCGGATTTTCTTTCTTTTGTGTTCTCGCGTGTAAGAACTCCTGCAGAGTCGAAAAAGTTGACAGCACCAGAGGTGTCGCAGGGAGAGTATGTGTCAGAACGAGGTAACCATTAAGTATTGGAAATGACATTCGATTCTGCGTTTATTGTGCTCGACGTTATAGTTGAATTGCGAAGTTTATTTAATGGCTTTGGCTTTGATATATTCAGGTAATTCTAAGGATTCTGATGGATGATGAGTGTTTCAATAATAAGCGTTAATTTGTGGTCTTATTGATTATAATACGTAGACTTCTTCTTGTGCTAGAAATGACATTTGATTCTGTGTTTCTTCTGTTCGTCGTTAGTTGAATTGCGAAGTTTTTTTTAATCGCTTCGATGTATTCAGTAATCCTAAGTATTCTGATATGAAACGTGGACTTCTGCAGCTGAATCATTCTTGTACCTGTTTGAACGATGTAACCATTGTGTGCTACGATTTACATTAAATTCTGTATTTCTTGTATTCGACGCTAGTTGATTTGCGAAGTTTCTTTAAAGGCGTTCAAATGTTCAGGTAATTTTACGAATTCTGTGTTGGAAGGCGAGTGTTTAAATATAAAGGTTTATTCTAGACATATTGATTTTGATACGCAGACTTCTGCCATCATATCATTCTTGTCACTTGAGATTTTTCGGATATTCACAGCAAATATCACAGTGAATGCGTTATCGTTGACTGGTTATTTTTATAATATTTATTAACATAATAGTTGAAAATGCATTGGTTATATGAAAAATTTATTGACATTTTATGCGAATGAAATTATTATGACCCTTTCAAAGTACCTATTGTCAATTAGCAACTTGATAAAAATGTAAATTTTTATCAAACGAGATTAAAAATGTTATTTACTTATTTATTTATTTGACCTGATGTTATGGAAAAATCGGAATTTAATGCGCTTGTGTTATATGAAAACGATATTAAACAAATTTTTTAAGAGCAAAGAAGCAAAAACGCATGCTAATGTCTTCAGACTATTTTTATTTATCCAAACAGTAAATATAAATATAAACCTAAAAACTGACAATTATAAATGTCCGAATAGTGAAATTTCTCAGCTTCAAATTTAGAGTCATTCGTTGCTATGTGCACTACGACTCATAGCTCAAGCCGTAGATTTATGAGCTACTTAGATACCTGCAGTTCGCACGTACATGTAGCATAAAAAGGAGTTCATTTTTTCATATTTACAAAAATTCAAAATTCTTGTACGCTTCCAGCTTTTGTTCCAGTTTTGACTTGTCTAGTGTTCAGACGTGCATTTTCTTTCGTACGGCTCAGAATTTAAGATCATTTATCTATCGCAAAATGGCTTTAAAGAAAGAATAAATAGTATTTCAACATTTTTAAATTGTTTAAATATTGTTAGAAAAAGGAAAATGTATATTAAAGAGGGTTTACAATTATTACTTTTCGGAATTTTGAATGTCTGGAAGAAAATTTAATATATGCTATAGCTGAACATTAGATCCATCAGATGTTATTCTTATCTTCCATGATTTGTTATTAATTTTCGTTTTAGGACTCGTTTTAGAAGTTTTTAAATTTTATTATAATAAGTAGTATCAAACAAATATATTTTAAAACTAAAATGTTGTTTTCTTTTTTTTATCAAATACATTTTTTTAAATTCGTTTCGAATGAATATTTTTTAAATCTAAAGTATCAAAACCAATTTTTTAACAAATAAATGTTCTAAAATACAAATAAACCACTTTTTTCGTAGTTACAAATTAAATCTTGGCAACGATCCGAGTCTACATTATGTACAAAGTGTTAAAATAGACCAGTTATTATTTAATCGAGCAAATTGGAAGAAAATGAGATTTTCCTGAATCGTCATTTCTCTCTCGAACGTTAAATTTTCATAAGCGACTTAAACCAGTGTATTTTACATCAGTAATTGACACGGTGTCTGCTCTCCTCTAGAAAGCATAAAAATAAAACGCGGTTATATTTCAAAATTGTAGATTTTCTGGGGGCAATTTCATTCCTACAACTTTTCACAGCAAAGCCGTCCTATTTCAAACGTATACATACATGCATACATTACATACACATATACGTGTATCCATGAAATACGTTTCCTACAAGCAGTAGCAACATAACAGGTATACATGCAAAGCCCCAGCGAAATCGTTGAGTGATACTTGAGCATTGTTACTTGTCAGCCACAGCAGTTTTATCTCTCGACTCGCCTACTTTTTTTCACTGATTCAGCGCGAACTTTCAAAACGACCTGTCGAAACTTTAAACTCGAGAGAGAGAGAGAGAGAGAGAAAGAGAGCTTTCGTTCTCATTTTTCCTTTCGAGCCCTTATCTTTCTCTTCCTTTTTGTTCTTCCTTGTTCGTTTTTCTCTTCTATTAAACATCGGTTGATCAACTCACATCGGATTAGTCAACCGTTTAATCAACTGTTGATTAAACAACCGCTACGGTCGTCAAATTATACACAATCGGTTGATATAAGGTTAATCGAATTTAATAATTTTTAAAATAATAACCATGTAGCATCGATTTTGATCAATCAATGCTGCACGATTCATCAAATTCGTTGACTAAAAAATGATTAATGGTTACTGAGAGACCATTTTGGTTGTTTCCTTTGGAAGGAAATTTAACAAAAAAAAGGTAGAGAAAAGGGTGGTGTCTAGACAAAAAGCAAAAAATTTCACAGAAAATTCAAAATCTCGTTAGAAAATAGTAGCGCGATCACTCTTGCAACGCAAAACCGTCGTCCATCTAAACTTGCCACTTTATCTCCAACCTTCATCTTTTTCTCTACCGCTTGCCGGAAGCGCAATTTATCCGCTCGTGTTTTCCGCGCCAAAGTTTTTCGCTCGAGATCGTAGCTTTTTCGAGCGGCGCCGTCGACTCATCCCTCAGAACCAAGGCGATTTCGTAGCGGGGCTTATGTATTTGTCCGCTTCGCGCCCTTCTTGGCCGTGTGCTATCGGCTCGACGAGTTTCGGCTTAGAGGGACGCCTATCGTGCCGTGGAAACTTTTTTAATTGTCTCCGCGAAAAGTTGCGCGGCTGTTTCTCGAGTCGCAAGAGGCGAACGTTCGAGTCTTAAATCAAGAGGTGTTGCGAGTGGAAAACTGCTTGTGTATTGCGTTTTAGAAACTGAGGTGGTATTGTATGCGAAAGGATTTTTATTGAAGTTTTGATGCCGTGTCGGCGGTGAGAGTTGACGTTTGGAATTGTAGATTGCGATTGGACACTTCTGATAGACACGATTTCAAATTTTATTCGTTGTACACTTTCTTTTTTATTTTCTTTTTGAGTTTCTAAGTGATAAAATATTCGTAGAATTAAAAAAAATTGATTTAAGTCGATAAAGGAATTTGAGATAGTCATTGGAAAATATTTAATTTAATCTAAAAGTGGTGTTTGTTCGAATATTGAATTTTTTAAAAGATATATGATTAAGGCCTGTATCGCGTATCTAAACTTAGTTATTACAAATTATTTTCAAGGGTTTAAAAAAAAATTAGATATTTAAAAATTATTTACCAACTGTAGTATCATATTACAGTTGAAGTAATGTATTAATGAAAATAATTGTAGTTCCAGTACAGAAATTTTGTTTAACAATTCAATCATTGCTATTTCACCGAATAGGCGGATAAATGCAATTTTTATTTTAATATTGAATATAGAAATAACGACTTTAAATACATACTTCTAAAAAGAAATTTTCCCTATTCTATTTTATTCATGTATTTATTCGACTCGAAAAAATTGCATGAGTAAATCGTTCAGGAAGTTTTAACGCGGTTACCTGTGTATTCGCTGGCAAATTTAGAACTGAAAGTAATCGAAAAAAATAACTTTATTTCTTGACTTATTAATAAATACTTATTTTATTTTGCAACTATAACATTTTTTATTTTATCATTAATACATATTTTATTCGAAATTAGGATTTATAACTCATTCGACAATATGTTAAAAATCTTGATTCCTGCAATATAACTATTTTTATCACTTTTGTACTTTTTACACTAATGTATTTTTTATGCATTTCTCTTAGTTCCATACAATAACATATTATCAATTGCAATTTGTAAATTAGCTTATTTTTATTTATTATTTTCAATATTTTAATTTTATCTCTGTGTGTAATTATTTTTTTAATACTTTTGCATGCACCTACTAGACAATTACACGATAATATGAAACTGTCGTATTTTTATTATAAATAGCTTAAAAAGTAAATTATTTAAAATATTGACATATTCGTTTTTAGTGACGATTGCGCTGTTATCAGACACATGACAAGAGCCAATATCGAAACAAATTTTATTTCAAAATGTAGAGAAACCTACAACTATTTTCTCGAATACTTGATTTGCATCTAAAGTATTTCAATTGTACAAAAAATTACGAAAATTCGCCATACTATCGAAACTGTAATATGCAAATGATCTGACGATAAAAAAATCGAATTTTAAAATTCATTTACAGTAAATTTTCACATTTAATTAATTTTTAAAACTTTCAACAGCACAGGCGCAAACTAAAAAAAACATGCATTTCAAAATCTTAAGTAACAATCTGACACTGACAAGCTCCCATGTTTCCCCCAGTTTATTAGTTTTCTACAATAATCTTCACAGACGATTTATTTTTTCAACAGTGAACACCAATCACGACCGACGTTGTTTACGCGCCTTAAATCTCTCCAACTACGTTTAACAACGTTTTAAATTGTTTTCCCCACATTTCTTCCGAGTAGTAAAAAAAGTTACCTCACAATATCTTGAAATACAGTAGTCCATACATATAGTAATTGCAAACACAGAATTTCATGCCTCCTTCAAGAAAATCGCTGTAAAAAAAGAGAAATAATGCACAAAGGCAGCTGCAGAGTATAAGCAAAGTCGCCCTTATCCACGACATTGGCTAAAACCTCGCGAGCCTTGCAAAAAAAGGTCCAACCAAGAGGAAAAAGTCTTCTGCCGATCCACTTATCCCTAATCGCATATACAGAGGGAGCAGCTCGTACAATCACGCGGTCCATTGTGCGTACTTGTGATTCTTCCTTTGCTTCTTCTTCTTCTTCTTCTTCTTCTTTCTCTATATCGAACATCGACTAGGGAGACTTTTGAAATATTCTAATAACACTTTTTATGCTAATTTAAACTGCTCACCTTTCTCCAAAGTAAAACATAACGCTCTGAAAGCTCTCTCTCTCTCTCTCTCTCTTATCGAATAATTCATCTAACAATAATGTTTCCCCAATTCAAATTTAAACGTTCGAAAGCTTTGTCTTCTGGAAGCGTACAAACTCTCGACTGCACAGACACCTTCTCCGTATAAATTATGCCGATGATCTCTCTCCTCTTTCTACCTCCCCACCATCGACTTCCTCAGTTTTCTCTCTCTCACACACACACGTACACGTCCGTTCATACGCAGAGGAATGTCCCTTGCCTCTTGGTATACGTATAGTATAATGTATACGTTCTTCTCTCGGCATATCGCGAATAAAGAGAAACGATACGTCGGGCTATAAATAATGCATACCCTCGTGGAGAGAGCGAGAGAGAATCATTGGCGTGTATGCGTGCGCGCATATGGGAAATCGCGGTATTTTATGAATATATAGCCGGCGGATGACACGGAGAGGAAGAATTAGAGGACGCGTCGTATACAGTTATAGGGAAAAGTCGCATTATCAAAGCTGGAATATGCGAAACAAAGAGAGTGGAAGAAACTAATATTATAAATAAATTTGAGGTATTTCAAGTCACCAGTTGGTTTTAGTAAAAAAAGATGTTAACGTTATCGGAGGCATTTTTACAGAAATTACGCGCTTCAAATCGGTGTACAAGTATATGCCGTGTCGTGCCTGGAAATCCACACCACAGGTTTTCGAAAGTTGTAGTTTCACAACTGTGGTTTTTTGAGCAGCAAATTGTCCACTAATACACAAAGTCGCGAAGTTCGCGAAAAAAATCGCTGAGGAACTCGCCCTTAACAAGAACAATTTTACTGATATTTTCAGTAAAATATCAAGCCAGATTACTGTAATGTAGAGTCTCTTACACTACTAATCTGTAAGATAACCGACCGTATATTTATATTTGTGTAAGTTTGCGTGTACCCTGGTAATAAATGCATCAAATAAAACAATGAGTTCTTTGGATAGTCCTAGGAAAATTTTTACTTTATTTAACTAAGGTAATTAAAATTACAGTAACTGCTTGTTTGGGGGGGGGGGGGATTTCGGTATTTCAATGAGACGGATTTGAACAAAATCTATGTACATGTGTGTTTTTTGGCTTTGCTGAAAATAATTTTAAATCCAAAATATTATTTTTAAATTCAATAAAATATTTTCTTCTTCCAAAAAGCAATTATTTAATAAAATTTTTTCCTGAAATACATCAAACCCTTTTTGTCGGTATAAAAAGAAAAAGTGAAGTATCAAGCCCGAACACTCGTGTGTTTGTTATCGAACGCAATTATATTGATAAGATGCTTGAATTTTACTTCAACGTTACTGTAACACATTGTTATCGCTATATTTTTTTGTCAGAGATTAAAAAAATTCTGCTGTTGCTGCTTGATGTCTGTAGGTATATTCTTTCATTATGAATGTTTCGCTCTAGTTATCTTGATGAGCATGGATAGTTTTTTTTCAGTCTACAATTTACGTGTTCGCTCTTCCTCTGCTTTCAATTTTTCCACTGGCTTCGTATAATCAATTAGTGTTGTTGCGCTAACGAGATTGCTTTTTAGTGTATAATTTATTAGTTTATTAAAAACCTCGTTCACGTTCACAAGGTTATTAAGTTAGCTTCAATCTTGTATACCAAACAAGTGTCCCCTGCCTCTGTTTCTCCCATGATAATAGTACGTGGAATTTATAATTATATAGGATATCTAGTTTTTTTAGCAGTTTAAGTATCAATACAGTAATAATTAAACATTGACTCTAGAAATTTTTCGTCCAATCAATTTATCAAGGCAGTATCAATTCATAAAAAAATTGAACTTGTATTTTTAAAAAGCGTCGAAAGACCAAAATCTGAATGTATGTAAACGTTATTTACTAGTATATTTTGTAAAATCACTTGCGAGTTTTACGCTGCCACCTAGTGGTGAATCATGGAATTTTACTGTCCACTGTGCTAGTGTAAATATACAATATTTGTGAATAAAAAAGATACATTTTATTGTTAATCTGGAGTTCAAAATTTGGATAAAACTCGATCTTGAAGTAAAAATATTTCTCGAATTTATCGTTTGATTTTGCGAGGAAAGCAAGTTTATTTAGTGGTTTTTCAATTTTTTCCCTCCAATATTTGCTGAAGCAGCACGAGGCTTTTCATAAAAAATTGTACTCGCTTGCAGTATTTTTCAAAAGTACGCCCAAATCCAAAATCTAAAGCTCTTATGAGTTTCACGCTGCCACCTAGCGGTAAATTCTTGAATTTGACTTTTTAGTATTCTAGTGAAAATGTACAATATTTTATCTATTTTTTCATAACAATTTCGCGTTTATTATTGCCAAATTTTCCACGAACCATAAGAAGTGAATAAATATTGAAGTCGCATATCGTGGATAGTTTTAACGATCACTAGTTCGAAAAAAAGAAAACTCTTGCTCATAACAGCATTAGGATTACACGTGTACAAACGAATTCAATGTTCTCGACATGAAGAAAGCAGAGTAAATTCTGGATCAGTATACAACGAATCAATGGGATAGTAATACTACATTCGATACCAAATAAAGAAAATGTTATCCTTTCCCCAACACAAACATACACACAGGGTAAAAGATCGAAGTATCGAATCCCGAAACAGTAACAACGATACTAACAATAATCAAGCGCAAAACCGAACGCGATTTTCCGACATCAGCCAGAAAACGAGAAAAGCAGCGAGAATATAGTCTCTCTAAAAGGAGCAGGAGAACCAGCCAACTCCTGGATTTTCCAGGACGTTGCTCCAACTCTCTCACTCTCTCTCTCTCTCTCTCTCTCTCTCTCAGAGGACGAGAAAAGAGTAGGGGGATACGAATCGATATGATATCGCGGGAAGGTTTGCGCTTGCGAGATATGTATACATGCATATATAGAACTGCAGCAGCTCGTATAACGCTAAAAGAAGTACTGTCTGCACAGGCTTCTCTTCTTCATGTACATCGACGCCCGGAGAGATTCACGACCCCTTTGTCTTTCGACCTCTCATCGCATGTATATACCTATATGTGTATAGGGATTACTCTCGGTGGTTTTGCTGGGTGCGTCTTCCAAGAGAGAGAGAGAGAGAGAGATAGGGAGAGAGAAGTCGGAAGGCTATCGTGTCTCTTTGAGAGGCATATGCAGAGAGGCTTGTTGTTCTAAGAAAGGTCGCCTCGCGATGCTGTCTTCATGGATCGTTGCTTTTACGTGTTTGTTTTTTATTTCACTCTTCCTCTATATTTCCTGGAAATGTATATCGAACAATATTTCGCTTTGGAATGGAAAAATTTCAATGTTTTCGAGAGCTTTGTAGCTGTAATTTTCTGCAATATATACGTTTCGTTTAACAATACATCGTACTGGAAGCTTTGAGCTTCGACAAAGGTAACAGTTCAGAAGCATCTCTTTATTAAGTTATCAGCATTGAAGATGAACTATACATATATGTATATCGGTTTCTTTTCTCTTTTTTTGCCCTAGAGATATCTCTATCTCTCTTTCTCTTCTATTCCTGCGGTTTATAACGGGTGTCCCGTACACATAAGGATCTTCTCTCGCGAGAGCTTTTTTCCTCTGCGCAGCAGCTCGTTCGCCGTCGAGTTAATTCGAAATTTATTCATGGACGCCACGGCGCCTTTCTCTCTTCTTCGTTTCTTTTTTCTCCGCGGCTACTTTTATCGAGGGAGGGCCACTCGAATTTTCCGAGTTAACTAGCGCGCCGGAGAAAAAAGAATTCGAAAAGGTTTGAGAAGAGAACGGAAGCATGCAAAGTAGTCGCAAGTTTATACTCGAATATGGGCATTTTAAAAACGTGGCATAAACTCTTAGCGTGCGTTTCTTTCATGAATAATTTCAGACAATTAATGCGTTCACTTTGAATTTTCTTTTACTACGTTAGAGTGTCCTGGCAGGAATTGCTGGTACTGGAATAACGAGTCAGTACTGATCCTTTACTGGCAGTCAGTATATTGGTTGTCAGTATTGGTCTAACGTTGGTTCGATGTGGGGATAAGGACTGGCAAGAATTATAATTCCGTACTGGTCCAATGATGGACTGACAGGTTTGACCAGTGGTTATTTTAAAGTCTGCTCTGTTGTTATCTCTCCAGTATTAGTACTGGGCCGTTACTCCATTCCTGCTCTAGGGTGAGATGTACATTTTTAGAAAATCTTTCTCAGGTGGCAATATCGCGTATGTACATCCGTCAAAAGTCAGCGTAACATCACGACGACTAGAAGGTGCGATGTCGTCCCGCCAAAAAGAGCTCCAGAACCACTCGCTCTTTTTCTAGTAGACCCGACTTCTCTCTCGCGCTCTCTTTAGGAACGCGATGTCTACCGCAATATATCACACTTCTTTCGGTCACTTTTTCCGCTCTGCTTTTCAAGGGATACCTCTCGTACGCAGAGAAAGAGAACATACATAAGCTCGAGTCTTTCCCTTATGCACACACTCTTTTTTCCGACTACTCCAACCACCATCCCCTCTGCATACAGTCACACACTAGGGAATTTCACTATGTACTTCCTATATACGCGGAAAAGTACTTCGGACACTTAGAGAGTGCATCAGCCTTACATATACCGAGTATAATCGAGGCAGACTTCTATGGGTAATTTTTCCTCCTTATTTGTCAGTATTAAAAAATATTTTTCAACATCTTACAACATTGACTGAACGTTAAAAATGATGATTTAACGTCGAACACCATGTTCCTATGCATACGTAATTTTATTATAATTAAAGAATTAAAGTCGATGGAATTTTTGTTCATCTTATTTTCTATCGGATATTCTCTTGTTCTATTTGGACAAATGAATGCGAGAATCGGAAAAGGGAAGTGAAATCGAGATATTGTATACCATAGAGTGGTTGAACACATTTCTGTTGATTAGTACTTTGGCTGTAGCTGTTTCAGAATCGGAAAATATTTTCGATTTATTTTAAATCAGAAGCTGAAAAAATTATAGACATTGCACGGGCTCGATTGTTTGCCGAGGACAATGAGGCGCGAGAGTTCTTGTATACACAGACTCGATGTAAATGAACCTTAGCTGCCGAAGCTTTTGTACAGTACAATGGGGTTTGAAGTTTTAGTTTGCACAGGGGGAAGAGTATGTGCCGACAGTGCGCACTGCTTTTTGGCGTTGAAAAGTTCTTGAATATACCCTTACAGTTATGGTAGTGAAGAGAAATAGTAATAGCAAAAACGAACTTGGACTACGAATTTCGAATTCGAGGAGAAGGTAGGCCAGGAATATAAATCAAGCGATGGCTGTCCTTGTACTCGTTGAATTAATCGATAGGAATATTATTTTTGGAATACAAATATAAACTTCGGAAGTCTGATCAAATGGATGTAAAATAGGAGTTTTTAGATACGTAAAGTTTCTTGTTGTTACGATTGATTATTAAGTGACGAGAATTCGTATGAATGTAATCTTTTTTGGAATCTATTCTGGATTATCATTAAAATCAAATTCCTTAAACGATCAAATTAATTCTTTCAGAAGATTAAATATTTTGGTTATACTTAATTATTTTTCTATTATTGTAAAGCTAAAATAATTCATAAAAATATAATATTGCAAACCTGTAGGTTAAATGGAAATAAACTTAATTATAAATTTAACTTATATATCTAAACAACATTTTTGTATACATCGAAATAAACACAACAAAGTTCATTTGCATTATGAATATTAAATTACCATATCCTTTTCAACTTAAAATCATAATTACATTCGTCAATATATATTTGAAAATGACCGAAATGACGCAACGATGCCTTCATTGCTTGTTTGTTTACAAATTGTTAATAAACTAATTATAGGATGTGTAATGGCACTTCATAATAAATATTGAATTAAATCACTTATTATTTATTTGTATTTCATCTTTTTCACATATAATTTTGTTGGCTTAGATTAATTAATAACCCAACCGTAACCCAAAAAGGCTGCATTTACTTGCTAGCGTTAGCTATATTCAACTGTTGACATGTCCACCAGTGAAATTCGCGTTTAACTCCGAAGAAAGTTTCGGATACATTTGTCCAAAACATATCACAAAAGACGCTTCATTCAAAGGAAGTACAATCCTACAACAAAAAGTACAATGAAATCGAAAAGAGTTAAATAAGGTCATCACTCGTACTTTGAAAATAAAAGAAAACTACAAGATGTTTTCTTAAAAACACTACACGATGAGATACTTCTCTGGACTATTGGCAAACTCTATTCGAGCTTGCCGACGGCAGAAGCTCGAGATTGCATAAGAGCATACGACGGCGGGCGTCGATGTATTTTTAGCCGTCGAGTTGATGAAAATAGTTTCAGTTTCCACGGCGCGGCGGCGCTCATTGCTTTTCAAATGCGCGCTTGTGACTATATAAAAGGGAGGACGTCGCCCGCGCGCACGTGAAATTCAATATAAATTCAAATCCTCCGTTCGCGCGCTCGCGTGAAAGCGAAGCTCATATTGACTAAATTCTGCTGCCACCGTCAGCTGTTGTCGATGACGCGACAACGATGTGCTTTGTTATCCTATCCGATTTAGTTTTCCATGTATGTATTGTATATTGTATATGTGTATATATATATATAGGTATATACTAAGGGATTTATTTGTACAATTGGTGATACGGGATTATCGATGTGTGCCATCGCGCACGAGATGCTAATTCTCCCCGCGAAAGCTCTTGAATAAAAGAATTGATGGAAATGAGATTATAATAATGCTTTGAATGGAGGACGTTTCAGGAATATCTCACAAACGGAATCCGATCAGATTGTGCATAAATATTTCAACTAGTTTATCGGTATTTTCAATGATATATTATCGTAAATTATGGCTAAATCCTCACACCCACAGTAGTTAAAGTAGAATAAAAAAATAACAATTTATCTTCTAATAAACACGTACGTTCTTTCACTTTACCAGCAGATATATTTTTCTCTCAATTTGTCTGCAATATACGTGACGGATATGCTACGCGAAGATGAAAAGCGTCTGTCACAATAAAAAGTTGTACCATCGCTATATGCGTATCCCAGGCGCCCGGGGCATGTTATTCCTGGAGAGGAAGATTCATTTCCGGCGTGAGCTCGACGTCGTTTCACGTAATTGCTGTTTTCCCTGAAAACAACCCCGTGGACTCAGTCGTCTCTACCGAAATGCATATCGAATAGCTGTGGTCATTTTTCTTTTGTATAGCCGAGTTCTGCTCTCATGTTGAATCGTTAATTCACCATGTGTTAGACGTAAGGCATTTTCTATGTTTACTCAAGTTGGTAGAAACACATGTGGATTATATTAAATATATATATTAGTTTTGTTTCATAGGCTACATTGAGTCTGTTAATTTTCAATTAATTTTCTCTGATCTCGTACAAAGGACGCAATCTCTCTGCCATTTGTAATAAAAGGTACCTTTCTAGAGAAAGAGTTTTAATTAATACGCAGGTAATATATTCCAGCGTACTAAAACTGGAATTTCAGAATCAAAGAAAGTGCGTTGAGTAAAAAAGCTTTTAATCAAGAAGTTAATTAAACTCACCCTCGAGAAATATTGAACCATCTTTGTAAGCTCTTGACAGATCAGCAGCCGCGACAATTTTCATTATTGACTGGGCCCTGCTGTGCTGCCTGACTTTACCCTCGCAAAATATGAGGGCTAAATATTCCCCTCGAGTAATTGCACGCTTAACGCTTAAAATAAACTTTCGCGACTTTCCCACCAACTACCCTCGAGCTTTTCTTTCTCGCGAGAGCAAAGCATTGTCTTGTTTGCTTTCTCTTTTTCGACTGGGAGAGAGAAAGAAGGATAGAGGAACTGTGCAAAGAGTTACAGCTTTCAATTTAGGGACGTAAACACAAGCTGGTTGATATATAACGCGGCTTGTGCACCGAAAGGTCGTCCCTTCTGTTACGCATAAATGGTACCTTCTGTGTTGTCCAGGAGCTTTTATCGAAAATAGCACCCTTGCCGAGAGCTTCTTTGGATAAGAAGGCTACCCTTGGGAATATAGCTCTAATCGCGTCTTTGAATAAAAATGCAGCGGTTCTTTGCACAGGGTAATTAATTTTTTTTTCTAAGGCTATGCAAGGTAATTTTTTGAGAGAAGTATCTCTTTGAATGATTCGTTAAAGCAAACTTGTGATTTCTAATTTAAAATACAGAAAATTCAGTAGCAAAACACGTTTGTAAAACACGATTTATTTACCAGAATAACTTTCCGTTGATGGACAGTCTGTGTAATAACTTTGGACTGGATCAAAATGCAATCGTAATATATGACCGACACACAATACTGACTATAAAGAGCGCGAGATTTACATAACCGGCCAATCATCTCAATATTCTACTCGAATATCTCATTGCACATATAATATGCTATATATACTTACGCATAATACTCAAGGTCAAACTCGAGAGTCGACTGTCTCTCGCACACTTCTATTCTCGAAGCTCCATTTTTCCAATCCCAATCCACAGCAATGAGAAAGTGAACGGTTCGCATATGAGATTGCGAAAGTCACCTTTACGCATACTCACCGAAGTGTCTCTATCTCTCCTTCGTCGCGCATGCATTGCGAAAGTCGCGTAATCGGATGGAATGCCGATCTCTCTAATGAGAACTCTGTACCCGCGTTGTGGATTTTTCCAACTACTATACTCCCTTGTGTGTAAAAAGGGACCAGACGCACACGTGATAATCATTCGGCTTTTTTTCTCTGTTACAGGTCGCGGAAAGTGAAACCATGACTCGATACCGGTTGTTGCAGCAGCAGCAACACAGTTCGATTGAGGTAGGAGCAGTTGCCAGCAGCGGCAGTAGCACCAATACGTGAATTCACGAAGGAAACTATTTCAGCGGTCAACTGATGAATAATCATATCGCGGTAACGATGTGCCTACGATAATACAACCGAGGGAAGGAAGATGGAGGAGATTCGCGGTACACCGGCCCGACGGCTCTCACAGATCCTCGACCCGATTGCCAGACTGACCTCGGAACTGGGTTCGACTTCCTCAGCGCCTTGTAGTCCTCGATTGGGTTCGAGACACCATGATGCCTGTTTCAGCAGTTCTGGACCTTCGTCGTTGGGTCCAGAAATGTCACGGGGCCCACCGGGACCCGATAGTCCAAGATTGATGCCCCGCAGAGGGCGTCAGGGTCCTACCCCACCACCAAGACCCAGAAATAACAATGGCAGTGGCAGTAGTACCAATAGTCCGGTTCACTACAGGGATTCGCCATACGTCAACGTATCTAATCTAATCTTTCAGAAAGATAAAAGCTTCGCTGAGACTGCCAAGTGCGCAGGATACGTCGAACTGAAAGATAGCAGTGGAAGCGGTAGCGGAAGTGGTAATAGTAGTACTGGTAATAATGCCAAGGCTAAGTGCAGTCCGTTTAACTTCACATCGGATCCGAGTGGACATGTGGAGTACGTCGATGGTAGGCAGTATACAAGCCCATTGAGCAGTCTGGACTTTGGGCCCACCTGCTTCGAGAATAAGACTCACGACTTACAGAACGTACAGCAGGCATTTAACAGAGGTCGTTCACCCTTTGAGCCTGGAACTTCTGGATCAACTAAGAATCCGTTCGAACGAAGTTTTTCGGTGAGCGGCAGACAACAGCCTGAATCGCAAAGTAGCAGACATTTTTTGGGTGATAAAGGATCGACGAGCAGTGTGCTACCGGGAATTGGACCACAAGAGGTGATAAAAGAACCTAAAGGATTTGGTTCTTCAAAAAGTTTTGATGGATACTCCAATACTGTGGAGGAACTCAACTGGCAGGAAAGGTGCTTGGAACTACAATTGGAGCTTCACAGGAGTAGAAATCAGGCCAGCAGGGTGCGAGATATGCTGCGAGAAAAGGTTAGTCGGATTTTATACTTGAATTGCTTTAGTGTTGAATAAATGGAGCAAGTTTGAAACGGGAGTTATTTATTACTATTTAAGTTTATTGGAAATTTCATAAAATACGACGAAGGAATACTTTATCCATAATTTTTCGCTTGCTTTTGTAGACTAGACTTTCTTTTTTTATGCGTAAAAAAAATTGTAATTTAAATTACGTATGTCACAATTATAAATTTACATTTACGCGGTTATATATTTCTATTTATAGAAACCGATTGAAAAGTTTTTTATGTTCTTACTGCTCGGTTATTTCATCACTCGTAAGTTGAATACTAGTTGTCTCTTATCGTTTGCACTAAAGACACTTACCATTAATACGAATTCATATTATACAATATATATCTTCATGAAAACCCCATCATCATCGTATCCAGTTTCACGCTTGGAAAGGCCGCAGCAGTTTCTACTCGGCTAAAGCTACGATATTGTACGAGCAGCGTAATCAAGGTGAAACGAAGTAGGCGTTGCGAACGTTAAATTTGCCTGCGTTCCCGGGAAAGAAGAAGCACCGAAACGCTTCGATCCAAGCCGAAAACGATACGCGCTAGTACTTTGGACCGAGCAGAAACCCTCGGGGACCAATCACAACAAACGATCCGTGACTAAACCAATAAGCGAACCCGTTCGAAGCTATATACCTGCAGTGTCCAATAGCATCTTTCTTCCGTTTAAACGGCTCGGACACTTTGCCAAATGGATTCCCGATGATTTTTTTCCTTCACGCTAGATTTGATTTCTTCCTACTCTTTCCTGAATGTTTAATCTACATCGGGAATGAACATTCCATACAAAGTCCCCTTTTTCTTTAGAGATGCAAATTCATCGTAAAATTCATATTCATCCGTATAAATGAATATCCAGTTCAAATCCTCTGACCACATTTCATCAGATCTGAATCATTCCTGATCGCAATGAGATACCCTCACATACGAACCTATGCAAATTAAATAACCCCTCTTTATTAACGAACGCTTACTCTGATCGTTCACCTCCCTGTACAAATCCTCTTCGCACCCCCAGGAAATTTTTCGTCGCGATTTGCATATCTTTAGAGACCACCCTACGTCCCTACGCGTGCACATATACACGCTTAAGTGCATCTTCTTTGCGTGAATCACCTCGGGGTCGTAGAAAATTTCATTTGAAGTGTTGCATACGTCAAATTGGTTATGCGCGACATCCTCTCTCTCTCTCTCTCTCTCTCTCTCTCTCTCTCTCTCTGGTTGAGTAAAAGAGAGGGAGAGACAGAAAGCTGTGTTTAGTATGTAAGGTCACGAGCCACGATTTAACGCGGGCCCCCTCCTTCTCGTAGATAAGGCACGTTGGTTCGTTGCTCTGCCAGTGTTATATACTGAGTTTCAAATGGTGGAGTTTCTTTGTTTGAATATAATTTCAATACGGAATTTGACTTCAGTTCAGAATTATTTTCCTAATTGGAAACTTCGCGATACAAAGCACAAATCGGCTTACCGTCCAAATTTCCCGACACAACTAAAGCTTTATGACTTAGTCTTTCCTCCCTCGAGAGTCGCTTGTTTTGGAGTTTCCAACCCCCTCTTTGAGCCTCTATCTGACGACGACTTTTATCAAGGAAATCAAATCACTTACTGCTGAAAGTGCGACCTCCGGCAACGTAGCTAACTCGTTATTTGCTCGACATCTTTTGCAGCTTGTTGCCGAAAATCCCCTTACGTCTAACGAATCGTGCGAAACTCGATGAGAACGCGAGGGTGGAATCGAGAAAGCTCAATCTCGTCGTCTCTTCGTCTTCTTCGTGTATAGCTGAGCTACGCGGCTTTTGTTTGCGGCACCTGTCATTCGATTTTCTCCTTCACTCCTGGAATAATCTTGAATGCTGAGAGACTTTGGTGTGAGTCAAATTTTATTAGGAATACAAGATTACGCTTTGGTCGTAAAGTTTTTCGTAACGATTGAGCTTTTAAATCGAGTGACGAATGTTATTAAATTATTTTTCTGCCTATAAGTATGTAAACAAGCCCGTTCGTTCGGGAAGTAACATGCGGGAAGATTCGATTAAAATTTATGAAGCTTGAGGCAGAGTAACACGATAGCAATTTTTTTTCTTACACTCAACGTTATGAGTCAATATTTCTCAAGAATATGTAGAACGGAAAATTTCGAAAAATACGAAAGCTGTTGATGTACAGCTGTATTTTGCACGAGAATTTCATCTCCTTGGGAAAATACGGAAAATAATAAATTATCCAGCCCGAAAGTTTTTCCAACACTCTGTTTCGTACTTTCCATAATTTCTGCAAGCTTAAAAATCGCTTCGAAAAATTCCACACTTTGAATACTAAAAAACTTGGCAAAGAAAACGAAAGCTCGGGATTTTCACCAGTGCATTAAGTTGAAAAAAAATTACCGCAAAAAGCTTTCTACTGACAATTGAAGGGTAATGACCGGTGCATACGGCAGTGTACACACTGGAGGGCAATGGTAATGTAAAAATATCGCAGTAATATAGAGAGGGAGAAAGCTACATGGAACGATGGAAATTACGCTTTTCTTTGACCGTTAAGCTCTCTCGCAGATGTACACGAGAGAGAGAGAGAGTGGCTAAAGCAAACAATGAGCTGCTGCTTCGGCCGTCGGTGAATTTCCCTGTACAGTCCAGTTTTCCGGGGCTGGATTTTCCTTTTTATGTCGGGTTGTTTGCGTTAGAGCGTTTTTTGCAGGTCTTCTTTCGTTGACGTTGAAAATGAGAACAGGACGTGTTGCTCTGCGTTGCACAACGATTTTGCGCAATAGCGTTTTTTGAATACACGTCTGGATCGTATTATATTTTCAAGGAAGAAAAATAAGCTGGATATTTTTAGCAGAGTTAAAAAAATAAAAGTCACCCCGTCAGTAGTTTGATTCTGAAATACGCCAGACGGGCGTATTAAAAGTTTTCATGGAATATTTAACATTTTAATACTGATATACGATTAGGAATGCTAAGCCAGACACGGAGTAGATTTAGAAATTCCGTATTCAAAAGCCTTCAGCCAAAGCCATAACGACTCTGCAGTACGACCCTGGTTAAATCATAACAAGGCTGGTAACTCCCTGAAGAAGCACACATACATGCCGTACACCTCGTACGGCAGATTTCAAAGTGAATCCCCTCTTTCCGATGCTCAGGAAATTCCATAAATTCAAACAATACAAACTCCCGACCAATTACACTCATTGAATTTCCCCTCAGAATAGAACTGTACTATCCCCCCAACCCCAAATTACGTTGAACGTACGACTCAACACTTGCTCATCGTTACACACGTGTACAAGACGCGGGAACTTAAATCTCACACTGAATAAACCAAGGAAGAGCGACTTAGAAATTTGTCTCTAGATTGGAATGATTATTCAATGCACTTCCGTTTTCATTAGCTTCCGAGACGATGTCTCTTCTGAAGGTGGAGGATGGGGATGTCTCCTCTCTTGCGAAATTACTGGATTTCCGCCTTCGGGGCCTATGCCATGTCTGCATGTGTATGTACATGTAGGTGTATGATGGAAATAGAGATAGATGTGTGGTATACGCAGCAGGAGTGGAATCATGCATGCGGTCCCGTATAGATTATGCGAGTGAATACATAAATACAGAGAGAGAAGTCGATTCGATCTTGGTTTATGAAGATATATATATATGAGGGAACTAAGTGTACTGCGATTGTTTATGATTGTGGTTAAGATGGATTTGTTAGAGAAAGGATTGTTTATCCTCAAAATTTTTCATGACGTTTAAGTGATCATTAACTAATATTCTGGATTGGTTGATGTAAGATTACTGTTTTTTGTATGCGCGGATACTAATCAAAAGTTACTAAAAGGAAGGTTGTATCGGTAAAATTGTTTTATTTTGAATGAAGAAAATTGTTACTTGAATTAAAGAACAATATTTCGTGTTTAAAAAATATTTATTTGGAAATAAAATTATTTTCGGACATTGCCTGCGTGCATTCCAAATTTTTTAAAATTCGCGACGTGTATGTATTTAAATATATTCGGGAATATTTTTTTTAATCTAAAATTTTATTTTAAATTTCGTATGAGCAACAAATAAGTACGTTTAAACAAATATTGGCATAAAACATAAATTATTATGAATAGTATGTTGCAAATAAATATTTATTTATTGTTTCGTTTGTACATGCAAAAGTCTAGCAATTATTCGTGTCTATGAATGATAAATTCCTGAAAATCAACATGAATTTAAAACGAACTCGTATTGCCGAATCAAATTACATGCTACATCAGAAAGGAAGTATGGCATTCGCTGTACCTTCATAGTTTTGGTTTTAACCTTAATTACAAATTAATTTATTCCATATTAAAGGAGGTTTACGCTTATTCTCTTCTTAAATTTTGAATGTCTGTAACAAGAAATTTAACACTATTACAAAGTTCAATTTTTTCCCCAAAATGTGTATTAAAAACATTATTTAATAAGATTTACCACAATAGAATTGATCTTATCATTCTGTGTTGAGATGAGATTTTTTGTTAACTTTGATTTTGACGTAGATTTTAGATGAATTAAGATCACAATTTATGGATATGTCCTTTGATGGTCTTTTTGGTGTGATCAGACGTGTTTTATAATAATTCGATAGCCCAAAACCATGTACTTTTTACAATCAATTAATCTTTCTAAAGGTAATTCAAATTTGAATTGATAGTACAAGTCAGTAAAGATCTGTTTTTCGAAACGAGAATAAAATTGTTTAAGAATCGTACTTCATACATTTTAAACTTATGGTAATCGTTGAATACTTTAACAATTCAATTTTTATACCGTAGAAAAAATAAATCCTAAGCGATATTTCTATACACCTGTAGCCATTCTCTCCTTACCTCAACAGTACACACTTCCAGAAGCAGAGCAGAAGCTTTTTCCCGATTTGCATAGATCCTCAAGCTTCTGTAGTCCACAGGAGCTTTCTCGCCTTAATCTTCGTTAGAATTTCTAATTTCTTTCCATTTCTCGTTGGAAAATACTGCAACTGGCCGTTAAATATTTTCCACTGCAACGGCTCGACTCGTAATCCTCCCGGAAAACGAATAGCCTAGAGGGAGAAAGCAAGAGAGCTTTCGAGGACCGGGAGAATATTCCTGTGTTTACTGCGTCGTCGTGATAACGGCCTATCGATATAGCTGACTTATACGTACTTCTTTTTTTTCATAAAGGAAAAGAGGGGATAAAATACATTGTCCTTCGTTATCGGAGCTTTTCCATTTTTAGAAAAACTTTCGGAAAAGTCGTAAAGCGATAAACGACGTCAGCATTCGCCAGTGAATTCACATGCATCATATCACACGTATTCGCTGCGGTAGATATAGATAGTTTACATGTATACTAACTTTTCCAACTAGTATTATCTTCTAATGCGTATTAATGCATAAAACTTGCATATTTATATAGTTAAAATCGTGGAATTGACGAAAGCTCTCGTATTGATGCTCTGGTAGTAATCGAGATATATTTCATTGAATGATCAAAATTGTGGGAAAGGGAGGGGAATGTTATGTATAATATAATTCGTTAAAAATTATTTCGCTGCTTGTTTTAAATAGGTTCGATAATTAGAAATGTATTAACAGTGTTGTTTCAATTATTGATGTAATAATATTAATGGAAAATAATAGTTTTTAAAATAAGTAATCACTAAAATTGGATCACATTCAAATTTATGATTTATCAATTGTTATGGTATAAAAAGTAGAATTTGAACGATATTCAATCGTATTATATTAATAAAATTACAATAATTTATTCGAACAAATGATAAATCGTTTTAACATCCCTCCCTCCAACATTTTTGTTCCTATATTAGTATTAGTTTATGTATTCGGGAAATCAGAATCTAAAGTATATACTAATAAATTGCAAATTTGAATGGCATTTAAACATTAGACCCCCCCCCCCCTTCAGTTTCACTCCCATTAAAAGTAGTACAGTTATGTGCACTTTAAAATTTATAATTAATGAATTATCGTGGAATTAAACATTATTTTCCCAATAATACGAAATTCAAATATTCTTGATGAACGAATAATTAATTCTATCAACATCAGAACCCCCCGTCACTATTTTTGGTCATACTGACATTGGTGATGTCAATAGGAACGAAAAGCTTCGAGCAATACGAAATCATATACTCAGGAAATTCAAACATTCTTTACGAACAAATAATGAATCTTTTAAACATCAGACCCCCCTCCCATTCAAAATTCTCACCTGTGCACAACATAAGCTTCCCCCCACCACTCTTTGAAAGAAAGCCAGCAGCACTCACGCGTTCTGGTCATCAATATCAGCGAGGCACGAAAAATTGTCGCTGCAGCCCGTCGTCTGCGCGCGCGCCATAACGTATCAATATTGATTCGGCGAGCGTGTGAAATAGTCGTCGACGTCTCGTACAGACTGCACATATAGGAGGGAAGCCTCTCTCTCTCACTCACTCGAGCCTGCATGTGTGTCTGTGCGCGAGCGTGTACGACGTCTCGGGGATTTTTCCTTTCTTTTTTTGTCTCCCTGCTTTTTCTCGCTTTATGCTCTCCGCGTGTACCTTGAAAAAGCTCCCAAGTGCTGCTGCCGCCGGTTTCGCTGTTTCTTCCTTTTTTTTCGTGCTCGTTTGTTTGTACGAGAGCTGCTGCCGCTGCTACTACTGCTGCTCTTGGGGGTGCATCGATATTTCAAGGTTTTTTGTTTTTGCAGGCAGTTTGCGTCGCCGTAAATTTTCAGTTGTCGTGAATCTTTTGTTAGAACGAGAGAGAGAGAGAGTGAGAGAGCTCAAGTTTTAGGAAACGTCGATGTTGTATTCATGGGAGGAACTTCGATGATGTGATTGTTTCGGATTTTTACTTTTTGTCCACCAGAATAAAAGAAAGCTCTCATCCATTTCCATTTACAAAACCCGTTAGAAACTCCATTCAACTTACGGATGAGAAAAAAAATACAAATGGCATGTACGGAAGCAAGGCTGACCTGTCGAACTTTTGTCATTTCGATAACCTTTTCTTTTCTCTCTGACCTACGCAGTTTCTCGAATCTCCAGCGACTTCGGCAACGAAGAACAAGTTGGTCTCTTTTTTGGATTTTTTTTTCTATGTTAACGAGTGTCTGATAACAGTAGCCGTGTCACTCAGGCGTTAAATCGAAAAATTCAAGTTACGGATCCCTTAATTGCTCTTGGAATACAAACGCACGTACTAGAGTTTGTGATGACCTAATTTTTTTTATCGAATGCGTGTTGGAAGCTTTGACAGGGGATTGATTAATCACTTTGATTAGAGGGATGAAGGTTTCAAATATATCGTCGTTTACTGTCGCTGGGTTAAAAATTGGGTCGGCTTTACTGGTGATGATTAAACGCTGGAAAGCTAATATTTCTCTAGAGAAATGATAACAATAATAATGGTAGTAAATCCTCTTTGAGCTTGTCTGCTCCAAATAATGACAATACCAGGTGGATTCATCTCGCCGTTCCATTTCTCGCGCGCTTTTGTGAGCCTACATCGCTCAGCTTTTTCTTTCGCTATTAACTCTCTTCGATCGTACTTCTTCGCATTGGAGATGAAGTCAGAGACTCTCCGATGCATTGCTTTCGGGCGTTTCCCTATTTCAAAAAAGTAATCGGAAACTATAGCTCTTGGTTTGGCGATGAAAAATTTAACGCGCCATAGGAAATCTGACCACGAGGCAAGCGCTATCGGAAGTTCAGCATTTGCTGAATTATGGAACCTAACGATGTATCGATCAATAACAGATTCCACGTAGTAGCACAATAAGCACGCGATAAAAATTCTTTATTCAATCACGCATTGCTCACATTGAGATATATATGAATCTGGGAACCATATACGTAAAGCCGATATCATTTCCTCCCTCGAAACAACGAGCAGTCTCGAATAAAAATTGATTTGATTGTTCGTAATCAACCAAATAAAGATGATTGCTGGGGCTTTATTCTATTGTGGTCGATCTGAAAAAGAACTCGAGATTTGAGTTGAATTCGTGTTTTCAGAAAAATAATTATTTACCTTTCCTTTAAATTATTCCTATTATTATCATCAATAATCATTATACAATATATCATTAACAACTAAAACAAGCTTTGATATTGGCGACGACTCTAGCCCGGTCTTATAAAGCAATATATTAATTTATTTAATTTATTGTAAATTTCAATAAGATGATTATCAAGACCTGAGAATATACATGGACCTTGATATAAATTGTGGATACTGGAAACACAAGTCATTACTGGTTCGGTACTTGCGAATAATAAACTGGTCGATAGCACTAATGAAATCTTGGTTTGGGATGATAAAATACAGCTGGAATTGTGGTCATGCACAAGTAGTTTTTAAACTCATTTTTTTATACAAACTTTGATTTGAATATATTTCGAATCAATGTATTTAAATAATGACTACGTATTTCAATGTAAACGTCAGAATGCAAACACATAAAAATAAAATATTTAATAAATATGAATTATAAATAAAAGTTAAGTATTCTAGTTGAGCGGTTCATTCACTCAGTCTATGTAATAAAACTGTTCGATCGTGTGTCTCTGGCTTGTACTTACTCAAGCAGGATAAAAATTTATTGCTTTTGCTACAAAATACTTTTGCTCATTGGTATTCAACAAAGCTCGGTAGAATAGCATCTTAAAATTATTCCCACACCATATAAGAATAACTTCAAGGCAGTCCATCTTGTATGTATTGATACAGATGACGGTCGGGTCCAGTTGCTCAAACCCACAACGTACGCACACATATGGTTAAATCCCCTCAGGACCTATAGAATTCCGCACGACCGGCTCTGCATTAGCCGTGAAATATCAGCCATTATCTTGATTTGTACACTAGCCACACTAACCTCCTGTCTCCCTCACTGCTTAATTTTTCATGACCAGGATTGTCCCAAATTACGTCTCTTTCGCGCGCGAACGCTCGGTCTCGTCTTCGCGTGTACGCATAAATCACTTTCTCAAGCAATAGACTCTACTGCCTGAGTATGTGTGTATATATGTCTGTATGTGTCACTCCTTCGGGCGATCGTTTTAAGAGAAAGAGAGACCACCAACGGTGTCTCTAATGGATTGGAGTGGCTTGTCTCCTCATCGACCTAATAGACCGACGCAAAGCTCTCTCTTCCCCTCTTTTACTACTTTACTCGGTTTCCCTTTGCACGACGAAGATGTTAAGAGCCGCTGGGTTTGATTAGCTGCAAATGCGAATTACGGGGATGATTAAGATACGAGATAAAGTCGAAATTAGCAGTCTTTGAGCGAGGTCTGGAAAAAAGGGAATAATCAACGTGAATTTTTATACATCTGAAATTCCAATCCCGTCTTAATTTTCATGAAAAACTCCGAATGCGATTCTCGATGGCACCTTCGGTTTCCGTCCGATGTGAGCGCGAGACAACGGGCTTCGCGCGTCTTGAATTTTTAAAGAATCAGAGAAATTGAGAACGAAAGCTCGATTCTTCTGCATACCGATGAACGAAAATTATTGTCAATGTTTTGATTAAATTCGTACTGTATTCTATGGTTGAAACGACATGTCGCTCTTCGAGACCAGTAGAAAATAAATAGGTTTGTAGGACACTAACCCACTTGGCTTTGCGTCTTTATGGAATATATATATATATATAACCCACGGTGAATTTTCCGGAGAAATTTTGAACGCAATGTAATTTTACGAGCGACGTTTTACAGGGACGTTGGTCGACGAATTACGGGAAAATTTGAAGAGACGGTTGAAACCCGTAAAAAACAGCTGAACGTCTTGCGGGCGTAAAATTTTTTTAGGGTTTTCATAAAAAGAGAAAGAGAAAGAGACAAAGGACCAACGAAATAAAACGAGTGTCGCAGTCACTTTCTCGGAACGGCTACTAGTGTGTAAGAGTAATTCGAATAAAAGCGTGTGCGAGTTGGAAGTGCGGGAAAATTAAAGGGAACGAGCTGACACGGCGAAAAGTTAATGCATCACGAGAAAGTGGAGTATAAAAAAGCTCTTGTTCACGAGAACGTAGAACTTGTAAAGTTTACGAAAAAAAAGGATAATTGAAATATTATTGCTTCGAAAACATTGAATTGTCTATCAAAGAGAGAAAAATCTACTACTCAACGATGAAGTCGTTCATATAGACATCATATATATATATAGCTATATATAAAAATTTACCACGAGGTACATAGAGACGTCGTCCGGTTATCGGCCATACAGGTATCGACGTTTTCCTCTTACCCCCTACCCCTAATCCTGGACGCGCGTGAAAATTCTATGAGCGCACGGCCATCTATATCATTTTTACCTCGACGGTCGTCATTGAATCTACGCTAGGGGCTTATACCGAGGGCGGAATTATACGGGATATGACGGGGCGAAATTGTGTACTGCCCAAGCGCGAATTTATATATATACGAGCTAGATGCGCTGGATTTTTCCAAGAAGCTAGAAAAGTATTTCTCGGCTGGGAAATTTGTTGTGGATTTACATTTTTCGAACGAGAGACGGAGAGAGCAAATTTTTACATCGTTGTGAAAAAGCTCTTTTGAAATTCAGATGTCATTCGGAAAAACGAAGGTAAAATTGAATCTCTCTATGGGAGAGCTCGTCCGGTTGACTTTACGACGTCGAACGTTTCTAGTGTTACAGACTTGCAACTATCGTGGTAGCTCGCGTTGAAGTTTTAATCAAGACACGAATTCTCGAAACTAGAATTTCATTAAAGTTCCAACAGTAGTAGCAGACGAAGATAGACGTACACGTTTACACAGAGAAGAGCTAAGATACGAGCAGTCTGCAGCTACTAATTGGACATGCTGTATGAGTGTGCAAGTGTGAGTCTATAGGTACGTGTGTGTTGGGCTTTTGAGTCTTCGAGTTTCGAGTTGTAAGTCGTTCAAGCATCGAGTGAACTCTGCACTGTTATGGACGGCATGATGATATCGCTATCGTTTACGACCTACTATTTTACAATAATACCGTTCGCTGATACTGGAAATCTTGGACATTACTGGTAAACAGCTATCACTACTGGTGAAACTTTGGCTCGATGTGGGGATGCTCAGAACGGACCAGAATTCTAATGATGCACTGGCCCAATAAAGATACGTCAGGTTTGAACCAGGGTTTAAATTTGTTTTTTATTTTTGAACGCAAAAATTAAGTTTGGCACAATATTGGCATTAAATCTGACGCAGTACTGGTTTAACGTATTAACCAATGCGCATATTTGAATATTGGTACAGTACTGGATTTTTATAATATCAAAATTAGTTGAATACTAGATCAGTATTCTTTGCAATATTATGAAAAAGCGATGAGTACTGGTCTAATATATGGATGTGACTTCATTCTGTCTAGAATTCAAATAAATCATTCGATATACACATATCCTTGAAGTGGCATCTGTCGAGTACTTGGTATTATGGAATAAAATTGAATTTTCATGCTAAAAATGTAGATTCTTTTGAAAGAAGCAGCTCAATCGGGCAGAAATAACTACCTTATAATCAGTCGAGTCGTTCATCCAAGAGAAAAGACACGACAACCACCAGAACAAGAGGAAACAGTACAAGAGCCTCGAATAGAGGGAAAGAATGAGATATAAGGAGAAAATCGTGGCTTTGCGAAAAGAGGCCAGCCAAGGGGAAGTTGACGAGCGAAGTGAGGAAAAACGAGAAAATGGAACTACCTCGCGCGAAGTAGACAAG
The DNA here is from genome assembly GCA_018906985.1 of Apocrypta bakeri. Taxonomy (NCBI): domain Eukaryota; kingdom Metazoa; phylum Arthropoda; class Insecta; order Hymenoptera; family Pteromalidae; genus Apocrypta; species Apocrypta bakeri. The sequence goes on along the minus strand of JACCIA010000005.1, from coordinate 2,229,147 downwards.
AAAGCGGAAAGGGTTCTTAGTGGGCCGTAGGATTGCTGGTGTACAGAGGGCTGTGTTGAAACTTGTTATATACGTATAACGGTACACAAGTGACGTACGGAGTCCGGAAACTCGCCTTTGAGACGCGCCTCCTAGATGGGACCAATTAGAGACACCCTTCTGTCCTCCATTCTCTCTCTCTCACTTGCAGTTTCGACTTCCTCCTCTACCCAGAAGTTGCAGATATGACATGGCTTGACTATTTTGTGTTTTGTAATTAAGATATGCTGTAGTGCAGAGAGAGACAGAGACAGAGAGAGAGAGAGAGAGAGAGGGAGAGAGAGGATTTTCATGGGAGAAAAATCGGAGACTATACGATGTTAATAGAGCAGTAAGTCTGGGAAGGTTATAGAGAATATGAAAGTTTAATTTGGCCGAGAGAGCAATTAATAAAATATTACAAGTGACGATGATCAACGAGACACCGACTAAGTGCGTCGATCAATCTTCCAACACTAGAAGCGCTTCTGTCTTTAAATACTTTATAACCTCCTTCGTCCTTTATTTCGCGGAAGCTTGAACTCTGGGGGTTAAAGTGCCACCTACAATGACTTGAACTCTTCTCTCAGAGGATAAGTCGTCATAAGTTGAATTAAATTTCGTTTCTGGGAATTGTGGATTTAAATATTGAGATTTCTTGTTTATATGAAGTTTTTCACCGCATCAATATTCCAATGCTTTTTAAAAGATTGGAAAACTTTAATATCAAATTCGATATTGTCCCTTGATGATTCAAAAATGCTATTATAATGAAGGATTTTGAAAGATTTCAAAAAGCTTTTCGCGCAAAGTATCTGAATCTAAAATGGTTGATCTGGTGATCATAAACCGTTGGGCTAGTTGAATTTCATTAGTTTCTTAAAGACGTAAGCATGCAGCATCTGCATTAGTAAATGAACTTTTTCAACTCTCTACGTAAGAAGAAAAGAGCTTCTCCCCAAGTCAATTACGCTGCGAAAGCCTCTCGCGCGCACAAAACGAGTGAATAAAAATCTTCATCTCTCTCCCCCAGAAAGAAAAGAATTTTTCTCGCTCAAAGTCAAAGAACCTGACTCCCTGGTCGCGGGTTGAATAAATCGCGTGCAATGCTCTTTCATCCTACCTATATATATGTATACCAATGCAAGAAATAGCTAAGAATGGTGTAAAACTTTTCGATCGGCTTTCTATCGCAGCTTTTCTTCAACTCGCCGTCCATTGACGCCAGTGAGGAAGACTCGTCGACGACGCCATCGTCGTTGCCTCGAGGCAAAGAACGTCATACTATATAGTGAACTTCTATTGAAGGATCCGCTGGAGTGAAAGAGCATCGAAAATTCATGCTGGAGACGATGGAAATGCGCAATTTTGCGATTTTGTAGTCCTCGGATCTGTATAATCTGTGAATGTGTGAGTGAAATTACTACATGTAATTAATTTTACGCGAAATCAATAGCTGTACATACGAAGGCATTTGTCTTCGAAAGAAGAACAATCTGAAACGCGAACACCCAACTCATCGTGTAACCTTCGAATAGCACGTCGATCAATCGACTCGCAGAGCAGTTCACTCTTCTCTATATAAACTGCCCACATTACCGTCGATACAAAGCCATTCAGCAGGCGTGAACTCGAATACACAGCAGAGCTATACAGCCAAGCGAATACCTGCCAATCGACTTTAAACCCAGCGCACGGCTTCTAAAAGCTCGAAGCTCGAAAGCTCTCGAACAAGACCCATTCAGCACACACAACCACAGACCATCAGACTACCTACTCTACACCGACAGATCATTAATACACGTACGTGAGCTGCAGCAGTACTAGCATCAAGCTCGCGTCCTCTCCGCCCCTTTATTAAGGTCAAAACGTCATTACATTATCAATGTGCTTCAAGGACTGCAGGGAGATATTCAAAGCGAGATGGGCGCTAGCTCGCATGTGTCGGAGCCAATCATCACGCAGGTATTGTGGTGGAGGGTGAACTGCTGCAAACAGACACCTAGGGCGAACTCGGTTTGGCTACTTCCGTTGATGGACGTCGCAGCGCCATTCCCTGCACGTCCCTCTCTGTACGTTCTCTTGACAGTAGAGACGAACACGTCCGGTTAAAGGGAATTTTAAACGAGCTGCTGATGGATGTGAATTCATCTGATTTATATTACCAGTTATAATACTATTATGGTTAATTAATTCATAGAACTAAAGGTGTATTCAATGATGCTGATCATACAAGCCGCCATTATACTAATTCAAACTATAACAATGTATAACTTTGTATACGTATAGAGTACACCATATTGTGTATTAGTTTTTGAAAGCTATAGCTAGAAGCTCTCTTGTGCGGTATCGATCAATCGTGCGATTGGCCTCGTCAAACCAAAGCATGAAGAGGTGATATTCAACTGAACGACTGATTAGAGACGCAATCTCGGTGCATGAAGAGATGTATAGCATGTATATACCCCAGCTTTATATACCGAGTAGCTTCAGACAGAGAGATGTCTGCGACAGCAGAGGCATAGTGTAGCGCTAAATTAAAGGGAGTCGTGCACAATACGATAGCGAATGGGATTCCTGAAGAGATCGTATTGACTGCTTGTGGCAAACTAGCTTCGTTGAGTAGCGCGTTGAGCGTGTTCACTCATTGAATGTTGGTAGAATTATATTCTATTCGTTGCTTCGGTGACGTCCTTTATTAGAGAACTGATGATTTGACTCAAGAATTTCCACGCTATCTCTCGATTCGAACCATCTATTCAAATTCTAGTGTATTCTGAAACATTTGAAGAAAATTCCATTTTCTTCGTAGATTGTTAGAGAAAGCTTACAATGCAAAAAAGTACGGATGCATCACTCGCGGGATATCCATTAAATCCAGAATGTAGACTCATCTCTTTCAACGGCGCAATATCTCTCTCTCTCTCATCAGCTCTGTGCAGTTTTTGCTTAGACCAGCAGCATACACAGTCTTCCCACTCGATCAGCTTTCGTTTTCTTCTTTCCTAGCTATTTCCCATCCGCCGCGAATGCATATATCTGACTCGAGGGAGAAAAGCCTGCTTGAGAGATGGACATTGGAGTATGTGACATATCGGTACACGAGCCGCGGTCATTGGATGCTTAATCAAGCCTCAGCGTATGTAGTCAGTGTACACATACCTCGCTCTCGTTCACTCAATATCTGTTTTATGTCCTGGGTTCTTTCTCTTTCTGTAGCTCTTTCGGCGAATAGTTGGGTCTATTCTTCATTGTCAGGGAAATCGACAGCTTCCGTTATTTTCTGGCGGTCTTATTTTTCTCTATAGGCCATACATGCAAACGTGTAATTATTTCGATTGTTCTTCAGACTATTAAATACGTCTATGAATGAAAGGCGGATGATTGGATTTTGATTACATTCGATTAATCAAGACTAAACTTATATCTTAACTGCAATTTTCTTAGACTCCATCCTATCTTCACTAAACTTGATTCTTGAACACATTAGCCTTCAATTCGATAAGATGCTAGTGCAACGTAGTCATCTCATTCCACTGTGTAAAGTAAGCTCATTGTTCGAAGATTAAGGCAGATTAAACGATGGTTGGACGATGTTAGTTTTCAACGAAGATTTAACCCATCGAGTCGGTGGGGACACTTTGCGCCGACTGCAGTACTACCTTCCTCTCCTTTCGGACGCAGGCCAAATGGTCCAAGTTCGGGGGGACGACGATGCAGTTTTGCAGTCGACGGCAAATTAATTGCTTAGAAACACTCGTTAGTGCTGGTTTATAGCCTTAATTAGAACCGGGACTGTTACTGTTGCTGCACGCGCGAGCTTTATTCATACACGAGCGTGTGTGCGTGCTGTAGAGCTGAGAATCGATGAGCAATTTTGCGAAGCATCGCTTTTCGAAATTGTGCCAGAAGTCAGTTTTTAATTTGAAGGCGGAGAAGCTCTGCGTTTACGACATAATAGTTTGGTGAAATTAATGAAATTTCGATAGCTGATAAGGGTTTTGAATTACATCAATTTTATACGTATAAAATAACGAACGTCGTTTGGCTTTAATAGGAGCTATCGAATTTTTCGCAAAATTTTTAAATAAAAACTTACGATAACTTTACACTTCGTAACCACAGAAAAGGATTCTTCCAGCTATCCTCCGTCACAAAGTGTGTTTCAATCGATAATGAGCCTCAACCACCTATTCACATTCTCACGATTCCATCTCTTCCGTCACGGTCAGTCCTTTTCTCCCTTTGCTGACAGGAGCAGACGTAGTCTTGGTGGTGTGGCTTCGTGAAAAATGGATAGCTGTGCTTTCGCGAAAAGGCTGCTGCGGGTCCGAGAGTAAAACCCTCAATGGATTGGTCCCGGCTTACGGACTGGAAGTGCGGATTAAAGCTTCCCTACTGCTTGCCGTAGAAGTTTTTTTCTTCTCTTTTTTATCGTAAACGAGACTAAAGGAGAGGGCGATTTTAGGTGAGAAGATGAGGTGCCCTGGTGTTGATTTCGCCAGGTCGCCCGAGGCCGGATTTCGTTCGCGAATGAGGGAATAATTATGCAGCCGAGCGTGAGTTCGCGCGTGTGTTTCTGTTGGCACGTTTGCGTTGTTGTGTTTTAGGGCTTCAGAGGGTGGAGGAAGGTGTGAAGCTGTTGTCGTTGATGATGTCGGGTTGTGTTGGAAGCTGTTTCTCCGCTTGTTGTTCATACATGGTTGGGTGAATGTGAATTGTTTGTCGTGGAGTGAACATAATAGAACCAAGTATCTCTCTATGGACGAGGTATACATTGATTCTTGTATTGTAATGATAATTCAGAGCTGTGGGTGTAGACGAAATTCAATGGACGAATAAGGGGTGCATTTAATGCTTGCATTAAATCAGAACAGAATCACATTTAAAGTATCTATACATTTGCATAATGTACAGTAAATTTGACGAACAAAATTGTATCCAACGTTAATGATTGCGCTAAATCGATAGCCAAATCCCATTCAACAAGTAAATTGAAAAATAATCGAAAATCAATATCCACAAAATCGTTTACATCCGAATAACTCTTGGTCACCTCGAACAGTTTACCACAATCGTCGTCATAAAGAATGGAGACAACCAGCAGTACGCACCCCTCGACAAACAATAGTCGCGTAAGGATCTTCCGGCTCGTGTAGTCCATTAGTTGGCGTAGGTACTGCTTTCATGGTGTGGTGTGTTTCGTCTATGTGTATATGTGTTGGATCAGTGAAATTCTCGCTGGAAAAACAGAAGCGGCAGAGATGCGTGACACCCCTCGAACTAAACATCTCTTCCTCCTCTGCGCGTCGAGACTCGTTTGGCCTGACGTACGATAATACTCGGGCTTAACGGGCCAAACCACGCGTGTCACCCCTAGTGCGTAGTAGTCTCTCTCTTGCCCCCCCCCCCCCCATGAATCGTTGCACTGTATGTATAGTTGCTTTACGATGTACGCAGAACCGCAACTTTCGGATTCTTGCAACAGGTTCTCGCTCCACTGAAGAACGTTTTTTTTATTTCTCTTTCTCGCTCTCCTTGTGAGTATACGTACGAGGGCTGATTTAAGGAGAGCAAACGGTGTACCGGCGTTTTATTAGTTGGGAGGAAGCGAGTACACTATTTCCGAGGTTTATGTGTTTAGTCTAGGGTTTAGAAACAAAGTCTTGGATCATTCTTTTATTTTTCTACGACGGATTCAAAGGATTTCGGTTCATCAGCGAAGTTCTATTACTTTCACGGATAATAGGAATTCTTCTCCAAATTCACCGAATGGTCGTACAATTCCAGAATTCAATATTCACCGGACCTCGTGCCATCAGTTCTGAAACAAAAGAAAATTCTACGAGAGAGCATCCAATTACTGAGCTCCTCCTATTCGATGTCCAGCCTCAGCGTATAAATTATTCGACGGTATAATAGCTAGAGGATTTTCTGATCGAGCACGTCTCCCATTATGTGTCGCACTGATTCAAGCTTTAATCCAACTACCACCATGGATTTAGGGATATCATCCCCCCACCATTAAAGTCTGCTGTTATTTTCGCAGTAGAGGTATTTAATTTCGCAACTCTGTATTTCGTTATCGATATTCTTGTTTGAAACCCGTTGAATTTCCAGTTTAACTATTCATTCCATGGAATTTTAACGAATACCTCCATTAAGCACACGAATCCAATATTTTAGCGCAGCAAACGTATTTTCAATACTCGTATAAAACATCCGCGCCAGGCAATAACATTATTTCTGCATCAGACCGGTGCGAAATTGTCTCGTTTCTGTCTCAAATACTCTTTTAAAATGTCCCAATAAATCACTTCTATCATTTCCTTTTTTCTCGTCTCACTCTCTGCTCAAAGAGTAATCACAGCCGTTGAGAACTGCTACTGTACATGTACAAGCTCGTACGTACATATTCGCTTGGAATATATGATTTTTTTTATATAAATTCCGGAAATGAAAGGGCGAAGGTTTGCAGTGCGCTCGTGATTAAAAGCCCTTGGGCACGAATTGATTTCCCCTGTATATATTTTCGAGGGCGATACCACCACTTACGACCTCTTGCGATTCTTCTGCGTTGCTGGCGTCGTATAAGCCTTGGGAAACGAACTTTTTACGGCTCCGTGCGGTGTAAATTTTCGAGGACAGTATAGACAAGCAAGCTACGTTGCGATTTTATGAGCTTTCGCTTGTATCGAAAAGCCCGTGTGTGCTTTTCTGTGTGTGTGAATTGAAAGTGTGCTGAAAGGTAGTCTGAGGAATGTGAGCGATGTTGCAATGAAAGGGTGAGTGTTTCCCTTTCTCACATCTTTGAATCTATTTGTTTAGATTTCTATAAAACGATTTTTTCTGATTAAATTTTTGAATCGTGAAACCAGTGATATTTCATGGCGAAATTCAAAAGAGCTTTTGAGTTATCGAACAGCTTTTTAATTCTCTGCAGCAAATAGAATGAATTATAACCATTAGTCTTCGCGACTATAAATCCAACGCGAAAAGCCTTCGATGCGTACATTTAATCCATTTATTTTAAGAAGAAGCTGGTTTTGTAAAAAAAATGCGACAGTTACATATTGCCCGTATATAAGTCCTGGTGGTGGCTCTGATTGTCGACAGGTATGTCGATAGCCAGAGCCGGTAACTGGATTTTTTTATTATACACGTCAAGTCGACGAGGTGCACACAGAAATATACGTGCTTGTATCATGGGGGCTCGCAGTAGGAGAAAACAGTTTTTCATAGCTAGAGATGATATCTTCCTTTATCGAGGGATGGTTATGGATGAATAGGTTGGTGTGGACAGGTTTGATATCGAAATGTTTAGAAGTGACGACCATTGCTACTATTATTCCAAGTTTTCCAATCAGCAATGGTTTTAAAAAAATATTGTTCAGCATTAAGAACAGATAAAAGGAGTCTCATTTTCATAGATAACTGATCGCACTATTCGATTATCTTTATACTCTATGCAAAGGATGAAAAATCAGAGAAAGATCATCATCCCAACGGCATCGACCTTGCGATGAAATCCCCGTAATTTCGTGAGCGCGATAGAGAGAATTTTATTACCTCAGGAGCTCGCGGTAAAAAAAAGAAAGTGCTCAGTTGCATTTGCGCGTGGAGAACAGTCATTGCAATTCCTCGAAAACGAGATTCGTTCGGATATCGCCTATCGAGTAGAAACGACCTTAGCCTATCTGAATAGCCACTTCAAAAGACTACGCCATACTGTCGATCTCTTTTGTATTCTTTTTTTTATTTTATACGAAAATTTTTTTAAACAGTGAACAAACTCTCGAATATGAATTAACTTTTGTGTATTTTGGTAGCTGTCGGTTGTGAGGCTATTTTTTTTGTTTGGTCGTGTTTGGAGCGAGTTTTGTGGAAATCATATTGTTCAGTCGTGTTTGTACTTTTACATTCCGTCTGCACGACTTGATTTCGGTTATTTACATTTTCCGCGACAATGTTTGTGTCAAAATCATTAATTATTGACTTTGTCCATCGGTGTTCAGTCCAAATTGGAATGGAAAATGTTCATAGACTTTGATTCTGCATTCAAAAAACAAAAATCGATTTTTAATACAAATTAGAATGTTGTGTAGAAACTTTGTATTTTCTCTATGACCATTTGTGTATGTATATAAAATCAAACTTTTTGTGGTTATTTGTTATATACAATATAGAAATTTTACTAACATTTTAAGGGGGTATCTTACTCAGATTTTACCGACCCGGTAAAATGACAGAAAATAATTGAATATTCTGAATAAGTCCAGTGAATTGCGCTAAACTAAGAGTAAGTTGCCCTCGGCCTTGGCACTATCTATCACTATACCAACTTTAAAACGAAATATTTAATTTTTTCGAAAAAAGATTTAACGTCAATTGGTAGCCACAACACTTCTTTCAAAATTTTTAGTAGCCAATGAACTTATCAAAATTCAAGCATTTTTCATTTGTTCTACCGCCGTATCGACTCAGTCGGTAAGTGTGAAGTACATCATCCTTAAATAACAATTTCAAACAAAGGAAAGTTTCACATTGTATACATCAAAAATATTTGTAGATTTTTAAATTCATGCCGACCAATAAAATACATACGTAATACAGTTGAAGTTCCTGTATAACAATATTTTGATTTTTATTTGTTTGAAAATTATTAATTCTAAAAATGATATTGGCAATATTATCGGTATAACTATATTTATATTTATTCTTCCTTGTAAAAATACTTTATTGTATAATATAACGAAATTCCGGTGAAAAAATCATTTTTATTAAATATGCGTCATTCAAAAATCGTCGCAACGGAACCGATTTTGCCAATATAAATTCTCGAAAAGATATAGTTTTAAAGTATTAACGCGCGCGAGTCGCCGATAATTTTTCAAACGGACTTGACGTATTCTCGTTCACAGAAAAAGTTTTCGATTTGTAACCTATGGGGTAGTATAGCTACGGATATAGCTAAAGAGAGGACGGATACTTTGGGGAGCAAAAATTTTCCACGACGACGAGAGAATGGAAATTTTCGAATGGCAATGTAATGTGCTTGGACTCTTCGCTTTGGAGGGTTTACCGCTTTTGTTGGAGCTTTTTATCGGTGGGGGGTATTTCATGTCTGGTTATAATACTGCGGACATGCAAAGTGTTCGGGTTTTTTGAAGCTGAAAAACAGGTAGATGTATTGAGCGGAAAATGGATAGTTATCGTGTGATGTTTTATTACTTCTCATACGAGTGTCAGAGCTATAAATTTTTAGATTTTATGCATTTTATGTATATTTTTATGGGAAACATTTATTTTTTTTTCGTGTTCTTCAATGTGACAAAACGAAGTAAAAAATTATTTTTATGATTATGCATTTTTTCTTAATTTATAGCGATTTGTAAAATATTATTTGTATAAATTTATATGTATTATGTATGTAAACACGTTTTAAATGATGATTCGAGGCAATAAATTAAAATTTTTTTTACAATGTAGTCGACATTGAACCTTTATTTATTAAAAAATTGAAATTAAAAAAAAAGAGAAAATATATATTGTTATCAGAAAAGTTATTTTAATAAATAAATTTTCATAAATGTAGCAAACTTGTTTTCGGTGTTTGAAACTCTTGATTAAGTCAAGTCAACATTTTTAAGCACCAATTATTAGACTAAAATAGTAGAAATATTTTCAGTTTAATTATCTTATATCAGTGTTTTATTTACTTATTATTGTAAAAGTAAACTTAAAAATTTATTCACGAACATAATAGATAAAGTTTAAATACAAAATTCTTAAAATTTTTTTTTTCAAACATTACATGGAAATTAACGTAATGAAATGCATTATTTTTTAAAATGATTAGTAAAGAAATGAATTTGTAATTTTTAGTATTTACTGTAAAATAAATTAATATTCATACTTATTTATATTGAAATAAAATCAATGATTAGATTCAAATAAATGTTGTCTTAAGTCTCAAAGAAATCATTGTTAGGAATTAAATAAATGTTAGATTTAATAACCAGAAGAAATTACAGGAAATATATTAATTTTTTCAATTATTCAATTTAAAATACAAAAACAATACCAAAATTACCATAAAATCACTTAAAAAATGTCTAGTCTCCTCAACGTGAATTAATTAGTGAATTCCTTATGAATTCTTCAACGCGAATGCCTGAAGTATTTACACCGGCGACTATGAACTTTCGAAGTATTCATAACTTTCCTCAATTCTGAAAAGCGCAGCCTTACGAAACTCAGATCTCGCAAGCTCGCAAGCTCCAATCCTTGGTTTTCTCTAATAAAGTGTCTGGTCATTGTTTATTAATTTCTCCCGCGTGTAGCCTCAAGGGCTTCCTTCCCATCAACAACTCGCTTGGAAGGATAAAGTCTCTACTCTTTCTACACTTTTCCCGATTTTCCGAAGAAAACTCGCAAAGAACTTTCGTCAGTAGGGTTTGGATCTTTGGTTTATTAAAGACGCGCCATATGAAAGCCCTTCAAAAGGATTTCCGCGGTTTATGAAATCAATCCACAATATATAAGCTTTTGAACGTGTCTAGTATATCGAATTCGCGACGAGGAAAAGTTTTAATTAATGTGTCTTTATAATAAAGCTCCGGTGGTAAACAAAAAAAAGTCTTCTTACGCGTATAGTGAATACGTGATATAAAATTAAACGAATATACAAGCGCGAAAGAGCGATTACTTTTGGGAGCAGTAGAAAAAAGAATGTAAAAGAATAAACAGAATGGCTGTCGTAATTCATTTATTGGAATTTTATATTCCCTCGAATGTCCGCGTGTATACGTCTCTTTCCATGTCACGTCGTATAAATCTTTTATTTACGCGACAAACTTTATTCTCATCCCTGAGCGTAAAAGGCTCTCCGTGAGAGCGCGCACACGCGCTTCGTTGAATTAAATAAGTCAAATCTCGAAAAGCAAACTTAAAAACTCGCAGTCGTCTTCTCGTGTATTATATATAGAATATACGTTATATATACAGAGGAAAATAAAGAGGAACCCCGACGAAGTTTGAACAATGCAACGAGTCGACGGGTATCAGCTTAGCTTCTTTTCCCCATTTGGAGTTGTATACTTGAGGAAAAGCTCTCGAGCCATTATATTCAGAGAAAAGAATTCTTTTTCAGCTTTCGCTTTCCCTCCTTTAATTTGACTGCTGCAGCTTCAGAGAAAGTGAAATCGATATTTAATTTTAACGATGGCGCGTACCAGCCGCTCAGCTTTTCACAAAAGAATTGCCGTTGTCCTCTCGCTTCCTCTCGTGTATAGAAGAACGAAACAGCCTCGGGAAATCCTTTCCACCAATTCTTCATCTTCTTCTTCGAGAGTCTAGGTTATACGCTTTCTGCGATATATAATACAAAGAAAAAGGAAAAAGAAAGGGGGAAAAAAATAAGTCCGCAAAGGACTTAGCGGAAATACGAAACGACGACGTACGACGACGTGGAAGACTAAAACTCGAAACTGTTCTGCGAGAGAGCAAGAGAATCGTTTTTATATATCCATCTTACGAGTCAGCGGCTTTTCCGGGAAATTTCGTTCTCAGCGAATCGAAAAAATATTTCTTCGTAACTCTAGTAGGAATGGAGAAAAGGCCCAGTAGTAAACTCGGACAGTTCCGATATTCTGTCAGAAGTACTGGTCAAATATTGGCACCGTACTTTAAAGCCAGTACTGGCCAAGTACTAATACTGTACCTTAAAACCAGCACTGGTCAAGTATTAATACCGTACTTTAAAGCCTGTACTAGTACAATACCTTAAAGTCAGAACTGGTTAGAAGTACCGTATGGTACCGTTCTTTAAAGCCAGTGCTGGTGAAGTTGTTCTGTATTTTAAAGTCTGTACCTGTACCGTACCAGCACTGTTCAAGTATATAAAACGAAAATTATACTGTATAATTTATTTGATGCTCAGTATCAAAGACTTCATCTCTGGTACATCTTTAAATCTTTATTTAATTGTAATCTTTCTCTTTGAAATTACACTTTGACACCGATTTAAAACTAGACCAACATGGTTGTTCAAGTATAGCGTTCATTTGTCAACGGTCACAGTTTTAACTTTGGTTAAATTCTAGAACACAAGCATTGAGTTAATACAGTATCCTAACTCTTGCCCGTTCTAGTCATCGCGATATCGTACCAAGATACTGACTTGTCGTTCCAGTACCGTCATTTATTATCACAAATAAATATATGCACTCGCGTTTGATGACTAAAAACAGACCCAGACTTGGACAACAACAACAACAACAACACGAACAACACCAGACTGGACTAATTAGCATAGAAATTGCTGCTGTACAATCAGAACCTATCAAAACGCTTCGCGCGAATAAATACTCCCACCCGTCGACTGGTACACCTCCCCCGCGCGACGTTTCTAATTAAATTCGCAATAAAAACGGAGCAACTCTCGCACAATGGCTCTTTACGAGCGCGAATCACGTCGCTCATTGAAAGCCGCGCGTGGAATTTCGACGGCGTTATACATCATGAAACCTCCGTAAAACTGCTGTTCGTCCCGAAATCGCGCGACATACGCTATGTGCTCGTAAACTAGCGCTTTAATTGCCTCGAATTAAAGCAAGAAAGAAAGAAAGAGAGAGAGAGAGAGAGAGTCAGAGTTTTATATATGGAACTCTTGCTCTAAAACGAACGAAACTGGACTTTTTCGTTTGTAGCCGCTGTTTACGAGTCTTCAGTGTTAATTGTGCATCCGCGTCTGAACTTTCAGGAAAGATGTAGAGTTGGATGAAAAGAAGAAATGGACACAATTATTTATTTGATGTGCTAAATTTTCGAAACCTCAACATATATACGTACTTTGATTGTGTGCACACATGTGTATATGTATTCGAAGTCACGAGAGGTTGATTCATTATTTTCATTAGCTTCTCTTGGAGAAGGTAAGCTATAAATTTTTGGAGCTTCGCAGAGACACTCCTCGTTGGCCAGTTTCACCTGGTAGAATGGATGTAAAGTAATGTTATTCATTGATTGTGATATTTCTTTAATTTCTACGGCAAGATCTAATTTTGTACTAATTTTATTATATTATTAAATAATGAAGAATAATTCTGGTAGTTTTGAACCGGTTCTGACAGTTATTAACAAACAAAACTAAGAGATTCAGAAAATTAAAAATATCCTAATGATGTTTAGATTGTTTATATGTACGAATGAATTAACGAGACATTGTCAATATTAGAGACAGATTAAAATTATATTTAGCTTAAGTACATGTAACAGAGAAAAATGAATCTTCATTTCTTTTGGATATCTAACATTAATATAGACGATCCATTTTTATGTAATAACGATATAATTTACATGAAACGTAAACAATTAGCAGATACTCAATAAAAATATACATTCTTTAAAAATAATATAATTAATAATTATAAAGCTTATATAATATTGAACAATCATTAGAATTATTTTTTTACATAGAATATATCTGCTGTATTATAGGTTATGGAAAAAAAAATTTTCACCTCCATTTGGTCAACTTCGTTCAAAATGGTGGACACGAAAAATTGTTAAAAAACAAAAATTTGTCTGAAGAGTAATGGAATATACATTGAAAATGAAAGGAATTTTTCCACTTTAAGTATGAATTCCGACAATAGTAATAAATTCTAAATTATTAGCTTTCTCCAATGGAAAATCGTCGAATTCAAAATTTTTCCAAATATCCATCTTTAATCTGAGGTTCCTAACATGAAGTGAAAAATGTTCTGATTAACGATTTTGCAGACAATCAACATTATTCATTGGAATCTTCAGTGTAGGAATATGTACGTTTTTACGTCGTTCCAGTAATAGCCAGTTCAGCTCAATTACGATTGAAAATGGAGATACGACGTAGCTATAGTTCTAGTATAGTTATCATTTGAAATTTCATTAAAGCTCGAATATCAATACCATCTCTTCTGCGGTACTGCATCCGTGAAATTATTATTATCGATCACTAAACTCAATTCACATCTACCTTTGCCATAATGCGATTTCAGTTTCAGTATATCCCGCGGGCTGTTCCATTCGCTTTCGTCGACGGTGGAAATATTCATTTCTACGTTGGTTAAATTGCTTAGAGCAGAGTTTCACTTGACACACGAAACTAGCGAGTAGCGGCTTGATTTTCATCTCGGATTAAGTCTTATAATTTCGAATTTCGCAAGAGGCTTCCAAAGAGAAGCTTTCGAGATACTCTACAGTTATACACCGTGTATTAATCCGTAATGAACCACTAATTAATGTATACGCGTTTGGGGAGGACAAAGTTTCCTCTGATGATGCTAAGCCGGTGTGTTTTATTGAGCAGGATTTAATTTGTATCTTGGAAATGGGTTTAAACTTTTCTAATTGCAAGGACAGGTGAGGAAGGTTTTACTTGCATTGTTTATTTTTATCAGTCTGGTATTCGTGAAAGTTTGATCCAATGAATTTTCCTCGTCGTCCTTCAATCAATAAACAGATCGTGAATAAAACATATTCACGTGGATAGACTATGTTTAATGCATCGCGTATTTCAGCTAGAGTTGAAAAGCTCTCAATTCCTGCTCTGACAATCTAATAAACTCTTTTTCTCCGTAAAAAAAGTAAAACAAGAAGCTTCGATAAATTCATCACCAAAGATTAGAAAAAACAAAGAGAGTCAAGGGATATATCCACAGACACACCAGGTCGAAAAACTTGCGAACGCAAGCATCGAACTGTAGCAGTCCCATCCTCGTCGTAAATCACGAAATGGGCGCGGCAAATAATTCAAAGCAGCAGAGTTCAGTGAGAGAGAGAGAGAGAGAGAGAGAGAGAAAGCTGCAGGAGAACTAGCCGCGAAAAGCGAAGCTAACCTCCTAATCTCGCGGGGGTAAAAAGTCGCCTTTATCGTCGCGGATGTGTATATGTTCCATTTCTACATATATATAGAGGTACAACGAAGGGCTACCGTCGATTTATCGTCGCTTCGAATCTACGGGCGAATCCAATTTTCGAGATATACGACGCGGCACCTTGGCAAGAAGCTTTTACGAGGCCCGAAAGCTCCAACGATATTTTCCACAATGCGCTCAGCGATTTACCGTTTGCTCTTCGCGTTTTGTCTTTGCTCACCAAGCTGCTGTTCTGTTGCTAGTGGTCGTTCAAGCGCGAGTTATATAGACGCAGTTGTCATGGCTTGGAACTGCAAGCTTCTTTATCCATTGTCTTTGAGAAGTCGGAAGGACGTTGTACGGCTCTTAGCAAAAGCGTTTAATAATTCCTATCTTTTCTTCTGATTCTGGTTATACTATTGTGGAAGATGGAGGAAGTAGTTATGTCGTTAGGGCAACCTTTTTCGTCTGGGCAATTTGGATCGCAAATTGGTATCTAATGGAAGCATTAACCACGTTTACGATTGTTTGTCTCCCACAACAGTAATTCATCGTTTACATCACCAACGAGAGCTGCGAGAACCAAAAAACAAGAACACAGACGATTCTTCCGATAAGATAAACACTTGCAGCACACGCCAGCATCAATCTCCAAGCGATTGACAAATAACGGGTAGCTCCCAAGTAATTTAAAGTCGCGTCCGCTCAATTTTTCCCAGCCCGTTTCTCGGGTTCTCTAGAAAGCGAAGAACTCGGCGAAACAAACAGACGAAAAAAAGACAGGAAAAAAGGGCAAGACGAGGGCAAGGAAACAAGGCGATAGAGATAAACGGAGCGTAAAGCGAGAGCGAAAAAGGGTCAGAAAGAAGAAAGAGCGAGAGAGAGAGAGAGAGAGAGAAAGGTTGGTTGGCTGCTCCGATAAGCAGTAGACTAGTACGTATCTCGGCGCATCTTCCGCTCCGTCGTCGCAGTCTTCGGCAGAAGCGAATACGCTGATGCCGCAGTAGATTCGATTCGGCTCGATTGCCCGAGGAGCCTTTCTTCTACCTGCACTACTACTTCTTCGACTTCTTTCAATGTATATACAATATATTCTTTTTCTTTTCATCTCTCGCGCCTAGTTAGTCGATAAATAAGACGATGCACTGCTGCAACACCTTCGTAAAGAGATTATCGAGATTCTTTCTCTTTACTACCATTTTTTTCTCGCTCGCTTTACCTTCTGAGCATTTATCGACGTTATTTACCGCGTGTTTCGCACACACTGCTCGTCGAGAATTTTTCCTTCGAGTGCGTGCGCGCTCTGCTGTTGGCGAAAAATCATCGTAAAGCGGTTGGTTTACGATGCGATGCTGCAGACCGGATATATACGCTTCGTATTTTGCGCGGACGGTAAGGAGGAGGATATCGCGGGGGTGTTTTTAGTGGTCCGTCTCTAGCAAAGCGAATTTTCCGCGAGCTATTTTTATTTCTTATCTGAACAGAATTTCCAAGGATTTATATATAGACACATAGACACACATTTATGTGGGCGATTTTCTGACAAATCGTCACTTGAAAAATTTTCTTTTGTTGGAAACTCGAGATATGCTTTAATGTAAGATTCATATACAGAAAGAATTGCGAGAATTGTAAGGGAAGCTGATCTTATATCATAAGATGAATAGTTATCGCATGGCACAAGTAGAGCAACAATTACAACAACAGCTTGTAGAAATAATATTAATTATCGGTATAAGTTTGGGTAATTGAACTTATTTCCAGTCCTGTCGTATACGTATTTCAACGTTCGTTTGAAAAAACATTTGGATTCTCGCAAACGACTTTTGGTATAAATACATTTGATTTGATTGCAAACCATTACATGAATTTTCAGATTTCGATAGTTAGGACGATTTTTCGTGTTAAAAAAATTTTAAGATTTTATTCCTTAACGGTACATCTTGAAGACAAATACATAAACATACGTCTTTTCGCGAGGATGATGAACTACTGAAAGTAGTCTAATTGATCTAAAATTTCTGTGGTTTTAGATTAACCCGTAAATTAAATGAGTTATTCTATATAATCGCCTATCAGTTATTTTAGTAAATTGCAAATCTTATAATTATGATCTTACTCCATTCAAGAAGAAGAGCTTAAATTTTAATAACAGAATAAATATTCAACTCAACATCAAAGTACTGTACAAATGCTAAATACTGAAAAATACCACTAGACATGTTTTAATCGTCGATTCGATATTCAAGTACTTGAATCATATTCAAGTACATAAAAAATACATATCAGCAATTGCACTATATTGACGAGAACATTTTTTTCTTTCTGTTACAGGTGAGTTCATCTTACGAGGCTAGTCCGATGTTATATCAATGCAATTTTGCAAGTGAAATTGTCAATCTTTCGAGGTAGTCTATATTTATTTCACTCTATCAACCGTCTTTTTACCTGTTTTCCTATCCGAAACTCCAAAGCTCTTCTATACCTCACTCTTCTCATCGGCAGCTTTCCGGTGCAGCCGTCTGGTCTCTCACGGGCCGTATACTCGCATCCCGTAAGGAGATTAGGAATATCGGCGAGGGAGTAGCTCTTGCCCCTCTAGACTTTCCTAGAGTATCAAACTTCTCCAAAGCCTTCACTCTCCTCGTAGCTCGTTACGCGCGAAAGCATAAAACTTGACGCGATTGTTTTATGGTAGCTTTGAGTGACGAGCCGATGGATTTTAAATAATCATCATATTCAAGCCGTTTACTGAAAAGCATTTTTTAGAATTTTCCGATGTTGATTTTTTTGCAGGATTTCATTAAAAATTTTTATCGCAAGCACGAGAGATACTAAAGTTTATTATTGAATTTTGCTGTACGCTTTTTCAGCGTGGAAGTTTAAAAGAGGGCTTGTCGCGTGCTAGCGTAGCGATAACAAAAATTTTTAGCTACTTCGGAGTTGATTATTTCGAAGCGCTGTGATGACAAAGTTTCGTTGTATTATTTTTTTGCGAAAGCTTCTTTGAGAACTGATTTGATCAATTTAATGAGACTGAAAAAAGATTGCGGAGGATTTCAGTGTTACAATAACCAAACTTTTGAACAAACAGATTTTTCTTTGGGGAAAGTATTCTGAGGTTTTCAATTAAATAACAGATTAAGTGTTTCAGATTAAAATAATTTCATCTTAAGATGAACTGTGGATGGCTACGGCTAATACGGTTGACCATTTGTTTGCCGATTGCTGATGAAATTTTTACTAGGAAACGGAAACTGATTTAACGAAAAACTAACCTATTGATTTAACAACTCTAGTCTATTGACAAAATACAATATGCAGTTTTTCGTCTCTGGTCGAAACTTCATCACAATTTGGTCAACAGCTAAATACGTTTGATCAGATTCTGGTGAAAGGTATTTTTTTTATTAACAAGTTAAAAAATCTAAATTATTATGTTAACCAACATTGTCGAATTTCAAATAACAAACATTCATAAATTCGTCACATTCCGGTAACAATCAATCCGCACGAGAAGCTTCATTACAACCTTAATACCTCCATAAAAAGAACTTCACCGGTTCATGTAATTCTCCCTCATTTATCTCCCTCTTGAAACTACCTTCATCTAAAATAATAACTTCCCACCCCGTGGCGTATCAATTTTCCGGAAATAAAAAAAAAGTATCCAAAAAAAGAAAAGTAGAATCGCGACTTAACCCACATTTTTCCACTGTCCGGCGGTAGCGTGCGTGCGGAAAATTAAACGACTTAATATTCTAACGTCTGCTCGCGCCTTGAAGCCCGGTGGGAAGCTTAATTTAACGGTGGCGGGAGTTCGCGAAACTGCTCTCTGCTACTGTTGGCCGCACGGATTCGATTAAGCTCTGTGTGCTAGCGTTGCATCCCGCGGATAATGCAATTTAGCCCGTGCCGCGTTCGCGCATAAATTTTCTTTAATCAGCGCTACTACTGCTGCAGCTACAGTAGTAGCAACCATTGTACGCTGGCGAAGTAAACGAGATAATTAAATGCCCGCTGCGGGCAAAAATGCTCGAGAATCGAGCATGGAAAGTTGTGAAAAACTGATCCGCGGGACAAGAGATGCTTATGGAGTGAGCTTTTGATCTTTCAGCTTTTGTGGTAGGTGAGGAGATGTTATGAAGGTAGAATATTTCATTTCCGTACGACGCTTGCGAGATTTCATTCTTTGTATTTTCCAGACGATAATGTTGTTAGTAAATTTTTATGTGGGACTTTTTCTCCTCTACTATCTTAGCTTATGTTTCAAATGTATGCGAAGATCATACATGGTGTACAGTTAAATGCAAACAAGTTTGTTTAACAAATTAATTTGTGATGTATAGTGGTGCATAATATGTTATACAAGGTATAACTGAAACAAGATTTTTTTAAGTGTGGTTATGCATTATTCAGAGCGTTAATTACGATTTTACGCGATCATCGGATCTATCGCTAGAGGGCGCAATGGGCAAATCATCATGCGATTACTGTAGAACAGAATTAGAAATTCAAATTGAGTATGATTATGTAGTATAATTTGAAACACCAATGTAGTATAATTTAAAAATATCAAATTTCACTGTACTTAAAATAAAAAATTTATATACATGTAAATAGAAGACTACAACAGATCATGGATTACTATTTAAATTCTAAATATTAAATGCATAATTTACTAACTAACTGTACAGTTGCTTTATCGGACTGTAATTAGTAGTGTAACCATCGCCAGTTTAAACATTTTAAAAATCATCTCGTTATTCTGCTGTGTAGCTATTATCAAGCGAGCAAGTCTTGGTTTGTCTTGTTTAAAACCTCAGCCCTTGCGAGCAACTAGTAGCCAGACTCCTTGATATTTCTCCTCCTTCCCTCGATTTCACGAGAAAAATATTAATTATCCTTAGTAACTAGAGGTAAAGCGTGGATCTCGTGGAAAGAAAGTTTTTCTCGAGACAAGGCTCTCGCTGGGTGAAGTCGACGCCGAGAATAAGAAGATCGCGGTCGGTCCGGGATAATCCGAGGAAATGAAAGGAAGCGCGGAAGTCCGTTCGAGCAAGAAGAACAACAATAAAACCCTGAGGTATAATTTGTCATGGAAGATGGGAATGAGAAGCGGATGTACACAGGGAGAAGAAACTTTTCCCATTATTATTAACACTTTATGCTGTACCACCGTTGCGACTCTGCCTGGCGACCCTTTGCTGAAAAGGGCCAGGCCTATTTGCGGTTTTAGCTTAATTTAACCCTCCCGAAACAGTGCGATGTAGCATTAGTTTATGAAAAATTTTAACCTTAATTACCTCCCATGTGGATATTTCAAAATTTCAAAGCGTCTTGATTGAAGAACGAGGTACGTAAAGTTTCTGGAAGTTATTTCAAACTCAATTATAAAGAAAATTTCAAATATCTTCAGGATCACGTTGAAGTATGTTCGACGAAACTTCAATCTACGAATGTATCTAGCTTATAATAGTATCTAAAAAAATGTTTACTTTGGAGCATCTCGTAAAGAATGGATACATAAGTTAAGTAGTAATATCCCTAACGTGTGATCCGTCCCGAAAAACAAACGAAATTCGAACTCTTCGTAGGATTTAACCCCTTTACTCCATCCCTCTTCGAACGCGCAATACCCCTCGGAAGATAGTAGAGCAACTTACATTCACACATACATAGGCCTCTGCGAACCTGAGCTGAATAAGGGATGGGACGAACGGACTACCTGTGGAAATCACGAAGCCGAATAAGGCGAACGACCGACTGATGTAACGAGACTACTACTGCTGCGCGAAAGCAGGTCAATGTGATTTCCCCCGACAAAGGACACGACGCGTCGGGGGTCGTTGCACTACCCCCTGAGGGTTGAATATCTTCTACTCTTTTTTTAAAGGGTTAAAAAACGTCTGCAGTTTCGAGGGCTTCCGACGAGATAACAGTTCGAGATTAGGAAACGTTGTTTTTGTTCTACGTCTGGGTACATTCAGCGACGTCTTTATGGGACATATTCATCAGTTGGATGCTAATCTTTTGAGGAAATTGTTTTTGAACTTTCTTGAAGTGATTATTAACGATGGAAGCAACTAGTGCCTTGGTTATAGCTTCTGAAATACCCTTCATCACTGGGAAACAATATTAGCCATAAATACACCAAGCGAGAAGGAGAGCCCCGCTCCAGATGACAGCGGAAATATATCGAAAGCTCAAAGACGTCGAGAACCGCGAAAAAAACCTTAAATTACCGCCGTAAAATCTATATTCCCCCCGGCACATCCACCGCGCGCGCAATATGGAATCGATCGGCTAAGTGGCCGCGCAATGTTTCTCGTCTCATATATCAGCCGTCGCCGATACGATTTTTTTCTCACTCCCTCTTCTGATTTACGTTCATACTAGAATGGGAAAACCCCTTGCTGAAAACGTTAAACGAGCCGAGAGAGTTCCGTCGCAAACAATGAACGTCGCGCACAAAGGGCTGCGATTTAAGTCACTTTATATTGCTAAACAATAAGAGCCCCATTATTATAAGCGTCTAGACGTGTAAAGAGAGTCTGATGAATCATTCTGGTGTACGTGATGTCTCTCTACCTTTACGTACGTGGATTAGGTGTGAGACTCTTTTTGCTCGAGAGAAACTTGTTGTATTAAAGAAATGGTCTATCGATGTTGTTGGTCATAAAACGATATTCAACTTGGAATGACTCCGCAACAACTCAAGGCAAATTTCTTCGGCAACTTTCGAGACGAATTTCTTCTACCTATACTCTCATATCTATGAAACATTTTAAACCAGAGAGAGAGAGAGAGAGAGAGAGAGAGAGAGAGAGAGAGGGAGAAGGTCAATGGAAAGAGGAAGGAAGACGGCCGGACGATTGACTTTTTATCGAACGATTTGGCGAAACTGCTCCCTACGGACTCCAGATAAGCTCCGTCCACTGTTCTCCCTCACGTCTCTTCCTTTTTTCAACCCTTCGCGCTGTTCTTCTTTTTTTCTCTCTTCTCCTCCACCTTCTGCGCTCGTACCTTTCGGATTTAATTGAATCTCTCTTAGCCTTTTCTCGCTGGAGTTTGATCGCTTAATTTTGCACGTCGCTCGAATCCATTTTCGTATGTGCAAAGCTCTTTCTCTCTAACCCTCTGGTCGAGAAAGCAATTTTGCCTTCCACTGAAAAATCTCTGTTGAACGATCGCTGGTTGCTGTTATACGTCGTTGAAGATGGATCTATATCCGGATTTTATTTATTAGGGTATGTGTTCACAGCCTTCCGTAGAACATTTTAAACTGACGAGTACGTGTACGAAGAGATATGGTCGAATTAAAAATGTCTATCAACAACGTGGCCGAACAAGTTTCAACGGCTACTTTTCATTGCGGGTTATAAAGATAAGACTCGTGGAAACACTCCGAGCAACAATCAAAGTTAACACCAAGCTGTAAAAGAAGCCTCTCCCACAGTACAAAAATAAACTCACCGGCTCGTCTAATGAAAAGTAGTAGCCCTTAACTTTCTCTCACCAAAACGTCTATACACTGACTCGAACGTCGTTACCTCAAGGAATACAGCCTCGTCCGAGTCAAACAATCGTTCAATTCTCGTGAACAATTGCAAAGACTACCTACCAACACTCTAATAAGTTTACCAAACAGTTGCTGCAGTAGTAGCATCGATCGTAACCCCCTCTAATCCTCACGTCAAAGCTCCTACCATCCCTCGCAAGTTTCACAATGACGACGTAAGTTCTACTATTTACACCTTCTCTCTCTCTCTCTCTCTCTCTCTCTCTCTCTCTGCAATAGCTATTCTATTAAGCGACGTTATATAGAAGACATAAGAAACTGGGTTCAGAGAGGGTAGTGCTAGGAAGAAATTTCCGGAAAGAGGAGAACAGACCACTCTGATCGCTGGAAGGAATCTCCAGTCCGAAAGAGAAGGGGGGAATAGTCTCTCCATTGTTTGACTTGATAAATGAAGTGCCCGAAGCTGTACGCAATCTCGGTTCTCTCCTACGATACAATGAAAAAGAGGTGTTTCTAACTCACGTCTGGAAATTCAGTCCGACGGAGCGTGTTTGGCTAGTATTTGTTTATACCTAGTTTAGTTGCAGAGAAAAATCAGTGAGATGTATGCACTTGTTCTCGATGATGTTGAAGATGTCTATTTAGCTAGATGAACTTGTTACCACGAATTCTACTTGTATTTATGCGAACGATGTTATTATGGTGTGTTTGAGTTACATTAAACTGGTTCAATGTTTAGCTTTGATTTATGTCTCTATTCTGCGATTCGTTATCATCACGTCAATTGCAATAACGAATGAATCGATATGCTTGGGCTTTGTGGTACATTCTTTGAAACGTAAGCAAACCTATGGGAGCGTTATTAATACACATTCAATCGACGATTAGTGTAATTAGCCTGTAATCAGCTCGGAATCACCCAAAGCTATGACTCGTTCACTCATGTGAAATAGCCACACATTTCTACTTCTCTCTGTCTGCATTAACAGCGATACACTCGGATTAATCCCGCACAATAAAATTCCCTCAGAGCTATCATAGCGAAAGGGATCCTTTGTTGCAAAGTTTCATCAAAACGTTCATTTACCCTCGTCTTAGTATGAAAAGCCATTCGAAACTTGTAATCCATTGAAATATCGAACGTCAAAGAGCCTTATACACATACAGAGTATACGAGCAATATCGATACCACCAGTCAGTTCAGTAACTCTTTCTCTCTCTCTCTCTCTCTCTCTCTCCCTCTCTCTCTCTCAAGACAAACTACGCGAGGGATGCGCGCAGAATAATATCCACCGTTGCGAAAACGGATTTTAGAGGTGCTGCTGCAGCAGCCGTTCTGGGTGCAGTGGTGGCTGTTCAGAGCATGTGTGTATGTGTGAACTAACTCGGCGGCTGATTAGTTCATTAATTATTGGCTAGGTTTGAAAGTAGTTAATTAGAGCTGGAAAGCTTGTTTGGGGATTTCAAAATTGGATTTGGTGCAACATCGAATCTTGGTATACTTTAGAGATAAGGGAATATATGC
Source organism: Apocrypta bakeri (assembly GCA_018906985.1). Taxonomy (NCBI): domain Eukaryota; kingdom Metazoa; phylum Arthropoda; class Insecta; order Hymenoptera; family Pteromalidae; genus Apocrypta; species Apocrypta bakeri. Next base: position 2,205,182 of record JACCIA010000005.1, on the reverse strand, counting down.
CTGTGAGAGACGATCCAAATCAGTTTAAAAGTTAGGTGATGAACATCACTAACGAATGTAACCATATTAAATACATATATAGTTTTGAACCGTAAACTAGCTACATTAGATAAGTATCTATTTATATAACTGAAAGGTATCGCAATAGTAGTGGGAAACTTGCCAAGAAAATTATATTGATTCGATGAATGTCTTAGAAGTGCAGGTGCCGACTCCTCTTTTCGTTCATCGATCTGGAGAAATCAGAAAGAGCGCTACTTGGAGACGTTCGAAAGGAAAATTCAGCCGGTTCGTAAACTCACCGTCTCGCACAAAAAGGGAATACGAACTAAACTGCGAGAAGAAACCTTTAGCTGGATTAGGCGCGAGTGAAAATCCTCGTAGAGGTTCCTCTCTTCGTCTGTGGCTTGAGTAAGACTTGATTTTGGCTCTCCTACTCGTAATCTATCAAAAGACTTGTGGCAACTTAGTTCTCGACCACTTCAAGAACTGCTGATTACATTTTTTTTGTTTCTCAGTATGTATCCTCTTTTTGAGGATTCCTTGGGATTAGTTGCAAAGTCAATGTCTTTCAAAGATGTAGGATTTAACGGATAATAGCATGCTTGAAGAAATAAGTTGGAACTTAAGTTATGAAAATCCATTAAAAAAATTAGATTCTCGAACAGACAGTTTTCAATTAAGTCCGAAGCCTGACAGTTGATTATAATCTTCATTGATTAAAAATGGAGGAACATTTACAAACCTTCATCAGTACACCTTAAGAGTCCGAATAAACAAGACATTCTCGCTCTCTCTCTCTCTCATTCCTCCCATAAAGACACAGCTCACTCGGAAGTATCTTCAGCGACTTGGGCTCTTATTAAGCACGGGAATGACCAGACCTGTCTCTATTTATATGAGACACTACAGAAGAGCTCCCTGCATCCGCTCGTTAATCCAAGAGAATCCCAGAGACGTAACCACCGAAATAGCGACGACGACGCGGCGTAACGATTATTATGAGAAGAGAGGTGATTGTGTAAGAGGTAGTATGGCGAGGAATCGTGAGCATCTTATATTTTCTACAAAGTACAGAGAGGAATTCTGGGCGTTTATGGGTGCTTTTGAGTTGCTTTCTTCTCAAAGGAGACGATGAGCTGCTCGCGATCGTATCATTCTGGGCGATCAGTGAAATGAGCTTTTCATTTTCACGCTTATTCAGCAGAAGAGAGATTTCGTTGTGTTTTTATCGAGTTTACCCTCTTGAACTCTGTTGTTGTTATTCTGAAGTCTTATGTATCACAGAAGAGATAAGTAAGTAGAAAGATACTCTTCTGGCTGTCGTTAAGTAATCCTTTGCGATTGCAATATAAGATTAGCGGTATAACGTTGTTGACTTATTACCTTAGACATTAAATTGAAAAGACATTCTCACCGAGTCGCGTTGTGTATTTCATCAGGCTTGACAGATAAACTTTTCCGGATCAAATTTATTACGGTATATTTACTACAAAGTCTACGTATACAGTAACTATAAAAGTGACATTGAGAACAATAAAGCTTCTTTACTCCGTCTACAATCGTCAGCATCAACGTCAGTGACGATTCATCGAAATATGCAACACTCAACGCATCAGTTCTCCCTCTAGACATGCTCGAAGCTAGAGACTCGTTGCAGTAGCGACGCATTATTGATTCCGCTCGCTATCATCGCTGATTGGCCTCCTCTTCTTCGCGGAATACAAACGAGCAGTAGTAGCATCAGTCTTTTATCTCTCTCGTGTGTACGTACGTCACACATCGCATATGACTCATGCATAATTCACAGTTAAAGGTGAGCGCGAGAAAACGCGTTGATCAATGGAAAAACTCGTGGACGACTGGATGACTTTTACCAGCTCTCGACAACAATGGGATTTCGTAACACAAAGGGTGTGCACGTACTCCGCCGTTGAAATTATCGGTGTTACAGTCGTCGATGCTGAGCTTTTTTTTATCGTCGATATACATGTGGGATCATGTTGATGGAAAAAAGCCTTTGCGGTTGGGATGTATGAATATACCAAAGGGAAAGGAGAGAGAGCTTTTTATGAAATAGGTATTTCTCTCTGCGGTTTTTGATTTTTGCATTGTCGTTGTGGTTACGGTTTCACAGAGACGAAACGAAAATGTTCTATTTGCTTTTTTTACCCTGAAAGCTTTGCAGTGTCGTTGGGAAAATCATACGTATGCTGTCATTGTTCCACAAGTCAAACACGAAATAGGTATATAAAATTCTTTGTCGCACAAAATAAAAAGGAAACATCACATCGGAAATCAAGGAAATTCGCAGCAAGGTTGTAAGACAAACGACGACTGATAACGAACCTGCGCTGATCTCTCTCCCGCAAAAAAAAAAAAAAGAAACTGCGTGGCTCCGGCAATTATCTTCGCGTTGCTACCCCGGGAATCTCTCCTTTTGTCGATGCTTCCCGCGTGAGCGCACGACATTGATGGATGCGCTCCCAGCCTTCATCCATCATTTTCTCGCTTCCACCGCTATCTCTTCACTCTTTTTCCTCGGGTTTTCGCGCTTCTATCGGCGTCGATTACTTGTAATTATAGAGAGGTTTCTCTACTTCTTTTTTCCCTTCTCCCCCTCTCTTTTTGATCAGAAATACACCGTGTTTACTTTCGCGGCTTAGGAATTAATTTTAACTGGATAAATTGAAAAGGAATGACTGGAGGATTTCTTGGATTATTTTTTTTCGCTTACAATATTTAAACGTCAGTTCGATTACAATAGAACCTGACTCGAAGAATCAGAAGATCTATTTGAAACTGAGACATCTCGTGAATATGATCGTCGAGAGCAAATTTGAAAAATGTCAATAACCGTGTAGCCTTTCCAAAATCTCGAAGAATTTCTGGGTTACGATCAGACGAGGTTTTTTCACGCGAGTCGCTCGCGTTCACGAGATTCTCTTGAACGAATCTTTTATTAGTACGGTGTGACTTGCGGCTTCTCTTCTGAATACGAATTCTTGATTTATCCGATCGAGGAAGAGACTTGGATTTTGATGTTCACATTCTACTCTCGTATAATTTCACGAGAAATCAGCTGTTATCGAAGCTTGATTAAATATTTATTTTTGTCATAGTTTTACGCACTTCATTTATGTCGAAAATGGAAGCTCTCGGAGCTTTTGATTCCTGATACGAATGGCCTATACTGATATTGTTCAATACTGTCTAATGAATCTTTGTTTTAGTATATTGGGATGATAGAAACGGATCAGAATTCAAATAATGTACGGGAGCACATTGTTGACCTGTTCAAATCATGCAGTTCCTGAATTATGGGTCTATATTTGAAACCTTACACAAGTTAAGCTTCTATATAAATCTAATTAGAATTTGGCATTCCGGCATAGGTCTGGTACGAAGAACTCTTACAAGTTCATGAATTACATTCAGGAATCGGTACAGTATCCATCCTTATTACTCCGGTATCGACTGAGGTGATAAGAATGGAAAGCTGATTCATCAATATTGATGGACAGTACTGCTTATAAACAGCCGCAATTGATCCAGTGTTGAATTATGGAACCATTCTTATTAGGGAATTCGGCAGGAAATTCAAAAGTTCAAGTCATTTCAGGAGATGATCTCTGAAGATATAGCTGAACCGCGATATTTAGCGTGAACTCGTGAGAGATGACTAGCTAGCTGCTTGTTCTAAGGCGATTACCGCAACAATTACGTTATCACCTCGCTGCGCCCATCACACTGCCTTTGCAAGAGAGAAACGTTGGATTTCCTCTCCTGTGGTCGGCTAGACTGCACCGAATTAATGGGGAGATCCTCTCTCGCTTCTGCGTCTAACCTCCTTAGTCCGGATTAGTACTGACGCGGACGGCGTGTCATTGGAACGAGCCGAGTCGAGATTTCCCGGGAAATCCTTTGCAAGCATCCTATCGCCCCTTCTGCTGTCCTTCTCTTTAGGCTGTCTCGAAGCTGCTTCTGCTGTTACTGCTACTGTAGAGGTTCATTATGCCCGCGGGGCTTAGCGCGAGAAAGCGATACTTTGGGGAAATACGTTGCCTGGTAAGCGTTTTGGTACTTATCCTCGAAATTTCACTGAAGTCCGTGTTAAAGATATTTCATTTTTCATATTGGGAGAATATATTATATATACATAGAAACCGGTATTGTAAAATTTTATGCCGGGAAAATTATGATATAAAATATTAACAGTGGCTCCATACTCTCGTCGCACCAAATTCTACTATATCGATTTTTTAAAAGTATCATTTCGATAAAAGACGCTATTGCGTATGTATGGTTAAGTTAAGTTCTTGACATACTTTATGTTATTGTGTATAGTTTGCAAAACACCCGAGCATAAAAGTGTCACATCAATCTAAATCTAGCTGGTGTAGCGTAATTTTAGTTTGCACGTGGTAAATATAATAAACGAATATTGCACAAGAAAATTTGTAGTAACATGTTATTACATGGTTATTAAGCAGATTATAGTGGATATGCAGTAGACGAATCTCATGCGAAAAAAAATCACATCGTTTCTTTCATGATGTGTACTCTATTTAAGCAACTAGTTATGTATCTAAATTTGTAATCTGTACATGTTTAAAAAGCTAATATCGCAGTTTCATAAACCTCAAAAATTTTCATCTCGAGCAAACAAAACAGAAAAAAATTAGCACAACCCCCAATTTCACTTACGGCAAACTGCATATTAGACTGCACTTACCACCAGTTGGCCATTCGACACGTTCGCATGAGGTATTCTAGCTTCGCTTCCGCTGAGTATACATACAGACATACACATACACTCATATCGCACGGGAATAGTGGAAAACTGGTGTGTGCAGTGCGCGCGAGCGAAATCGTTAAACATTTCCCTTCGAAAATGGTATAACGCGGAAATATCCTCCCCCCAAGGTATAGCGGAAACTCAATAGCCATACTGAGGAAATATACGAAAATGAGTATACCCTCCAGGCTATTTTCATATTTAGCGTTCTCTAACAACATTATTTTTTTCCCCTCCCTACTCCCTACTCCTCATGCGGTAGTTCTGCGCTGAACGATTTGGTTGGAAATGTTCAATATTTAATAAGAAGCTAAGGATAAGCTCGTTTTCCTAACTTGGCAACAAAACAAAGCAGGAACAGTGGAGACGGCAAAACTATATAACTTGATACACAGAGAGTAGCAGCAACGGCTGCAGCTCACCCGCAGACAACTTCATCACGTGAGTTTGTCGCTGCAAGGGCTGATCCTCTCTCTCTCTCTCTCTCTCTCTCTCTCTCTCTCTCTCTCTCTCTCTCTCTCTCTCTCTCTCTCTCTCTTCGGTGCCGCATAAGCCAGAGAAAGGATCCTCATATCCAGCGCAACTCTCTGCAGCAGTGAGGACGACCGCAATAGTTTCCGCCAGCAGCTTGTGTATATATCGTGTACACGCATACACTCACTTGGCTAGCGTTAGACGAGAAGCTTTAATAAAGGGCTAGAGCGAATATCGGAAGGATAAGCTGCAGCGCCGGCTAATTCACCGCGAACTTTATGCGTGTTTTGGCCGAACGCACCAATCGGAATTTCAAATTTCCTGGCTGTACGTAAGGCAAACTTCGATGGAAAAGCTTTGGAATATTTCGTAGAGGGTATATTATTAAATATGTTTTCGATGACGTTGTTTTGACAGTTGCTGTTTCCCAAGTGATTTAGGTTTCTGGTGCAGATATTTTTTTGCCATTCCAGGACCTGCACTAGAAGTAAGAAAAGAATGACGGAATAGGAAGCTATTTGAATTTCAATCTCGAGGTTGAGCTGTTTGTTTGAGCCGATTATTGAAAAGTATTCTTAGTTTTGCTCTGGATGGTATTTGTCATCGAACACCTCAACTCCGAAACGTCGCGATTTTGCCACATATGTTCAGCTTCAGTTTAGAAGAAATAATCTGGAGCAGAAACTATTTTCTGAATCTGGCCTCCAAGTTTGTGACTAACGGATACTTAAAATGTTATAATCAATTTTCTTAAAAAACATTTCTAAATTCATGATTTCGTATTGAAAAAGTGATGTACATTAAGATTGTGTGGATTTAATTCGCGACGTTACATCCCGAAATGTCATAATGTTTATCTGATACGTGAGATCCTTCTGCAGATAGTTGAATATATTGATGAATGGGTAGTATTATTTATCGGGTTTAGTAATAAATATTCAAGGAGCATTTCTGGTGATTTCGTATATAGTTTTGACCATTTTCTTCTAACGAGTGATGTTGAATTGGCCAGTAATTGCCCAATGATTGTAATATCGTCGATACATGAGGAGCATATTAGGCGATAGCTGCTGAGCACGCGTAGATTAACAGTTCGAATGTAAAATTATAGACCATGTAATTACTAACCAGTGATCTTGCATTAGTTAGTAATTGCCCAATGATTGGGGTATCATCGATATATGACCAGCACATAACGCAATAGCTGCTGAACATGCGTAGTATAGAGTAATTTTAGGTTATGTTAGAAATTAACATGACCTAAAAGTACGTCATATAAAATCTGATTTTCATCGAGAATTACGGTTGTTTTTTTAACGATAAAAACTATGTCATTTCTAGATCCAGCTTTGGCAAGAAAAGAAAATTAATATGATCAAACTTAAATTTTCGTTGAAATAATACAGAAAAATTACAAATTTCCTTAAGAAATATGTTTTTTTCGAATGAAAAAGTAATGACAGTACTTTTTAAATTGGGGACAAGAATGAAATAATATTGCAGTACAGAGAAACATTTTTACCTCTTTTTCGTCTACCTCTTTCACAACGACAGACACAGTAGATAGAGAATTTAAAAAAATAAAAATTTGTATGAAGAATTCGAGTATACATAAATAGTGTAAGAAATTTCTTCCGAGTTGTATAGGTTGAATATTCTGGGAATTTTTCACTAAAAGATCAGAAAGATAAAAGATCTTTTTTATCGAGAAATATTACGTCGGAAATTATGGTCTTGAAATTACTAGATACTCCAATAATGAACTGAAAATCGGATTAAAAATAAGAAGCTCTTGATGTAACAGACACATTTCTAACATTTAGTAAAGACATTACTGGGACTATCCAAAAAAATCGTTTTTTGAAAGTCAAACTATTATTCCCAGTATAATCAATGAAAAAAGCATTTCTAAAATCACACAAAAATCACAAGAACCTCAACTGAAAATTTGCAAAAATTTCGTCAACGACCGAACAATATTTCATCGCACCGCGAATAATTAATACATCGCGACAAAAAGCTTTCCTGGAAATCCTTCATTTCGACTCGACGGAGCACAAAGAAATCCATCGCCGTAGGGGGCCGATAAGAGCAATCCACGCGAAATTTGACATTCAGATTGACGCGCGCGCGCACAAAGACGTCGCGACAAAAAAAGATAGAGAGAGAGAGAGAGAGAGAGAGAGACAAGTTCTGTCGAATCGATCCAGAGAGAGAAGCGTATGTATCGCAGAGGGAATAAAATTTGCCTACGTTATTCGCCTCGGAAAAGACGAGCACGACACGGGCGAAATCCGGGATATGCACGAATCGCAGGTGCGCGAGGATAATTGCGGTCGCTTGCGTAAGCCGCGGCTCTCGGGAAATTCGATTCGCCGCGAGTAGTGCGTGAGCGACGATTTGGAAGCTTTATGCACGTATAGCTAGATATTTTCAGTTGAAAAAATCAAAAAAAGTCCAGTTCATCTGTCTCTTGCTCTATTTTTTATTCTACTTTGATGCTTTTTTGACGACGTTGTTATGTGCTCGCGGTTTGCAATGCAAATAAAGCCTTGCGATACTTGGACACAGTTGAAAGCGCATCAATGGACGCATCGAGTTTGTTAATCCCATTGATTTCGTTCCGCACGAATCTAAATCCGAGAGAGACAGGCGATGCGCCTTTGTTCGGGTTCATCGTACCGGATATCACGCGATACTGTATACAGGAGGCTCCTTTTACGCGAAGCTCTGAGAGAGAGAGATAATGGCGCGCGGGAACGCGATCACAGACCTAGACTACCGCTGCGCTGGACTGTCGAGAGATAGGAGGAGAAAAAAATATGAAATTTAATTAAATGTCTGCTGTCCTCATGCTGGATAATTGAAACGCCAAGTCCCGAGCAGATGTTTCGCGTGTGCGATTTGCCCGATTTTTCGAAATGTAGGCGAAAGCTCTGGGAAATACGGTTTCGCTCAAGCTTTTTTAGCGGATTTCATTGTAATGAAAATGGAACGATTATGATGGAGATGTATTCGCGGGAAAATTCACGGATCTCTTTTTTTTACAAACAAAAAAAAAGAAAATAATAGAAATTTACCTAACACAATGCGAGAGGTGGAAATTTCAATAGTCACGCACGATTTCTCTCCATGACAAAGGGCTAAAATTAATTCAACTCCGGCACACACAGAATCTCCAACGTGTTCGCTCCATTACTTCCCCAAAACTGTAAATCTCCCCAACACACCCTAAACACAATATCCCGGGCTCTATGTACAGAGAAAAGAACAAAAGCTCTCTCTCTTTCTCTCAGCCCTTATCGCAAGCTCGCATCGCGTAGAGGAAAGCACGAAAACGAACGCTCCGAAGATAAAGCCGAGAGGACCAAAATTATAAAAGTCATAGAGAGTATGTGTTTGTGAGAGAAAGGAAGAATTTCAAGATAATTGTCCGGCTATCAGCGGAATTAATCTCAGCGCAAACTCCACGGATCTCCTTCGTTATTAAATCTTAGTAGAGCCTAACGAACTTTTGCTTTTTTCCTCTCTTTTTTTTTAATTGAAAGCTCGGGCTTGAGCGAATTCAGTGGCTTCTGTAAATATAAATAAAAATAAAGTCTTTATCTTTAAACTTTATTTGGGATTTATTCATTAAAATGATAATAAAATAGAAATTGTTTGAACTGGTAAAAATCACGAGCTGGATCTTCTTTTTCGGCAAACAGTAGTACCAGGCGAGATTCGTCAGACGGCCAGGCAAACAGTAAGATTGATTCTTGAAACGAAATAAATTAGAGGAGTACTCGCTGTGATTCATGTACAATTCCGTGCAAATAGAGAGTGGAAAGAGAGGCGAGCTTGGAAACATCGCGTTAAATTAAATCTTTACCGAGTTTTCTGTTGAAGAAAGAAATCGGACGAGGATTTTTTCTGAAAGTGTAAAACTTTAAAGACGTATTTTTACGACTGGATCAAGATTATAGAAACTAGTAAATATGCGATAAAGTACAAGACTGATTACATGAAAATCTGTAATAAACTGTGTACAGAACTGAAGATGAGAGCTTATTCAGAGCTATATATATTTTTAAATTTTATTTAGTAAAAAATACATTTGAATGCGTAATGAAATAGACGAAATATTTTGAAGAAAATTGAAGATTTTTACGTCTGGTCGACTGCTGATTCCCGATGGTTTTCGATAATACCGTTCAACGAACAATAAATTCTGCTTGTCTGAACTTTCATACAGAAGCTTCTCCTACCCTAGAAAGCTATATTTGAATCTGCTATATCAATATTGCAGGGACCAAACGTTATCATTGTGATTGTGATTCTATTCCCCGATGAAAAATCAAAAATCCCCTAGTAAGAATCGACAAATGACTCATCACTATCGAAATATCTAACCAGTACTGGTGACTAATATAGTATATACGTGAACTCCCTCGTACTTCCAGTTTAGATAATTCCCTTCAGTTTTAACCATAAACCATAGTAGTAAAATTAAAAATCATTTTCCTAGATCCTCTTTCCATCAGTAGGAAAAAAATCCGCTATACGGAAAAGCCTGAAGTCTGACAATTGAATTAAGATTACCATCACACGAAAGTTCTCTTTTGCACCACCTATCATCGTCATCGCGTCATCGCTGCAAACGCGTCCCAGCTCACATACACGGTCGTAATACCAACCTTCCTTTGATACTCCTCTCTTGCTGCTCAATTTCCCGTGTTCTCTATCACGCGAGAGACTAACTCACTTTGCCGTCTCGTCGTATCTCTGGCAAAGCATTTAGGGCTACGACAGACAGCTGCAACCCCGGCGGAATTAGAATCTTCTCCCGCGCTTTTTGTACTCTCACTCTCTCTCTCTCCCATAACGCGACGTTTAGACTGCTACTGTACACAGTAAGAAAAAAAAATAAAATACCGCAGCGTGTGAGTGCATGTGTACGTGTGTGTATATGTGTGTATAGAGAGGAGGTGAGGGACTACTTTTGTTTACTCTAGGAGCCGTCTTTTTTAGTGTTTGGATGCCGCGCACGTGTTTGGAATGCAGCAGTCTGTATACGCCGTGAGCCTGAGCGTTCCGGAATTAGAGGTGTGTTTTTCAGCGAGATGTGTATTTGGGTATTCCGCGAGAGCCGAGGCGAGGAGTTTGCGGAATGGAGAGAGAGAGAGAGGGAGAGACTCGGTGAGGAGGGAATTTAGAATCGTGATGCTGATGGTTGCACTGAACGTCCGAGTTGTTGCTGCTGTGGCTCGGATGAAATGTGGAAATGGAATGGCTTTTATTGTGTTTGTTGAGTTTTGAAGCAAATTACATTTTTGGAATAAGAGACATGTACAGTGTACACGAGTGGACTAAACGGTGCCGTAGTTTTCACGTGTGATGTAGGAAAGCTTCAAATCACTGGTAACAGAACATCAAATTAGAAATAATTCTAATTATGCTTTTATGAAGATTATCTTCTATTCCTAGTAGATTGACGTACATTCATTTTCGTATATATCTGAAGCTATATGCTGACCAGACTGATTTCGGATATTAACATTACTTAGTCTATTATATGTGCTATTTATATAAGCTAGCACATGTACTGTATGTCTAATCACTGGGTATTCTACACATTTATACTACGTATCTCTACATAGTATGTGCTATTGTACTGCATATGCTGTACATCCCTATACAGAGTGCAGTACACGCTGCTTAAGGAATATTATCAGTTCGCTACGGAATTCTAAATAACCAAATATTATATTTAAACCTTTAAGTCATGCTTAATTGTCGAGCGGAGATTGTCAATCATCACTTGAACTGTTTCGATCGATAAAACGGACTTGTAAAAAAAGCCTTTTAAGCGGGAATGTAAATCTTCCCTATGAAAACACCAAACCCTATCACTATCCTTTCGATGTCTCAAAGCACCTTTTCAATCGACATCATCTAAATAATCTTAAGCCCATTGAACCCGGCCGCAGCAATCGACTTTTCCTTCACACCATCGGCGTTGAATCGTCCCCCTAATAACCCTCTGAACTCTCCAACCATACGAGACCCTCCCCCACTCTCACCTAGAAGGCTAATTTCAGTGCTAAAAGGCCGTCTAGTCAGCTAATTACCGGCCGGGCGACATCGGCCCGCAATGGTGGTGTGTCTCTCTGCCCCGGAAGCTCGGACCCTCGCTTTTCCATTTGTCAGACCGTCCAGCACGTGTAATTTCCTACGAATCGCCACGAGACGCTCTCGCCAATTATTAACGGAGAGTTAAGGATTTAAACGCTCTTGTACGTGTGTAATTTAAGCGTTTGATCTGCATCTTCTTATTAATTCTGGCGCTAAAGCGACGTATGAGGCTGTTGGATCCTTCAGTGCGGTAGAATCTCATGCGACAGACTTCTACATGTGTAACAGTGCGCACTTGATGCGATGCCTTAAGGTCTTCAGTTTGCAAAGTGACGGTAAAGCGTTCACTATAGCGAATAATGTTTATTAAAATATTAAAGTCGACGTAATCTCTAAAGCTTCACTATTTGGTAGTGCATTATATTAAAATAGCTTTTTCCTAAAGTGAATATGATTACCTATTTGAAAGGTTTTTAAATGTTCGATTTAAATGTGACAAATATAAGTTTAAATAAGAATTATTTTCGAATATGAGACGTATTAAGAGGTGGATGAGAGATCGAAATATATTCGACAAATAAATACTATACATTTTAACAATAAATGTACTACATTCGAAGCTGATGGTTGAACTGTTAAACATTCAACTTTTTGCATTGTTGAGTCAGTGATTTTTATTATTATTTAGAAAAAACAATTTCACTATGCTTGTCTGATTCTTAAATAACAAATTCTGAACTGTCTGGTTCTTTCCAATTATTCAATCGATTTATTAATTATCTGAATATTCATTTGAATTCTGAATTGGCTGATTGTTGAACGCTTTTTGCATTCGCGGTTTCTGAGATTTAGTTGTTAATTTAAACAAACATAAGTATGTCTGGATGCTATGATTGATAAATATTCACTAGATAAACAACGCGGAATGTCAAAGTTATAATTCAGATCCAATGTTTTTTAAACTTATGATGTGACTATTTAATTCTTAAACGAAAAATGTATCTACACTAACCAGTCACTAATAGAATTGTTCGCTGAATTACCAACCAGCAATTAATTGTTTCAATTCAAAAAATTCTTCATTTAATTCGTAAAGTAATTTTCTAGTACAGTGAACTTGTACAAGCAAAATGATCAAACATTTAACGAAAATAAACTACAGTCAAACAAACTTTCGACTTTCCGTCAGTTTCTCTCTAAAATATTTCAATTGCCAATAATTCCCGTCGCTTCTCTCACTGAGCTTTTGTTTACATCCACATTAACCACTTGAACATGGTAGTAGCATGCTCCACTGCACCATCTGCAGTTCGCGTAAAGTTGACTGCCAGTTCTGCATAAATTAAATCGAGCTTTACGTACACACACACACATATATATAGATACATACATATATATTAAATATAAAACATGAAATATGAAATGCTGTTCACTCAAAACGTTTCTTTCACTGTTGACTCTGACAGACGTGTATACTGGCAGAAAATCCAATCAATATCACAGAGATGAAAACTTCCCATCTCATCGGATTTCATTAATTATAAACATAGCAAAATGGAAATAATAACTCGATTATTTCGTTTTTTCCTTTCGCAAACGCAGTAGCGCATCTAACATTAATAATCAAAATAATATATAACATCTATTCGTTCGAAAAACCTATCGATATTCTGCACGAACTCTTGGTATATAGTTTTAGCAAACAGTAGCGACCACAGAGACCCGTTCAATTTTCCACTTGGAAAAAGAGCTCGAAAATGTTCGCTCTTTGTACAAAACGAACATTGTTTAACCCTTTTCAATCGCAGTAGCGTCATGATCGTGAGCGATAATTAATTAATGCGTTGCGTTAATTAACAGTCAAGGACGAGGTCGTCGGTTTCATTATAGTGTCCTGGAATTTCGACGAGGGATTCCGCGGGAAGTGATATAGGGGTGTCGCTTAGTTAGCTGCTTTGTCCGGCGTCTTATGCCAAAATACCGCAAGGTACTATCCCAATATGTGGTGAGAATTTGCGAAGGTGAGTGAGGGGATCAGAGGATAAGAAGTTCATTTTTTTTGTTAGTGATTTGCTGACTAGTTGGGAAAGAGAGTGTCTGGAGAGGAAATTCCGCAGTGATAATAACGACTATAAGGACATGTGATTATTTCGAAACATTTTGCGTGGGATTGTGTAATGAGAATTTTTCTTGTTGGTTTGGGTAGTCTCTCATCTGAAATAGTGTTTGTACATGCTCGAAACTTAATAAGTCCACTGAAAGAAAAAGTGTATTCAATTTTGTCAACAATTTTGTCGCTATGAATATGTAATTTCATTATTGCTCTAGAGATTTGAGAACATATTTGGTTGGCCATTAAAAAGTGAATAATTTTTTTAACATTAGACACTCATAGCAATAAGGATTACATTTTATTCGGAATAAAAAAACTTAACAAATAATTTCTGTATTTTCCGTTACAGGTAAGAATCGTTATGCCAATATTCCGACGTGCTTCGAACGCAGTGAGTAAAAGTATAAAAATAAGCGAAAACTGATTATCGCTTGTCTCTTTCGCCGTCATACCTTCTCGCGCCATACAATGCGACAATGTACACGTGTGCAGTAGTCTCAGTTGCCACAGCTCATTGTCCACGTTATCTCCCAGAGGTATACCAAGCCTATTGTAACACGCTTGGCAACTGGGACGCGTGTGCATTTCCGCACAACCTTGAATCCCATATAACCGAGAAGAAGAGAAGAAGAAGAAGAAGTAGAAGAAGAAACCCCGACAGTAGTACGGGTACAGCTTCGATCGGACAGGCAGTTCCTCCAGTCTCATTGTTCGTACATCTATCCCTTTTTATAGCACAGTTACGCAAGCTCCGTTTTGTATGGAAGACCTACTTTCCAGCTTTTCTAATTTACCATTACACTCGACGTGTCTACTCATTGTCATTCGTATGTCCATGTCAAGGACTAATTCCAATTCATATATTTATATATGTATATGTATAAATAACCCTTGTCATCGTCAGTGTGACCATCGTCCATTTCACCCCATCAATCCGCACCATTGTACCTCCTCCCCCGACTGCAGCAGCTATATACAATTTCGGCACGCGCTTGCGCACTGCTTGCCGGTAGCAGCAGCAGCTCACTTTCTCTACAGCCTCGAGACTCCGGTGCCGGGAACATCAGTGGCCCGTGAGAAGCCCGTAGCGGCGCACCGCTCCCTTTACGCTCTCTAACGTTGCACACAGTCATGTGCTGAGTTTTCCGTTCAGTCGGGAGTGATTGCTTTTTGTTTACTCGACGAAGTTGGATTTTTACACACGCATAATATATATATAGATACAGTTTAATTTACAATGCTGTCGAGCAGGATGGTAATGTCGAGGAGTGAGGTTTTTTACTGGTTCTTTTTTTTTTCTCGCTGGGGTGAAGAGTGTTGAGAGTTTTACATTTTGCTGTGTTTTTTCTTTTCGATACTCCTTACAGTGTTCAGGTGTTTGTTTACTTCGAAATTCGTTACGCAAAGCTCGCTCGTAACGCAATTCAATCTCGTACACTTTGAAACGAGTTTTGTAACGAAGTTACAGATTCATTTGAATACATCCGGTGTAGAGGACACTCGGAAAGAAAGTTTGCTTCTCGTCGATAACAAGGATAATTTAATAATCACCGATGACACTTTCTTTTTTTTTTAACTTCGATATAACAATGACATCAGAATCAAAAGAAGAAAAAAAACGATAATTCTGTACACAGAACAATCACACGTAACCACTTAATCTAGAGAAAAAAAATAAAATTCAGACATCATCCATCAATCTCGTATCGTAATCGAAGCCAGCCACCCCTTCACGGTACACCTTCACCTTCGTCACTCGACCGCGACCTTTTCCAATTAAGCCTCCGATAGCACCGGCAGCGCGTGTCGTTGAGCTGCTTCCAGTCATGTAACCTTTTCTACTTCGCCGATACAAAATCGAATAAAGGTGTTATACACACATATATATATGTCTGTGTGTATGTATGTGCACATATAGCTATCAGCCTAGTCGGAGAGATTATCCGAATGGAAAATGAAATCGTCGTCGATGAGGCGCTTTTGTTTTCGTCGATGAATGTTGCAAGAGATAGAACAAAAATTGGAAAATATTTTGCGATTTTACCTCTGTATAGTCTTGATTGGATCCCGCGCCAGATGAGATTTTTCGTTTTCAAGCCTGATTGGCTTCGAAGGCGCGCGTGCGACGAGCTGTCTGTTTTTAAACGGATTTTTTTTTACACCGAGCACTGGAAATCAGACTCGAATTTTTTTGTTTCAACGTCGATATGCGCTGCTGATTGGAGTTTATTGAAAAAAAGGAAAATATTGTTCGATGAGATACGAGTAACACATGTGTTTAAAATGAAAAACTACGCGAGTCTCTGCGCGCAGAGAAATAAGCTTCTTTAAGTGAAAAGAATTCTTTTAAATAGAGACTTAAGACATTGTTGTAGAAAAAATTGGAAAACTAGGAACAGCTGAAAAGTGATATAAAAATAAAAAATTGTCAATAAAAAGACATAATTATTTTCATTCGTATTAAAAGTTTGGATTCTCTATGATTTTACGACGGTATTCGAGATTATTTCCTTTTTAATCAACTAATCATATAAAAAGCTGTGAATATATGTGAAGTTTATAAGCCAAAGTAAGAATAAAAAATTATCAGTGAAATGTAACAGATACATTTGTATGAAAAAATCAGATACTCACTGAAATAGGAATTTAATTTAATTTGCATTCATATATCTTAAATCGTACGAAATTAGCAAAAAATTATATAGAAACTGTCATTCCTTTAAAAAAATTTAAATCTATCGCTATTCCATAAATTTAGATTTACAAAAAATAAAATGAAATTCGCAGTAATTAAAGTCATGTATGACCAGATCAGTTCAAACGTAACTACCCATTATTAATAACAATTTCAGTATTTACCTCCACATAGATTATTTCGCGGTCGCGCAATCTTCGATAATCGAAAGCCTGTTCTAATGGGACACACGGTAATAATCCACAGCAATAACGTCCCCCTTGTAAATTTTGTTATAATCTCTATCTCCGTCTTTCTCGATACATTAAATTCACCGATGCTGCGCGTTAACCGCAGCGTATCAGTTTAACGTAAAAAATATACGATAATTCGAAGGAAAAATTGTTTCCTCGGGTAGTCTCGATAAACAATACCGAATTCTTAATTATCTATTTTTCCGATAAGCCACAGACTGTACATACGACAGGGACAGCTTCCACCTTGTGCACTCAGGGCTTGAGAAAAAAAAGACTCGCGAGAGCTTTTCTCGTAAAATATGCGAGAACGCGGTACAGCTTGTGGTATAGCTCGTATCTCTTTTTTCATTTTGTATTAGCTACTTTATTGGGAGAAGAAAATAAGCGAGAAGAAAAATCGCGTGGCTTTAAAGTGTATGGAGATACAAACAAAATGATTATATTTCATTTTCATACGATTAACATATTTTAATAGTCCGTACGAGAGACGTAAATTATTCAAACTTATGAGTACGACGTACTATTGCATGTGTGTCTATGTATATGTATATATATATATATATAATCGAAGAGATATGAGAACACGCAATTATGCTTATGCAAATTTACTGTAGTCGACGATCGATAATTCGATAGCAAAGTTTTCGCGATTAAATTAAAGCTCACGTACTTCTTGTCGTAGCTCACGAATATAATCATTAAGCACATGGTTTTAATGCTTCTATTGGCTGTTAAAAAGAAACAAAATTATTCGGGGTGATTTATATGTGAAAAGAAAAATTTGTATTTTGTCTTGAACTTTGAGAAAATAGGTGGGTTGGCCATTTTTGATAACTCTAATTTCATAAAAATTAGGATTACATTTTATTCCAAATCAATAAACTACCTTAAAACCCTTGAAATATATATTAACGTATAATTTCTGCTGTGTTCTTGCTGAAAAAATCAATTTTTTTGTTCAAACTGATTTTTGGTTGCCTCGAGGGGGCAAGACACCTTTAAAATACAAATTACTAAATTCAAAATTTGTAATATTTATAACAATGCAGTTACAATCTACATTTTTTTTAATTAAAAAAAATAGTTTTATCTTTAATTTCTAAGGTCTAGCTCTTCTATAAGGCCTTTCGATAGTTAGCATAATAAAAAGTTGAAAATTCACTCATCCTAGGATTCAAAGTCAACCTTTGGATGGATTGATCTCAAAATTGGTAATTAAATTTTTTGTTGTAATCCTTTCAATATGAATGTAGGGGCTTAAAATTAAATATATAGAAAAATTATTACAAATAAAAAACTGGGTTGTTAACCTATTATTAAAAAAAAATTACACATTTTAGAGTGTCGAATTTCTTCTAAATATGTAATTCTCTACATTCATACTGAATGGAGTGTATCAAAGACTATTACTACCAGGTTTGGCTTAATCTTTCCATTGGTTGACTTTGAATCCTACGGTGAGTGAATTTTCTACTTTCTGTTGTAACTAGCTATCGAAGGGATTTACAGAAGAACAAGACGTTTCAAATTGAAGGTAGAATTGTCTTCTATTATTAGAATAATTGTAAATTATAATTACATTATTATAAATATTTAAAATTTTTAATTTAGTAATTTGCATTTCAAAGGTGTCTTGTCCCCTTAGTAGAATTAGAGTAACTGCAGTGGTCAGACCCTAAACGTTTTTTAATTAAATATAAAGTCAGCCGATTTCCATTTAACAAATTTTAATCTCAAAGAACCATAACACCTTAAAATTTGTTAAAGAATACTTTACAATATTTTCAAGACGTGTCGGTGTAAATATCTATTTTTGAAAAATTCTCGGCAAATAAATATTTCCTATTTTTCGAAACTTCGAAAAAAACGACTAATGACACAAAAAGCCCCCATATAAGTTATCGCTGTATCAACCGTAGTTTTTCTGCCGGAAAAGGACAAAAAATAGGAGAATCCCAGCCAACGAGGAAAAAAATGAGATTGAAAGAACTAGCCAAAACAAATTTGTCGCGTGATTTATTCAATGCCGAAGTAGGAACCGCAAGAATTTTAAGCGTCCTCGAAGGTCACTGTATAGTATCGACCTCTGGACCATTTTCAGGAGAGGAATCTACTAATGATCCTGCAGTAAAAAAAAGAAAAAAGAAAGTACGATAAAGCGCTAGACGTATATCCCGATGTTAACTAAAAATCGTAAAACCCTTTTTACTGCCCGAGCCGATTTACGGCAGTTGAGCCAACAATCGAAGATGTGCAGGTTATAAAACAAAAAAAAAAGTTTCGCGAAATTTTCTTTCTCGCTAGCCCGAGCGCGCCGGCTGATGGTAATTAAATAACTTTGGGAGCGCACGACATTCGTAAAATTTGCATATTAACCGGAGGGTTGGACGCAAAAAAAATTATCCGTGGCTGTCGTTCGTCGATTTACGAGCTTTGCAGACGCGTTAAGCAAGCGTAGCGCAGTCGAATTAGTGGGAAAGTGATGTATAGTTGATAAGAAATAAAGGTGTATATGGTTTTTACAGTTGTTCTTTTGTATTATTTGTTTTTGTTTGAATTTTTTTCGGTGCATCTATATTGAATTTTAATATAGTATTTGATTAACAGATGACTCGTCAAAGCGGGAAATTTGAAAAATCCAGTGGTTTCCATTGGCTCTGGAATTTTTGTTATATTTTTATCTAAATATATTAGACGGGACGAAAAATCTATTGTCAGCAAAGAATGTTTTTAATCGTAGTAGTCCAAGTACTGGTACTTTTATCCGGAAGAATTTGTTAAATATAAAAATAGTATACTGAAAAAATTGCGAATAATTGGAAACGCGGGAAATTCAAATGGAAAATCTGTTGTTTGCAAGGATTCTACTTGTTACTCCAATAGATAATACTTTTATCCAAGAGTCTCTGTCAAACACAAATAAAACAATTGCAAAAATCTCCAATAGCGAACTAACCAAAGCGCGGTAAATTTGAATGAAAATTGTATCACAGTCTCACTAATACATATCTATCAACAAGTCTGAAACTCTCGTGAACTAACGAACTAACTAACTCTCGCAACAAGCTAAAAAAGATTAATTTCCCTTACTAATCGAAAATCCCCGCATATTTTTCGCGGCGTGTAGAGAAGAAAAAAAAACTCTCCACTAGCAATACAGCCTCCGCTTTTTCATCAGCCACAGCAGCAGCAGTGGTATTTCATTTAATACCCGCCGGCGGCTGCTGCAGCTCACCGCTCACAATTAACTTCCGCGCTCTATGGCTAAACACCGTAAGCCCGGCTGCTACTGCAATAATTATTAATCGATTCGCGGGATGGAAGGAGTAGAAAATAAAAAAAAAGAATAACTCGCGAGGAAAAATAAATGGAAACGCGGCATTTCCCATGTGTGTCTCCGTCGTATTAAGTCTTCCGGAAAACGCAAAGAGAAAGAGAGAGAGAGAGAGAAATGTATTTCAAGCTTCGCTGAATTATTAGCGAACTAGTCAATCAGTTATAACATGCGAAATGTTATCGAGCGTAACGCGTAAGCGCAGCAACTTTTCCAGTCGACAGGAAGCTTCTTGTCGTTTTTCGGAGAAGTCAGGAGGAGGCTGTAAAAATACTCGCACTCGAAATAGTATAGCGCCAAGCAGCGCTGCGCCTTTGACTCTGTCGCTTCTCTTTTTGTGTTTTCTGTGCACAGGAGAGGGAGAGGAGGTCTTCGGACTTAGACTGGCTTCCTTTTTTTTTGAGTTTGTTTTTCGGAGAGATTTAGCTGCTGCGAGAGCTCTCGTATCAATTAACGCTCGGTTGTAGATGTACTGCGGAGACTGTGTGGTTTTGCTGGTATGCCTTTGATGCTTGTGAGTTGGGCTATGCCAAATTGAGGACTGATTTTTCAGTGTTTCTTGCATTTTCGTTAAGGTGAAGAGTTTTGGAGTGTCTATTATCTGTTCTCTGATACGAGCTTGATCATTTTTCTTTTTCTATTCTTTTTTTTATTGAAGTGCATTGGCGAGGATATAGTGATAATTTCGTTAAATTCATTCGTGTAGATTGTTTAATTTTGCTTGAATATTACGCTTGTCTAAAAATATATTTTGCGATTATATGAACTTAATCTTTTGTTTACAATGTTGAATTACATTCAATTGAATTATAAGTATAATTGAAAATGCAATTTCTTGTAACTGACATGAAATTCGGATTTATTTTGATTTCACTTTCCAAAATTGCAATTAAAAGCTAAATATTAATTACTTAGATCACAAAATACCTTTTCGAAGATGTAAACAATTGAAATAAATTAATCTGTTTTTTAACAGAAACACCCATTCTGATCTTCCACAATACTTTACTAAAAATATAAATGAAATCTAAATTGTATTAATTATCGCAACTAATTAAATAAAAAATTTAAACACGGTATCCAGGACTAGGATCTCCCAAAAACAATTAATTATACCACTTGCATTTCCTATGAGTAAACAAAATATTCGTTGCGATTATATAATCTGTTTATTATTGAAGCATATTCCTTTGAAATAACAATGATTTCTCTAATTGAATCAAAGGATCATATCATTCAGTACATAACTAGCTCATACAAATGATGTATCTATTCGTTATTCACATTCATCAAACCTTTATTTTCTACCTGACAGCGTATATTCATAAAGATAATTCTATTAATCACAATTAACTTAATACAGCCCTAGACTGTCGCATATTCTAAAAGAGTAGCTTTCGACTCAAAAGTCATTCCATACAATACATCATTCGTATAGTTACACCAACGCAGAATACACCATTAGAATATCTCAAACGCTTTCTTCTCTTCTCTCATAACCACACTGCACTAGAGCAATGTTCAACATCAGTAGCAAGTCGTCTTCATAGCTCGCACACGTGCCCGCCACTTCCTCGCGTCCATTCACATTCACACAGTCGTCTCCGTTTCTCCTTACGACTTCCCTCTCTCTCTCTCTCTCTCTCTCTCTCTCTCTCTCTCTCTCTCTCTCTCTCTTTCACCAGCCTACTGTGTTACACTTTTCTCTCTTTTCTCTCGTCACGCGCGCTTCTTCATCCCCAGTAGTGGCACAACAGCAGCAGCTGAATTACTGCCTCTCCAGTCGTCGTCGTAGTGCCAGTCCAAATTGTCCCAAACGATCGTCGTCTCGTGGCTTTCCATTCGCGCTAACGAACGCGTGTATACGCAAGAGCCGAAAGATTTAGGAGGGACAGGCAAAATTTTAGGGTTATTGCTACTGCTGAGCTTCACTCGTATATAGCTCGTTGCAGTGTTTGTTGCGTTTTGGCTAAATTCATATATACCGCTAGTGCGAGTTGCTTTATTAGGCGATTTGAGAATTAATTTGTTACTTTGTCGAGAGACTTTAATGGATTGCAGGGTAATACTGGATTTTGTAGAAAATTATAATGTCTATTTTTATTTTTGTTTCTTTTTTTTTCTTCTACTAAATGTGTTTATATTTGAAATAGTGGAGGTTTATTGTTAGCGAATAATTCCCTGTTTATGTTAAGTACGAATGTAGTGGATATGCAGTGTTTGAAATATTTAGCGAAAATATATATCATATCAAAATTAATTTATAATTATATTTATTTACATAATAATAGGTTTTCCATAATTTATTATAGGCTATTCGTAATAACAAAAAAACATTTCGTAATATATTGTTTAACAAACTATACTTTGTTAAGCACCAAATATTGACTTATTCAAATTTAGAGCGAATATTTAAAACCAAACAGTAAATGTTTACTATTTCAAATTTAGAAAATAACCAATATTCACTACGTTATAAAATAATTTTTTTTACCCTGCCTAATCTTAAAAAGTCTAATTCAGAAATACATAAATAATTTTACTATTTCATATATAGAATGTACCTAATATGCATTTTTTTACTCTGCCTAATCCTAAAAGGTCGACTAATCCAGAACCAGAAATAATTTCACTGTATCAAATTTAGAGAGAACACACGTCGAGGTAGTTAAAATTTAACTGCGCTTAAAAAGAAGCCTTACACACTCGACTCGTTTGCGTGCAACACGATACAAGTGTGTGTTAAAGTCGATAGGAATTCTGACTACTATCGCAACAGCAAGATTCAATGGAAACTCGATTGTTTCTCGCACTGTTTTCCGAGCAACTTTTCTCCCCCCCCCCCTCTCTCTCTCTCTCTCTCTCTCGATTTGAATTAAGCAAGAACAACCCGTTTAAAGTAAACGCATTAAAATCGTCTTAAAACTTTTCCCCGGAGAGAAAAGCTCAAATAGTACCCGTTCGAACTTTTTAATAGTCGCTGCTACGCGAGGGATGCTATCGATGGCTGTGAGGTAATTTGGCTAAGCTGCCGTGTGTACATCCCCTAATTTTACGTCGGCTATCCTCGTTAAGTAATAATAACGCTATAAAGCACATTGCGTAACCAACGTTACATACGTATATCTCCTATTTTATGGATACATCTACGAACCCGCAGATATATATACACAGATATATACAAAAAACACAAAAAAGTCTTATAGATGGCATCGCGGCCTGATTTCAAGTGGAACATCGCATTCCACTCAGCGATAGGTCGAGTGCCGCACATCAGGGGGAAAGAAAGAAATGCAATGGTCGTCCTCGTTGTCGCGCATAACGATGCATCGATTACACGCTCGAGCGCTGGCCAGTCGCTCCGATTACGGGATCGCGTGCCTCGTGCTAATAAAGCTCTCTCGCCCCCTCAGGATATCGGGACACACTCTCTCTCTCTCTCTCTCTCTTCGTATACGTAAAAGAAAAGCGACTTTCCTCTCTCTCTCTCTTGGTCGCGCGAATTCTCTCTGTGACTCTGTGTGCGGATATATCTTTCATTTTAACGTAGAGAGACTATTTTAACCGGGCGTATAAATTACGCGTCGCCTGAGAGCGGGTACTTCGTCTTTTTGGACAACGTACGACTGGCTTTCTCTCTCTCTCTCTCTCTCTCTCGTAGTCTGGTGTTGTACGCTCTGTTTTCTCTGGTCTTCGCTGTAGCAGCAGATATTTTCTTTATTATTTACATTCCTGCAATCTTATCGGTCCGATGTAAGCTTGGAGAAGTTTCCTTTTTTTTAATGAGTGTTAATGGAAATTCGTATTTTTTTTCTTATTTGGAAAGAGAAATTTATCGATAGTTTGAGGTAACAATGAAATACGTCGTGTTTATCTTAGAATCATTTTACCACTTGTAGGTTTATTTTATTGGGCGCCAGCTAGCGGATTTTTAGAGCAAGAGAACCATTTGGAATGACTCTAATCATTTTCTTTTAAATCAAAATATCCATTTCTTTGATTACATAACTAGCATGAATTAATTTTATTAATTATTCTCTGTATTCTCAGTGGATACATTTTCTTCGATATTATTTACCTTCGTATGTAAACTTAGAGAATTTCCTTTTAATCAGGGCTAATGTAAATTCGGTTCTTTCGTCTTCTTTAAAAAGAGAATTTTATCGATAGTAGATTTTTTCTCGACTTTTAATGAGTAGAAATACAGAGAAGAGTACGTAAAAGCTCTTGACACTTACCATCCTCCTCGCCGTGCAATTGCAGATAAGGAAATGCCGAGGGGTGACCTAAAGGGCTCGGGTAACTAATCCCTCTACGACGCGAGAAAGGATAAAAAAAGGGACGAAAGTATAAGAAAGCGAGAGGAAAAAATAAAATAAACAAACGCGCGAGTCGGACGACACGACTCGCGCCTCGACAAGGGCGAGAGATAAAAAGACAAAAGAGTCGAGGAAAGAATAGTAGAGAGAATATTGTGCTTTGCGTTGGTTCTTGTGATATCAGTGCGTGTGATCCTCGTGCCAGCGAGGAGAACTAAAGACCCGGACAAATGGTTCAACCAGTCACCACCGAGAACAACAACTCCGCCCTCGACATGGAGTCCCTCGAAGAGATGCTTCGCAAGGTAAACAATTGTTCCAAAATACGTATGCGTTACACACATGTGGCTGAGCCTGTGTTAATTCATGATTTTCCATTATAGTCAATGCATCAGTATTAACAGTTGTGAAATAGTTCGTTATGATCCAAACCTTCGTGATCCTTGACCAGTGTTTACGGCTCTATAGCTTCCAGGGACTGATTGATCAGATTTTTGAGTTATCGCTGTGATTTTTGTATATTTCAACTGAGTGATTACGCAATAGTTTTTATTTTTAGCAATCCCTTACATTGATGGAGATATTCATTTATTGTAAATATTTATTAACAATTAAGAAATGGTTAGTGAAGGTCCGAACCTCGATGAAAACTTTGTGGCCAAATGAATCAGGATTTTGGGAAAACAAAAAGCAGAATATTTTTCTTTGATTAGACTAAATTCAAATATATATAGCAATTGATATTAAAGATACTTAGACCTTATAAAATTTAAGGAATGAAATAAAAGATTTTATGTAGAGGCGTTATTAATACTGGTATATGAAAATAAAAAAATAAATAAAAGTGTATGGCTAGTTTGATAATAGATTAGATCCATACTCATATTTGGAATTTACAAAATATTCTTTCTTCAAACATACCCCAAATTACGAAGGAAAAAAAATGTTTGAAGTAACGTATGATAGAGAATCACCCATATATATATTATTTCCAAGAAAATAAATTATATATATATATATATATATTATATTAATACGCAACGCACTTAAAAGCTTCGGTTAACGGATGTAAAGTATTGAATATGAATGATTCAAGCTGCACGCGAAACTCCAATAAATAACCAGCTTTCGAAACCATCTTTGATTTTCTTTCTGGAACGCATAAATTATATTTGCGTGTTTATAAACTGATATGCGTGTATAAACACGCCTATATATATTACACACATGTATATATATATATATATCGTCAATTCGAAAATTCTTTTTTCCTTTATTTCGGGAATGTGTTGTTAAAATAGTCCAACAAGTTCCGATGAATTTCTTCTTTCTTGTCTGTTGGAACTTTTTTAATATTATTAATTTAAGCATAACTATTTGTAATCTGCATTCATTTTCCGATCCAAGTGATTGAACACACCGATACAAAGTACATCGATTTTTTAATCAATAACGAATATTTTTTTGAGTCACTAATGAATGTGGCTTCCACTCCAAAATTAAGCAATTTTGTAGAAAATTGTAATATTTTCCGGTAGATAGCGTGTAAATTAACAATCAACTTGTGAATTGATAATGATCTTGTTTGTCAACATACTTTATCCCTATAAGTTATCTCGAGAGTTTTCGACCTTACTTTTATACATTTTGATATTTAATTATTTGGTCAAATTCGTATATGACTTTTAAAGTATATTAAATATTTAAATTGAATCCCTCTTTTAAATAAAGCTTTTACAACCATGTCTTTATAGCCACGAATTCTCTCGTCTGTGGAGTAGTGAATTTCAACAACTTAAGACTATCTTACACAAAAGCGTTAAAAAAGTTTTTATAAAATTCAATATATATGTACATGTCTCTTTGTTTAAAAGATAAATTTAACCGAAACAAGAATTCAAAGCCATTAGTCGCTGGTCCCTTCCATTCTACTCTTTTGGGGTGCTGATGGTACTGAAAGGAAAATCTGGATTAAGCTAAGAATTGTCCTGTGAATACTTTCTACGGCCGTACTTTTCAGACGGCTGGCCAAGCTCTGAATAGACCACTTAGCCGGACGCACGCACAGGCTTAGATAAACTTGTGACGAAGGGGAAAGAGAAAAAGTAAAATTATGGCCGTCGACACGCGACGATGACATATTCTCTCGCGTTTTTTATGCGTTAAAACGTGCGTAAAAGTACTACGACGTATATATATTTTCATATTCTCAGTTTAAGGATCGTTGCATGGGAGGGGTAAACAATTTTCCAGTCCATAATAAGGAAGTATAAAAGATTGTGTGACATTTAAGGATTTTGTTTGACAGTTTCATACTTATTAAATATATATTATGTTCTAGAAAATTGTAGTATAAGAATAATTATTTAAATAATAGTTGATGCGTGAAGTTAATGATTTGAATGAGCTGGAAGGAACTATATTTTTATTGTAGATATGATTGCTCGAAAAGTATTAGCACTAGTCTCCTTTTAAGTTAATCAATATAATTAAGATAACTTAATCATTTACATTAATCGAAAATGTGAGTGAACGTGGAATGGATTTCATGTCTCGAGTACCACCTTTTTGCTGATGAGATACGAAATGAATTTTTCAGCTGTTCTGAATTAGTCTCTTATTTTCTGTCTAAAAATGATGAATTTATAAGATCCTACAAAATTAAAAAATATGTTAATATATATCACATCGTAAAAAAGTGGATACAAATTTAGAGTCAACTCAACAGTTAAAAAATAGTCGCAGTATCTAAGAATACTAATTTCGTCGAATAGTTTCTCACTGTCTTTATCGATTATAACCACAACAATCGAGAATCAATTCAGCATCCAGCTGTACAGACCGAAATACTTTCCCAAAAATTACCAGTAACCACAGGTTACAAACGAGAAAACCGCTTGTTCGTCGAATCGGCCCCTTTCGAGCTTTTTATTAGGCTCCTAAAACCTTATATTGACGATCTCGGACCATGGGCGAGCTGCTAATGGCTCGATTCAGTATAGCACGAGAGAAAAAAAACGATCGAAGGGTGAATTTTTTCACGCTCCCCCCTACCTCCGCACATGTGCGAGTAAACTCAAGCTGCCGCCGGCTTTTTATCGTGAGCCAAGCGACACTATACTGGGTCTTTATGCGAGATGAGCGATAGGAATGTTAACTCGAAATTCACGGGAGTTTCGATGAGTTATTCTGATGCGATTTTCATGCCTCTCGATGAATTATTTGGAAAATCTGTTATCTGATCGCGATGTGTATATGAATAACAACGTTTTTGATAAATATATTTATGCATTTATGTACAGCAATTTTTGTACCAACCGATTAATAATATTGAAAAAGAGCAGTGAAATTCATAAGATTATCTGACAGGAATAAAGTAATAATTAATATTTTTTGTATCGTAAGGAAAGTAAACATTTAAAGCAACAAAAAGGGAAATTTTCACTATCCATGTCCAAATAATATACGCAACATGGCTATCATAAAAATAATTAAAAGTACCGAGTTTATCAAAGAATGATTTCATCACTTGCAGATTTATTTAGTTAGATTCCACCTAGTGGACAACACGAAAAATTAACAAAAATATAATCATTTTAAACAAAAATTCTTAATGTTGGAGTAAAAGTAACGTTTCTTGCAAATAACAGAATTTTGATTAAACAATCTATGTTTTTTATTGAAATTTATTCCTTTTGAATAACAATGACTTTCCATTTGAATAAAAAGATCCGTCTCTTTCAGTGAATAACTAGTTCATACAAACAACGTATGAATCAAACACGCTATTTTCTAACTGACCGCATAATTCTTTCAATGAAATTCTTTAATTATTAATTTAAAAGTCCATACATGATTTTTTTACTCATATTTTATATTACATTTTACTATACATATATACAAATTTAATGAGAAAAACTCCGCAGACCAGCTATGAAATTTTTAATTTCGTCTAATCTAACAAAAATTACTAAAAGCGTTTAAAAACAGTCCTACAACATACATATAAACTTCTTGTGGAAATGTTATCAAAACATTTCCAAAATCGTTCACATATATCACATATCTCCATGAATAAGAAATTTCCATTCACAATTTAAAATACCGGACAGTCTCAAATGAATTTTATTCTCGTTAGGAGAGCAATAAATTACAAGCTGGACACAATTAAATCATCGCAATGTACATATTACTTCACTTCGTTGTACATAGGGTAGTTCCTTTATTTATATTCTACAAAAGTACGCTTGAATTTCGTTCCAAAATTCGAGGACGAATGAGCGCTCGTTTACGTTGACTGAACTCGAGTGAGACGGAGAGAATTAAAAAAAGCTTCACATAAAACGCAAATGAAAAACAATAAATTTCCAACCTCGACGAGCAACTGTAATAGCAGTGACGCAAATTGATCCATTAAGTGTTGCGTAGATAAAACAAAAAAAAATTCACTACATTTTATAACACAGAATACGACTGACTGCGCGATTTTGTTTTAAATAATTTCTGTAAATATGAAATGCTTTCCAAAATAGTCGAAAAGAAAAAGCTCGCCGCGCTATTACATCAAGACTGCGAAATTGCGATATAATTTCTCAACAACTTCGTGCGCAAGCGAATAGCGGGGGAAAAAAGAAAAAGAGGAAAATGAGAGAAAAACCTGCTCAGGATTTCGCTCTCGCACTTGAAGATAAAAAAAATAGCAAAGCTCCACCGGACTCGAAAACGAATAAAAGCAACTCGGCAATGAGGGAAGAATACTCAAACGCAAGCTTTAATGTCGCGCGCGCGGGTTTTGACGATTTCGCAGCGTCAAACGTCGCGAATTTTTACGCGCGTTCGTGCAGACATTTTTCATTTCCTCTCAGCGTCTCGTCCTTTTTTTCCGCTCGCCGCAGCTCTATATATCCCGGAATTCTCGCGTGTGCGTTCGGACTTGCTTTTTCGCTGAGAAATCCTTCTTTTGTGCAAGCAGATTTTTATTACCCCGACTACTACTACTACATCTTTTTTTTATCCACTCGAGAATCCCATTGTTTCCAGTGGTAAAAGAGCTTTCGTCAATCAAAATGCACCTTCGACCATTGTCCTGTTGAGCGAAAACTCGTAACTTTCCTCTGCGTGAAATGGAGTCTGAGAACGAAAGGCGCGACGTTATATATACTGGCTGTACATGGCACGTCGTCGTCGATCGATTGCAAGTGAGATGCTTGTATTTTTTTTCTCTCCTTCTTCTCCGTCTCTTATGAGCGACATTAATTTGCGCTTTAATTAAACTTGTTTGATACACGCGAGCATTTTATTTTAATCAGTTGACGTGCTCTTGACATTATCGCGTTGTTCGATCCTCAATTTGCTTGTGATACCTTCAAAGAAATGCATATGTAATGTACTTTAATATAATTCAAAATATACTGTTGTTGAAACGGCAGGTAACCGTTACGTATCGGTTGATCAAATAGTATGGACTTATGTCAATGAGTTAAGGAGGCAAAACACCGTTAAATAAGGTTGCCTAAAATAAAAAATTTATTTAATGGATCAATAGAGCTGAAAATTAGCATAAGTACTATTTGATACATCTTTAAAGCTTTAAAATATTAATTAATAATACACTAACAAAAATCTATTTCATAACCTAAAATGATATGTAAATAACATCGTTTAAGGTATAAATCTTAAAAATCCATCAAGTTGTTTAAGTTGTAGATTATGCGACAGCCTAAATTAAAAAAAATCATAGGCTTTATTAAATTATATGTTTTAATAGACTTTTAAGAAAAAAGGCTCAGGATCGTAATATGATTACATTTTTGGTACATGCATTCAAAGGTTAGGTAAGCAATAAGTGTGAACGTCGCTTAATTGGACTTTTCAAGTCAAATGATATTTCTCATTTTACTATTTATAATATATTATGTCATTGAAACAGCTACTATTAATATCATTCAATGCAAACCAACCATTAAGTGACAGAATAGATCAAATCATGAATAGTCGACTGCTTAGCCATTGACTTAGAAAAACACGTAACTCTTACTTAACAGCCTATTATGGAAATCTTTAAAAAATATATACATACTTATATATAGAAAAAATAATAATAACCCTCGACCGAAAGCTTCCTTCCTTCTATAGCCGCGGTGACAAGCTTTCGGAATACATCCCGCTCTAAGGGGATAAAAAAGCCTTTCTCTCCCTCGGCCCGAGTTAAAAATGAGATCATTCACGAGCACTTTGGGCGAGCGCGAGCGCTTTGTCGGAAAATCGCGAGGATATTTCAGGCGTAGCGCCCCAGGACGCACCATCAATATAATAAGAGCCTCCGCTTATGTACAGAGAGTAACAGCAGCGTCGTCTCGTCGACGTTCCTTTTTTTCTCTCCTGAGAAAATGGAAATAAATAGTGGAAGGTGGTGAGGTTATCAATGATGCAGGTCGCCTTGACGCTACTTTTTTAGGGAAAAAAAGTATTCGGCTTTTTGCGAAGGATTGATCGTTGGACCTGTGTTTTTTGGACGTTCTGGAGTTTGAATAATAGTTACGAATCGAGTAGGGATTCGTTATGCTTGTTCTTTTTCTTTCGGGTTTCTGCACTTATTAATTATTCAGGAACCACTTGTCCAGAAAACTAACGATTCGAGGTTTTTTCTACCGAATTATTCCTCAAAAGGTCTTACCAATTCTACGTGGATACGAAAGCGACCCACATAAATTTCAATTCTCCTGAAATTCGGCTCAGTTCGTAATATTGAAAAATCGCTTCCAGGCTTTGTATCGTCTAATCCACGAATGTCAAGCGTCGCTTGTCATCTACAGCAGCGTCTACAATTATTTTCGGAGGATGTCTATTCTTTACCACCAGATATCGAATATCCATCAAAACGATTCCTCAAAGTATGGTCTTTCGAATTGATTAACTATTCAGCTAACTGTATGTAGTTTAA
Organism: Apocrypta bakeri; assembly: GCA_018906985.1. Lineage (NCBI taxonomy): Eukaryota > Metazoa > Arthropoda > Insecta > Hymenoptera > Pteromalidae > Apocrypta > Apocrypta bakeri. The sequence continues at coordinate 2,174,156 of JACCIA010000005.1, read as the reverse complement.
ACTTGAAATGCTTCTAAATGTGCCTGTCACGTCGCATCCAAATGAGAAATTATCGATTAGGTGTCCTTTGAATCTATTCCAAATTAGATTGAATCTATTATTGGTAACTCTCAAAATGGAATTCGATTAGAGAACATTTGTTCCTATCACCCCTTGACACCACACTGAAAACAAAGAGTCATAATAAACAAATAAAATAATTTTCGTCTACACAAAAAAGTCTCACCACCATATCTATAGAATGAGCTTTTTCCCAGTATCCCATCGAGATCAAGCTGTACAAAAGTATACTTTTACACCTCGTGCCTTAGGCTCTGTATACACCCTAGGGCTTAATTTTTGCTGACGACTACAGTTCGATAATGCGCCAACCGCAAAAACAACTGGGACCAAAGCCAAGAGAGTCCTTTGGCTCATACTGCTGATGGTGGTTATGCTGAATTTCGCTGAGAGTGACTTTATTGCAAGCGCCTGTGAAGGAACATCGTTTCCTTCTTCATCATCGAATTTATGACGTTCTTATATATCCTCATCACCGTATAAATAAAGTATCATCCACCCACTGAATGAACCCCTAGACAGTCATCTAGGATTATTCTAGTTTGACTCAGCGTGTGTGTATATAATGTATATATACAATATCAAAGATGTATTTTCCTGGTTATCACTTTGCCCTTTTACACGTCCGAAGCCTCTTCTAGCGTTAGTGCAGCTCTGAGTTATAAGATTGTACATGAAAAATTCCAAGTCGTGATCTTTGTGCAGCACTCGTATTTATATCGTCTTATCGGATTTCACATTTCATTGTTTAGCTCGAACTTTCTGCAGTAGCTCACGTCTGCAACGATGAGATACTACATAGACACGAGGGTGGAGACTAATGGAAGAAACGTTTCATTCAAATGGAGAAATCCTTAAATAAGTCAGACGATTTTAGCCTGCCATTTGCAAGGTTGTAAAAATAATATTCTTTTTTATTTCAATCTACGAATTTCCGGGATGTTCGTGCAATTTTAAAGTTGTAGACAGAATATAAAATTTAAAATGTTCAATAAAGTATAACTAAAAATAAGAAAGATCAAAATAGAAATAGTGGAAAATTCATTATTCTCGAGAGTGAAATTATTTTGATTGTTTTTTTTTAATACAGACTATGTTCACTGATATTACAATTGTTTTTATTTAAGCGAATATTCACTTTTTACTAAATTTGAAATAACTAATATTAACGTAATAATTAGTATTGAATAAAAAATGCAATACTCTCTAGAGAGAAGTTAGATACTGATAATGTTAATAACGTATATCGATTAGTCCTTTTTATTCCAATTGCATGGAAATTCCATATCGAACTTTCTTTATATTTTACCCACTAATTCCAATAAAATAAAATTTTCTTCATTACATAAAATTCAATATTCAATTATCAAATAAATTCACGTACATTTCGAGATTGTAATCAAACACCCCCACCCTAAAAATGGAGAATCCTTGACAAGTCGATCGATGGACTGCAGTGAGAAATTGAAATTTCATTTTTTCAAATCACAGCGTGACTCGACACTGACATTCCATCATAAGAACGTCAGTAGCAGAGAGAACGATTAGAAGAGGACGATCGATTTTGGTGATTCCTGGAGGTAACGTGTTTGCTGATATTTATGTCAGGCGCTGCCAAGAACACACTGTGCTCAAAAGGGGGAAAGGGGGGGGGGCTTTCTTTCCGTTTACCGAGAAAGAATCCAGTGGATAATGCTGTTTGCAGCAAATAGATTGCGGTGCCTTGGACGAGGTGAGCTTGCGGCCCGGGCGAGAGTCGCTTAGCTTCGCATCGCTGAATTGCTAGTGCCACATACACACATACCTTCTCGCAGCTTTGTTCGAGACGGAGATTTACTTTTTCACGCACGCTTGATGATAAACTTTAGCTGTGCCACTTTCGACAAATATTTTGAAATTTACTGCTTGGATGCGCTGCTTCAGAATGGTTACCTATAGTTGTGGTGATGGAATTGATGGAACCTATCTTACGTGTATGGCTTAGAAATTTATTTATAAACTTTAATATTTCTTTCAATTGAATTTAATGTTACATCGAAAATTGGTTATATTTGAAAAGAAGCTTCGAAATTGTTTCATCATCATTTATGATAAACCTCTTAGAAATGATGGAACGATTTGATTAGACAAAACTATTCTGATGATAAGAAACGCATGATTATGCGTTGCGAAAAAGTGCAAACTCTGCTGGTAGAATAGTATGAAGAATACCTCTAACATAGTCATTTAAAAAATGCCACATCGGTATATTAAGATTAAGGTGTATGCGTGACTTTCTTACCTAATTTATGTATTCTAATTCCTAGACTCCAATTTGCATTCAATCAAGTCACATACGATAAGATTCCTTCTCGAATTTTCCAAAAAATTTTACTCTCGAAAAATCCAGAAAAAAAGCTGCAAGCTTTTACTTTTTTCCCCCTGACTTTGCACAACTGTTACAACGACTCTAATTAAACACCGGACACCCTCTGTTACGTGACTCCAACAGCGACACTCCAATCCCATTTTCCAATAACTTCGCCTTCTTGAAAACGAAACTATAAGGAGAGAAGAGATGAAAAAAAGTGAAAGAAAAAGAAAAAGAGAAAGTAACCAAGAAAAATCATACCCATACCCCAAGACGCAATTAAATTCCCCGCCGATCCTCCTTTAACAAAAGGGCCGGTTGTAAGTAGTAGGTCTGAGGTAATTTTTATCAATTAGACTAGCACTTACGCCCTATTTTTATCCAAGTAGTTCTCTTCATTCTCCAGCGTACCTTTATATATTGAGTTATTGCGAGGAACGGAGAGCGAACCGTTGCTGCGCACTGAATAATTGATGCGGAAACGTGGAGGTATGTAGATTGAAAATTTTTCCGCGGTGTATACCTTCCTTCTGATTTATTCGATCAATCAGTGGAGTTCGAGATGTTAATTTGCAATATTCATCGTCTGGAGAAAGAGAGAAAGAAAAAAAAGGAGGTTTTCTTTAAGGGCGTTATAGAGATATGGCTCGTCATACTTTGTGACTATGGCCATCTCTTCCAGGCTTCTGAGCACACGCTTATCGCGTTTCCGGCCGCATAGCTCGTCTCGCAATTTCCCGAAAATGATCTCCCTCTGTGCTAATAAAGCCAAGGAACCCTCCTTCTTATCGCTGGGTACACATTCGTTTCGAGCCCAGTGAGTACAGTAAAGTTTGAAGAAATTTTTTCGCGAAGGAAAAAAAGGATAGGGATTCGCCAACGAGCAATCGAGCGTCTATTAATGGTGATACAATGAGTGTATTTATCTACTCATTAGAGTCAATCGTTCGTTCTTTGAAAGATTTAACAGTCGGCTTTAATTCCACGGGGAAAATGCGATAGCCACTCGTCGATTTGGTCATTTAAAGGCTCGTTTCAACAAGCCCCCTATCGCTCTATTCTTTTTTCTTTCAAAGCTCTTGTGAAATGGCTGTTCAGGTTTTCGAAGCTCAACTCTTTCTCTCTTTTATTTCTCGTAACAGTTCGTATCCACGAATTATCGCGAAGTCAGTTTGATTACTCTTCTATTCGCTGTTAGAAAGAAAGCTTTTCAGTCGCGACTAAGCACGAGATGATCCGACCAATATTCCATCTGGCCAATCTTCTACGAATTGGATCAACATCGGGGAAATTGCATCCCGTAACTGTCTGATCTTTCGGGGTAACCACTGCCACGCCTTAATCTCCAAACGCGACGTACACATCGGAGCCCGTATACGTCTGTATAATCTCACCTAGAGCGACAGTAGCATATCCGAGGACTTTCAGCTAATGCGTCGCGGTATCAGTGTGTCCGGGGGATTTATCCCTATCTCTCGACAACGTCGTCCCCTCTGGTCTCTCGAAATCAAACGGAGAAGACAAGCTCTTGGTGTGGCTTCAATTGGAATTGCTGTCGATGTCTTTGACGAGAGAGAAATAGGAGATAAGATGAGGTGAAGAGAGAGGAGACAGGTTGTAATGCTGTGTTTGTTCGCTTCCATCGACGTTACTTTGTATTGATTCTTTACACACTGCGGGATTGCATTGTTTGAGGATTTGTGGTGATTCTGTTTTTTGAAAGATGTGCATTCTTATAAAATGTACAAATTTCACAAAATGTACTTTTCGTTTATTCGATTTGCTTTTAAAATAAAACAACAGCTTAAAATAACTCAACAATTGAAAATAGCGAAACAAAAATGAGTGACAAGTGACATCGATGTCAAAAAATTTTGTATATCAAAATTTTAAAAGATAAGCAAATAATTACGGAATCTAAAACTATTTTCTTAAATAAAATAGTTTATCAACTTCCCACGAAACTACCTACTAAATAAGAACAAATCTAACAGATCATAAACATTGTTTTCTAAATTGATTCCTGCCGTAAATATCTGAAGATGAGTTCAAGAAAGATGTGATCAAAATTGGATATAAAAGTCTATCTTTAAGATGAACACATTCATATTTATGTTTTTTTGTCTTTGACCAATTGTCTGATATCATTTCCTAATAAAATAAACATAATGAATGGAATTGGTTTGTAAATAATTTTTAGAAAATAGAAACTACGTTGACAATAGCAAAAATAGCCTAATATATCCAGATTCTTCGAAAGTGATACAAACATTTTCATAAAATGTCAATAAATTGTTATCAAAATAATTTAACTTTCAGTAAGTAATAATAATTATCATTGGATCTAAAACATTATTCCATAATAGCTTTTTGTACAGAATGAGTATATTTCCATTAAATTCATTACTATCCGCTAGAACTATCCGTCTAGACTGATTAGCCTGCAAGTGGTAAAATGTTCACTTTGTTAACTAATGAATATTCGCTTTTAAGAATAACGAATTGTAATATCTATAAGAATACGCTGTATTAAATAGGAAAACATTCAATACTTCAATATTTCTTTCACTATATTTCAAATTTAAAGAATCAATATAACTTGACTTACCAAACTCAACCCATAATGAGAGAAAGATCTAGCTCATTGAAACGCACTAGGCTCTTCGTTGTATCCTCGACAAGCAATGCAGCTTCTCTCGTCGAAAGTCGCTTTACTCCATTTGATTTGTAAACTATATATATATAAACACACATACTGCCTACCCGTTTCAGAAGATGAAAACACTTTTGGAAGCCATGGCTCAGTCTAGCTGCACTTCTGGCTTTTAAAAGTCGGGCAGCCCCTTCTCCAAAGTTTTCCTATCTAGACGAAGTCTAGCTTCTAGAAAAAAAGGAGAATAAAATGCCACTAACCTCACTCCCGTATATAGACTCCGTCGGTGAGAGTTCGACGTTCGATACCCCTTTTAATTCTTAACTCGATTCGGAAACTTGCTCTCTCTCTCACTCTCTCTCTCTCTCTTGCGTCTGGTGGCTGCATATATACTCGTATATATGGGGTGACTCACCCCCTTCCCATGAGGTCTTTTTTTTTCGTTTACCATCAGCCTTTCTTTGATGCACCTCTATTTCATTCATTCACTACCCGTACGCTTCTCTATCTCTTTCTTGCTCTTTGTTTTCCACGCGTTGCACTTTGTACTTTCTTTCTGATGTCTGCCGTTGTTTGCTTGCATCGTATGCTTTTTTCCCCTCGAGCTCCGCATTTTTCCATCTCGATTCACCGATAAACGAGCTTCAATTCTTAACAGTCGACCTCGCTTTGTTTACGAGCTGCACTATTGCTGTGGAAAATATATATATAAAATTTTCATAAGTTTTATATTCTACTGCGATACAGTACGCTCTATGTGTATGCGAATATTATCGATCTAGTCGTTCATGGCGACGGCGAATTTGCAGTAAATTGAAGGAAAATTTTAACGAGTAACATCGTTATTCAGAGTGGCTGTGCACTTTACGAGGCGACGAAATAAGAGACAAGACAGAAGAATCTCTTCCAATCAATCCCACTCTTTTATCATGCTGATATCCATTCCTCCTACCGCTGGTCATTCCATCTCTTTTACCATCATTTCTCCTCTCGCTGTATCGATTTCCTTCCCAGGATGTATACGTATATACACCGATCGTTTTACAATCAGCCTCTAATTCCGTTTTTTTTTACTCCCAAGCTTCACTAGCCAGTGTTTGAAAGCTCAACTCTACAAAGAGCCGTATAGGGCCGAAACTTTGAAGCTCCAGCCGTCTTATCAATAAAAACGTCACTCGACGGAACTGACAGGCGTGTCTCGCTTGCTCTCTCGAGCGTTGCAGGTTATGACACTTCGCGGAGCCTTTGCTTTCATTAGCCTCCGGTTCACTCGGGAAATTTCTCTCTCTTTCCTTCATCCTAGTTTAGGTTAGTTTCGTTGCAAGTTTGGTCGATGCTCTTTTACATTTGTTGCGTCAACGCATGCAAATTGCGCGTAGGGAATTTTTTTTAATTTCGACCTCCCCAGGCCTCCTTGTTTTGCTGAGAATTATGCACTTCAAAGGAAAGTTTTTTAATTTTATACTTTTTCATCTCTGGCCAACCCTTGTCCTCGGGAATTAAGACTTTCGTGAATTTTTTCGAGAAAAACACACGAGAGTACAAGATTTTTTATTAGTATTTTCATTTTTTCGGCGAGAACCTACGCGTTGAGCTTTAATTAAAGTACATGTTATCTAGTGTGTTACATAATAAACATTGAGTCAGAAGATTTATACATTAAATTTCGACTTGTTAGTTGGGAAAAAAAACGATGCGTATTTGTATACGTAATCGATTGCAAACAACGTTTTCTCCACCCGATCCTGAAAAATAGAAGGCAGCGCCCATCAATTTCCCAAGGAAATCCTTCAAACTTTTTTTTTCTCCATTTTCCCAGCATCTTTCTCCGCCTTCGATTGTGTATCGAGGCGCGGAATTACGGCTGCGAAGATCCTTTTCAAAACACGAACACATCATTTTCTCCGTGCCATGTCTCTTTCATTCCCAAAAAGAATTTGCAACATTTTTTTCCCTCCGTAGATTACCTTTCCGTCTACTGTAGATTCACGAATAAACCTTAGATAATCGAAGCTTGCCTTGGCGCAAAAAGGGTGAAAAAAAATAAAATTTCCCAGATCCACATGCAAACTATAGGAATATAATCATTCCAGCGTGCAGACAATAGAGCTTTCCGTAAAGCACGCAGCTTGCCTTCATAAAAAAGTAGCGTCAGTCGCTCAATTTTCTGGATGCTCATACGCTCTTTTTTCCCGCATCCCTCACCTGCGGAACGAAAGAGAAGAAAATACGCGAGCGCGGCTTGATGGGCTTTACTACCGGGCACCACGTATACGCGAGGGCCGATGAGCATAATATCAGCGCCAGAGGTTGGGGAGTCCGTGTGTATACGGCGTCGCTGGTCGTTTCGTTTTTTTTTTTCGTCGGCGCTACGTAAAAGGGCAATAAAATACCAGGGACGCATCTGGGATACGAGCTTTACAAGGCAGTAGTTCTTGCCTTTATCTCGAGCTAGCCCAAAACTCGCGAGCGTCCTAAACGATTTTTCGAACGCTCTGTTGTTTACGGTTCTTTTTCTACGTGTGGACTCGGGTCATTGTTAGGGTAGAATGACAGTAACTGATATTTCTGAATGAACGGTTTTAAAAATTCGAATTTTCCATCGAATCGAGCTTTTTCTTATTTGAATGTATACAAATCGAAAGCACGGGTAATGAACAATTCGCACTTCATTGCAAGTCGTTTAAAGCTCTCCAGTGATTCCTAAACGTTTTTCAAATTTTGATTGTCCCGCCTAAACGAGCTTTTTTATTACTGATGCAGAACAATTCGCACTTCATTGCAAATCGTTAAAAGCTCTCCTGTGAATTTTAAACGTTTTTCAAATTTCGATTGTCCCGTCCAATTGAGCTTTTTTTATTTGAATATATACAAATGGAAAGCACGGATACTGAACAATTCGCACTTCATAGCAAATCTTTTAAAGCTTTCCTGTGATTCTTAAACATTTAAAAAAATTCGATTTTCCCACCAAAACGAGCTTTATCTAATTCTTCACCAATCATTGCAATTTATCCTACAAGAGTCGAATTTTTTTTAAATTCGTCAATTTCTTTATTTCTTACCAAATGAGCTTTGAAAAAAAAAATATTCTATATTACAGATAACGACACTTCATTAAAAATCCTTACTAGCTCTCTGTAATTATCGTGTATTATAAACATTTAAAAAATTTCGAAATTCCCGTCAAAACGAGCTTTTGTTTATTAAAACGCGTATACAATTCGAAATCACGGTTACTGCACTAATTTCCCAAACTTTCTGAATACCTTAATCCTTCGCACCCTCTCGATCCCCCTCGAACTCGTGCTTCATCTAGAATTCTCGCAAGCTCTCTCTCTCTCTCACTCTGGAGCTTTTTACGCTTGGCGCACGTAAACAATGTACAGACACAGCCCTCTTTTCTCCTCGGCTCTAAATCGGATTCGTATAAATTCGGTTGTCGCTGCTACCGATCGTTCATGAAAGAGAGAGACAAAGAGAGGGAGACTCTCTGTCTCTCTCGTCTATTTCGTCGGCCTCGTAATCCGCCAGAGCTTTTCGAATTTAGCTCGACTCGCTCCCGCGTTTTAAGGCTTTCATGAGCTGGAAACGGCCCGCGGCGCTTACTCCTAACTTCCTGGTTGTTTGTTTCCGTTGTATGTATGTACTCATATATACACACAGACTCAGACAGGTAATACTTTCTGATTTTATACATACGTTAAAGCAGACTCATGCTAATCTCTCAAGCGTTATTTCATTTAGAACATAGACTATATATATAGATATAGCCGCACAGTTATATTTACGCGTGGAGATGATTAATCGCGAATCTTTTTCTTTCGCAAACTAAAATATCCCCTAAAAGCTCTCTCTTACCGCGCCCATAATAACTCGCAGGTGTACACGCGAAACATAACGATCGAGAGAATTTCGCATTACTTATATATATATATATATATATATATATATATATAGTAATGCGGAAGCACAGGTATATATATATAAGTGTATATATATACATACCTGTGCTTTTACGATATTAAGCGACGAGGAGACTCGGAGCCTTAGCGAACTTTCTGCTGTTGACGTCGATTAAGACCAGTGGTAGGGTACTGAAGCATTTCGCGGATTTATTTCGGCTGTGCCTGTGGCTACTACACCAAAGTAAGAGAGAATTGTATATATATATATATATATATATATATATATATATATATAGACACGAGAAAAGCGATTTATCTCTCGAAAAGCGCTTTTTGTCGAGACTTGCTTTTGGGTCTCGTCGGTACTCTTTTGTTCGTGCTTTAAAATTACGGAAACGAAATGCTTCGCATTTTTTCCCTAGTCCTAAAAACTCTACAAGACAACGGACTCTCGAGCTATTCGTTAATTTTGCCGGAGAACAGTAGTAGCCCGACAAATAAAGCGGCGCGTGTAAAAAATTCGCTCTCGTAAGTATTAGTCACACTTCACACACACACACACACACACATACACACACACACACGTAGAGGCATTTACCGCTGAGAAAAGAGCTTTTCTCTCGCGTGAGCACATAAACGAACAAGCACGAGTGAGAGAGAGGATGAGACATCTACGATGCTCAAGGATGTCGTCTTCGTCGGGTCAAAAGATATTGCGGCTGAATATTACTTTCGCGAGTGCGACTACTCTCAGGAAGGTATTTTCATATTGCACTGATGCGCTTCGAGAAATTAGTTTCCATTTTTAATTATCTACATTAGAAGCTGATGGAGACATTCTTGTGTGTCTCTTGGTGTGCGTATTAAATTTACTCGTAATGCAACTTCATGGGTTTTTTAATGACACCGTTGAAAACACCGACTTGATAATTACTGGATTAGGTAATTTTTCCATAATTATTGCTGTACCGAATAACTGGTCAAAATACGACTTGTAACGTTAAATGGTTAATCGACGTTTCTAAGTGAAAATTTCGTTTATTAATAACTTTCAGATAAACTTACATGGATAATTTTAAAATATAAAATACTATTCGTTACATACAAACCTACAAAGATAAAAACGCATATAAAACGTTAAAATTCGAAATAATTTGAACGCAGACGTTGAATAGATGAAAATTTAATATCTGAGCGATTTAATCATATCTCTCCATATTCGATTCTCTTATACATAGTAATTCGAAGTAGACACTTCCACTTCACAAAGCTTCTGTCGATGTCTGCTCCAGACGACCCGATAATTACACGTATATAGCTACACACGGTGTCTGTAATTAATCCCTACTTAACTTTCATTCCAGTCGCGACTTTCTTTATTGCATATCCCGAAGATATATTTTTTATTTTATTTAACGAGAAAAGGGTCTCTGTGATATTCGCTCTTTCCTCTGTAGCCTTAAGGCTATTGAAACGTTGATCCTCCGAGAGGTAGTTGCTTCGACAAAATACTCAAATCCGATAATCAATAGCTCCAGGTTGAGCAGATTGTTAATGCATCGGACGCGTATATTTATATATATATAATCTACTAGTAATATAATTATTATGCGAATCGGTACTATTCATTATATTTATAATTAAGAGGTTATTCGAATGTGAAAAATCCATTTTTTGCATTTTTCAACAGCTGCTACTGATATAACTGATGGCCTAAAGTCAGTTTGGGGGATTCTCATGTTTTTGCTTCAACGGAAAGACTCTAACGGCGCACACTTGGGTTTTGAAAAACTTTAAACTTATCTTTAGACCTGACACTTTATGAACCTCCAAGTTATTGAGATATTTCAATTGTAATGATTTCACCTGAATTACGTTTTTTTTTATTATTTATTAATGATTTTATTTTTTAATATACACTGATGGAAATAGTATACGATTGAAGCTCAATAAAAATAGTATGTGTGGGTAAATGCTTTTGGTTTCAAAGAAAAAATTATTATCAAAAAAACGCTCCCACTAATTGTAAGCTCAATTAATCCATTAGTTCCTTTTAAAAATTTATTGGGACGTTAAAATTTCTAATTTTTTTCGTATAATTAACCACGGAAGATACTATAAATCTTAGAGCATTCCAAAAAATATATTAAATCCTAATTTTCGGGAAGGAAAACTAATTTCCGAAGCTGCGACTTTACAAAGAAAAAGTTAGACAATATACATTAGAAGGAAACGCTTGACGAGTTTTCCCGAAAATTAACATTCGGATTTTACACGGATGATTTGCATAGCCGTGTTTGCCGCCCAGTGCATTTACAGCGTCTATTAATTAAAGCGCCGAGGCGCGCGTTTGCGACGCGAAATTAAAACACATCCGTCATGCGCACGCGTCACTCTTATAATATTATAAACGCGGCCACTCGGTTTTACAGGGTTATAATTTCACTGGTCAAGCTTGATTAATTCATCCCGCTTCAACGGTGATTAATGATGTCGTCTTAAAAATTATTTCACGTCTTGCCTACTTGTGTGTTGTGCACAGGTAATTTTGTCGCGTTGAACCATTTTAACCACGGAAATATCCCCAAGCCGAAAGCTCGATTACATTAGCATAATATCCAAGGGAACATTGTGAGTGGACTTTATTATGAGTTTTTTTTTAATGTACTCTTGAGGTAAAAAAGGTGTGTACTTTTGGGTAAATTCTTCTGATTCCAAATATCGTTTATTCGAAAAAACCAATGACCTTCTCTTAAAATTATCGAAGAATAAATAAGAATTTTTCGAATTTTATTTAATATATAATAACTGTTTGTTTAACCAAATACGAAATAGTAATATCTATAAGATTTTATACAATAGTGAATATTAACTTACGAAGTGGAAGAAATTTAATATTTGTAAAACTACACTGCATTAAATAGTAAATATCCCTAAGCCGAATTCTCAATTACATTAGCATAATAACCAAAGCATAGAGGAATACTAATAATACCTATATAATCCACAAATAATTAACCAAAGCGATTATTGTTAACGCGCGAAATTCAAATTATCCAGCTAGCTTCGATGTAAATTATGCATATAATGATATTCGAATTAGGAAATAATAAAATCACGCAGCTAAATCAAGATCTAAATATATATACATATATATACGTTTCGATCGAAACCTTATAAGACATGCAAGCGTCGGCGCGGAAACTTCGTCAAGGAAATTTCACGGCCGGTGGCGGCTGCATATTTCGTGCACAACTCGAAAATTCATGAGCCACCTCAAACGAGTTTTTTTCCTTGCTCTCCTCTCTCTCCGAATTATACGCGAATTAAAGATTCATTCGGACGCTCTTATATTTTATGTGCTGCAACACACGGAATTCTAAAAATATTTTTCAAAATTCCCGCGTCTTTGTAAATATTCAAAAGCTCGAGGTTGTTTTTTACTTTAACACCCACACTTTTTCATAATTTTGTTTCGCGCGCGAATAAAAAGCTCCTTCTTTTTCCGGACTAGTACTTCCCTTCTAATCCAGTTCGTTGTAGAATTAAACATGTATTAAGTCGCGTTTCTTTTGAGGCTCAAGGGGAATTTTAAATATTTCCATTGATGTCGATCATTAGCGAGTAGGACCTCTTATTTACATGATAAATGGAAGTTTTTATCAATGCTGAAAGCTTTCAGATGAAATATTTAATTATTAAGCTGGATGAGATATAAAAAGCTCTGTCGTCTCATATTTTCATTTTTTTGGATTCAACCATACGAGATTACACACGTAAAGTGCACTGTCGAGCTTTGACGATTAAACTACACGGACATACAGATTTTTTGATGAAAGAATCACAGGATGATTTTAAATTTGATACTCTTTTACTATACACTTTGATATTCTGAAATATTTGTCAAAAAATCCTCGTATCTAGATTTATTAATTTATTTATTTTTCTATGTTACAGGTGAGTTTGCGCAACGGTTCCAGTATTTTTTTCAAAATATAACACGAGGATGTACGTGAGTAACTAAAGTATGGACAATACATCAAATAGTTTCGCATAGATATTTCACCTCTATATTGTCGAACAGCGAATGTCAAATGAAAATTTTTATTTTTCTAATTAAAATTGTTCCGCATAACATAATTACTCGCTGAAATACCACATATCAGCAAAATAAAAAAGAAAAGAATATTTTACCGAAAATATAATAAAAACTCGCGATTAAAATCCAGAAGCCTCTACCACATTCCATTAACTCACTCAGCGATCAAATTCCCCTGTAGAGGCAAAAACTGGTGAAGTACTTCGAAATAAAGAAATCTCTGGAATGATGAAAATAGATAAGTAAAACAGAAAAAAATAGGAGACGTTATATATATCCTACGCTTGCTATCAGCTACACAGCCTAATACACCGACATCGTACTATTGCCAGCAAAACTAATTGCCTCAGCGTTAAAACTCGCAATAAAAGCGACTAGCTCTTAAGCTAATGGCTCTTTACGCGTTGACTTCGTTATAATCGCGTGTCACTTATCGAGGGTCGCGACACAAAGGATGTACTTTAAATTTCGTTCGTCAGATAAAAGTTGTGACTGATTTAATTAATAATTTTTTTGTAATATTCACCGAAAGAAACGATATACTTTTGAGGCAAAAGGAATTTTTGAGTAAACGCTTTTGATTATAGAGAAAAGTCAAGTATATTTTTTAAACAATTTCATTTTTCTTGGACTTTTAATTAAGGATTTCTTTGTCACATTTTCATTAACTTTCCGTGCAATCCGATATCTTGCGTCTAGTCGAATAAATAAATAAAGAAAGAAAAGAATAATTTTGTTTTCTAATATGCGAAAACGAAAATTTCTATCGTCAACCTGTATTAAAAATATATGAAATAACAATTTTTATAAAGTTGTATCCCTAATAAAATCAAAATTTCATACACTATTTCTAAATTTGCGATACATTTGACGCAGGTATGTGAATTTTTTTAGATTCCTGAACGCGAATTCTTTTAAACCAACAAAATTATTTAAAAATATGCTTCGTTTAATTCAAAAAGAATATTTTTTCTCGTTAGCACAAAGGAAATCCCTTTGCTTCATATGCTTATTTTTCAGTGTAAATTTAATTCGTAATATTCCTTTTTTTTTAAAACGCCGTACTTTAAATGAGAACTGACTATCTCGAACGTGCACTTTTCTCCGAAAACTTGCGCTGCTCCATAAAAAGCTTACTCAATCAGTTTCTCCGCGGCTAGAGATTCACTCCGGAGTGTCGACAAAAAGCGGCTTGGCGAAAATCCGCGTCTTCGTTTCAACTTCAATAAACTAAAAGCTCGAGACTCGAAAAAAAAGACAGACAGAGTATAAAAAGAAGCAACGTCGAAGACGAACAAGCGAAGACGGCTTATAAAAGTCGCGCATACGAATGAGAAACGCGTATATATATTCGCCTATATACCGGTGGCACGTGATGCTGTCTTTGGGAAGGAGGTTTTATTTTTTTAACGGGTATTGAAGAGAGCGACGAGAAAGGAATTTTTTTTTAACATGTGCACGCGGTATTTAATCGAATCTTTTAGAGAAATGTCAACTCATATTTAGGTACACATTTTTGCAGTTAAAGGAAAAGTCTGATGGAAAGTCTTACCTAAAGACTTTCGCGTCATCAGTTTGAAAATGTTGGAATCCGTTTGTAAGTTTGTAACATGTGCAGCATTTCGAGCAATTTTTTTTTCTCGTAATCTCATGCAGCTGCGACCTCAGATAAGATTTGGAATTTTGAAATTTCTTATAAGAAAGTTTTCAAATAAAAAATTTATACTTCGCTACGAGGGGATATATAGATACCTGTATTTAGGCTGTGCTTAGAATGTTAACTTTAATAGACTTAAAATAGGATTTATTTTATTTGCTTTTAATAGAAATTTAAGATGAGGAAGCTTAATATCTAGAAATTAACGATCTAACTTTTCGACTAATACATATTTTATTAAAATATTGTTTAAGCATAATAAAACAATTATTATGAACCATGAAATTTATTAGAAAATTTTTAACAGCCCTGGTAAAAATTACACCATAATTTAGCCAACGTCCAAATGCGGTTGGTCATCGGTTGGTCCATTCTTGGTGAAATTCTTACAAGGGAGGTTTAAGTAAATTGTAAAAAGCCGAAGATAACAAATTTTCAAATTTGTGTCCGATAAGTCTAGTTTAAGTTCCTTCCAACCACCAATTAATTATATGAAAAGTCATCAATTAACAATTCTAATACATAGACGATTGTAGTAACGTTTTAAAGACATTGTAAATTGAGCCAAGTTGCACAGTTGGCGTAGGAAACTTTATTTATTTTATTTCTACAATAAGAAATCTTTCATGTCCTAGTACAATAACTATAAAAACAAATCCATGGCAATAACCATTGCCGTGAATATTTATTTTACGCGAGAAATTTAAATCTTAAATCGAGTCTCTGACCTCAACTGAATCAATCCTTTTCTCCGAAATTTTCAACAAGAGATGTTAACCGATCTCGTTTATCATATTAATCATCAAAACAGAAAATCGAGTTTGACAGTTAAACGGCTCTCAGTCACGAAGCAGCACCAGCAGCCGCCGCCACACAGCAGAGTAGTACTAGCCTTGAATCGATCGAGCCGCAAAACTCGGCAGACATCCCCAATTACACAGCCGCACACAGTACTCGAATGGCCGTTCGTAAACAGCCAAAAGCGAGAGCCACTTGGCGCGTCAGCAACATTCCCCTTGAGCTATGTCCTTTGCATCTACGTCTGATGCATAAAGCTTCAATACTAAACACGATTGATTTACGATATATCCAGCAGCTATAGCTTTAATGTACCGGCACTGATAGAAAGATTTGACTGTCCCAAAGTTCTCATTCGTTTGAACCACGTGTTAGCTTTCATTTATTCGTTAGTGTTTAAAATCTATTCAGTAATTATTGAAGAAGATCTTCATGGTAAAGCAGTCGAACCTCTATGAAGCTTTGAGATGATAAACTATTAAGGCTCATCTTACAGTCAGATTCTTTAACTGATAATTCACTGACTTTACAATAAATTAAGATTGCAGTAAATCAATTTTTTCCTCAGTGTATAAAACTGCTAAAAACGAAAACCACATAATCCCTCGATTGTAATATTCCAAATCTCAGCGATAACTCAAAAATCTCATCAGCCAATCCCTGGAAGCTATAGAGCTGTAACCATATCCATCAGAGCCAATAACCCAGACTAACCACTTGACTATATCTTTACACCCCAACCTCGTTTGCCTTAAGGGCTAACGTCCGGTCCTCTCACTCCACTTGTTTGGTTTATGCTCTCGTTTGTTTGTTTGCGCTGATTCTCTTCAGAACGGAAAATCTAAAGAGAGAAGGATATCACATCCTCGATGTGCCTTGAACGTTAATGACCAGAAACGGATTGCTCCTCTACGTAGAGAATTCCATACTCGATATGCTTGTTTCTTTTTTCATTCACCTTTGTCCAGACAACGTCTTTATTAAAGCTCGCACCCTTTGTCGTTTGTAATTACGACGGGTTTCTCTCCGTTTAAATAAAAAAAAGAATAAGACGAAGCTTTTCCACCTACTGGGTGATCGTTATCACTTTTAATTATAAGCGTGTGTATATCGTCGTTATTATTATCATCATTGCAAAATATAAAAGTTCGCGTATACCGGCGATTATGCGTCCCACGCGGTGCTGTATCCCCTCGTTATGAAATCGCCCTCGGGAGCCCCGTACGTATTAATTATTTCGCGCCCGCGGAGAAGGATCCTTTTGCTTAATGTAAGTCGACGTGTAAGGGATGGAAAGGATCTGTGTTACTGGGCAACTCATACCCTTTGCACTTACGTTTAGGCGAGTTATTGCTAAAGCTTAACGCTCAACTCGAGATAATGCGGAGATACTGTTTTTTTTATATTTAAGCATATGTCTGAATAAATACTGGCTTATATCTAAAAAGCGTGTGTGGATGAAAAGTTTCTTTTTATATCGTCTGGGAATATCCGTGGATAAAGACGCGAATTATGAACAAATTCTGGCAATTCTCGGAACTTACTTAATATTTCACATCCCGTTACAGTGAGAGAAGCTTATCTCGTCCGACTAAACTCTCCAGGCCTGCAACTCCGTTATAATATACATATTCGTTTTGCGATTTTAACCCGACATGCGCTTTTCTTTCAAATCGTTAAATCCTAGATAATTTTGCGTATACATTTAATTAATCGTTGTTTTGTCCTAATATACGGTTATTCTATCATTTTGAAATAGTAGAAATGTTACTGTTCTTGATAGAGAAATTATTCACACTTTTAACTTAATCAATGTTTCATGCGTATTGTTCGCTATTTAATGCAGTGTATTTTCACAAAGATAGCAATTCGCTCATTTTTTAAAAGTAAATATTCACTGTTTTGTCAACGTAAGTTTAATCAAAATTAATAAATATTGTATTAGGTTAAGTGTATTTCCAATAATACAACATAAATTATGCCAATCATTCACTAACAAGAGACACACTGCTAGATTTGAAATGAGAAATTATGTTCATTTTTCTGAATTATTAACTGTCATTGTCAAACAGAGGATGAAATTAGATTTATTTGGAAGTGAATATTTGACATTTAACGCAGTCTCTTTGTGTGTATATATATTAAATTGCCCCAAAAAGTGAGCTTTTATTATTTAAGGTCCAAACGGTAGAACATTCCACTAAACTATTTATGTTTAATCTTCGTTTCATTCTAACGTCCGTATACTTATACGAGAGAATAAAAAAATCCACACACTACCAGTCTGTACTCATTTATAAGATCGTATTAAAAAGTGGAGTGTCTTAAACATAAAAAAAATATGAGGAAACGTCCAGATTCATTTGTAAGCGAAGAGAAAAGATCTTCAGAAGCTCGACTTTATCGTTCCAACAGTCTTGAAATGATTCGGCAGCATAGCAGTATCTTACAATAATAGCGCCGACGACGAGAAAAGCGAGAAAGGGAGTGGGGCACATGATTTTTTCGCGCAGCTGCGACTGCACTTCCGAGGCGAGAGAAGAGTCTTTTTTACTGCCCCGTATCCGTGATTCTCGAGTGCGGGAGAGAATTTTTTTTCGCCTCTCTTCGCGAGGAGGGTTATAGCTGGAAGAATTTGAAATGTGGTGATTGGAGTATTTCGCGGCTGATTTGATGGTTACCCCGAAGTAGCTCTTACGAAAGACGAAACAAGCTGTTTTCTTACCTGGTGATAGACGCTTTTCTTTTATGAATCAACCCATATGTTGGGCCATTTCGACCCAATATCAAAATTAAGTCAAATGTGATGAATAGAACTGTGCGCTGGAATTATACCTATTTTTCTTGTTACTAATCAATAAAGTGTGTCTTATTTGTTAACAATTAGGATGTAGATACATTATTGATCAGAAATTAAGAATTTTTATTGTTTAAGATATGTTTGTTACGCAGTTGTTGTGTTGCAATGAATTGTTTAAAAGATGAATATTTTTTAAATGTTCAATTAAACGTATAGTGACTGTACTTTTTACAAAGTTATAGCTTAAAAAATACGCCATAGTTTGGCCAACTTCTTCATTTTTTTAATGCCAATTTATAAAAATTAAATATTAAAAGGCTATAAAAGAAATGTTATTCTCCTTTTTGTTTTCCTGTATGGAATACAATGTAGGACATAAAAAGAACATGCAAACATTAGGTAGAGCCCTTGTAGCTGTCAAATATTTAAATCTACCATGTACCAGGTGCGCAAGTTAAAATGTTGATTTTTTTTTATGAAAAATGTGCAATTATTTAAGAACAATGGTAAAACATTTTCATATTCAAAATATTAGCCCCCATTTCACACATATTTTGACACGGTCAATTTATGGATAGCATTCCAAAAGCTTCATCTTTTATAGTCATCCATTCATCGAGCCATTTTCGTACCTCCTCGGCGTCGAACAATTTCAGCGCAATAACAAAAATGAATGAGATTCATATAACTTTCCAAACCACGTCAAGCAAAACAGCTGAAATTTTTACAAGCAGAGACAGTTCTAGAGTAGACGTGGGGACGTATAGAGAAAGAGAGAACGACATCCCCGAGGAAGCGACGTCGCCGGCATTACCGCAGATAAATGCGTATCTCTTGCATAATGTACTTCACGAGAGCACACGCGTGTCGTGATATAAAGAAAGATAGCTACGAGTGCTCCTCCACTTGACTTTCTCTCTCTCTCTCTCTTTACTACTCGTATGCTATATAGTGCTGAATGTACTTATCGCTGAAAGTGGCTTTATTTTAAATATATATGCCATATCGACACCTTGTAGGAAACCCTGCTAATGTAGAAAATGGCTTTTGAAAACAGCCAATTTAATAAAATAATGCTGTATAAATTTATTTGAAATGTATTTATGAATGCATTCGTTAATATATCAATTTAGATTTATCTATTCGTAAAAATATTTAATATAAATTTATACATCTTTTTTTTTACTCGTGCCTGAATTGGCTGGTTTCTTGAGCATTTCCAGCATTTTCCCAATTGACTGATTAATGAAGACTCTTTTTGAATTCGCTAGTTACCGAAGCTCATTTCTGAATTGGCCGGTTCTTGAAATCTGTTAACCAACGTGTTAACAGAACTGGCTAGTTTCTGTAGGCTAGATTTTTTTCTGAAATTACTAGTTATTGAATAATTTGTTTAAATGACTAGATTAAGAAGAATTTTTTAAATTCACTGGTTGATGAAAATATTTTTGTATCAGCGGGTTTTTCCACCAAAGAACATCGATATATAATATATTATATATCAATGCATGATAGATCTCTCGTGTATACGCTATAGGTGCTAATTTAACTTCGAACTTGCTCTGGGCTTTGTTTATTTTAGCTTAAATAATTTCGCTGGACCAGCATAGTACGAGTGCACAGCTTGATTTACAATGCAGAATGCATACTGTACTCGAGTTCGTTAAATGCAAACATGGCTTTTTGCCAGGTATATTCGTCGGGCGGATATGTTGTAATTAAATCACAATCCACCCAGACAATATTATTCTCCTGAATGGATATAACATGTATTATATTTATTTATGGGCGTTTTCTTATAACTCGTTAATTTAAAAAAATCTTGTTTCTTTCTCTTTTTTGGGAATATTTAAATAATATATTTTCAATAAAAAATTTAAAGTTTCCATGTGTTTTTTAAAGCTTATGCAGAAATTGCAGAAATTTGGTATTTAATTATACTGAATTCATAAATGGATAATTTGTCGGAAAAGTATTTGTTACTTAAAATGCATACAAGAGATATATTAGAATTGACTGAATTTAAAAAACAGCTTACTTGCTAATTATTAAGAATAAGTATTAAAAAATTCTGTTTCCAACTAGAAAGAAATAAAGTTATCGATCAAATTATTTCGCACTGCGACTAAAATGGCATTTTTATATGTACAATCATGTCTTTGCCTGTGCCTGTAATCACTAAAATTTAGAGAAAAATAGGTTACAATACTGTGATAGTAATTACCATAATTTGAAGGCATTTCTGAAGTTACATTAAATTACACTAGTTGTACTTAACGAAGTAATTTCGCGTTGTAGATTTAAACTATCAGAAACAATTTTAAGTAATATTGTTAGTCATAATTATTGATAAAATACGATACATATAATATATACAACCATAACACCAAATAACTTCATTAAGTACACCGCAATATGCCTATAAGTGGAGTTTCGTTAAAATATGTCAATCTAACATACTGAACGAAAAGTTATATCGTAAAAAGGAAGATATATACGGACTATGCGATTCTAAAAAGAGAACCGGACGGTCTTTACGGCGCTCTTTCAATTTCTCACATTCTTCTTCTTTTCCGCTACGAAGGGATGAAGCTTCTCTATAGAAGAGAGCATTTTGTTGTCCCGACCCGTCGATATAACGTCGGCTCGTAATTCCTCGTCATAAAATCCCACCAAGGTATATAGCAGTCGATTCTTCTCTTCTGTCGATGTGTAACTGAATATTATTCGATAGTCGTATGCCAGCGAAGAGAGAATGTCCACTTTACGTGATGCAGGTGCGGTTATGGGTAGACCAATATTGGCAGGATCTTACTCTACACACACACAGTGTAAGAGAAAGAGAAAGAGAGTATACAGTCAAAGTATACAGAGTCAATATTGACAGGGTTGAACATTACGTAAAATCGTGAGGTACTTCGAACGCGTTATCTCTAGGTAGTAATGGCTCGACTAGTAGTTTGGTACTTTCAACTTTGGTTATTACGCACTGTGTCTGACTTGGGCCACAACAGGTAAATACGTTGAACTACTGATAAGATAGGTGAGAAACGAACCGAAACGGATTTACCAAATTTCTCTCTCGTCATTTGTATAAAAGTATACGGTTACAGCGAAAGAAGAGAATACGAAGCTTTTCTATGGTGATACCGCCGTAGTAACGACCATTGTTGCTAATCGTTCTTCTTGTTACTTTGTTATGTTCAAAAGATCATCCTCTATTTTTTTTCTTCCGATTTTCAAAAAGTTTCCCTATAACCGCGCGCTAAAAAGTTGGCGAACTATTTCCCCGACAATACACACAAACATATAGTTCGGCTTCTCTCGCGGAAGAACAACGAATCGAAAGCGTAGTAGCACTGGGAAACATCATACAAAACGATTCAAACATCTAAGCTCACCGTAAAAGCGAATGACGATTGTAAAAAGTCTATACGCGGAGAAAAAGTTGCTTCGTAATTTGACTTTTCATTAGAGTACCAAAAGTCGCGGCTGAAAAAAAGAAGAAAGCGAGCGAGAGAGAAAATAAAAACTAAAGCAACAAGAGAGAGAGAGAGAGAAAAAAATAGACGATCGTAAAGCCAAGCAGCAGCAGACTCTACTCGAAATCGTATATTTTGCGGGGGCGGTAAGAAAGAGAAAGAAAAAAAGGAGTAAAGGGATGTATTCTTGGGTAAGAGGCCAAAGCAGTGCGTCTGACATGGCTAATGTAAGTCGAATCCCATCTTCCTTCTAAAGGCCGTTGCACTGTTAGCAGAAGCTATGGGTGGTATACGCGCTGTAGTTGAAGTACTAGCGGTGAAGGTTATCGAGGGTCTCGCGAAATAAGATTTGGAAGCCGATCTTCTTTTTCTTTTTTATTTTCCTCGACTTCGTTAGCTGTAAAAAAAGAAGAAGAAATAAAAACCGTAGAGAGAGAAGTTGTGGTGTCATCAGCGCATTCTCTCGTCACCCGCAACGAGGCGTTTCCGCTTCTCTCTTTCTCTCCATCCTTCGCTTTATCGGCGTCTCTTCAACGCCTTCGCCAGATGCGACTAACTGGTTTTTTTTTCTTTCTTCTTCTTCTTCTTCTTCGAGATCGTTCTCCCCTGGTGAATTTTGACGCTACTTCGTCTCTTCCTGTGCTAATGTCCCGAGAAAAAGAACGACGATCAATGAGCCGTGTGTTGATCAATCGAAAAGATGATGACTGTACTGTGTTGTTTATAGAGTGAAAATATCACATTTCGCGATGGTTTCGTTGTTTTTCAAAGTATCCGGTTTCCTGCAAGGGAAGGTTGTTCTCGCTTGGCGAATTAACATTCGCGTTGATGGAACAGAAAACATGTCGTACATTGAGAACTATAGATTGAAAAAGAACACTACTTCATTCAAAAATAGGTAATCATAAAACAAATTGCAAATTACAGGGAAACTGCAGTTACGAGCATTTTTTAATTTTATTTGTTAAAAATTTCACTGCAACGATTTTCTCTGTGTATCAGTTTTATGTTCATGTAGAAACTGTCTGGATTGATCAGACACATCTATAAAAAGGAAACAATAATTATTCACAAGAACAGCAAATACTATATATATATATATATACTCCTTGTCATGTGTACCATGCAAAGTGTCGGACTGGTATAATTATATTTTGTGGTTGACCGGGGACAGCGCGAATTGCACTTAAGCCCGAGGTGCAGCAGCTTCGCCATTGGCGTAGATTAAGCCCCTCCTGGCTTTTAATTAATCACCAGACTGGATACGCCAGGCTATTTATGGCAGCTCTCGTATTTAACGGCTATGCAAGTACGTGTGTACGTAGTATCGGTAGAGAGAAAGGATTAGTCTCTTATGGCGGTCCTTCGGCATATGCGTGAGGGATGACCGCTTTCGAAATTTCCCTCGGTTTATTTGCGACGCTCTTGGGAATTGCTACGTGGTGAACAACTGAGCAATATCACTGCTGTACACAAGCGCTGAAAGTCGACGTTCTTGGATATTGATCAGAGGGTGGAAATTTTGGATTTGAATTATGAGCTTATAACTCAAAACCTCATCCTTTACAAATCGATGGCAATTAATCATTACTATGGGATTTTAATTGTCCAAAATTTGGGTAAAAACTGTCACGACAGGGAATTCCAGGTGTCAGTCCGTCCAGAGACAACATAGAAGTGTACAAACAGCCAAAAGATTGACGGCGCTGTTTGGCAGTCTGACAAAACTGCCGCGAAGCTTTACGTACATCCATATAATACTCATACAACCGTCTCCCTCGGAAAAAAGAAAAGAAAGAAAAGTGTGACAATGCGAAACGGCCTAAAAGCCCATCGGATGTCGAGATAAAGCACATTAGCGGAAACAAAAATTAAAAACAAATACACTCGGATAGTCTATGTCAATCGCAACTGGCTTAAGGTAGGGGATATGTAGGTATTAAATCCTCGTTACCTTGGGTGCACTTTTAGAAAGGATATCAAATTTAACGAAGCCTCGTTCAACGGATCGATCCCCAATTTACCGCGCTGCTAAAGATGCGTCTAATCCACTGATGGTACTCTATGTATCTATAGAGCGCGAATGGTTGGAGGGAAAGCGCTTTCGTTATTCATTAACGAATTTATAGGGAAGATGATGACCGTATGAATTATTCAGAAGAATATTGGTCGTATTATTAGAGTGCTGCGCGAGGATAAAAGGATAAGGAATTTTCTTATTAATAAACAGCTCTTCTCCGTGGAATACAGTGTGAAAGTAAAGTAAAATTCTAATCAATAGTCAAAACTGTAGTGCTTGTAGAGGATCTGCTTTGAATTTCAAATTGTTATGGAACGTGCCATATACACCGGTCTACAACCTTTTTTCGAATTTTCAAATACAGTATGAAAGAATAGTCAAACGGTTTGCTTTCATTTTATTTATTAAACTACTCTAAAAGTAAGAATATGAATCAAAGGAAAGGTAAACCAATAGAGGAATAAGTCTCGTACACTTTAATCTGGCGGAATAAAATTGGAAGAAGAAATAAAATAAACTTAATATACCACTTAGCTTAAATCTAGTTACTATCTTTATTAAGTTAAATCGAAGCAGATCAAATTTGTACATTCTAATGGTTTTAATTATCGCATCGATTTTCTAACAGAGCATTTTAAGTTACATGCATGTTTCTTGAAAATAATATTCTTTCAGTGTTGTTAATTTTTACGGGACTAATTAATCTGGTGTGGTAAAACGTCACAAATTATCGCTTCTAATATTATTTCCTTAACGAAAAAAAAAATTACAAGTCTCTAATTCATTGACCGTATAACCTTACCTACTATACCACCAAAGACTATTAAGGGACGTGCACATTGTTCAAGCAAGTGTAATAAAATATCAATGAGTCTGTGGCTCAGATGTTATACTTGAGGAAAGTTAGCCCATAAAGCCCAGTCAAAAGGAATTGTTCATCTCGGGCACATTAGCAACTCTCCCATCCGCACTTCCTATTTACTATACCCTTACACACCATCGAAATTAACCACTTGCTATGACACTGCTAATTTCTCAAGCGAAATCGGATTAAATCACCGTGGCTCAATGAACTTTAGTTGTGGTGTCCAAAAAGCTCATTGTAAAGCTCAGCAGTATATATCGGACAGCAACAGCCACTTTGAAGTCAGGGGGAAAACTTCTTCCAAGATATATCTCCAAACACATACGTACATATATGAGAGAGAGATTTGTGGGCAATAATCTGATTACTCAGGGATATAAAGGAGAGAAGAGAGCGAGAGTTATTTATCGCATTTTTTTGGGGGTAGGTTATAAATATGTCCGTAACGATGATGGATACGCCACTGCGTACAAAAAACGTTGCAACCCAGTGGACGATAAGGCTTGAACAACGCATTGTATATTATATGCGAATTACGTTATGTTTAAGTGTCAATTATTTACGGGATGAGATGAGGAGTGCTAATTCTTATCGCGTCGTTGTGAGGCTGGTATTGATTTTGCTCCAGGAGTATATTGTTTTTTTGTAGGTAACCCAGAGTCATTAATCTCCCTTTTATCTACTACAAGCGGAGAATTTTTGGGGAATAGCAGCTCTAGTACCAACGGATTTTCCTATGCCATTGTTCTCGAATGTTCGAGATTATACTCCAGTAGTTTTCGCTGGTCTTTACCTTTATGACTGCGAATGGGATGAGGGTTTATAGTCAGCGATAGAAATATTAAAAAAAAAGAAGAACTTTTTTTCACCTAACACGTCCGACGATTGTGGATTACAATGAGACAATTTTTGCTTTCAGCTATCGGAGTTGGAGCAGCGTGTCCTCGAGGCGGAGGGTCGAGCAGACGAGGCGGAGGACAAGGTAAGAATAAGACGACGAGTCTAAACTGAACTGTAGTAGCGTAGAAATCTTTGAATTTTGCATGTAAAGTACTGTGGGGAATGGTTTCGTCGAATGGCGCCAATGTGCACTGCCAGTGTCTCTACGTGCTCCAATTTCCCAATTGTATATGGATTTCCTATATGGTTAGTATAGAGAGAGTATGTGAGAGAGAGAGAGAGAGAGAGAGAGAGAGAGAGAGAAAGGAAGGAAGTTCTACAGCTAGTGCCAGTTCCTGTTTCCCTTTATTTAAACAATGACTGTCTGTTTACTCGCTGCGGGTGAGATAGTAGAGCTAGGGCTATATTATCGGCGTGAGAATTTAAGAAAGGATGTATGAGGATGATTTGGTAAGGAGACGATCGATGGAGAAGGATGCTTTTTAGAAGGGAAAATTTTGGAGTGGAAACAAATTCGTTTATGTGCATCCAATGATTAGTAACTACTATTATACACTTTAGTGGATTGTGTGTTTGAATTTTAGATAAACACTTATTTTATTGCACGCATAGATTGATTGAAAAGCTCGTTTGCTCGGTAGAACGTAACAATTTTTATAACTGTTTCCTATTAAAAAAAGCGCAATATTTTTTCTCCAGAATTATGACTTCACACGTAAATAAAACAAAGCTCGTCTAATTGTCGAAGCACCAAATGACTGTATTCTCAATCGTAACATTTCAACAAAATCAATTAATCCACTCCCAATCGAATCGATAACAATGAAGAACCCTGTTCCATCAACCCCAGTCGATAACCCCAGTCGACTGGAACGCCATCACACCACCCCATACCAACAGTCGCAAGAATTTACCACCAGTCGTCGTGTTTCTCCCTTTTACCGACACGCGCACATATACTTTCTCTGTCTCTCCTCCTCTCTTATCGATCAGCCGGTCGCCTGAACTTACAACAGCGCCGTCTCCACAACCCACATCCTCTCTCCATGTCCCTCCACCGTACGTCAGTTACTCTAGCAGACAGACGATCGCGAACAAAGCGCGTGCACTACTCATTTATATACCGTGGCAAAGAAAAAAAAGTATCTCTAGTGTCCTGCTACATTGTGTACCCCCCTACACATTATTCTGGACATTGATTTTCTTTTGCTGGCCATACGCACGTATAGTGGCTTCGTGTACAACGTCTCTGTTCGTTACTGCTGCTAGCAAGATGGCAGCAGAACGACGGCAGAGGATTTACTCCGTTACAACCGGCACCTCCTTGTCCTGAGGATCGTCTTCACCGACCGTGTGGACCCTTAAAGCGTCGTATAGATTCTATATTTATCGACTGTGCGGGAGTTTGTGTGCAAGTGTGTTGGTGTGCGGAAGGGGGTCCGTTGAGTCAATGAGACAACTGGTCTTCGGGCACACGTGAACCGGTGAATTATGGATCCCAGCAGGTGACACTCGTGAAAGGTAAAAACACTGGACCACTATTATTAAGGGTCAATTTTTTCGGGAGAGAATGGAGACTGTGCGAACGATGTACTTCATAATAATATATATTCATGTATATATAGAGATCGTGGTGAAAGCTCAAATCGACGTTGATTGAGTTTACACCATCGGCTCATCCAATTAGCCGCGGAAAGCAGACGCCTCAGGGATATATGCATATATATTCAACGAAGGACAAAGCCCGCCGTAATACAGCCATGAATTTCAAATTCGACTCGCTCTTTCTCCGCTAGCGATCGATCGTTGGAACATTCTCAGCATTTTCACTTTCGCGCTCTTGAAAAATATACAGATTCTGAAAGCATCATTTTCTGGAACGAGGTCTTCTTTGGCTAATGCGTTTAGGTTACCAATAATCCGCAGAAATCCGACTTATCGTATATAACATCATCGTACAAAAGACTATACACCTCAGCATATATTTTTACCGTATCCAGAACATCAATAAAACGAGTATTCGACGAGAATAAAAAAGAAAAAGCTTCGTATCGACACTCGCGTCACGTAACGTTGATTAGCACTGTTGAACGCGACGGAAATTTACTTGCAAAAAACTTAAAAAAAAAAAATGGAAAGAGAGAAAATTGCCAACCGATTAGTTTTACAAGCATCTTACCGTTAGCTATAGCTTTTTGATGTAAAGGATTGGCTCGTTGCCCGGCTGCATAGTGTAACGTAATCCAAAGAGAAAAGGAGCGAAGAAATTGAAAATGCGACTCTCGGCTGCAAAGGCTTTAATAATGGAAGAAGAGGAGAAAAGCCTGCGGATGAAACTTACGCGCGCTTGAGGGAATTCTAAATATACACAGCTGATGAGTTAGGCTGAAATTTGGGTTGGCTGCTTCTTTTGGAACTTTACCCGTTGCATCTGTTGGAGTGTTTAAAAGCGACAAAGGGCTGCATCTCTTGTGGTTTCACGCCTCGACTTTGAGAGATGAATTGTTTTTCGAATACATTACTCTTTTGTAGTGTCTTGTAAAGCGCGAATTTTTTAATTCAAATGGTTTCGTGCATTAGATACATGTACAGTTTTGGCTAAATCCTTTTGATTCCAGAAGAAAATCATTGTCATTCAAATCAGGTTTTTGTGTGTCTCCAAAAAAATGTTTCTTTTACCATTTTTGCCCAGAATGTTTTCGTGTTGATGAGCTTTCCACACTGCCCGCTAGAGGATGACTAGTCAAATTATCCTGCAAGTGTTGAAATTACTGTAATTCAATAAATATTGCGTATAACCGCTCGACTTCTCGATTACTGTAGTTTTTCGTTTTGTTTTCCTATTAAAAGGGCTTCTTTTCAGTGCACTGAATATTTGGTTCTCAAAAAAGCTTATCTCCACTTCGTCGTGCTATTTCCACCTTTGTTGTTCACACGATCGAGTGTCTTTACATACATACACCAGCCATTATCGACTTCATAACTATACAAGCTTCGCGGTTATTCGACTCTCTAGACCAGACAGTCGTTGACCTTCCGTAACAACTTGAATAGTTTACAGTAGCTCTTGAGCATATTTCCCTCCCAATTCTCTTCCGCTCTATATTCTCACCTTTCGTTAAACGATCGTATCAGCTATTCAAGGACACGCGTTTTCAACCCCTTTTTCATGCACACAGAGTGAAAAAGCTCATTCTCTCCAACGACTGCACGCGTAAAAAGCCATCGCTCCCACCGGCAAAAATCGCACTCCCAACAACTGTATACTCAGACATACACGTACACACAACACATGCACGCATATGTAAAGCAGCCTCCCCCGAGTCGTTGGCCGACAGCCAGAGCATGAGTCATTGCCGACGACTCTCTAGGAAAGCCCCCCGACGCCGCCGTCGGCGGCTCTCAATCTCGGGACTTGTGCGCGCGCGCAGTATGCGTCTATACTCTCTTTCTCTCGCGGTTTAATACGCTCTCTCTGTACTGTGCGTATATGTGCGAGCGGCGCGTCTACTTCACTTTTTCTCTCTTTCTCTTTCACTGTGTGTTTATTCCTTTTTATTGCTCTCATTTTTTTACTTTACTTTTTCTTCTGTATAATTGTTGTTATTTATTTATTTATTTATTTATTTTCTCACACATTGCGTTCGTTCGGTTTTTTATGTACACATACGTGTACAAGTGAACAACAGTGGTGATGTGCTCTCTTTCGGAAGATACAACTCTAAAAGCAAGATTGCGTGGGTCTAGCGCGAGGGCTTTATTTTTTTTTTAAACACGCGCATGTATTTATATACATGTACAGGCAGCGGCGGCTTTATTGATTCTAATTGAGAGAAAGAGAGAGAAGGTTCCTGTATATATATATTACACACACGTATATATATATATATATATATATATATATATATATAGTGCGTCTATATATCTGTCTCTCTGTACGTGTCTCTTCTTCTAATCGATTGAATCATGGACCCTTCGAACGGTGAGAGACAGACGCCTTCTTCCCTTTTTGCCTACCAAAAAGCACTAAACACCGGCTCCTTGCAGTGTGTGTATGTGTGTATGTGTATGTGCGAGAGTGTATTGTTGAGGTTATGAGATGCAACGCTGTATTGGAAGACTAACTTTCGCCGCAAGCTTTTTCGTGTGTATATGTGTATATATACATATATGTGCGTATATATATATATGTGTGAAGTAGGTAGAGTCTGCGCAAAAATTTCACTTTCGCTTTTACCTATGTATACTGCGATCGCTTTACCTAACTCACGTGTGCAGCGCTTGTCTCTATATTATACTCTATATATATATATATATATATACATATATATACATATATACAGCAGCTTATAAAAGTAGATTTTAATAAATTTTTATCCAAACTATAAAAAAATACAATATTCAAGTAGATTTATTAACTTAGTTATGCTTTCCGCTGACATGGAGTGTCAATTGTCCCTTCGCTTCGCTCCTTAATCGACTAGTCATCACTTCCAAAAAAAATTTCATTATAATATTCCTGAAGTTGACAGGGATTTAATGGAAATTAAAAGGATTAAAAAAATGGAGAAGACAAGCTATAGCGCGAAAAACTTCGTCTCCGCGAGGCGAGCGACACAGTGTCGGTGGGGAAAAAAGGGAAAAGGGATGAAGTCCAGTATTGATTTTCGTGCCGCGTGTCGTCGCCTCCGCAGCCCTTACCCGCACGCTCGTCGCCGGCGAATCCCCTTGCACGGGCACTAAAAAAAGGGGGGGGGGGAGTGAAGAGATCCCATGTGCCGAATCGATTTTTGACAGCTGCTGTTATTCGACAGTCTCTCTATGTATACATGTATGTGTGTATGTACACAATCACACGTACTTGCATATATATGGTGTTTTAATGTATATATATATATATGTATGTATACATGTCCATATCCCCATGGTAGGGAGAGGAGGTATATACGAAGGTACACTTGCATATTCGCATGTGAACGTCAGTTCGGAAACACGTGTCGCCGGAACGCGTCGTTCGCAAATTTTCGCGTGTACATATGTGTGCGTATGTGTGTGAGTGGTGAAGGTGGTTGTATCACTATTATTATTGTTATTATTATTATTATTTCGTTCGTTTGAATCTCTCTATTTTCTATATCTATAAGTGAGATAATATGTGTTAATTTGCTTTGTTAAACGTTTGTTAGGCTGATGTATAATGTCATCGTCGCATTATGAACACATTAGCCATGTTAAGGAAAAGGTATAGTTGCCATGCCAAGAAATATATATCGTAGATTACGTATATACACTACTTTTTTCATTATAACAATTTCTTTATCTATAAATGAATAAACAATACTCTGATACTGTAGATGCATATACTATTTATCATTGACAGACATGCGAAAGATAGTTTCGTGCGTTAGATATATATATATATTACATATACCTAGAATATTCCATTCCTTGTCCATGTACACTGAAAAAACAATACTTTTGAGGCAAACATAATATCTTTTTGGCTAAATCGTTATAAGCTTCAGTAATAAACGAATTTTTATTTATATCCGCTAGGGGGCGTGTCGTCGAATTAGCCTGCGAGTAGTAAATTATTCTACGTTTACACTGTAAACAAGGTTCAAACTCAGTATATATTAAAATTTAATGCAACTGTTGGTAATATTGCGTATAGCATTTCGTTTCGTTACCGAAAATCCAAAAGATGTTTCTTTAACAAGCTATTTAAAATCATATTCTTTTTGGCTCAAAATGATATCTCTTGCTGCAAATGGTTATTTTTTCAATGTACATTTCTGTTTGTCTCTTTTTTTCTGTCTATAATATACTAAACATTTTGAATGACAGCATAATCTTTCAAATCACGCTAGCGACACCTTTCTGTCCTCGTAATTTTTCTCGTGCACATGCATGACTTTCTAAACTGTTCACGAACATACCTGTACATATGAACAAAGAAAAAATACACACTGTGCCTCGACGAATATAGTGCGATAAGAAAAAAAATGTCGAGAGATTGAGATTTGATCGCAAAATAAAGGGAACGAATTAAGATATGCAAGAAAAATATAGTAGGAAAATCAGATCTGCCAGAAGAGTGTAATAAATCGGTTAACTTGCAGGTACGGATGATGGAGGAGCGGCTAGTGAAGGGTGAATACTGCCTAAGCACCTCCGGAGTCGGTTCTCCGCCACACTCCTTGCCTTCTACCTCCGGCGCCCAGAATGACAAGATCGAAGATGTTCACTGCGCCTGCATCTCAAAACTAGAGACCCAAGTCGAGGAACAGGTAAGATATCGGCTGGATTATAAGTTTTAAGTGTCGACGTGAGAAATATGCAGATTCAAGTGCTTTTTTTCTCCTTGAATACATTCTAAAGGTGCCTGTCCTGATAGGAATTTTAACGAATTCGTAAAGACTTACTAAGTACTTTTAAAACTATCGAGAAAATGATCGTTAAGAAATTAGTTATAAGGATCCTTATTTGTTTTTGGGGGTTTTATTCTTAATTACTCGGCAAGAACTTAAAAATTATCTTGATAGGATTTTATCGATGAATTAGCAATTTGTTTATTTATTAAATTAAAAAATAATTATAATACATCACCAACATTTTTTAACAATTTATAAAGACATATGATTATCTTGAGATTTAATATCAGCGGCAATTAATTAAGTTTAATGAATTCGGAATTTAATTTCTTTTTTACTGTCCCGTTATTTAAATTATAGCAGTTAAATTTGTTTGGTAAGGGGTTGTAAGTTTTTATAGCTTTCCCATAGATAATTTTATGACTTGATTACATTCAAGCGACCATAATACATAATGTGGAATTATAAAGTATTTTAACTACTTTGTGTTTATGTGTGTGTGTCATTTTGTATTTAAATCTTTAATGTTTAATATTAAATGTATCTAAAATTCATAATTTTCGAAAATCAACTTCTAATGGCACAAAAAGCACAGCCGATTTGGAAAATTTGAAACAGATTTTTTTTTCGTCAACTGCACAAGTCTAAGTGAAAATTTTCTAATAGTAAAAATACCTTAGAATTCACTGTAAAATAATTACACATTTATGCAGACTTTTTTATAACTAATTTTGAAATTTTTGAAAAACGCAGAAAATTGCATCACGAAATAATTTGATTATATTAATTAGCTAATTCTAGATATTATCATTTACATTATACCTTTACTACCAATGCTTATTTGACCAAGTGCTTGTTAATAAATCCCTTATTCAACATATATAAACCAAAAACGATTAACGCAATAAAATTACATCTTAATCTGAAAAGTGAAATGACAAATCGTATTGCAAATTCAAAAACTTGAAGTTGGTATACCGATAGAAGCTAGTGAAGAAAAGAAAAGGATACGTTAAATTTTGAAACTCACGTTGTTACCCTAGCTCTCTTGCTTATCCAGCTCACGTCCTAAATTTGTCCCCTGTTGGTATCTCGTATGTTACAGAGGCAATTGCGATTGCGTGACGCTCGACAAGTCGAAGCGAAAGCCGCTCGTATCAAGGAGTGGGTGACGAACAAGCTTCGCGAACTCGAGCAGCAAAATCAGCACCTTCGCGAGCAAAACAACAAGTGCAACCAACAACTCGAGCTCCTTCGCAATCACATCACCAACATCGGCCTCAGACCACCGGTGAGTCAAACGTCGTTTTATCAATATATTTCTTCAATCGTCTCGATTTATTATCATCTATGATCAGCTCTGAACGATTGATTCTGTAAATACACAAGTGTTAGAATTGTGTCGGAAGTATACTGAATTACTGATAGAAAAAATTGTTTCCACTGAACACTTCGTTGTTATGAATCACGATTTCTTAATGACGTTTATCATATATTTATCATTATTTATCATTATCAATAGTCTTTAATATTTATGGGAATTATAGTAGGTTGTTTTTTATGAATGAATAGAAAAATTATTATAAATTCAGAACTGACTTTACAACTATTTTTTTTGCTCGGTTTGTTATGGTCATTCGATTGGAAAACCCTTCATTCATACTTCAAAGAATATATCAAAAGAACGTATAAAATGGTCCGCTTATTCACTTTGAGACTAAGGGAAGGAATTGAATATATATTAATAAATAGTTACTAAATACAAAATTAGGCGAGGCTAGATATTAAATCTGTCCTTGAATCTTTAATAGAAAATCAATTAAAACGTGTAATGAATATGAAAGTTTTTGTAACAAATATAAAATATATTCTGAGGATTCACTTAATCGGTAATTGCAACTACAATGGCTTCACAAAAATAGCAATTAAGCAAGGAATTAATTCAAAACACGAAGAAAACAGATCTTACATTTAAAATATGTATTGCTTATTTGCAACCAAATTTGTATTCGTTAAGAAGTGACGTAAAAACAGTTTTTAACTAGAGATCATTAAATTGACGACTCGGAAAGTAGAATTTAAAATAGTTTCAATAATAAATTTATTTCCATAACTTAAAAGATCGATGACTTTTCTTATTAGTTACTCCGTGTCATAGATATTTGACTATCTCCAAGTTTCAAAAGGATCTTTCATAGTTTGCATTTGATGTGACCACCAATGATTCAAAAGTCTTTGATTTCTAACAACTCTGTATTTAGCACATATCATATCCATTAACCGTAAATTCAGCGTCTTTAAAATGAATGAAACTATCTTATCAGTGTTAAATATAATAAAAAAGATTCTTACTCACCAATACAATTGCTCACGTGGTTGTCTCCTTGATTGCAGCTGCCGACACGAGCCTCCTTATCTCTAGAAGTCGATTCGAGCCTGCGCAGGCGCTCGGAGGTGCTTGAGGGCACAGCCCAGGTGGTCGAACCGGGCAGTGTAACTGCTGCCGGACAAGCGGCTCATTCGATTGTCGGTTCATCGTCCAGTGGTGCTGAACCACAGACCACCGCAGCAGCCACTAGGCATCGGAGGCATTTGTCAGCGTGTGGCACTATACAACAGCCTATTCCTAACGTCAACATGGACTCGAGGTGAGTTTGTGTTAGAATGGGCGCGGTGATTTTTATATTACTCTTTCATTTATTTTTTATTGATGACAGATTGCAAAAAAAATTTAAAGCTTTTTTCATTACAATGACAGCTTGTATTTTGCGTAGCTTTCGGAATCGATGTTATATTCTACTTTTTCATAAATATTAAATGACAAAGTGCTCATTAGTCACTGAGAGGCAAATTTTGATCGATTCTTTTTGTATCGTCAGTAATGTTTTATCCATGAAAATTCTGATTATAATCCATATAAAAGATCTATAATCAAATGCATGAATCATATAAATTTGAGATATGAATGAAATTTTGAATCCATATTACTGCAGAGTTTTTCAGAATATTTGTTTCGTCGATCGTAATTATGATATACATTAACGATGTCGAAATTTTGATTTATTTAACGGACATACTGTATTGACAAGTAAAGTATAATGTGTCCCGGCCAGAATTTCTGGCTGATAATGTGTAATTAATCTCCATCCAGAAATTCTGAAAATATTGGTAACTGAACTTAAATAACATATTGCTTTTAACAAAATCGTTCTCAAATAAATACCTTTCATGCATGTATTCAGGTATGTATTATGTAATTGGTCTTAAAATAGGCGCCAAATTTTGAAATATTTGATTGTACAATGAAGCTTACTTTGGAGAATTTTTTAATAGGTGGGCTAGCTATAAAGTTCTAAATATCAGTCAGTGTCAATGTTAGCCTGTAACTTAATTCTCAATTATGGTACACAGACACCAAATAACCGTAAATATGTACCCTCAGCCTCCTTTCGGAAGAGCTAGCCGCGGCAGTGGAAAACCTCGTGATGCTTCCCAGTAGTATCCCTGGTACAGCCGCAGCTTCCACCGTAGCCTCGGAAAGTATGAGTCGCGACAGCGCCGACAGCAGCAACGAAGCCATCCATGACTATGCCGAGATCTACACGCCCAGTCGAGAAGGCGTCGCTTGGAATACACCAGCTGGTCAGAATAACGTTGCCGAACCGCAACAGCAGGAAGTCGGTACACCAAGGCCACCTACACCACCATTGCATCGATTCCCAAGTTGGGAAGCCAAGATTTACCAGGTGACAAACGAGGCGCTTCAGAACAAACCCAGGGCGCGTAGCGCAGGGACCGATTCCAGGCCGACGGTATTGTTAAATTTTTCGATACGGAGACTACGTGCTGTTTCTTTTTTTTAGTCTATCTCTACGTTTGTGTGGACTTCTCTTTTCTTTCCATCGAGTGAATTGATTATTTTTATTTTGTCAATTGACTCGTGAAGTATTTCCCTTTTGATATTACGTCAAATTTGTTTGTGGTTTGAATTATTTGTTGTTGTTCGTGGTATTCTATCGATACCGGTTGAAAGATCGTCAATCGGTCCCTGTTCTATTGTACGTCAGGGTATCAACTATCATCATCCATAATGGATTATCACAGTGAATGTTATTTTTGTTTGTATAAAAAGTTTATAAAGCAACGAGACTCCACTGTGAATAAATCGATATTACGTTTTGTAAAACACTGTATAATCAATAGTTTTGTATTCACAACCATACATCGCTAACAACGTTTGTTCCAACATCGAAGTTAACTCGAGAACCTTTATAATCGAATTCAATTGTCTGATCAGGTTGCGGACGGGGGCCTCGGTATCGGACCGCCAACGAACGACGAGTCCGTACCGTCGACCACCACTAATACCACATCATCCAAGCACTCGCACACCGGTCACAATCTCACAGCACACAATTTACAAGGCTACTGCGATATTTCAGTGCCCGTCTATGCTACAGTCAAAGGTACGTTCGACTGTGATTAAATTGCATCGAAATATAATTAACATCGTGAAAAATCACTTAGGTCGAGCTAGTCAAATAAGATCGATGCCGTTCGGTGAAAGCTCGGACGACAGTTCCGATGGTGAGGAGCACCAGAATCAGACGGAGACGAACACACGAATCACCAACAGTTCCTCCGACAATACGGATTCTTCCCTCGGTAGTGGTAGTAGTCCATCTAAAAGCGTCAAAACTACCAGTAGTCTTAGCCCAGCTAAGAGAAGTTCCAGTGGATCACCTAGTAAAAGTGTCAAACGCGGTAGGTTTAAGCTATGCTAATCAGTATCACAGATGTTGCACACTGCGATCTTTTGTTTAAGTTCTTTCTTTTAAGTTTTTCAATTGGTTTTTCGATTAACGCTTATATACACACTTACACGAAACTTTGGAAAACCATACGAGAGAAACCAGAAAAAAAGAGCTTACCCCTATCCCAATTCTGCTTCTTAACACGCAGACACTTCTTTAGAATCTGGCTTGTCGGAGGATTATGCCATACCTCCAGATGCGCTCAGTTCCACGTCACTTGAGTCGAGTATGCCTAGTCTCCTGATGCGAGTTTCTGGTGAAAGCCCCAAACGTCTCGAATCTCTCGAAAAGACTGGGCACCTGGCTAAACTTGGTGGTAAACTTAAGACCTGGAGGAAGCGGTACTTTGCCCTGAAGAATGGTGTACTTTGCTATTGGAAGAGCCAGAACGATGCTAATAGGAAGCCTCAGGGTCAGATTCTACTGGATGAAGTCTGCAGGTACGTTGTTTCTAAAATGGAGTTTCGAGAGATTGAGATGAATTCTTTTCGAATAACTTTATTTCATGTTCGTAGAATAAACCGAGCAGAAGGTGCGGCTACGTTCGAGATCGCTACTGGTAAGAAAACTTACTACCTGACGGCTGATTGTATAGCCACGATGGAGGACTGGATTCGGGTGCTACAGAACGTCCAGAGGAGGAACGCTACGAAGCTCCTGCTGAGCAGAGAAGACAATAAACCGACGATACAGGGCTGGCTTACTAAAGTCAAAAACGGCCATGCGAAAAAGTGTTGGTGCGTTCTTATCGGAAAAATGTTCCTATACTTCAAGTGTCCAAACGATATGGTGAGTAATTTCATCCTTTAATGTTAATCCACATTTAAAAGAAACTTGAACAGGAGCTTTAAAATAAAAATCTCTGCAGAATCCAATCGGCCAGATAAACATGCGAGACGCCAGGGTAGAGGAGGTAGAACACGTCTCTGATAGCGATAGCGAGGAACGCGACTCGGAAAGCGCGCACGAGCAGACTATTGGCATTTTCCCATCGCATCAGGGACCTACTTACCTTCTCATGCAGCACAAACAAGACAAAGACAATTGGTTGTATCATTTGACTGTGGTGTCAGGTGGTGGACCAAGCGCTGGTACTCAGTACGAACAGCTCGTTCAGAGGCTCATGGAAACTGATGGTGATCCAAACTGTGTACTTTGGAGGCATCCACTGCTGTTACATTCGAAGGAGAACATTACCAGTCCTCTAACCAGCCTTACATCGGAGACTCTTCAGAGCGAAGCCGTCAAATTATTCAAGGTATGCAGTTGAATCGAGGTTTGATTCAAATGAATTTCATTACAATCTGTCACTATTCGATGATTTAGGCTGTACAGCTGTTCATGTCGGTGGCGGTTGAACAAGCTGGTATCGACTATCACGTGGTACTCGCTCAAAATGCACTGCAGCAGTGCCTGGATCAACCGGAACTACAATCGGAATTCATTTGCGCGCTGGTAAAACAGACGAGTCGTCATACGCAACATCGTTTGGGCGTACAGGTAAAAAAGGCCGCCAGACTTGTGTCGCTGGGTACTGCGCGCGTTGTAAGTCCTGCTTCTTGTTTAACAAAGAAACAACACTCGTTAAGACCATTTCACAGTTGCCTTACACAATGTTGTTTTACATTGGAAAATTGGTGATTTTTAGCTATACAAAATTTCAATTTGTTTACTCTAATGAATATTTGTGACATCAAGGACAAATGTGATATATGCCAATCTTTGGATAACTATTTTGTAATATGGAAGGAAAAAAATTAAAAATTAATTTAATTGAGGAACTGTGCTTTGGATAGACTTGGTCAAGTATTGAAGCTAATATTACTCTTGGAAAACGAAAATATCTATTCGATTCTTTGAAAATTCTTTGAACCACATTAAAATCATCATACGTTACACAAAGTTCCAGAGTTTCTTTTTAATACATTAACATGACATGCTCTTAAGAATTTTCAAAGAAATGATTTTTCGTTGGTGTTTGCTGTAGATTTTTCGTGGTACCTATATTATCCACTAATCACAATTAACAATGAGTAATTAGTATAGCATTACGTTAACGAGAAAAGAAAATTATACTTGACAAAGTATTAACAATAATTTTAGTTATAAACCACTGATCACATTTCACTTTCATTTGCCGCTTTAAATGTGCTACTGCTGCTAATACTCACGATCACATTATTGCATGTTGTCTTTTGTCTTATATATTACATACATCAATTAAAATTATTCATAACACAATTTATACCTTACCCTACATCTACTATTACAAGAGCATAGAGTCGATTTAATCTTCATTTTTCCATTTATCAATTAACGATGACAATATTCTTGGCCGTTAAAGAATTGTTTACACCAATACGATATTACGATTAAACGTTCGACTCTATCCTCGAATCCGCTTAAGAATAAATCAGTCATATCAAACATTAGCGAGCCGGACGTACTTTGATCACAATCGCAATCGAATGCATTTCTCTGGTAAATAATAAAAATAATAAAAATAACATAATCGAAGTACGTTCAGTGGCACGCGCACACATGCAGGAATGGTATGTTGGTGTACATGAAAAAAAGAACCACACACAATAAATACTTTCTTTTCTAGACTCTCGATTTTTTGTTTTGTTCTCTTTTTGATTTTAAATTACATTTTCTTTTAACATACGTTAAAGAGTTTTGGTTTTTTATATTATTAGTATACATATAGTTTTTGCCCTCTCTTCAGTTCTTTGATTACCATAGCTCACTGTCCAAGATATAGAAGATAATTTTTTGATTTGCATAATATTTTGTTTTTACTACGATTGCAACAAATACTATTTCACTGTGTTCTGAATGCCGCTTAGAGACTTGGAATATTTTAGTGGCAGAAAATTTAATCGATATACATATTTATTATATATCCAGCATTGGAAGCTCGAAACCTTCCGTCTAGTCTTTTTTAAGCATCGACTATACTTAATTTTTTATTTGGATGCTAATTATACAATTACGCTTCATTACACCACTTTACGAAGGTTTCTTATAGAGCACTGTGTAATTTTAATTAAAATTTTTGTTTTTTCAATTTAATTTCGAAGTTATAGAGCTTTTAATAGAGTCATGCTTAAATAAATCCATCCGCCAGTGTTTTTCTTCCTACTCTCTCTTTATCACTTTTCTCATTATTCAATCGCAAATATAGTCATAGGTGCTAATCATCCTCATTCGGTGGCCTTTCGGTTAAGAGTTTTTTCCCCAATTGTGAAAAATAACCAAGTCCAAGATTTTGCAGTGGTCCCCTTCGATATCCAGATTTTGCTTTTACTAACCGAAGGTCAAAGGTTTGGCCACTTTTCTACTTTACATTTCCATTTTATCATTCGATTACTGTAAATTACTTCAATTCGAAAAATACAATATAATAGAAATGGACATTTTTCACACCACTGTGGACGTAGAAATTTTCAACTCTGTCCCTTCATCCGAACGACTTCGTAATCTTAATGAGAATACAAATCTAAAAGAGAGAAAGAGAGAGAGAGTATTCGTGATTAAAAAAAATAAATAAATAAACAGAATAGTCTAGGGGTCAAAGTAAGTACGCCAGCATACCATAAAATTGCAGCAACTCCTGCTGTGCGCGACGCAGTCGCTCTTCACGTGTGATACGCAAGGCCCCGGGACAAGCGGGGCCGGCGATAACGCGGACTCTTTGTCGACCGCATCAACATCTCACAGTCCTCCGCTCGCACAGGGACACTCCTCGTCGAATTTGCTGGACTGTAAGACCAATCCGGCTCAGTACGTCCTAGTCCAGGGATGGCAACTACTCGCTTTGGCGGTCTCCCTATTTTTACCACGGAACAACCGGCTGCTCTGGTATCTGAAGCTTCATCTGCAAAGGAATGCCGATACGAAGTTAGTATATTCGATTGTATATTTTTATTTATTTATTTATTTATTCAACTGGTTTACACGTCATTAAGCGTGTGGGGAAATCCACAAAGTATCGACATATGGTTAGCGATGGTTCATCAACTGGAACTTTTTTTCTGGTTCTTGGATGTCTTTTGGGTAAAATGAGCCATTTACACGCTCAATTAAGGTTGCCACTTGGTTTTGTGGCTAAAAACGGAAAATCATGAAGTACATCGTTACCCCGATAATCGATAGTATACAGCTGAAGAGCGCACTAAAAAAAGTTAAATTTTCTAGTTGAATGTGGTTTTAAAAGTGGTTTTGATTGATAAGCATATCTGAAGGTTGTAGCGTTGGCAGATATGAACAATAATGATGCAGCTAACAGACTATAAGCATAATTGTAGAAACAATATCGTCTTAAAATTAATAACACAGAGCTGTTGCTTTAATTTGTAGAACGGAATGCGGCAAGTACGCAGCTTACTGCGAGCGAGCACTGGAAAGGACCCTTCAGAACGGCTGCCGCGAGGTGAAACCATCTCGGATGGAAGTTCTCTCGATTCTCCTGAAAAATCCTTATCATCACTCGTTACCTCACGCGATTCCAGTTCACTTCCTCAACGGCACATATCAGGTTGTCAGCTTCGACGGCAGCACCACTATTGAAGAATTCCTCATGACTCTTAACCAGGAAATCGGTTGCAGAGATGTACATCACTCGGGATTCACATTGTTTAGCGATGACCCCATCGAGAAAGATCTCGAACACTTTATCGATCTTCAGGCTAAGGTAGGATTCGATACTTTTTTTTTATGAAATTCTTAATGAAGTAATTTTGTATTGTTAAAAATACTTTAAAAAAAATATTTATCAAAATTGTCTCTGATTACAAATACACAGAATCGACTCAGTCGGTAAAAGTTAAAATTTTCTGTAATAATATCAAGGCAAAATATTTTATAGAAATATTTTGTGCCAAATGCACACAAAACTATACAATAAAATTCGTTTTCTATTTCAGTTGTGTGATATAATATCAAAATGGGAAACAGCACTGCGGGAGAAAGGTTCGGGCAAGTTCGAGAACACAAGGGTAATACAGTTGACTTACAAATCTCGGTGTTACTGGAGACACGCTGCAAAGATGGAAACAGACCGCGAGAGGTTGTTACTTTGTTATCAAGTCAATCAGCAAGTTGTCCAGGGCAAATTTCCTCTAAATCGTGACTTAGCTTTTGAGCTTGCGGCTCTTATGGCTCAGGTAATTAACAGTTTAGATTTTTTTATTAATTAACCGATTGATCGAATTTTTAATTGATAATTCTTAATTGTTTGAATGAAAATTTTTAGATTGACTATGGAGAATACAATACCGAGAAAGCTCGTGGTAGCGTACCTGGTAACAATCCTCATCACTTAGTGTTGCAAGCTTTGGATAAATTTTATCCAATCAGATACCGCTCAAATATTACCGCTGATCAACTGAAGTATGCATTTGTATATTCTGTATCTGTATATGTTGGATAAAATTTTGTTTTCTAAACGAATCCATGATTTTCAGGGAATTACAAGAAAAATTGCAAGAGAAGTGGATTTCTTTAAAGGGACGCAGTGTTTTAGATTGTGTGCGAATTTATCTGACTTGTACCAGAAAATGGCCATTCTTTGGTGCAACATTATATCAAGCTAAGGTACGCACAACATCGAATAATAGTGGAAAAATAATTTTTTAACTTTCAAACTTACGGTAGCAGTAAGGGATAGCTTTATATTTACGAAACACAATTTACTGTTGCTATATTATTTTTTTGTCTTCATTTATTCCATATACCTTTTTACTTAGCTAGTAGTTGAAGACCTATATAGACTATAAATTATATATTATACTTTAAATATAAATGATATTAAGGGTGTGTCATATTCGACTTTTACCGATTGAGTCCATGCCGTTACAGATTGACAAAAACTGTATTTTCATGTTTTCGAGAAAAGCTTGAACATAAATTGATAGTAACAACATTTCGCTATTGAAAATTTGATTCCAGCTTTTTTCTGTCGTTATATCACCATATCGACTCAGTTGGTAAAAGTGAGTATGGCACCCCCTGAATATTTGGTAGATAAATATATTTTCAATAAATACTGACATATTGTACAACCAAAAAATGAATTTCATTAAAATAGTGTAAAAAGCAGTGTTTATCACTTATGTTTATTACATAAAAAATAGTATTCAATAAATTGATTAAATAATATTTTACAGCTGAAGCAGTCCGATCCAGCAATGGTATGGATTGCAGTTTCCGAAGACAGCGTAACGTTACTCGAGCTGCAAACCATGTCTGTAATGTGCCGCTACAATTACGCAAACATCGTC
Organism: Apocrypta bakeri; assembly: GCA_018906985.1. Taxonomy (NCBI): domain Eukaryota; kingdom Metazoa; phylum Arthropoda; class Insecta; order Hymenoptera; family Pteromalidae; genus Apocrypta; species Apocrypta bakeri. Next base: position 2,131,092 of record JACCIA010000005.1, on the reverse strand, counting down.
ACGTTCGGTGGCTGCTTGGACGATTTTATGCTCGTCGCGTGTCCGGATGAAGGCGCTGCTGAGCAGAAACTTTTATTCGCTTTGAGCAAACCTAAGGTTGATAAAAAAAATTAATTTCATTTATTTATTATTTTTTATTAAAAAGCTGTTATCTTAACGTATTATAAAAAAGCCATTTATATCAATGACCTAATAAATGAACATATTGACAAGTTTACTGTTTTTATTGCAGATATTGGAAATAACATTATTGATAGCAGATTACATGAATGCTTTGGGCCATACCTTACCAGGAACACCTCAAATGAATACCCTAACGCGAAACGGCTCTCATCGGTCTATAAAGTCAACCCTGCGAACAACAACTGGTACATATTTGCTTAAATATTAGTAAATAATAAATTTTTGCTTGTTAGGTTCATTGATCGTAATCATCCATCGTATACGTTCATCGATAAAAATTAAGTGTTTTTTTTTGTTTACTCATCGTCATGATTGGTAATCTTTCCCGGCGTGTTATTGGTTTATTTAAATGAATATTGCTTAACTTGAGGCTTCTTTACTTTTGTTCAAGGTTAACTGACCGTTTCAAGAGTTCAGAATTATAGACGTCGAAAATTCAAACTCAAAAAGGGCTATCCTAATCCGTCAGTAGAAAAAAAGGGCAGGGCAAAATTAAATTTTTCTCAAAATAAGAAAAAAATAAAATAAAAACTCGATGTCGGAAGGGATTAGCAGGGATTTGCATATTTCTCCAGATCTGAGAGAATTAATTTGATTATATTTTCGTATTCTTAGGTTCAAGCTGTCTTCCCACTCAACCCGATATCCTTAAGTCAACACCTGATCATCAGCGGCCATGAGACAACAGCTTAAACCGATTGGATGAATCTGAATTGTTTTATACGTGCAAACAGTCCGGCTCTATCAGAGCAATGCGTTACTCAAAGGTACTAAAGAATACATCATAGAAGATTATGTTATTATAAAAAAATCTCACTTTTGTAAATATCCGATGAAGTAGTTAACGGCGTAACGATTCGAGCAACGCAAAGTAACAAAAAAATATATAAATAAACGGTAAACATATACTATATAAGGAATCACGTGTCGTAAAAACACAAAAAAAGAGCAGAGTTAATACTAACAAAGCATATTAGAGAGATGCACTGCCTAATTTAGAAGAATTTTTTGTGACACGGGTTCGACGTAAGTTCGGATCGAAGAATTATTAACAAAAAAAAGAGAGAGTTTCTAATAGCAAAGCTATGTTAAACTCTTGATGGTGTTTTTGCTACACTTCATTTACACACCTCGATTAGTACGAGGCGTTAAGGAGAGTCGTTGTAAATATTAGTTTGTAGTCTGCTGGATGTTAAAAAAATCTATAATAGATAATGCGAAAAACGAGAGACTTATAATTGAGATCGAATGTCAGATCTGAGAGAAGCTAAAACAGTTTTACATTTTTTAAAAAATCATGTTTCGAACTCGTAGCTTACGAGAATTTTTTAGAGATGAATTTTTGAGAGAACTGGGAATTTGAAGAAAAAAAAATACGAACATTCTAGATTAGGTAATAGCTAGAAATTGGTTTTTTAAATGTAACAAGGTGTTTTTCGGTAATCTTGTACTTCTTGCCAAAAGTATTTCCTTGTTGAATTCTGCGTATGTATAATTTGTATTCACTTTGAGTGTGCCATTTATTTTAAATCGTTATTCGTCTAATTTTTAATTTAAAAACTATGATTTTGCGCAAATAAATATGGAACTTTTTAGGATAATCAATATAGAACAGCTGAATCGAAACTAACAAAAAAATATCATAACAATGATAATAAATCGTAATTAATGAAATAACATCACAACATAGTATTCGATCGTACGTACTGTATGTATAGATGAAATTATAAAGAAGAAAGATTCATGATACATTCATACAATTGTTATTTAATATCTATATACAATAAAGCAAATATATATATATATACATATATATATATATATATATATATATATATATATATATATATTCCGCATTATTAGCCCTTGAAAAATTCAAATAAATAGTCTTGGTATAAGCGAGAGTCTATTGACATTTTAAAATTGTAATTATATCGTTTTGATTTTTGTATCCGTCATACTCGTTTTTCGATTGGTTTTTAGTTATTTTGCATATACCTGAGATAATGTATTGCCATAAGTTGCAGGGTGCCTAAAAATGAATATTTAACGATATATGCAAGAAACTATTATCCTTTGAGATTAGAATTGTAATTTGATGTGCAACGATCGCGTCTATTATCTTAGACGAAAAGTTTTGTTATTCCGACAATAGCTAGTCTTTTTGAATCGCTGGATTTATTTTTAAGATTATACACCGAATCGCGATTGATTTTATTGTAATATAATACGACCAAATAGAAATAGTATATTTGAATTTATTTTCCAATGTCACGAAAATAGTAGGAAAAAAACGTTTATTTATATTCCTTTGCTACAGAATATTTGTTTCTTATCTGTAATAATGTGGTTTTCGTAAGGGACAAAAGTACAGTGTTACATGGAGTTTGACCATTTATTTACCTTATTGTAACGAGATTTTTTAAAAGCGTTTTAAATTTAAATCGTGAAAAGTAATAATTTTTTGTTTCATAAACTACCTGTCGTTGAGATTATATTAGACGTTATGAACTAAATTTAGTTTATCAATTTTTGCGTTTAGTGCAATTATTTTAATTAATTTACGAATATATGTAACGGCGTTTATATTTTTACGATTAAGAAGGTTTTATGTCCTATGAAAGCGAATGTGCGAGTAGTGTAAATTCGATAATGGAAATTTAAAAGAAAAAAAATTCAATCGAGGGTTGTTAAAAAAAAGATCAGTATCATGTCATCTCATACAATATTATAAACACGCACAGATGTGTAGAATTACATTTTTTTAAAACAATCGAATGTAAACAGTTATCGTGTGGTAGGTGCCGATTTGTGATAGTGGTTTTGTACACCAACGATTGGCATGCCCAGAATAACTAGCAAAAAAGTCTTCCTTTATTGAATAACCGCAATTAAAATATATTGTATGTATAGCAAATCGTAAAATAAAAAATATTGGGATTTCATGCAATGTGTGTATGTACAAGACTTCTATGACACGATTGCAAGAAAAAGTACAGGAGAAAAATGAAGAACAAATGATTGGCTCTCGTTGATTGTCAAAAAAAAATTAATCTTTGACTAACTTTTCTGTATTTTCTTTAATTCTCATGACTAAATACGAATTGGTAAAATATTCTGAAAATTTTCTAACGACAAAAAAATAAACCAAACCTTGAGATCGAAGCGTATTAGTGTTAGTTTAGAATGAGAAAAGGAACAAAACTGTTGTAGTGTCAGTTGAGAAGGAGGAAGTGGAGGCAGCAGTACAAAAAAATGGAATTAATGAAATTTAGGAAAAATATACGACACTTTGTCCTTAGTTTTTTATATGCGAATAAAGAGAGAAACTAAAAGAAAAAAACGTCATTACGTCGGTGCCTGGCACCTTTATACACGATATATTGCGATACGCAAATAAAGATGAAAAATTTACTCATTTTGTATATAATTAAATATTGTATGTAAGTGTAATATTTAGGGTAACCGTCGAAATCGTAGCGCAGGCGAAATAAGAGTTATGATGAAAAAAAAAAATTATCGATCGTGGCATGGACTGTACGTTCTGTAGATCTTTATTTATTATTTATTTGCGACGTAAATCAGCGCTAGAGGCGTGTAAACAATGTACGGCAGAAATTATGATACATTGTACTATTGTACAAACAATAAATATATTATGCTCGAATGTGTATAAGACAATAGTAGCTTCTTTTGCTGTTCGTTCTTTTTACTCTATGAACCTATCCAGTGTCTGAAAGGACGTTTCTCGAACATTTTTTACAACCTAGTAGTAGTAAAATATTCGTAGAAAATGTTCTTATGTGACATTACTTCTACTTTAAGTATCTATAGTTATTTTTTTATCGCATGTGAATTCAAATGTTTACGAAAAATTTCTTTGAAGAAAAAAATTAAAAATTCATTAAAGCACTGTCGACGATTTCAATGAATTTGCATTAGATAACTTTATTTTTATATAGTAATAATAATTTGCTAGGCTAAAGCGTTTATTAAAAAAAACGCCAGTTCATTTAAAATTCAATTGATGAACTACACCATTCTGTTTTAGATTAATACAATCAACAAATTATGGGAGGCAACACTCGGTTAAAAAAAACCATATTAAAATAGCAACACTTTATATGGCAACGTTTCGTCATTTGTAGGGATACCTCTTCAGGCCACGAAATTTAAATTATATGAGATAAAGATATCTAGTTAAAAATCTGTTAGCTAATCAACAATGGTTAGTACACTAACATGAGTAACCTACCAAGGACGAAACGTTGCCATATAAAGTATTGTTGTTTAAAAACGGTTGGTTCTAACCAAAGCCTTCCCTACAACAATTCGTTGATTTTATTAAAATAATAATGGAGAGGAATACAACTATAAATTCTATATTAGATTGAAGCATCAGATAACTCAGTTTTAGTATCAAAACGCAGGCATCACTGATAATTTTGATTAAAAAACCAAATAACTACGAAAGGCAGGTACAATTCGGTTGTAGCAACTAGTTTTTAAAAATATCAATCCATCAGTTTGATTAATATTCTATGGACAAGTACTATTTTGTGGTAATGTTGGTGCTGGATAAGTGAAGAAAAAAAATATCATGCCCAAATTCAAATACACGTATATAGTATAGTTCTATGTACATAGAAGTGTTATTGAAGTGGTGAAAAAGAAATTTATATATTTTTGTTCAACCTTGCCTATTTAATAACACTATTGCAGTAACATACTAATGTACAGTTAACAACTGTGGTCATCGTAAATAGATGGCTCATACTATAACTTGCATCAACGATATTCGTAAGAATTATAATTAATTTGTTTTATCATAACAATAAATAAATATATTATCATTCAACAATATCGTTCCAAAGAACCTCCAGTATAGAATTAATTATCTATATTTTAACGTTTGAAGTATCATATAATATGAGAATGCTGCCTTGATCACCTGAAAACCAAAGCAAGTTCGAGAAGCTCGTATACGTTGATTAATAATTAATGTGATGAAATATTTGTTAAAATACGATTGTCAGCCGTTCATGGCCAAGTGGAAGAAGACCATATGCCGTGCAATAGAACGGACTTTGAGATCTCATAATGATTATTTGTAGAAACACTCGAAATTTGGAATCTTGTTCTGTCCACATACAATTATACACTGCATTGGCTACTAAGCTTGTCTGTCAAACAAAGTAATGTCATTTAGAATACAATTGCTTTCCTATCCTATAAAATGTTTTGGTACCTGTGCTGTTAGCTTCTCTGCGAAAGTACAGTAAAAAACAATTTGCAAAAATGTATTTGTAAATATGAACGCGTGAAGTGGTGCGTCCGTATAATTTTTATCAGCAATTGTCTGAAAACGCGTAATGATATTATTTTCCATTTCATTTACGGGATAGTGAATTTGTTGATGCAAAGCATATGATAGTTTACCTTGTTTAATTCAAAAATATTCATGCAAAGATTCATCGCAGACAGTAATACTGTTGCTAGTATTATAGGGCTGAAGACGTGTTCGATCAGGTTGCAGATGCTAGAGGAAAATATGTTTGATTATAACATAGCTTCACTTATAATAAGGAATCAATTGAGAACATCCAGCTGGTAGACGGAAAAATATTATTATTAATCTTTTCAAAATTATTCTCAAAAGAGTAATTCTTACAATACATGTTAGATATGGTTTGTAACTATTAGGAATATTCAGAAGTACTGTAGGTTCAGTTGGTCGTTTGGTGAACCCAAATAAAATCGAACTCGCAATTGAACAACAAACATTCGACAGACTGTCTTCGTATGAGTTAGAATAATTAAGTCAAATACAAATACTTCAAAAATAAATGTTTACATTTCTTCTTTTGGTTAAACCCTCATTCATTTGCTCGATTACTTAATTAGGAAGAATTTAAATAGGAGTACAATAAACATGATTTAGACTGTTAATTACGATCCCTAGGAAAATACCTGATATATCAAATATACTATGTGTTCAAAGAGTAGATTTTCAATTAATCTGAACCAATGTGAAATAGTCTTATCGGGTTCATCAAGACTTGTTCTTTAAGACGCATATAATTTACATAAATTCACTGAAGATTTCTAAAAATCTAAGTAAATCAGCTTGACGTTTTCAATGAATCAATGAAGCATCTACTCTCTACTCTAGTTTTATACCTTAATAGTTTCTGATGTCTTTGAATCAGAAGTGCAATTTTATTTTTCAAGTTGTAATCAACAGTTTCCTCATTTATGAGCGCTTCTATATCATGTCGCAATACCTAGAAATAAAATTTCGATTTGTGAATTGTTCATTTTGATTAAAACGTCTGTTACATTTGATGTTCTTAATACCTGAAATTGTAGGGATAGGTGAGATGTCAATTGCTGCAAACAAGGTATCGCAACAAACCCAATACATTCCTGATGCTAGGAGTAACATTACTTCTTCTGACAGTACACAAAAGTATGTGACTGAATCATCGACTGGGAAAGGATAATCGATTATGAAGATTCTAGTCGCGTAGTCGTATGTTTCATTTGAAGAGCGTTGAACAACATGTCGAATCATAAACTTACTGAAACATTGGTAATTTGGAACGAATGTAAAACTAAATTAAAAAATAGAGATGTTCACCAGAATAAGAGTCAAACGCAGTGCTTTAGTATTATACTGAACATAAAAATATTTAACTCCTATTTCTTGTAAAAAGACTGTGTGATATTTTGGTACTGTATCGAATAGTTTGAAAATTGAAAAGGATAATAAATTGGACGATTGAAACACACTTTCAAAATATTGCAACTTAGGAAGTATCACGTACTCACACAATTGGTGGTATACCAGAGCTACATATGGTACTGAACGTAGCGATAACAAAGACCTTACAAAATCGTAGTGTACTAGCGGCACCCGTAACAATTTTCTCTTGAAAGATGTCTTTTGATGAATTCTGCTTCCAAATATCATTTATTTCGCGTACTATTTCTTCCAACTTTGCAACGGTCATTGACATCTGATAGCCCTGTATTGGCAAAGCGTCATTTATCATAAAGATATCGTCTTCGACGGAAGCCTCCGTGTATTCATGGTAACTTTATTATGAGACTAAAGTCTACGAATGTAAATTTAAAGGACCTGACCTTATTCATGCAGAGCATATTAGTGAATAGATGACTGCAAGCATGAGTTGCCATTAACATGTTGTTGTTAGTCAAGGAGTGGATGATCAGACGGATTTGCGATGAGGCAGCGAGCATTCCTAGCGCAATGGTCATGAAAATTGGTATTTTTATCAAAATCCCCCTTTTCACGATGGCTTTCGAATCATCCAATGATATTTTCAATCCAATGCAAGACAACATTTTCAAATTTATGGCCAGATATTTCTCGATGTTATGGACAGGTAACGGTTTATCACCTATTCAAATATGATGACAATTTAATCAGGCAACGGATACAACTCACATCTTACAATTCAACTACAATACACTATGTACGATACTTTACGAAATTGCACACAAGTAATGCTCACCCATGATCTTTATTCTTCGATGTGCAGATCAGAACTACCCGGTTCTATGAGAACGTACGCCCGTATACTACTGCAGTCTTATTAGGCATTTTCCCCTCTAATGCGCGCTTCATCTGATTCATATCTTATGAAACGCACTGAAGTACGTCTGTCCCTGTGAATACTTAATAAATAAGTAAGTAGGCGTAGTAAACAAGCCATGGACAAGCATTAGATAATGAGACGGTTTTTTATCGGTATACGAGTAAGCGTAATTATACGATTGGATGAAGTAAAGAGACAAGTTGTGCATGATGTACTCGTGCGTTTTAGATGATCGATACATATCCAACGAACAGAGGAACAACAGTTTCTCCAAGTTTTTTACCGAGAGGAAAAGAACTCGAGAGAGTTTGCAGTATCTAAAGTATATAAAAAAATATCTATAGTTCTCGTGCTATGCAATAAAAGTATCTGCAGAATTTTACTAAATATTCTTGATAAATTCAACGAAATCCAGTGTCCACTATTTTATAATATGTTTTCTTGATAAACGAAATGAAATTCAGTTTAACACAAATCAGTACTTCAGCTACTATTTGCTTTAAAATACAAAGCATTCATCGTATATCGAGTGTGTCTATGTCCGCAATGGTATCGAACCACGTAAAGAGGTTTTTCTGCACAATTGATTGTACGTTCAGTTTCGAACTTGTATGTGAACCTGCTTATCGTCAGCCATGCTCCGTTCTTTAGATTTTTCATTCATATACCGCTATTGTTTACTTTGTCTAATGAGATACACATAGTTATAAATACGTTTAAAAACAGTATTACAACTTATTGGCTGTACAATCACTTATTCACGGAACGCGAGTGCGTGGTGATAACCTATATTTTCAACCTTTATTGAATTTAAGGTCAACGAACAGGGGAGAGAAATTTCTTATATACATATAAGTTTCTCATATGTAATATAACAAGCTTTACTTTATGTTTTGTGCTCTTGGTGTGGTAGAGAAACGCGTAATTTATTGTTGGAAAACTTTCGATAAGTAATTCCGTAACCAAATATTGTGATATGGTATGAGGTGACAATTGTTTTGAATGATTAATCAGTATTTATTGTTTTGAAACTTGTTTTATTTATTACATCCATTATGTAGAAAATAATATACCCAAACGTAGTAAATCGTTTGCTAAGACATACTATACATCTGCGACATGCTTCGAACGCAGGTATAAAAACAGTAGCTAAAGCTATATGTAATGAAATAAATACTGCTGAGAAGAGGTACTTCCCGACAACAGTGTGTGTCTCCTCTGGTATGAAATAATATCTTTTCTAGGCGAGAAATTTAGAAATCAATCACCTAATGATGATGATAATTAAGGCAATAGTTTTTCCGAAAAATGAGTTGGACCTATCCTTTGGATCCACGACTTCGAATTCCGCTACATGTTCATGATGATTATAAGAACAACAACATCTAGCTCTAAATGGAATATTCAAATTCGAAAATTACTACCGGTTCTAAAAAATTCATATTAAACTTAATTCAATGACACGGTACAAATGTTTGCCTATTAAACTTGGAATTTGATGCTGCAATTTCAATAAATCCATCGTTTGTAGCAATGTGAAATTACGGATGTGATGTATCAGTAGTCTGGAAGTATTCGATTCTTATATCGTTGAACATTAGCTTACCGATATAAGTTGTTAATTAACTAAAAACTTAATTCATATATTATACCTGTCTGATTTCAAATAAATTGATGCAAAGATTGAAACCGGACAGTATCATGGACATGAAATTAATCAGAATGAATACATCTTCAATGAACTTACTAATTCTTTGTAGAAATTTATTTCTGTTAGTAAAATAATAACCAAGTTCAGGACGTAATAATTTGAACGAAGTTTTTTCCAAATGCAGTATAACATACATGATATTTATTGCCTCACCAAAGTCAGGCTTCAGTATCTGAAGAAACCTACCTTCAAATGTAGACTAATGCGTGCAGAATGTTCTCATAAACCAATACATTTGAAATGGGAAAATATTATAATATATTATAAGAAATATTATAAGAATAATAATGAAATAACACTGGAATATCTCCTTTAGACTTTCCAGTCTTAATCGATAAGCTGTCCAGATGTTACCCATTTGACTAAAGATGAATTGTATCCATAATATTAAGACATAAACTATTAATATTATTATATTCATAATAAATGTTCATAACCTGTTACAATAAATCATGAAATCTATAGTGCATGTTACGGAGGTTATTAAAAATACCTTCATACATTGCTCAGTATTCTACAATTGAGAATAATTTAACTACAGCTCTGCATAGACGGAGCCGAGTCATCTTGATAAATGTCGATGATGAAATATACAGTTAGTATGAGTCAAATGGAACTTTGTATATTCGCCTCAAAATATTGGTGATTTGTCAAAAAAATTAAGCTTTTGACACGTTTGTTAAAGCTACATTTTAAATCTTCAGTGGCATCAGTAATCAATTTTATACCAATGAAATATTTTACGCCGATTTAATAGAAATTTATGAAGTATTCATATAAGTTGTACTTTAAATAAAAATAGTCATAGATAAGAATAAATAGTAATAGATAATTCTAAATACTAAAAAACCTATATTTCATCCAATAATCAATCATAATGAATATTTCGATTTTTAAGTTATAGATACAGTAAAATAGCTGTCTCTGCGCAGTATTAAACCCATTCGAAGATCTTGGCGCTAGTAGTATTTGCTTCACTTCTACTTAGTCCCTTAGTTTTGAACAATTCACCATATATGTGTCGATTCCAGTTGTGATCTTCAGTATTGCTTTATAACTACAGCATTTTTCCGAGGGACATCATTATCATATGCTGGAATGTAATAGTGGATAATTGAGAGCAATTACTGGAAGCGTATTTTCCAAGTTTTAAGAAAAAATTATTTGAAACTGACTTTCATCAGTTTTACTTACAAAGAAGGTGCTTGGTCTTGTACCGCATAAAATGATAATTCACACAAATGATAATTCATTCCGTGAGATTCAATTCTTCCAACCATTCATGGTCTGCTGTATATGATAGGCTTCGTTCAGTTTCAGATCTAAAGAAAATAATTGAAAGGCACGAGCTTGAAGTTAAAAGGTCACATAAACTATGATACGAAGCTATAAAAGTGAATCAATAAAAACAGAGCTTACATCTTTCATTCTCCTTTCTAACGCACAGACACTTCTTTAGCATCCGGTCTGCCCAGGACTACCTTTACGTCAAGAGACAGTATAAGGTTATCGCCTCCAGATTCGTTTAATTATAAATCAACCTCTTAAAAAGATTGGTCATTTGGTCAAAGTCAGTGGTAAACTCCATACCTGAAGGAAGTAGTACTTTACCCTTAATAATTGTAGCTTTGCTGTTGAAAGACCTATTATAATATCGATGGAAAACTTTAGAGTCAGACTCTGCAGGATGAAATATGCAGCTAATTGGCTTCTGAATTGACGATTGCACAGGCTCGTATAAATCGTTGCATCTGGCTTATATTTGTATACCTTAAAGTACTACCTCTCAAAGTAGATTATGAACCAAATAGATCATTCCAACTTTTGTCAAATGTTGGGACGCCCTGTTTGGTTGTGCAATAGTGAATAAGAAATCTATATATTTTTCTTCAATCATGTATATTTAATAATATTTACTATTGTATCAATAATTTTCCATATATTACTTAAATACAAACAAGAATATTCTTATTTACAAATAACAACTCTTGTCATCGGAAATGGCTGGATCATACTATAACTTTCATCAACGGTATTAGTAAGAATTATAATTAATTTTGTTTATATCAACAATAAATAAAAATATGATCAGTCAACAAATAATGTCCAGACTAAAATGTAGAATCATTATCTATATTTTATAGTTTCAAGCATCATGTAATATGAGAATGCTGCCTTGATCACCTGAAAATTAAAGCAAGCTTTAGAAGCTCGTATACGTTGATTAATAATTAATGTGATGAAATATTTATCAAATACGAGTGTCAGCCGTTCGTGGCCTAGTGGAAAAAGCCCATACGCCGTAAAATTGAACGGACGTTGGGATTTTATTACGATCATTTGCAGAAACATTCGAAATTTGAAATCTTTTTCTGTCCACATACAATTATACACCGAATTGGATACTGAGCTGATCTATCCGAAAAGTAATGTTATTTAGATCACAATTGCTCTCCTATTGTACAATTTATTTTTGATACCTGTTCAGTTAGCTTCTCAGCAAATGTACAATAAAAAACAATCTCCAAAAACGTATTTGTAAACAGGAACGCGTGAAGTGGCGCCTCCGTGTATTTTTGTTCAGAAATCGTCTGAAAACAAGTGGTGATATTTTTCGTCTAATATACAGGCATGTGAATTTTAGGGTGTCACGCTTATTTTCGTATACCTTATTTAATTCAAAAATATTCATACATAGATTCATTCCCGACAGTAAAACTGTTATTAGTATTACTGGGTTGAAGACGTTTCTTATCAATTCGCAGATGCTAGAGGGAAATGTAGATGATTTAACATAGCTTTTCTTAATAAGAAATAAATTGAAAATATCCATCTGGTGAATGGCAATTTTTTCGCTATTTCGGTGTAGTTTATTTGATCATCTTCTCACGTAAATGCAAAGTTCAGACAGGTACTGGAGTTAAAGGTTTCACGAGATGTTACTAAGTGATTGTAGATTTTGTCATTTATTCAAACTTATTTTCCAAAATGAAATTTATTAATTGTTTTAACCGTTTCATATTATAAGGGCTGTTTTTGGAAGTTTATCCCCAATCTTTTGACGAATTATTCTGATCGAAAAATAATACCGCAATCTGTCGCCAAAATTTTTCGAAAGTAATTTTCCGTTTCAATAGAATTTCAACTCAAATCAAAAACTAAAAAACGTCCTCGATTTCGAAATAAAACATAAAATTTATTTTTATAAAAATATGCAAACAACGAATATCTCTTAGAATTACTCAACGAACTATCTGACATTTTTTTGTGATAATCTGTTACAATTTTTTGATTGTTAAGTATATTATGGAATCAAAATTACGAGAATCAGTATTTGAAACGACGCCTTGGAGGAAGAACCAACCAGTTCAAGACCAGTCCTAAAGGATGAAAAATTTCAAAAAAGTTATCTTTCTCCAGATAATTCAAAACAAGTCTAGGCTGCTATCAAAATTTGGAATTGCCTTATTCTTCAAGACAACATTTGAATTAGACAGATTGTTCAATCATTTTCTGAATTGGTTAATACTTTTACAGAACTGGCAGTACGGTAATATGAGAGTATGCATAAAATAATCTCAGAATTCATTAAAAACAATTTCACTATTCCTCATTCTTACAGATGACAATATTTTAATGATTTTTCGAAAATTTATTATTAGACTTTCTCAAAATATTGTTTATTAAATCGACTTGGAATTTAATTAGCAGTACAATGAATACGACTTAGACTGTTCATTATGATCATTAGGAAAATACCTGAAATAAGAAATATCCTACATATTCTTTGACAACGAGTGCATTCTGAGTTAAATTGAACCAATGTGAAATCATCTTAACATTAATTCACATTAATTTTCGAAAGGTTTCTAAAAATCCAACTAAACCAGCTTGATGTTTTCAATTTATCAATGCTGCCTCTACTCTCTACTCTACTATTTGGTTTTATACCTTAACAGTTTACGATGTCTTTTAACAAAACAGACAAAATTTCTTTTCAAGCGATAACCTATACTTTCCCGATTTATCAGCGTTTCGATATCATACTGCAATATCTAGAAATAGAAATTGAATACGTGATTTGTTCATTTTGGTTGAAACAGCTCTCAAATTTGATGTTGTTAATACCTCAAACTGCAGGGATATGTGTGTTGTTAATTGTGCAAACAAGGTATCACAACATACCCAATACAACCCTGATCCTAGGAGTAACATTAATTCTTCTAACAGTATCAAACAATATGTCACTGAATCATTGATTGTAAAAGGATAATCGATCATCAAAATTCTCTGCGAGTAGTCGTAAGTTTCATTTGAAGAGCGACGAACAAGATGTTGAATCAGAAATTTACTAAAACATTGGTAATTTGGAACGAATGTAAAACTAAATTAAAAATTAGAAACATTCACAAGACTAAGAATCAATCACAGTGGATTAATGCAATAGTGATCAAAAAATATTTTACTCCTATTTCTCGTAAAAAGACTTTGTGGTATGTTGGTATTGTATCGAGTCATTTGAAATTAACAAGGATAATAAATTGGACGAATGCATAATGAATCATAATCGACTGAATTTTAAGATATAAACCGTTCACTCTTTCAAAATATGACAACTTAGGAAACATCGCGTACTCACAAAATTGGTGGTACACCAAAGCTACATATGGTGCTTAACGTAATGATAACAAAGGCCTTACAAAATCGTAGTGTAGCAGTGGCACCGTAAACAATTTTCTCTTGAAAGATGTCTTTTGATAAATTCTTCTTCCAAATATCATTTATTTCACGTAGTATTTCTTCTAACGTTGTAACCGTTATTGCCATCTGATAGCCCTGTGTTTGCAAATTGTCATTTATCCCAACATTAAATTCTTCCGTGGAAACCTCCATGTATCTACGTTAACTTTACTACGAGACTAATATCATTAAATATAAACTTAATGAATCTGACCTTACTTATACACAACAGATTAGAGAACAGATGGCTGCAAGCACGAGTTGCCATTAATATGTTGTTGTTAGACAAAGAGTTGACGGTCAGACGGACTTGGGATATGGCAGCGAACGTTCCAAGTGCAATGGTCACGAAAACTGGTAGTTTCTCCAAAATTCTCCTTTTATCGACGGCTTTAGAATTATCAATCGTTAATTCCAATCCCATGCAAGATAACATTTTCAAATTTAAGCCCAGATATTTCTCGATGTTCTCGCCAGAGGATCGTTTATAACCTATTCAAGAATAAAGACAATTTAATCAGGTAATAAATAGAACTCACGTCCATTAACTCAACTATGATACTATATAAGATACTTTACGAAATCGCACGCAGGTAATGCTCACCCATGATCTTTATTCTTCGATGTGCAGATCAGAACTGCTGAAGAAGTTTCGTTGAAGCCTTGGATCGCCCTAGATCCCGTGCATATTTCATTCCAACAAAACCGTAAGGTCTTATCCTATTCCATTCTTACTAGGCATATTTCCCTCTGATGCGCGCTTCACCTGGGTCATATTTTATGAAACGCATTGAAGTACGCGTGTCCCCATGCTGCTGCGTTCGTCTGGAATTAATCATTAAGTAGGTGCAGAAAATGAGACGTTGATAAGCAGTAGACAATGAGACAGTTTTTTATCGGTATACGAGTAAGCGAAATAATACAATTCGATAAAACGAAGAAACAAGTTGTGCAAGATGTATTCGTGTGGTTAGATGATCGATACATATGCAACGAGCGGAAGTACAAAAGTTTCTCCAAGTTTTTTACCGAGAGGAAAAGAACTCGAGAGAGCTTGCATAGGATAAAAAAATATCTATAGTCCTCGTGCTATGCAAAAAAGTATCTGCAGAATTTTACTAAATATTCTTGATAAATTCAACGAAATCCAGTGTCCACAATTTTTTAATATATTTTATTGATAAATTCAACAAAATTCGGTTTAACACAAATGAGTACTTTAGTTATTATTTGTCTTAAAATACAAAGCATTCGCCGTTTATCGACTGTGTCTATAACCGTAATGGTATAGCACGACGTAAAGAAGTTTTTCTGCACAATTGGTTGTACGTTCAATTTCAAACTTGTATGTAAACCTGTTTATCGCCAGCCATACTCCATTCATTAGACTTTTCATTCATATACCGCTATTGTTTGCTTTATCATATGTGATACACATAGCCACACATATGTTTATAAACATTGTTACATCTTGTTCATTAATTCGCGGAACTCGAGTGCACGTTGACAACCTATATTTTCAATCCCATTAAGGTCAACGAATAGTGGAGAGAAATTTCTTGAAATATACGATATATGAGAAACTTTACTTTATGTTTTGTGAACTTGAAGGAATGAAGGAATTCCAGATCCAAATATTATGATATGGTATAAGGTGTCAATCGTTTTGAATCATTAATCAGTATTTATTGTTTTGAAACTTGTTTTATTTATTACATCCATTATGTAGAAAATAATATATCCAAACGTAGTAAATCGTTTGCAAAGATAGTCTATACTTCGGCAACATGCCTTGAACGCGGGTATAAAAACAGTAGCTAAAGCTATATGTAATGAAATAAATACTGTCCAGAAGAGGTACTTCACAATATAACGATGATGTCAAACATTGCAATAGGTTTCTCAAATAAATCTAAAGATTTCAGACTTTTCCTTTGAAACTATCCCTTCGATTTATGCTGCATCTTCGCTGAAAGTTTACTTAACCGTTCGTAGCATCAAACAAATTTTCTTAAAAAAATGTTATTAATGTTTTCCCGCATCCGTTAAGTTTAATAAAGTTTAATAAATTTTCGGCGCATTTACACTAGAAGAGTATCAGAAATTCATTGATAAATATGGATATACACTCGTCAACAAAAATATCGCAACACCTACCTCAGATACAAAGTATCTTAAGGGGGTAACAGTTTTTTAAATTAAAGATTTAAGTCTCTACTTTAAGATAGCGGTACTCGATTATTTACTTCAGTTTATGTAAAGTTTGCTCGAGTAAAATGTGAATGTAGGATTCTCGAATTCGAGGTTTTATCATTTCAAGTGAATTAATACCTAACGACGGAAGTTCAGTTTTTATATCAAGGGTGGTACTCAAAGTATAAGGCAAATTATACGTGTTTTGTGAGCACCAGCTAGAATATCCTCTTTTTTCCAAAGATGTTATCCATTTCTCTAAAGATGTATTGTATTCATTCTATTAAGCCATAAACTGTTCATAATGTGTTCATAATTTGTTGTATAATAAATCGTCAAATCTATAGTGTATGTAAGGAGATTATTAAAAATATCTTCATACATTGCTCAACATTGTACATTGGAAATAATTGAATTCTTGCTCTGCAAAGCCAAAACCAAGTAATCTTGATAAATATCGACGATGAAATATACAGTTAGTATGATTAAAATGATTTTTTGTAAGTTTGTCTCAAACGATGGTATTTATTAGGTAATGTGAATTGTTAAACACGTTTGCTAAATCTACATTACGAACCTCCAGTGAGGACAATAATGAAATTTACAAAGACATATCAATCAAAAAGAAAATGGACTTGTAGATATTGAACAACCTGATAGTTATTTAATATCCAAATATGGCATCATCCTGTGATCCACGTATGATTCAATAGTTATTAAAGAACTAACTATTTAATTCCACGTTGCCACGTTCGGATTCCTATCGTTACAAAATATTCAATCGATCTCATCTTACTGCTCTTGACGAAAGATTGCTTGTATTCCTTCATCACAGGCTCTAGTTCTTCCTGACTCTTATTTTTTTACCAAAAATTGTCTTATTTTTGAGTAAACGTATATCACCGGTAAATCATGAACACTCTTGTATATACTTTACTTACCAAAAAACTTTGAGCTTTCATCAATAACTTATTCAATGGAATCATTCCAAATCATCGTAAAACTAATTGTGGAATACATTGATCCTAATTTGTGGTTAGTAATATTGTTATACTACTAGTTACAATAGAACATTCTAAGTACTATGTTTAACATCTTTAATAACATTAAATACATATTTTGTAATGTAGGTAAAAAAAATTTGTTTGTAAAATATATTCACAACCCATTATATTTGAACTTATATGTTATGCCTACTTAAGAGTAATTTAACATCAGCCTACTGTATCAACATTTCTCATAATACATTATTATACCAAATCTGCGTTTTATTTACAAAATTAATACTACATTGTTCATATGCATTTATGGTTCTTTCTTGGATAGTCCTTTGAGATCGACTAAATTTTTCGTATAAATTGTAAGAATATATTTAAAAAATAATCCATTCAAATGTTTAGAAAATCAAAAGTGAATAATAATCTAATTAATTAATTATATGTTCAATGAAATACATGAACAACGACAATTATACTTGTATGATTCTCAAATTTAACGTTTTTTATTTTTAAATGTCTTATCGACAATGGTTTGCTAATTCTGTTAGCCAAGTTTTCATATAACTCGATCTTTAAATAACAATAGTCATCCGACATTAGCATTATTAAAATACATCATTTTTAAATTTGTTATTACAGAACCACGATGATACTAAATTGATGCACAAGTATTATTTTATATAAACCTACATTGCATCCAATTATAAATGATAATGAATATTTCGATTTTTAAGTTATAGATACAGTAAAATAGCTGTCTCTGCGCAGTATTAAACCCATTCGAAGATCTTGGCGCTAGTAGTATTTGCTTCACTTCTACTTAGTCCCTTAGTTTTGAACAATTCACCATATATGTGTCGATTCCAGTTGTGATCTTCAGTATTGCTTTATAACTACAGCATTTTTCCGAGGGACATCATTATCATATGCTGGAATGTAATAGTGGATAATTGAGAGCAATTACTGGAAGCGTATTTTCCAAGTTTTAAGAAAAAATTATTTGAAACTGACTTTCATCAGTTTTACTTACTCAGAAGGTTCGTGGTCTTGTGCTCTGTAAAGGCATCTGAACCGAAGTGGTATTTAATTGGATGAATTTTAAATATTCCAACTTTTAATGGTCCACTGGATATGATTAACTGCATTCAGATCTAAAGAGAATTGAAATAATTAATGGTCAACTTTACCGATTCAGTGATTTCTGTTCTGATCACACATTTAGATCAGACTTAGTTAAAAACTATTATATTTATCTTTTTCTCGAAATCCGTACATTTGAATATCTCTGAAAAGTTTCAAACATCTAGGCAGTACCGAATTCGTACCAACGACCAGCCTATTCAAATATATTCTGTAATAATCGGATAATTCTGAATTTGATTCAAGAACCAGAAAGCACTTATAGAATTTAAGTTGACGAACCAAACTTTATTCTGTATTTGCATTCAAGAACCAAATATCATTTACTGACTGTTAATGTCACCAGAATCTTTTTGTAATTGAGATATGATTCTTTACGTGTACATGTTAGTAAGATACAGATGAAGCGTTCCTAGAAATCTCCCTATTAAGGTGGAATGGAGGTTGAAGTTTGCACTCGTTACGTTAGAAGCAAACACATTCAGAAGTTTCAGTCTTGCTATGAGAACCTCCAGCGACAGCTGGAAAAAATGTGCGCCCTTATTCTATGCAGACCTTACGGCTTTTACGTAAACGGAAGACCTGGATGAAGCGGTTGGTTACTCTCAAGAATGGTGTGCTTTACCCCAGAGAGACCCATTATAATATCAATGGAGAACAAAAATAGTTTCTATCATCCATTACAAAGACCTTAAAGACAATTATACCTGGAACTTGAAATAAAAGTCACGCAGTCACCAAAAATTAAAAAATTATCAGCAATAAAAGTATTTGCGTTGCAGTTATAAGGCTGTACAACAAAGTTTTTAATAATTATAAAATCTGCGACGTTTAAAATTAAAACTTAGATACAATCCTAATGTGTAAATATAAACTAAATTTGTTTGATGTTCTACTTCGTTATGATTTACGGAATAAATATTAGTTGCAGGATATCACTACATATATATGTAAACTAATTGAATATATGAAGGCTATAACTTTCATTAGCGATATTCGTAAGAATTATATTTAATTTTTTTATTGTCTTTCTCTTAACAATAAATAAATATATTATCAGTCAACAATATCGATCCAAAGAATCCCCAGTATAAAACATAGAATTCGTTATCTATATTTTACCGTTTCAAGCATCATATAAAATGAGAATGCTGTCTTTATCACCTGAAAAACAATGCATGTTTTAGAAGTTCTTATGCATTTTAATTATGTGATGAAATATTTGTTAAATACGATTGTCAGCCGTTCGTGGCTAAGTGGAAAAAGACCATATGCCGTAAAATAGAACGGACTTTGAGATTTCATAATGATCATTTGTAGAAATGTTCGAAGTTTGCAATCTTTTTCTGTCCACATACAATTATACACTGAATTGGCTACTGAGCTGGTCTGTCGAAAAGTAATGTCATTAAGAACACAATTGCTTTCCCAGCGTACAAGTTGTTTTCGTACCTGTTCGGTTAGCTTCTCTGCAAATGCACAATAAAAAACAATCTGTAAAAACGTGTTTATAAATAGGAATGCGTGAAGCGGTGCCTCCGTGTATTTTTGTTCAGAAATCGTCTAAAAACGTGATGATATTTTCCGTTTAATTTACGGACTTGTGAATTTGATCACATAAAGATTGTTTTCGTATACCTTGTTTAATTCAAATATATTCATACAAAGATTCATTCCTGACAGTAAAACTGTTGTTAGTATTACCGGGCTGAAGACATTTTTGATCAGGTTGCAGATGCTAGAAATCAGGTAGCAAATTTATATGAATTTAACATAGCTTCATTTAATAAACAAATTGCAAATATTCAGCTGGAAAGTAAACGAAAGATTATAAATATTATCAAATTAATTTTGCAAAAGAGACATTCTTACAATACATGTAAGGGGTGGTATGTAACTATGCAGAATATTAGAGGATTTAAATGAATTAGTGTAAACAGTCCTATAAACAGTCAGTAAAATAATACTAAACTCGCCGCCAGCTTCTCACGTTAATGCAAGATCCAATTAAAAACGACATAATTTCCGATATAATTCTGGAGGTGAAGGTTTCGCCGAAAGACTTGGCAGTGATGATGTAAATGAAATTGTTTTAATCATTTAAAGTTACCAGGACAGCTTTCGATAGTCCTCTTTTGACAGGTTATCCTGAACAAAAACTTTGGATCAACCAAAATCATTAAAAGATGTACTGGATGTTTGAACATAACGAAGAAAATATTTTTGTATATTTGCTAATAAATAATATGCACTTTAATAAAAATATAAAATGACTGAAAATGTTTTAGAATTAGCTATTAACGCCCTCAAATTTTTCAGGATAACTCGTTACAATTAAGTTGACGCAATAACTACCTAACCCTTTTGGACTTGACCCAAGTGGCCTACGTGTGCTCGTTTTCTTACATTGCTATTACTGTTCATGTGTCGTACCAAGGCTGAACTCACTGTTCTGTGTACCTAACAGTCATCAATACCAAAATTAGTATCGTAGTTAATTTGTCCGACATTTCCTTTTTTGATTAAACCCTAATTCATTTTCATAATTATCTTACACAGATCATTCTCACACATCAAATATTTGAACTAAACTTTGAATATATTACGCCTGGTTTTTGACTTATATTCTGACGATCTTTATAGTCAAAGGATATATGGGAAACCTTTATTACTAAATTGGAATAGCATAATTAGCAGTATAATAAATACGACTTAGACTGTTAATTATGATCATTAGGGAAATAATATCAAATAGTCTACATGTTCTTGGACAACGAGTGCATTGTGAGTTAAATTGAACCAATGTGAAATCATCTTAAATGTTCATCAACACCTATTGTTTAGATCCACTTATGATTCACATTCATTCACAAAAGGTATCTAAAAATCGAATTAAACCAGCTTGACCTTCTCTACTCTACTCTACTATATACGCTAATCTACTATATACCTTAATAGTTCACGATGCCTTTTAACAAACATGATAAAATTTTTTTTCAAGCAGTAATCAACACTTTCCCGATTTATCAGCGTTTCTATATCATACCGCAATATCTAGAAAAAAAATTGAATACATGAATTTTTCATTTTGTTTGAAACATCTTTTTGGTTGAACATTTGATGTTGTTAATACCTCAAATTGTAAGGATGTGTGAGTTGTTAATTGTGCAAACAAGGTATCACAGCAAACCCAATACAACCCTGATGTTAGGAGTAGAATTAACTCTTCTAACAGTACAAAACAATATGTCACTGAATCATTGATTGTAAAAGGATAATCGATTATGAAAATTCTCTGCGAGTAGTCGTAAGTTTGATTTGCAGAGTGACGAACAAAATGTTGAATCAGAAATTTACTAAAACATTGGTAATTTGGAACGAATGTAAAACTAAATTAACAAAAAAAAACGTTCACAATACCAAAAATCAAACACACAGTAGTTTAGTACTGGACTGATTATAAAAATATGTTTCTCGTATTTCTTACGGAAAGACTCTGGGATATTTCAGTATTGTATCAAGTAGTTTGAAATTCAAAAGGTTAATAAATTGGACGATTGAAACACACTTTCAAAATATTGCAACTTAGGAAGTATCACGTACTCACAAAATTGGTGGTGCACCAAAGCTACATACAGCGCTAAACGTAACGATAACAAAGACCTTACAAAATCGTAGTGTAGTAGAGGCACCGTAAACAATTTTCTCTTGAAAGATGTCTTTTGATAAATTCCTCTTCCAAATATCATTTATTTCACGTAGTATTTCTTCTAACGTTGTAACCGTCATTGCCATCTGGTAGCCCTGTATTGGCAAAGCGTCATTTATCATAAAGATAATGTCTCCGATCGAAGCCTCCATGTATCTACGGTAACTTTATTAAGAGACTAAAATCTACGAATGTAAATTTAAACATCCTGACCTTACTAATACAGAGCAAATTAGAGAACAGATGGCTACAAGCATGAGTTGCCAATAAAATGTTGTTGTTAACCAAGGCGTCAGCGATCAGATGTATTTGCGATATTGCAGCTAACAATGATAACGCATTTGTCACGAAAATTGGTATCTTCTCGGTAATCCTCCTTTTGTCAATGGCTTTTGAATTATCTATTGTGATTTCCAGTCCTATACAAGACAATATTTTTAAATTTAAGCCCAAATACTTCTCGATGTTCTCGCCAGACGATCGTGTATGATCTATTCAAGAACAAAAACAATTTTATTAGATAGTAGGTAGAACTTACGTCCAGTAATTCAACTATGATACAATATAAGATACTTTACGAAATCGCACGCAGGTAATGCTCACCCATGATCTTCATTCTCTGATAGGTAGATCAGAACTGCTCAAGAAGGTCCGCCGAAGCTTTGGATCGCTCTAGATCCCGTGCATATTTCATTCCACAAAACCGTAAGGTCTTATCCTATTCCATTCTTATTAGGCATATTTCCCTCTGATGCACGCTTCACCTGGGTCATATCTTATGAAACGCATTGAAGTACGCGTGTCCCTATGCTGCTGCGTTTCTCTGGAATTAATCATTAAGTAGGTGCAGTAAACGAGACGTGGACATACAGTAGAGGATGGGACAATTTTTTTCTCGATATACGACTAGGTAAAATTATATACACCTGAACGAAACAATGAGACAAGTTGTGCAAGATGTATTCATGTGGTTTAGGTGATCGATACATACGCAACGAGCAGAGGGAATAAGTTTCACGAAGTTTTATCCCAATAGGAAAAGAACACGTAAGAGCTTGCAAATAATAAAAAAATATCTTTAGTTCTCGTTCTATGCCATAAAAGTGTTCACAGAATTCACTATATTTTCTTGCTAAATTCATGAAAATATAGTTTAACACAAATAAGTACTTTAGCTTTTATTTGTCTTAAAATGCAAAACATTCATCAGTATAGAGCCACAGAAAGAAATTTTTCTTCATTATGATTACATGTGTCATTTCAAGCTCGTATGTGAACCTGTTTATTACCAGTTATACACTCCTAAGCTTATCTCACTCCATTCTTTAGTCTTCAGTTTCCCATACCGTTATTTTTTTGCGCTAATTTAATACTATACATATAGCCATAAATAGATTTAGAAACATTGTTACAACTTGTTTTCTACGTTCGATCGCATTTATTCACCGAACCCGAGTGCATAGTGAATAATCCGCGACAAACTATATTCTCAATCTCGATTGAGGTCAACGAACAGAAAAGAAATATTTCTCGCAACGATTTTTGGTATTGCGTAGATACAGTCTGATAATTTATTCTACGATGTAGGAGAAACTTTACTTTGTATTTCGTCTACTTCGTGTGGTAAAGACATGCATACTTTGCTGTTGCATAACTTTCGATAAAGAATTCCGTAACCAAATATAATGATACGTTTAAGGTGATAATCGTTTTGATTGATGAATCAGCATCCATTGTTTTAAAAGTAGTTTTATTTATGATATCCATTATACAGAAAATAATATATCCAAATACACTTAGTATACCAAGTAAATTTTAAACTCTACGGCGATGTTGTTTCGTTTGTAAACTATGGTGTAGAACGAAAAAGATGGACTAACAAAATCTTTAATTTCGTAGATGAGCCAAATGTTTTGCTATGCCAGTCTATAATACGGCAATATGCCTTTCACGCAGGTAAAAAAGCAGTTGCTATGTATAGTACATAAAATAGATACTGTCCAGAAGAGGAAGTTCACGTCGATTACAAGTGTCCTCTGGTATGAAATGATATTTTTTGTAGGCGAGAAATTTAAAAATCAGTCATGTCATGATGATGGCAATTACAGCAATAGTTTTCTCAAATTAATGTAAATACTTTGGACCTTTCCTTAGGAACTACTACTTCGATTTGAGCTGCATATCGATGACGTCTATAAGAGACAAAATCTAGTGCTGCATTGAGTATTGATCGGTTTATAACTTGGTAAACACTACTGTTTTTCGAAAATACTTATTTCTATTATTTCAATAACACAGTACAAAATTATTATATTAGTTTGACGCTGAGTTTTCAATTAATGCATAGTTTGCAGCATCATGTAATACGAAAATGATGTATTAATAGTCTGGAACGTGTAACAGATTCGTTAACGCATTGATCAATACGTGTTTTATTCCGTTGAGAGTTAACTTACCGATGTAAGTTGTTTGTGCCCAATTGGAAAAAATCCATACGCAGTAAAGTGAAATGGCCGTTGAGAACGCATTATGATAAGTTGAAGATATAATCTGAATCTGTAGTGTTGCATTGTCCACTTACTATTGTAAACTGCATCAGCAACAGAACTAGCCTATGCAATGTTTTGAAACGAATGATTTTCAAGGCTTATAAAAAATTTACTAATTTTTTTAAATACCTCATCCGTTAAAGTTTCGGCGAAAGTACAGTAGAAAAGCATTTGAAGAAACACATTTAGAAATATGGAAATGTAAACCAGAGTATTTTGGTAATTACCATTTTCTATCGTCTAAAAATGTTCAAAGAACGAAGAAATCATTTTCATTTGGAATTAAGCAGAAATCTAATATTTATAAAATACCTCTCTGATTTCAAATATGTTGATGCAAAGATTAAAACCTGACAGTATCATAGTCATGAAAATGATTGGACTGAATACTTCTTCAGTAAGCATGCAAATTCTTCGAAGAAATTTATTTCTATTAGTAAAATAATAATCAATTCAATGACTTAATCAATTGAACTTCTTCGTACCTTAATAGTTCACGATGTCGTTTCACAAGCCTTATCAAACTCTTCTCCAAACGACGTTCAACATACACATGATTTATCGCTTCTTTAAAGTCTAACTTTAGTATCTGAAGAAACATCGTCTACAATAAAGTCCCATTCACTAATTTCTGGACAACACTTACCTTCAGTTGCAGACTAATGTGTGTAGAAAGTTGAGCAAATAAGGTGTCGCTCATAAACCAATACAGAAGTGATGCAAAAAGAAGATATGCCTCTTGAAAGTACAGAACTAAATAGGTGGATACGTTCAATATTTCAAAGGGATATTTTAAAAGTAAGACTCTTTCAGAAAAATCGTATGTAAAGTTGGCTGATTCTCGAACTCGATGTTGCATGAACAGGATATCTAAAAATTGTAGAATTTTATTTGACTTACTCAAGCGATTTAATTGTTAACCATAAAGGTCCAGTATTTACATCAATGGTGGTAAGTCAAAAGTGACAAAGCAGCCAATTAGAACCACTAAATAACACTTGCAAAGGAATAGTGTTTTGTGAGCACCAGCTAAAATGTCGTTTCGATCCTCCTGTCTTGGTGGATAGGCTGTCCAGGTGATACCCATTTGCCTAAAGATGTATTGTATTCGCTCTATTGCAACTACCAGTAAGAAGCCCTAACTTATTCATAATGTGTTCATAACTCGTTACAATAAATCACGTAAACTATTGTGTACGTTACGGAGTTTATTAAAAATACCTTGCTCAAACACTGTACATTAGAAATCATTTGACTACTACTCTGCATAGCCAGAGTTGAGTCATGTTGATAAATGTCGACAATAAAATATACAGCTAGTACTACTAATATGATACCTTGCATATTCGTCGCAAACGTTGGTAGTTTATTGAGAAGTGTGTGTTTGACACTTCTGTTAAAGTTACATTTTAAACCAATCAGCGAGAACAATTTCAAATTTATACTAAAGAAATGTTCGATATCATCGCCCAGTTGTGGATTGCCATTATCTGTTTGACGATTAAAATTTATATTATCAAATTTGTCAATACAAAAACTTACAGTTGACATTGATAACTAACCATTCGAATGCATGTTGTGCTATTGGGATTTCTACTGTTAAAAAAGATTCGATCAATCTCATCGTGTAGACCCTGGCGAAATCTGCTGTTACGGCATAGACTTTTTTACACATAAAATTATTCGCTAAACATTTTCTTGTCTTTAAGTAATTTTCTGAATTTCTCATCAATAAATCATGAATATTACCATACTTCTCTAACAACTTGTGGCTTACGGAATTTACTTATTCAGTGGCCTTATTCAGTGGTATCCTCTGCGCCGACGCGTTTTGGTTTCTGTCCCGTACGTTTTCTACATAATCTTGAGAATGAAACAGGTCGTGAAGTACGTGCATTCTTCTTAGTAATTTATTTAAGATAACAATGTGAATACACTATTTGTCATATTGAATAACCAGGACGTATTGACAAAAATTTTACTTGAAAATATTTTAAGAACGTAAGCGTAAATAAGTGAAAATTAATACAAAAAATAAAAAATGAAGGTTAATTTTTCAAATACAGCTGTGATAATATATCATTAATTGGAAATATCATTTTTATACGAAATAATACACATAATTGTAATTATAGAGTTATATCATTTTTCAATTTTTATTAAAGAACTATGTAAGTAAAATATTAACATACAAGTCATTGTTTGTTCTTAATTCTTTGAAGTTTTAAAGATTTTGCGATATATGGATTCCACATAACACTTTCATTTACTCAGTAGAACTTCATTGTGGCACGCTAAAAATAAAAAGGCAAGGATTGAGAAAACTTTTTTGGACTTTAAACATTTGATTCAAAATGAATAGTATAAGAAATGGCTTTCTTGTCTTCATTTTAACATCAGACACTACTTTCTTATTTTTTTAAATTCTAGAATTTTGTATTCATACGTTGATAATTGTAAAAAATAGTTCATTCTTAATAAATTAAGAAAATTTTAAAGATTATTTATTTTACTGTTTTAATTTCGTTCCTCTTCTTAGTTCCTTAGTTTCGAAGACATATATGGATTCCAGATGACGTCTTCATTTATTTAACTACTGTATTTCTCCAGTAAAACTTCATTGTCGCATTATAGCATAAAAAAGCGATCTTATGATCAAACTTTATAAAAGTATAAAATATAAATATGATAAGGCTAGTAGATATTCACTGATTATAATTTAAAAAAATCACAGAACCCACATGACTTAAAACTAAATTTGTGCGATACTTATTTATTTTAAATAATTTATAGACCGTTTTAAATATTCTATTTTGTTTTAACGTTCTGTAACAGCGTAAACTTATAAGAAATCTTCTAAAAGTGTGACTTTAAATGCATTTAATTTAACTTACAGTCTGCAACAACATGTAGTAAGAAAAAGTCGAATTAATAATCTGAAACAATTAATATTCATTTTCAGAGGTAACCAATCGAAACCAGGACAATCGACATCAGCTTTTGTTAAACTCACTGATGTTAATTTCGTATGGCCAATTGGAAAAAATCCAAACGCTGTGCAATAAAATGGTTTTTGTGCTCTCAAAATTATCAGCTGGATGTAAGGTCCAAGTTTAGGATCTTTTGTCCATTCCAAATTATAAGCTAAGTCAGCCAGTGATGTAGTCTAAAATAAATTAATAAATGGTAAATACACATCGAATAGCCTTTTACGACATTTGATTATCTGTGCAGGGTGTCCAAAAAATTTGGAACCACCGGAATAATTTCTCAGGTAAATTATTTTTTAATAATGTCCATCAGATCATTTAAAAAAAGGGACGTTCCTATTTAAAAATATGCATGACTTTGAAATAAACTTGAAATCAATCGTTAATATAAAATGTGATGTCACCGTTGAATTCACCTCGTCATAATTTATTATTAAACAAGAAATATTAAGGAAAGAAGGACCTAAAATATTAAAGAAGGACTTCAATATTTTTGAAAATAATTTACCTGGGACATCGTTCAAATCTTTCCTGACTTTTAAACACCCTGTATATTACCTCCCCTGAAATTAATTCACCAAAAATGCAAAACAGAAATATTTGAGCGAATGTGACGATGAACAAGAAAACATGAATACCAGATTCGAGGTATAATCCTTTAGATATGGTCTAAAATATCAGATAAACTCATGAATGTGTATTATTGAATGAAAAGTTGCAATCGAGCTAACGATACCTCTCTGACTCCTACAATATTAACGCACATGTTCATGGCTGAGAACAACATTGTAGAGAATATTATTAAACTGTAAATATCTTGAGTCATCCCGCATATTCTAATATCGATAAAATATAAATCACATTTTAAAACATTTGAATTAAATTTCTCATAATAAATATAGGTAAGACGATTTTAAACGATAATATATACTTCAATAGTTCGCGTTGCCTGCGTATAATATCAATTACGCTTCTGAGTGCTCCTCGATCAAAGGCTTCTCGAGTGTTTCGTTGTAATATCTGAAATACAAATGAATGGTTATGTCCAATTCAAAACCCTAATGGATCATTATCCTATTCTGTCATTCACAAAACATTTACCTTAAATTGTAAGCAAATGTGTGTCGTAAATTGAGCAAACAATGTATCACTACAAATCCAGTATACAGCCGATCCAAAAAGTAGGTATACCTCTTGTGACAGTAAAAATAAGAAAGTCGATTTTCTTGTGATTTCGAAAGGACATTTTAAAAGTAAAATTGTTTGAGAATAGTCGTAGGTATGATTGGTCATTTCTCTATCTCGATACTGAATGAACATTTTTCTAAGAAAATTTGAGAAAATTTGATAATCTTTTGGATCATTGGAAAATAATCTTTGTTTTTTTTTCATACTTGCACTCACATTATAAGAGGGAGACAATAAAAACCTATTAGGCTGAGTGCTACCCCCCAGTAAACCTTAGTTAAAAAAATCATTTTGTTTGCTGGTTTTAATAAATCTGCATCGCTTTCTTTTAACGGATATCTCCCCCATAGAGTACCTAACATTTCTAGCACATTCTGAATATCTTCGATTTTCTTCAACATGAAATAGGCCTATATTAAAAAACAATTGCTGATTAATTTGTGGAACCTCCATTACCATGAAATGTACGTAATACGTAATTGAGACAGTAGTACATTAGAGAATACCTTAGAAACGGATTGCCAATTCGAGATCATTTGAGTTAATATCTGTATAGTTAACAAAGTATTAGTTCGTATCGTAAATCGAATGAAATTCATTTGCAGTACAAACAAAAAAAATCCATCCAGTAGAAATATATATGTGGGCAATTTATGTAAAAATGTAAATTTATCCGTCTTTACAGTCGTACTGAACTTCAATCCTATTGAGGATAGTAATTTTATATTGAAACCAAAATAATACTCCAAGTCAGTTTGCGTAGATGTGACTTCTGCTGTGAACAGTACCACGAATCTTTTGTTACAAGTTGTAAAATATCAAATATACAGAAATACTTCAGCCTGATATGTTGAGTAATCGTTTATAATCCACTACTCAGATAGTGGAAGATATCGATGGTGGATACATGTATACATAATCACAAAACTTATATAGACTCACCTTTGGTCTTCATGGTGTGTGCCTTCTCTGTTTGGAATGATCAGATGTGCCGTCTTTTACCCAGCACAGCGATCACCCCATACATACTTCATTTACTTCATAACATACTTACTTATTATCTGGCGTACGTATAATGCTTAGTAGCGTATAATTTTATCTATACTTACTTGTATTGTACATTTGCTTAGGTTGTCTGTATGATTAATGAGCACACGAGCAACTGCTGAATCGGATTCTGGACAGTATCCAAGTTGTCTTTCACCAGTCAACATGGATAAGAGCTTGTAGATGTGAAGATAAAGTATGAACTAATTGGAAATACAGGAGTGTCTATTTGTGCCGAAGTGATATATTATCAAAAAAGTGTGCAGCAATTATTGTACTTTGTTGGGGGTTGCTCTTTACAATGGTAGTGATTAAAACTTCATAAAAACAAGGCTTATGGTTAAAATTTTAATGGTTTATCATAGTTATATAATTATTTGATTTACTCAAACTTATGTCGAAGGTTTACTCGTGAAATATGACACGAAAATTAATGATATTTAATAAGTATCAAGCTCTGTCTTTTCCTAATCACGATAAGAATTTTCTAATCCTGTACGTTTGTACAAAAATTTTACAGTGAATTTATGTGATAAAATTTATTTCGATAAATTATTTCATTAGACTATGGAAATTTTTTGATGCAAAAAATAAAAAGCATAATTATTATTTTAAGGAATGTAAGATTTCTATGTTTACGAGAATTATGTAAACATGTTAATAATTTTTTTATTAAAAAAATTACAGAATTTATTGGATAATAAAATAGCTCCAAAACAGGACCTTATAATGGTAATCGACGAGTTACTTACATAAAATTTATTACCACATATTTTATTAAATATTCTAGTTTTATAACAAATCAATAAATATTACACTGGTCAATCTGTCAATCAATTTTCGAACCAAGAACAAAAAATTAGTGCTCATGCGACAATAGATAAATAAAAAATTTATTTTTATATATATTCATATGAATTAAAAAAGTAATTTATACTCGACGATAAAAAAATAAAAAATGTACTGTAAGTAGTAAAATAGATTTTCGTCAAGTTTGCAAGCTAATCGTAATAAATTATTCGATTTACTTATTACTCGTAGTTTGCAGCATCATGTAATACGAAAATGACGTGTTGATTATCTGCAAAATGTTTAACTCATTATTTCATTACACGAACAATTATTAGAATATCATACCGATGTAAGTTTTTGATGACCAATCGGGAAGAATCCATAAGCTGTACAAACAAATGGTTTCTGGGCTCTCATAATTATCATTTGAACCAGACATCGTAGTTTGTAATCCTTTGTAGTCCAATTCAAGTTATAGACTGAATCGGCCAGAGATTCGGTCTGTTTGTGAAGGAGTTCAAATTTAACGAATTCTGCCCGACAAGTAATTATTTTGTTATAAACAATCGTTCGGTTACCTCCTCTGATATTTTTTCCGCAAAAGTGCAATAAAACAAGATTTGTAAAAGTGTGATGGTCAATAGTACAAAGTAAATTCCAGTTTGTAAGTACATTTCCTGTGCAATCGCCTATGGAAATTAAGAGTGTCTTATATATACTCTCTACATCTGCAATAGTGAGAATTCACTTTTTTGTTTGGTAGTGTATATTGACTATTAATGAAAGGCAGAAGTGATGATATTGTCAAATTAGTGAATACTCACTGTTGGAATAATTAAAATTAATGTAATAAAATATACACTGTTATTTTGATAACAGTTAACGAATTCAAATGGGAAATTAATTTCAACATCGTCAATAATAAACTTTTCAATATTTCTAATTTAGAAAGCCTATATTCTCCACTATTGTTTTAAATGTACTTCCGTACCTCTCTAATACCGAGGACGTTAACGCACATGATTAACGATGAAAACAACATAGTAGAAAAGATAATCGGACTGAAAATATCTTCAACCGATGCGCAGAGACTAGAAAAAAAATAAAATTACTGTTACTTCGACATGAAAATTAATGACGTTTAATAACAATCAAACCTTAACAGATCTTTGTGTCTTTTCATAATCACGATAAGAGGCTTGTAACCCTGTACGTTTTCGATATTGAACATTGATTCCATTTCGTTTTTAAAATTCTAAA
Source organism: Apocrypta bakeri (assembly GCA_018906985.1). Lineage (NCBI taxonomy): Eukaryota > Metazoa > Arthropoda > Insecta > Hymenoptera > Pteromalidae > Apocrypta > Apocrypta bakeri. Next base: position 2,098,970 of record JACCIA010000005.1, on the reverse strand, counting down.
AATTTCAATTCAATAGTCGATATCAATGTTTTAATTAGTGCATAATTCTAATTCCAAGATTCGAATAAATTATGGTACTATTTCACCTGTATTTGTAAACAAATATGTGTTGTAATTTGAGCAAATAGAGTATCACTGGTAACCCAGAATATGCATGACATATACACCAAATATGCTTCTTGAAATATCAACAAAAAATAAGACCATAGTTGTGTGACCTCAAAAGGATATTTCATAAGGAGAAGCCTTTGAGAATAGTCATACGTATAGTTACTGGATTCACGAGAAAGAATCTGAATGGCTATATGTCTAAAATAAAAAATATAAATTCAAAGTTATTTTATCTGACAGAATTAATATTGATAATTTATTTCAGCCAAACATGAAATACACTCACACTGTAAGTGGTATAGTGTACGACATCACACATGCGACTAAAATACTAATATAAAATTTACTAAAAGTAAACGTTCGATGCGCAGCCTTAGAAATTTCTATTCCATGTTCACCAGTTGGAGGATATTTTAGCCAAAGATTTTTCAAATTGTTAAGTACCATCTGTATTTTGCTGATAGCGTACGTACATAAAAATCCCTGCACGCGTGAAAGTATATAGAGTCACGAAATAATAATTTGTTATAAACAATTAAACAATCCATTGATATCTGAACAAATAATCTTTTTAACGTTCCTTTTCAGCCATGAAATTATTGAATACAGGCACGAAAATGTTATAAGCAATTTACTCAAAAAAATACTGTAGAGCATAGGATATGTCCAGAGTATCGACTTTTGATATTTTCTTAAATTTAATTATGAATATAAAACGTTCTTATAATTTTCAATGTAATTTGTTTAAACAAACTGATGAACTGAATGATGCAATAATTATACTATTATAATAAATATTGAAGATTAAAAAATGCCTAACATCGATTATTTTATTTTTTTAATAAATTGTTTAAACATTTCAGATTGGCACGTAATTAAAAATCAACGTGCCGATTCTAGAAGTGCAAGAAATCTCACGTAAGAACAGCAACGACTAAACTTCTCGATTAATTTCATCGGTGACAAAAGTCAAGTTGGCCTTTTGTTATTGTATTTTTTTTTTAATGCAAACACAAACCAGATATCACAAAATGTTACAAAATTTGATTTACCTTACTTATTGATTGCAGATTCGTCACCACTTGGCTAAACGTTTGCATTGCTAATGAGGCATCCGTCGAATAGATGGATTTAATAAAATTTATTTGAAAGATCAGACCTATTATCCCATGGATATTGGACGTAATTGTTGGAACTCTGTGAATAAATGTAAATTTGACCATGTTTTCTTTAAAGCCACATTTTAAACCGATCAGCGACAGAAGTTTTAGATTCAGCGCTAAATAATCTTCAATGTCGATGACGACGGAGTGATAATATTCTATGTAAAAGAAAATTATAAATTTCTGGTTACTATGTTTTTGTCTTCTAACTTTCAATCCGTTTTTACCTTTAGTCTTCATGGTACTCTCTCGATACTACTAGCACAACTGAGCTTCTGGTTAACCCATTCGCCCCTATCGTATTGCATATTAATAATCCTCTAATGCGTTATTTATAACCTGAAGCTTCTGGTAACAGGCAGATGCACGTAATGTGTGCAAAATATTTTTCTTTTATACATTGTGGTGGTACCGTGACGCACAGCAATTTATATTTCATAAATATATTTTTTATTGAAGTTTGAATAGAAGAAGTTTCAATGCTTCCCATAGTTTTCCGTTAGACGTCTCGAAGTGAACATCACTGACTTCGAAGTACGTAATATTATGGAGTTGAAAAGGAATTTTTTAATATCAATTGTAGATTAAATTAAATTTGTTTATAAATTAGTTAAGTTAAATTTGGGATTTTTGAGGTATAATAACATATGCTTTTTGGCGTAAGTAAGTTCTAAACATCGAGAATTTTGCGATTTTTACGAAAAACTGTATTTATTTTAATAAAATACGTAATTGTTTAGAAAAAAATGTTTTTAAATCTAAATTTGTCCGTAATTTTGTTTGAAGGAAAACGATTGTTTTATTCCCATAATAAATACAAAGGTTAAGGAAAAATATGTATTTGATTTGAGACTATTCAAAAACATCGTTTTAAAGAGTTAAACACATTTTGTTACATTTTAACAATTTTTCTTTTTTAGTATAAATATTTCATTATCTGTGTAGAATCCAGTTTTTTCTAACTACTATATTACTTCAATAGAACTTGAGTATCGTATGCTAAGATAAAAAGACAGTGATGGGGAAACAGTTTCTGTGCTTAAAAAATTTATAATTTTCTCACGGCACTTTTCCTAGTCATTCACTGTAAAAAGAACTTTGGATACTAATGATATTAAATTTGATGTAGTTTTAAACTCTGGAATTTTTCATTTTTCCATTGATAATTACAGCTTTTTACTATTTCAGTGATTTGCAAGACTTGTTATAACATATATAGATAGAACTTGGTCGAATAGTTTTAATAATTATATATAAACAAGAAGTATTATTGAAATTTGAGCTTCATCGTATGTACGACAAAGCTCAAATTAAATATATTCGCATCTACAAATTGAGCAGTAGGTGGCTTGTCGCCTTGAATCAGTAAATGATCATAACTATACAATAATACTCATGATTGATTACTTTTGAAAAATTCTAATAATTCAAATAAATAAAATTTTGAATGCATATAATTCAAAATAAAAATTTTAATATAGACAACAGTTGGACTAAACAAGCGAAAAGAAAAATAATTCAAAATTTCACCATACTGGATGTATAATACATTTGTAATCATAAGAATTCATTCGATTTTCTTATTACTCGTAGTTTGTAGCATCATGTAAAACGAAAATGATGTGTTGATTATCTGCAAAATGTTTAACTCATTATTTCATTACACCAACAATTATTAGAATATCATACCGATGTAAGTTTTTGATGACCAATCGGGAAAAATCCATAAGCTGTGCAAACGAATGGCTTCTGCGCTCTCATAATTATGAGTTGCATCAGACGCTGAAGTTTATAATCCTTCGTTGTCCAATTTAAGTTATAGACTGAATCAGCCATAGTTCCCGTCTATTTTAGAAATAGAAGTAACATTTTAAATTCAAGTTATGCTAAAATTCCTATTCGCATTTTCGGCGTTGTATACCTCCTCCGATATTTTTTCCGCAAAAGTGCAATAAAATAGGATTTGTAAAAGTGTGATGAATAATAAGGCTACGTAGATTCCAGTTTGCAGGTATAATCCTTGAGCAACTGCCTATAAGAAATATATTATTGGTATATTGGTATTGTAAACTGTTGTATGCATTTATATTGTTGTGGTATTATTATGACTTACTGTGTATTTGAACGAAAAAAACTTCTAGACATACCTCTCTGGTACCGATGACGTTAACACACATACTCATTGATGAAAATAGCATTGTAGAAAAGATAATTGGACTGAAAATGTCTTCAATCAATATACAAATACTAAAAAAACATATGATTCAGTTTGAGTTAAATGGTGATTTTATCGGAGAAAAATAAAATTGTCATACTTCAAAATGTCTCTGTGCCTTTTGATGAAATCAATCAGAATCTTGTTATCTTGCCTACAATCGTGATTGAATGCGTCTTCCATTTCGCTTTTAAATACCTAAAATAGTCATTCGTTAACTAATTTTAGTATTAGATTTTTGTACCAATATACACAATAAATAATTGCACAAATTCACCTGTATTTGTAAACAAATATGTGTTGTAATTTGAGCGAATAGAGTATCACTGCTAACCCAAAAGATACTCGATATATAAAGCAAAAATGCTTCTTTAAATATTAATAATAAATAAGTCGACACACGTGTTATTTCAAAAGGATATTTCACGAGCAGTAATCGGCGAGAAAAGTCATACGTACAATTATTAGCTTCGCGTGAAATATATTGAATACTGATGTGTCTATAATAGATTCAAAATAAGTTCCCATTAACGTAATTAAAATAAACGTTGTCAGTGGGAAAATTAAAAAAAAAACTCACGCTGCAACTGGTATGGCATATGACACCAAACAGGTTATTAAAATACTAAAATAAAATTTACTGAGAGTAAAAGTTCGATGCGCTGCATTGGCAATTTTTATTCCTAAGTCACCCGTCGGTGGATATTTCAACCAAAGATTTTGTACTTCGTTAAGAACTATTTGTATTTCGTTGATAGTAGTCATGGATAAAAATCCCTGCACTCAGTCCACAATTTCATACACAAATTTGACAAAAATTTAACCAGCTTATATGATATTGCATGTACCTTACTAATTGATTGTATATTCGTCAACATCTGGCTGAATGTTTGCATTGCTATTGACATATCCGATGTATATACGGATACAATTAAATATAATTGAAAGATCAGATATACTATTCCATAGATGTTACTTAAAATAGTTGGTATCTTGTGTTTGAATGTCAAATGAACTGTTTCTTCTTTCAACCCACATTTTAGCCCGATTAAAGACAACAGTTTCAAATTTAAACTGAAGTAATGTTGAACACTGATGGCAATGGGTTGATCTACACGAAAAAATGTTTAAGTATATGAATAATCGTTTTGTTGCTTTTTATCTACTACGTTCTTACTTTTAGTTGTCATGTTGCTTCCTCAACACGATTAATACAACTGAACGTCTGGTTACCCCTATAGTTCCTAGTGCATTTTTTCTAGGTTTACTACCTAGAATCCATCCCAGATATTTAGCTTATTTATTCAACTTGGAATGTTCCATTATGCTCTAAATGATATCAAATTTTTTGCACATCTCATATCTGTAGCCTATTCAATTTATTAATATGGACGAAAAATTTTCCACGTAATAACATTCGAATTAGACGATCCTCAAACGACTCTGCTAATGATCTATACTTTCTAGAACTATATATATGTATTTTTTTTCTAATACATCGTGTAAGGTTCACGACAAGTTGTAGGCGTACGTTGTTTCTTATTATATTTCACGAATAAAGGTTTTATTGGAACTATAAGATTTAATTGCTAGTCTCTCGCAGAACTTCTAAGTGTGAACTTGACTCTATGAATAAACTAGATTATAGAGTCTTGAATGTGGTTACTATTAGTCTTTCGAAGAACATCTAATAGTTAACATTATATTATTAAAACTATATAACATATGTTGAAAAAGCATTGATTCAGATGTCGCTAGTGCGATAATGTTTTACAAATCTATTGCTAATACTATTGCAGTATCGATCTTAATTCACTTCACTTCCAGAAATAAATAAGTCGAATAACAACAATGGACAAGAATAAGAAAAAAGATAACATTTTTTTTATTGTAACCATGTACCTAATGTGTGCGCTAACTTAAGTATAAGTAAATGCATTTTTCTGGTTAATAAATAATAAGAAATAATTATAAATTTGCTTGCTGCATTACAATATAAAAGAATTTAAGAACTGTTTTGTAATTTCCAGTATCAACAACTACCACAGTTATTCCTTAATTATTTAATTGTACTTGGATTCAGATTAAGTTTCTCTTCTCTCTTATTCTTCTTATTATTTACTAAATATTTTTTTACCTTTGGGCAAATTCCTGAGTATCTCATCGATAAGTAATGAGCATTACAAGGACTATACTTACCTAACAACTTGCGGTTTTCGGAAATTACTTATTCAGTTGGCGCCCTCTGCGTGGACGCACTTTGTCTTTATATCCCGTATACTTATCGAATAAGCTCAAGAACAAAACTGATCGTGAAACACGTTCTTTGTTGTTCGTGCGTAGTAATTTAATAAATTTACTAGTAAATACTAAATTTAATACGATTTATAATTTTCTACAGATATGCTGACTATGAATGACGAGTTTTCTGGTGCGCAAGTGGTCCAGAAAAGGAAACATCCAAGGATCTTAATTAAGACCGTTGAGTTTCCTCGGACAAACGTTGACACGAGTGTTTACGAGAGAAAAGCAGAAAGAAATCGTTCAACTGCGTACATAGGGTGCAGCGAGCCAAGCTGACAAGTTTTGATTGGTGGCAAGTCTGCAACTACTGGAAGGAGAAAAGAACACTAGACGACAACGAAAAATAGTTGAGACAGTATTTGCTTTACGTAATTATATTTATTATCGAGATTGATTGAGTATGTGCAATATCGGAACAGCATCGATTTCAAATTTGAAGATGAGATTTATTTATCTGCAAGATCTCGATCGAAAACGAGATCTTGATTATGTCACGAAATTTATTTCAGATCAAAATGAGACGAGAAATGTTTTGCTGTCTAGAACACCTTTAATTTCTAGAGATAATTCCTTATCTTGAATCTCTAACATCTTCAGATTGATCGAACTGTGGCTTTTATTCTTTGAACTGCATAAATGCAAAGATTCCTAGTGACAACCTGAGGACTTTGAATAAGTTGAAAATTAATATTTACTATGAAATCCCAGAAATTTCTACAATAACATTACGATACATTACAATAAAATCGGAAGCAGATGGAAAAATTGCTCAATTTTTAATTCGTTGATGTGTCAATCCAGAATGCTGGATTAGTCGTTCTTCCATAATATTAACTCCAGTGTACTTTGCTGTTTGCGTCCATTTACCTCTATTGTTTTTAATACTTCACGATACGCATAGTTTCCATTTGTGATGTCAATTCATTCTATAGAAGTTCGATATTGTAGAATAGAAAAGACAAGAGATAAAAGTTGTTGAGCTATGAAAGTGAATTGTTAGTTGTAACTCAAAACAATGATAATTATGGAAACTAATTAAATCCATTACAATTACGAAATTATATATGATTTGCAAAGAATTGAAAACCACTATAAAAATAGAAAGATATTCACGCTATAAAATTTGTATATATCAAAAGATTAAGTAACAAGTTTAACACACCACAACGAATCAGAATAACATATTACACGAACTTCATGTACAAAGACTACGAGATCTTTTGGCATTAAATGGACAGATTTGAATTTGAAAAGGGTTGCACCGAAAAGATGCATGATCAATTATAATCGACTAAATATGAAGAAATGAAAAGAACAATCATTCGCGCTTTCAAAAATTTCAACTTACTGAAAGCTGAATTCGCCGCTTAATATATCAATACCTAAGACCTTCCAGAATTAAGGTGTACTAACAATACCGTTGAATTATTTCTTGAAACTTGTTACAATTAATTCTTATTCCAAATCTATTTCACGTAGTACTTATTCTAACTGTTTAGCCGTCACTGTCAGTTGATAGCCGTGTGTTTCCAAATTGTCATTTACCACAGTGATAACGTCTCCGACGGAAGCCTCCATGAATATACACTACTGTATTAAGAGACTTAAGTCTACGAATGTAAATTTAAAAGAACCTTGCATAACTTACACAGAACTGATCGCTACTGGCTTGTATAGATGGATTTGCAATATGGCTGCGTGAAAAATTGGAACTTCTCCATACTACCTTTCTTTTCTCGATGATTTTAAAATTATCTCAGTTCATTTCCAATTCCATGTGAGTCAATATTCTCTAATTCAAGCCAAAATATTTCATGATTTATTCTCGATCGACGACCATATCATACTTCATACTTCGATGTGCTGATCAGAACTACTAAACCGAGATGTCTTGTCCTATTACATTCCTATTCGGCATTTTCCCACTCTTCTGCGCACACTGCACCTCGTTCATGTCTTCTGATACGCATTGAAGTACACACGTCCCTACGTTTCTGTATATGTCTCGAATTAATCATTAGTTAGATGCAGTAAACGAGACGTGGACGAACACTAGACGGTGGGCAGTTTTTTCTCGACATACGCGTTGCGAAATTACACGTTTGGACGAATCTAAGAGACTAGTAGTGCGAGATGTATTCATGCGGCTCGGGTGATCGATACAGGCGCAACGATCGGAGGAAAAAAGTTGTGCGAAGTTGAGCTTGTATATAAAAAACTATCTTCAGATCTTGTTCTACTCCAAAAAATTGTCCATGGAATTTCACGAAATTTTTCGGATGTACATTCAACAAAATTCATCGTTTCATGCAAATTACCTCAGCTGTTGATTGTCTTAAAACCCAGCAATCATCGTCGGCTCGTTATGTCTATTTCTGTAACAGTATAGAGCTACGTAAAGAAGTTTCTCTTCAATGCGTTTCTTCCGGCTCATGATTACACGTATAATCTCAAGCTTGCGTGCACCTGCTTATTGCCAGTTATACACTCGTAAGCTTGCGTTCTATCCTATTCGTTCTATTCCATTCTTTAGCCTTTTCTTCCCCATACCTCTGGTTTTGCTTCATCTAATATGCTTCGCGTAGACCTCCACATCGTTAGAAACATTGTTACAACTACATTTCTCCATTCGATCATTTATTCACTGAACCGCGAGCGATGGTTAACGATCTCGTGACAAGCTGTATTCAACGACGACGGAGGTCAATGAACATGGGAAAGAGGTTTCTCGCAGCGAGCATTCGTATTGCATAACTACACCCTGAAAACACTTGATACTATGTCGGAGAAACGTTATTAAATGTTTCGTGTACTATGTGTGGAAGAGACACGTGTACTCTTTTGCTGTAAAAATTCGGGTGGGGATATGAAATATGACGATAAATATTCTTTAAAATTTTTTTAATTTATTGAATGATTGGATCTGTAGAAAATTATGTAATATATACGGTATATGTGTACATGCACTTGGCCTACCAAAATAGCTTCATCGATCATTCTGATAATACTGAATAACATCGAAAATGTCTACAGATAAATTTTACTCCAAACATTAACCGAATTTATGCTTGTTTAAGCTTATTTTAGTGCAAAGTACCAATACTGCAGTTAAAAATGATTATCAAATCGGAATTTTATTATCATAAAAAATAGTACATTTTTAATACTATATTTTAATATTTCTTTATTTTAGTATATGCAACCTTAATTCGGGTTTATATTTGCTAATTGTAACTCATATAAATCATTAAAAAGTCATTCATCAAAAACTACAGGTTATGATTAGAAAATCCAGGATGTCTTAAATTATTTTCTTGATTAATTACATACATGACAACAATGACATTAAGTACTACGTTGATAATTCTAATTTCATACTTAAGTACTATTTTGTATTATCCTATACTATGTTCAATAAATTAAATTTACAATGTAGTGAACATTCCTATATAACACGTTTAACTAGCGACATGTAGTGTTAGTATTTAATTGTTATTTCGTATTTTTAAATATTACTACTATTTTAATAATATATAATTAATAATAATAATACGATACTTTATAATCTGGGTGTATACGTACTATATTCTTGATGTGTAATTATTCCTAAATTTTCATAAAAATATTACGAATCCAAAACATATCCAGTATTTTTCTGCAATACGTACGAATTATTTGCGAAATTAATTATAGATCTGTATGTCAAACGATTATCATATTTATCAATCATTTCTCAACTGCTGCAACTATTTGAACTTAAATTATCTTATGATAGAATAATACATTTTGATGAAAACACAAAGATGGAACGTGAGTTAGTTGAAAGGTTAGTTGAAAAGGAGTTAGCTTAGGTAGTTAAAAAAAGTCTTTAAGAGTCAGATGATCCAGGATTCGATTCTAGAGCCATACAATTCAGAATTTGGTTCAAGAACCAGACAGTTCAGGATTTAGTTTAAGAATCGGACAAATAAAAAAGAGTATAAGATTTATGTACCAAAATGTCAAAGTTCTGGAGTTGTTAAATACGAATTGTTTGGTTCATGAAGCGATTAATAAATATGCCTGGTTCATGAAGCTTTTTGTATTGGTGGCTTCTTGCAGTCAGCCATCGATCAGTAGGCAAACTCAATTTATATGTATAGTTGCTGTTTTTTAAAGCAAATTTATCCTTAATATATTATGATATTATGTGATACGAACAGACGATAAAAGGTATCAAGGAAATCAAAAATACTTATTTAAGGTTTTTATATTTGGCATATCACACTTCCATCAAGCTTTATTTAATCATTGTTTAGCTTATCACAGTTGCTGGTGAGTCCGCAAATTTAAAAATACTATATATTATAGAAATGTTCCAATACCACTTTGTAATTGATTATAAATTATTTGTTATAATTCATAATTCGTTCTTTATAACTATAACAGAGTTATTTTAATCCCATAGACCAAGTGTTCCAAACCTATAATATAATAGTTCGATATTCTCTTCTCGTAAATTTAAAACATATTGATTTATATCATAATGAAGAAATCCGTTAAATCATGCAAAAATTATATTGATACGTTAGAAGATGTATTATTTTAAACTAAAGTTTATCCACAGTTGTCAGGTGGCACCACTGTAATCACTATAGTTTGCCTGCCAGATCTTATTTGTTATCAGTAGTCGTTAACATCATATAATATGAAAATGACGCTTTGATAATCTGAAAAATGTACACGTAAATCCATGAATTCAATTAAAGAATGTATTTTATACTTACTGATGTAAGTCTTTGATGTCCAATAGGAAAAAATCCATAGGCTGTACAATAAAATGGTCTTTGAGCTCTCAGTATTATGAAATGTATATAAAATCGTAACGTGTAATCTTTTGACGGCCAATTTAAATTATAGACTGCGTCAGCTAAAGATCTAGTCTATGAAAAATAAACATATTCCGTATAGACATTTGATTAACATAATGATATTATTAATTGATCGATTTTACCTCTTCGGATATCTGTTCTGCAAAGATACAGTAAAATATAATCTGAAACAATGTCATCATTAATATTGTCAGGTAAATTCCACAGTCATAATACGAATGATTCGCAATTGTCTAAAAACAAGTGTATAATTGAAAAACAATGAATTATAGAATTAAGCAAATTTTCCAATAAATTAATAAAAATGAATACTTCTCTGATGCCAATGACGTTAACACACATATTTATAGATGAAAAAATAACGGTAATAAAAATAATCGGACTAAATATATCTTCGATTAGTAAACATATCCTAATACATATAAATTTTAACAATATACGTTTATATTTTTTAATTTTTTATCAAAATCAATTTTACCTCAAGAGGTCTCGATGTCTTTCTACCAGACTCAATAAAATTTCTTTATCTGTCGAATTTTCATCTTTGAACAAATTCGTTAGATCACATTTCAGAACCTAATTGAAAGTTAAATATGGCATTTGGTTCTATTATATTAAATAGTACAATTAAAATAATGTTACAGATGTTATCAAACCTTAAATTGTAAATAAATATGAGTCGTTACTTGAGCAAACATCGTGTCACTTGCAACCCAAAATATAACATTCATGATAAGCAAAAATTCTTCGCAACAAAATAGAAATATGAACGTATTTAAATTTGTCACATGAAATGGATATTTGACTAGTAATATTATTTGCGATAAATCGTAAGTGTAATTGTTTATTTCACGGGATTGATATTGCATGTAAATGTTTCTGAAAATATATATAAATTATTTTTAAAAAAGTTGTAATGTAAGTGTTAATTAATTTATACTTACATGGCCAATGGTAAAGCGTAAGCAAAAATGCAACTCATATTAGTGGCAACGTAATATTTGCACAAAGTCAATGTCTTATCTGCTCGATTGAACAACGATTTTTCTATTTCATTGTCGGGTGGGTATCGCTTCCATAAAAGGCGCAGTTCGTGAAGTACGAATTGCAATTTCTCTACAGCCATTGCTAATAGAAATCCCTAATTTTATGATGAGACCACAAGAAAATTTAAATATATATATTTATGGTATATGCATATACATAGGTCATTCTCTGGTAGATTGACCGGATAAAAAATTTCTTTTTATGTTGGTACATATGTTGGTACTTATCAAACCTGAATTTGACAACTTTGTTGCGTTCGAAAATTATTAATTCAAAGTCTTTTATTTTTAAAATCTAACTAATTTTAGAACAAAATTCTCTCTTGTGTTTTTATTCAGAAATGCGTCCATGAGAGGTAAAACATTTTTGAAAATAGCCTTAAATAGCCTAAATTGATAAAGAGCCAACTTTCACATTCTGTAAATTAAAGAGCCCAAGAAATAACTAAAGTAGTGACAATGACAACTTTATCTTTCCGTTACGCCAAAAACAATTTAATAATTTTAAATGTTTAACCGGTCAATCTGTCAGAGAATAACTGACTCATCTATTATACCTTAGTAACGCATTCAATATTAGAAACAAACTGGCTTAAAATTTGTGCAGCTAATGCAGTATTGTGTAAGTGAACTGCCTCTCTTACGAGGCTTAATTCCAATACCATATAAATAACACCTATTAAATTTGCTAGTAATGTAGGTATTTTATCAATGAAACTTCCAACAGTTTCGGTAATACTACATCTTAAGCCACACAATGCCAGCAATTTTATATTCAAGTCGAAGTAATAGACAACATCAACTGACCCTAGTTTCTTCTGTATCGCTGTATAGAACATTACTAAAATTAACTAAAATTCATCATTATATTTTCATGTCCCTCCAGACAAAAAACAACAATTATCATCCCCTTGACGTATTTTGTGTGTACATTTTAATGGAGTGAAGCCACTCCATTGAATGATTGTGATTAAAAATGTATCAAGTCAAGTTTTATGAATCTAAAATCGATTATAAAAAGCGTGAAAAAAAAACAATAAAAAGCAAAAAAAGTTAATTCTAAATGATTTTCATGCAAATTCTTTTCTTAAAATTTTGTAGATTTTTATGAGAATGTAAAAAAACATCGGAATTATCGAAATAAGACTATATTAATTTTATAAAAGTCCAAATTATAATATTAAATACGTCCAGGTCACTTTCTAATTTTACGGCAACGAGAAACCGTGTACTGAATAAAAAAAAGATTTTTGAAAGTCGCGTTATTTTACAATTTGATTCGATGGCTCATAACTATTGAAAAGAACAACCTCAAAAGTTTCGACAGTACATCCCTCGAATATAACCGAATAACAAGATACATCCGAAACATAAACGGTGAATATCTTGCACAATTTTTCATACTCTAAATACTACAACATTTTACAAATTCAATTTCTTTATAAACACGCAATTATAAAGAATGATTGTATTTCATATTTTGACTGGTTCATAGCACTTGTTTAATGGAATATCAGCACTTTGTGCAATTATATTTCTCAAGAAAAATAATTTAAGTTTATTTTTTGATGAAAGAAATTTTTTATTGTCTAAGACTTGACACTACCTGCACTCAACATGATGCCGTCTTCTTACAATCTGCTGTACTGACGAGTTTTTCCTCCAGTGCGTTATCGTATTTCTAATGCATATTTCATTAGTCACCGCAACTACGCCTGCCTATTAAAATAAATACAATATATCAACCCTTCCCCGCAATTTCGCTGAAGCTTCCCCTGCACAGACCAGTAGCACTGGACGATATTCAAAGCAGAATTCATTCGTTCTATCGCGATGGAGTGGGCAAGACATATTTAAGCTATACGAGGTGGTTGAAATGATTAACTTACATTTTGAGTCTAAAGTGGAATTACAATATTAAAGCTCAAAGTCTCACTGCGCGTAATGAATACGGTAAGGATGAAATTTGAAAACCTGAGATGTATATATTGGGTTATTACAATTACAATTCGGGAAGTTGTGTTTTATGATGTAAATAGTTAAACCGTAACATATAAAATTATTATTATAACATCGGCAACGGTTCATCCTCGATGGGGACCTCGTCAAACTTTTATTGAAAATCACAAAAATATTAAATTCAGAAATCACAACATCCTATGGCAAACAGTTTTACGTAATGACCATAAATTAATTACCAATAAACTTAAAAAATTGAAGATAATTAAGCATAAGAGACAATCGATCATGTATATTCACATAATATCGTTATCTGCTTTTTTCATCTTATAAATATATTTATACAAATAATTATAGATTGTTGTACTTAAGATACAAATCGTTATAAACATTTAATTATTACAAAGATATGCCTTAAAAAAATGTGATACTTTTGACGCTAATTTTCAGTAGATGATGGGAGGCACGACTGGAATCACTATAATTGCTATCAATGTACTTTAATAGCAACCGATAACAATCGATGGTTGTCGGGCTTCATTTGCTATTCGTTGTTTGCAACATCATGTAATAAGAAAACGCTGCTTTTATTATCTGAAATATACGTGTATATAAAGAGCGATACAAGAAAAATTGATATAAATTTTTCTTTTCATAATAAACATACCGCCGTAAGTCTTTGATGTCCAATAGGAAAAAATCCATAGGCTGTGCAATAAAAGGGTTTTTGAGCCCTTGTGATTACGAAGTGTATATAAAATCTTAACTTATAATCCTTCGATGTCCAATTCAAATTATAAACTGCATCAGCTAGACACCGTGTCTAGTGGAAATATTGTAAATTCGAATTTTTCTGATTTCACTATATAACGTTACTAGGACACTTTTTCGAAGTCCTCTTTTAACTATCTACTTTTACTAAGCAAAATTCGAACAGAACATACTTCAATAGTTTAAATGTATGGACTTAAAAAAAATTCTACACCTTGGAGCTTTTTAATTTAAGTTTTTTTATTAATTTACTTTGAGCTTTAACAAATTTTATTGTCAGGAATACGATTAAAAATACGAATATACAAATAAAGAATTCACCGTAGAATACTTTTTTTTTTACTTATTCTAAGATTTCTTTAATTCGAAAGGTGGATACAAAAATTCTGAATCAACGACGAATGACTGAGAAAAAAATGAGCTAAAAGTTGTTATACACGAATTTTTCTAAAATCATTTTTGATCAGGATATCCCGTAAAAAAGAACTTCCAAAAAGTTTCATAGTAACGTTAAAAAGTGAAATTTTCGTTTTGTGAATTTTACCTCGTGTGATATTAATTCCCCAAATATACAGTAAAACATCAATTGATACATTATCATTATTAATATAAACGTGTAAATTGCACAATCGGCATAAGATTTATTTAAAAGAGCCTGAAAATATTCTCATAAAACATTTTTTGAACAAAAATTTGTACCAAATTAAAAAATAATATACCTCTCTACTGCCAATAACGTTAACACACAAATTTAAGGATGATAAGAAGACAGTGGCAAAAATAATCGGACTAAAAATATCTTCGATCAGCATACAAACTCTAATATCCACACATATTAAGAACGTATAAGAATTTTTTAATATTTCTAATACAAACATATTTAATTCAATGATACCTTAAAAGGTCACGATGCCTTTGTATTAGCATCAATAAAACGTCTTTATCATTCATATTTTCACGATTAAACAAATTTTGTATATCATGTTTCAGCACCTAATAAAAACAACTGATTTATTAGTTTCTTTAATGTCCAATAATTAGATTTAAATAACATTAACTAACCTTGAATTGCAAGTAAATATGAGTTATCACTTGGGCAAACAACGTATCACTGGCAACCCAAAAAATAACATTTATAGTCAGTAAAAATTCTTCGCAAAATGCAAAGAACAGAAATGACTTTACATCCGGTAGCACCACAAATGGATATTTAACCAGCAATATTCTTTGCGATAAATCGTACGTGTGATTGTTTGCTGCGCGAGTTCGATATTGCTTAGTAAGATTTCTGAAATTAGATAATTAAGCTAATTTGTAATAATTATATACCGAGTGGTCTATTTAAAAAAATTATAGAAGTACATGTACGTACATAGCGAGTGATAAGACGTATGCAACAAGGCAGCCTGTATTAATAGCTACGTAATATTTACACAAAGTCAATGTTTGATCAGCTTTTTTTAAAATAGGTTCTTCTATCTGCTCATCGGGTGGATATCGCTTCCACAACTGTCGAATCTCGTGAAGAACAGATTGCATTTTCTCTATGGCTATTGTCAATAGGAATCCCTGCATTTTAATGACGAAATCACCAGAACACGTTAAAATATATTTGTAAGTATATTACAATAAGTACGTCGTTATACCTTCGTAACGCATTGAATATTGGAAATAAATTGGCTTAAAATTTGTGCGGCTAAGGCTGTATCGTGAGAGTGTACTGCCTCCCTTATGTAATTAACTTCGCATACCATGTAAAAAACCGCTAATATATTAACCATGAAAATTGGTATTTTATCAGCAAAGCTTCCGACAGTTTCCGTTACACTACATTTTAAGCCACACAATGACAGTAATTTTATGTTCAAGTCGAAGTAATAGACGGCGTCAACTGAGCCTAATTTCTTCTGTGCAGCTATATGTAATATTAGAATTGTTGAATTTAATTTAATTCCTTCGTTAACCACCTATAGTAGGCTGTGGGAAACTCCCGTCCTAAGGTTCAAAGTGTATTAATGGAGCAATGGAGCTGAAAATCGGCATAAACGCTCTTTGATAAGTTCTTTAAAGCATGTATGCAACGATTTTCGATCGAACAAATAGAAAAATCATTAAAAACAAAAACCTACTTTCTTAATATTTTTTCAAAAAACTTACATGTACAGATTCTTCATGAATAATTTTTTCTGTTAGTTCGTTTAAAAATCTTTGCATTCATGCTTTGAAGAATATATTAAAGACTATTTATGCCAATTTTCAGCTCAATCAGTCCATTAATTCACTTTGAACCTAGCGGAGAGCTAGTTTTTAACAACCTACTATATAAGTGGTCATCGAAATGATTTCAAGGCGCGAAGCACTTATTCTGATAAATTTAAATTCAAATTATCTTCATTTTCAGTATTAAATATATCAAGCATATGATTAATATAACTAAATAAAATTCTTAATTTGTGGTAGTCTCACTTAAAGGTGTGTCGCCCTCTTAAGTGTATCTTATGTTCTCCAGTTAAAATCGATTGTCTTTCAAACGGTTAATAATATTTTTTCGATTATTTTCATTGCATACATTATAACAAATGACAGTAAACCTATCATTGTGAATTTAATTTCTGATATATAATATAACCAAACTCTGCGATTTATATTTTCAATGTCTTTTGTCCTATAGTCAGATTATATACTTCAACAAATTTTGAATCATAATAACTCTTCAATTTTAACCAAAAACAAACATATACACATAAATTTACTAATATTATTATAATTAGATTCATAGGGCTCGATTGTTTATCTTCCGATTCGTGAAACTACCTGTAGTCGGCATGGTATCGTCTTCTTACATCTACTGTTCTGACAAGCTTCTGCTGTAGTATGTTATCACATGTCTTTCGCTTATTTTATTATTCGCTGCAAATACGCCTGCTTATTATGGTAAATGCAGTGTAACAACCCAACCATACATTTCCGCAACCCTTTCCCCCTCTCCGACAACTTCAGTGCTCGCTTACTTCATTTCATACTTAGTTGCATTTGATCGGTTGAACGAGGCGATCTTCAGTAGAAAAGCATTGGTTCTTTCACGTACGATGTTAGCGAGAAAATTAATTTAGAATTTGAGACCAAAATTATTTTATTTAGTGTTCTTTTCATTTGGTATTTCAAGTTGTCTGCAAATGAGTACCGTGACAATAAAAATGCACGATAATTAGGTATCCTAAATATTAGATGTTTGCCTATTTACATAAATGTCGTCAACTAAACATTTGCGATTATATTGAAATAAACAATTGCTCGTAAATAAATAATTTCGTAAAGGGGCCAAAAAGCAATTTCATAATCCTAAATCAGGTTGAGCAATGGATATTTGTAGCAATGTATTGATTGAAAATTGTTGTTATTATTTTATAAATAAATACAGTGAGAAACTTTTAAAATAAATTTGCCAAAAGGTTTATTTAAATTATACGTAACAGTGTAATAATCGTCGAAAAAATTTCTAGTTTGGAGGAATCTGCATGCAATGGATCGACATCTTGAATTATCATCTTTTACACGGAATCGGATTTACCTGCGACGAAGAAAATTGAATTTGAAGGTAAAAAGAAATTTGTATTGTTTACGTAAAATTAAGCACCTACATATTGATATTTGTTATTATTTAAGCTAAATTTTATGACTATGGATATAATTATATTTATATGCAGTAACGATCGGTAATTAACGTTGGTGATGCAGTTCACAATTTGTAGTTTGCAACGTCATGTTATAAGAAAATGATGCACTTATTATCTGAAACATAAACATATTTATGAATCTATCGATGCAAATAAATTTAAAGACGTTTTACACATATTGACTTGAACTTTATTATTAAAATCACTGTTTAATAACGTTTTCTTATATTTTTGGCTTAGGCGAAGCCTCCAGCTTCAACAGCTTGATTAATTTTTGAAATTCAAAACTAATTTTCATTTGTATATAAAGTACCGAAATTAACTTACTGTAATCAGAATTTGAAATTCTAAAAAGTGTGATTTGTGATCCAACTTAAGTTATATTGTTATTTTTCCATAGAATATTTCTCTTTTATAATCGATCTTAAATCCTTTCATTTCGCTTTCACATTATCTTGAATATTCATTGGTTAACAAGTTCTATGTAATTTTATCGAACTGAAGTAATCTTGAAGTTTAATGAGAATCGGTTGATAAGCTTAAACAAGAAAAAGAAATAAAATTTACGCTCGGATCTTTTTGTTCGTAATTTCCATTATGTTTTTACCTTCTGTTGTCGTGTTACACTCTCATCATTACTGATACCGAACATCTGGTTACCACTATTGTCTTTAGGCTATTGCGTACTGATGATTTACGAATGTATGTGCCTATTATCATGCAGTTCTAGTAATATTTATAATTTTTCTCGTACATCGAGATAGTTTATGAATAACCATTGATTTACATTTCGAAATATAATAAGAATAATCATTAATGTGGTTCACTAAGAACCTTTATTTGGCAATTATAATCTTATGATCTCCATTCAGAGGATCTTCTGTTAAAGAAGGTGTATCGGATTAAGCATCAAAATTGTCTTTTTCTCTGCAGTCTGGCTTAAATCCACGAACGACAAATGTATCAGATTCAAACCTCAATAATCTTCTGTTTCTTCTTTTCATTGTATTATTCATTATTGAAAACTGTAGGAATCCGAGTGGTATTTAATTGGACACGATTTAAATTCTCCATTAATTGACAAGAATGATCAGCATTGTTTTAGATCCTCAGAAAATCGAAATAATTATTTATCAATTGTACTGGTACCGTGATCTGTTACCCACAATGAAGATCAGTTTGCAAGCATCTATGCACACAACATTTTAAATGACAATCTCAATATTTATAGACAATCTCTCCAAGCTCAATTCAAAGAATACTAAAAAGTACTTTAGTCATTATATTACCTTTTATTTTCAATTTAGACGACCAATACCAGAAGTCCTGCTTCACCGACGCCCACAAGCTTGTGCAAACTTAAGTAATCCTTTTGCATTCGATTTGAATAATCAGCAATAGTTTGTTACTATTCATACGAGTTAAAAGACACAATGGTAACCCCTACACATGCATTCTAATTTTATATGCGTATAAAAGCTGTAACTGAATTTTAAATTAACCCTATAGCTCCCGTTGTGTTGCATATTGATAATTCACTAAGTTACCTACTTATTACTAGAAGCTCATGGGAACAAATTTTTTTCATTATTCATAGAGGTAGACTATGATGGGTAGGGTTCATACTTTTATACTTCATAAATATATCTATAATGCAAATTAAAATAGACGTTATTATGCTGTTACTCGTAGACTTCCATAGGACGTCTTGAAATAAACCCACGCCTTGGGGTAATGACCAGCCAATACTAAAAAAGAATTCAACAACCTGTCTATATGATAATAACGTGCAATACGTATAAAACGTTAAATACGTTATACATCGATGCAATAACATGAATATATCATTGAAATATTGATATTTAATATAAATTTGTAAATATTTTATTTTTTAAATTAGCTAGCTTCTAAAGCCTGTTTCTGAGTTGGCTCTTACTTCAAATCTTAGTTTGTACTGTCTGGTTTCTGAAGCCTTTTTCTGAATTCACTTATTGTTGAGTTCTTCTTTTGAATTGACCGGATTTTGGCGTATATTTCTGAGATGCTGGTTTCATTGCTGAAGCTTTTTTTTAATCGAGTAGATCTTAAAATCTTTTTTTGAATTGGCCGGTTTTTCCTCCAAGGTATGGCAAAGTTGAAGCAGAAACGCCAGGAACACACTTTTTATTCAGTTGAATGTTCAATGTTCAATCAGGAGTCAGTATTTAATTTTCATATTAGTATTTTAATTTTACGAGTATTTCAACTAAATAACTTTAAAACGAGTTAAAAAATAACTGAAATTTTCGTCTCTGCAAGTCTCGCACTTGCAGGTACAAGGTAGCATTTGGATGCAAAATGAAAAATTCCGTATACCAACTGTTGCAAAATAGTTCGCTATTTTCTTCTCACAAATGAAAATATATTTATTTATAATATAAAGAAATAAACCTTTAAAAATATATAACAATTATAAAGTTATACGTTAGAAAATGTGTTATTTTAAACTAAAGTTTATCCACAAAGGTCAGGTGGCACCACAGTAACCACTATAGTTTGTCCTCAGATCTTATTTATTATGAGTAGTCATTAACACCATATAATATGAAAATGACGTTTTCATAATCTGAAAAATATACGCGTATAACCATGAATTGTATTCAGAAATGTATTCATATACTTACTGATGTAAGTCTTTGATGTCCAATGGGAAAAAATCCATAGGCTGTACAATAAAATGGTCTTTGAGCTCTTAGAATTATGAAATGTATATAAAATCTTAACGTGTAATCTTTTGACGGCCAGTTTAAATTATAGACTGCGTCAGCTAAAGATCTGGTCTAGGGGAATAAACAGATTCAATGTAGACATTTGATTTACAGAATGAGATTAATTGATCCATTTTACCTCTTCGGATATTTGTTCTGCAAAGATACAGTAAAATACTATCTGAAACAAGGTCATCATTAATATTGACAGGTAAATTCCACAGTCATAATACGACTTTTTTAAAATGGTCTAAAAATAAGTGAACAATTGAAAAAGCGATGAATTGAATAATATATTGTATTAAGCAAATTGTCCAATAAATAAAAAAAGATAATACTTCTCTGAGACCGATGACATTAACACATAAATTTACAGATGACAAAATTACGGTAATAAAAATAATCGGACTAAATATATCTTCGATTAGTATACATATCCTGATAAATAGAAATTTTAACAATATACGTTTATGTTTTATAATTTTTAAACAAATTCAACTATACCTCAAGAGTTCTCGATGTCTTTGTACCAGAATCAATAAAACTTGTTTATCATTCGAATTACCATCTATGAACATATTTGTTATATCGTGTTTCAGAACCTAATACAAGATTAAATGTTGCTTATGTTTCTATTATTCAAAACGATACAATTATATAATTAATATTTACATTTGTTAGCGAACCTTGAATTGCAAATAAATATGAGTCGTTACTTGAGCAAACATCGTATCACTGGCAACCCAAAATATAACATTCATGATAACCAAATATTCTTCGCAACAAAATAGTAATAAGAATGTATTTACATTTGGAACGTGGAATGGATATTTGACTAGTAACATTATATGCGAGAAATCGTAAGTGTGATTATTCATTTCACGAGATTGATATTGCATATAAAAGTTTCTGAAGATATAAATAAATTATTTCAATATAAGCTGTAATATAAATAATTCTTAATGTACACTTACTTTACCAATGACACAGAGAAAGCAAAAAAGCAACTCGTATTAGTGGCAACGTAGAATTTACACAAAGTCAATGTCTTATCTGCACGATTTTTCAACGATTTTTCTAGTTCAGAATTTGGTGGGTAACGTTTCCACAATTGAAGCACTTCCTGAAGGATGAATTGCAGTTTATCTATAGTCATTGCTAATAGAAATCCCTAATTTTATAATGAGACCACAAGATAATTTAAATATATATATATATATTTATGTATATTCATATACATAGTACATTCTCTGACGGATTGACCAGATAACAATTCTTTTAATGTTGTTCAGATGATCAAACCTTATAAAACTTGTCAGAGAATTACTCATACACATAGATGTATCCAAATAAAAGCTTATACCTTAATAACGCATTGACAATTAGAAATCAAGTGACTCAAAATTTGTGCAGTTAATGCAGTATTCTGTACGATCACAGCCTCTTTTACGCGGCTCATTTGCATTACCATATAAGTTAGGCCTACTACAGTTGCTGATAACGTAGGTATTTTTTCAGTGAAACTTCTGACAGTTTTGGTTATATTGCATTTTAGTCCTAATGCCGCCAGCAATCTTATATTCAAACTGAAGTAATACTCTGCATCGAGAGACCCTAATTTCTTCTGTATGGCTACACAAAACATTAACAAAATTAAGTAAAATTCTTCATCACATTGAAAAAGAGGAAGAATGTAAATTCAAAGCCAATTTTATCACAATATTTATGCTTGTAATCTATAGATATTATATAAAAATTTAAATAACACATCAAAATTATAATAATAAAATTATATTACTTTTATAAAAGTCTAAATTAGCCAAAAACAAGTCTGTCAAATTAAATTTAAAAAATCACTGTCTGATTTCAAGGCAACGATAAATCGTTTCATGAATAGAGAAAGATTCATGAAAATCACGTGTTTTTTATTTATGAACCGTAAACATTGATTTACAATTGTGAGCATTGTAAAAAACGGCCTCAAAAATATATAAGGACACTACAACCCTGTCAATCTTGCTTAATTTTTAAAACTCTACATACTACAATTCCTTTTTTTATAAACGCCTAATAATACCGATGAATTATATTTAATACTTTGTTTGAGTTTATTAAAACAACGTTTAACGAAATATCATCACGAGCAGGAAAATAACGTTATATAATTTGACCAAATTATTTTACAGTTTCTTTTGTTATTAACGAATTTCTTTATTGTCAGAGACTTGACACTACCTGCACTCCGCATGATGCTGCCTTCTTACAATCTACTGTACTGGCGAGTTTTTCCTCCAGTGCGTTATCGTATTTCTAATGCATATTTGATCGGTCACTGCAACTACGCCTACTTATTAGAATAAATATAATATAATATATAAATATAATACATCAACCCTTTCCCACAATTCTGCTAAATTCCCCTTCACATACCAGAAGCACTGGACGATCTTCAGTAGTGGAAATTATTCGTTCTATCGTGGTTCAATATATAAGACATATTTAAGCTATACGATGTAGCTGAAGCGATTAACTTACATTTGGGAGTAGAATTGCTAAATAAAAGATTCTGCTAAAGCTTCCCCTTCTGAGGCCAGTAGAACTAGACGATCTTCAGTAGTGGAAATTATTCGTTCTATCTTGGTTGACTAAATTTTGAAATTTAAAATATTTATAACAATGCAGTAATAATAACGACTTATTCTAATAATATAAGATCGTTTTACATTCAATTTAAATGGCCTAGCTCTTCTATAAGTCATAATAAGGTCTGATAAGAATAGAACTTGAAAAATTGAATGGTATGCTCATGATTCACACAAAGTGGAATTGAAAAAGAGGACTTCGATCAAGATTTTAATGGTGTGAAGCGACCTAGGCGGACCAAAGCCAGGTGTGGGACTCGACCGGACCCTAGTCAAAGGCCAATTTACGAGCTGCGCTCGAAAAAGAATAAACCGAATAAGGATTGCAAGGCATTTGTTACCCCGAATGATGCGACTGAATGTTCCAAACGTATTATTGGGATTGGTAAAGCGAAAGCCAAGATATTAGTGGAAACCCTCACGAGCCACAACAATCTAAGGGCATACAAATATGGAATGCGCCTACACGAAAAAAGAGATTTCAGAACACATATATATTCATTGATATATTCATGCGTTATTGTGCGAACATATTAGTGTTTACGTCAGAAATTTACGAGTATATGAAATAGAGCTGACTGTTTCTCGAAGTCCATTTATGAGTTGGTTACTGAAGCCAGTATCAACATAGTGTAAGGTAATTTGCTCACTAAACGTCTACGATCTTGTACCAGACCAACTGGTCATTCAGGACTCGTAACCTCAGGACTTCGACTATCAGTCTGAAAAGCCATCCCTAGACTCTCTTCATTTTCTCCAAGCAGTCTACACACATAATCTACAAAGAGTAAGTGTAAGAGTAACATTATTAGACCCTTTTTAGAGAATCCAAATTATCACAACACATGCTTTGTATACGACATGTTACCTGCATCAAGCTGCAGTCTGCATTCACTCTTACATCATGTTAAAACCTTCACCCATTAAACACCCAAACATATTCACACATAAGAATACTGACGAATTCTATTAAAACATAGTCATAAAATATTTTTTTAATAAAAATTCGTACCAAATCAAAAAAATATATATACTTCTCTGCTATCAAATAGATTTAAGGTCGATAAGAAGAAAATGACAATAATAATCGAACTGTGTCATTATTACCTTTTATTTTCATCTTGATCTGCCAATACCTGCAAGCTTGTGCCAACTTAAGTATTAATCCTTTCACATTTGATTTGAAAAATCAGCAATAGTTTATTACCATAAGCAATAATTTATTGTGCTTCATATATGTTAAAAGACACAGATGTAACCTCTACATTTGCATTCTAATTTTATATGCGTATAAAAGCTGTAACTGAATTTTAAATTAACCTTATAGTCACCGTTGTGTTGCATATTAATAATCCTCTAAGTTACCTGCTTATCACTAGAAGCTCATGGGAATATATTTTTTCATTATTCATCGAGATGAGTATGATGACTAGGGTTTATTCTTTTATATTTCATATATATCTCTATCATGCGAATTCAAATAAACGTTATGATGCGCTTACTCTCAGTCTTCGATAGGACGTCTTGAAATAAACCCACGCCTTGATGGAATACCAGCCAATTCTAAAGAAGAATTCAATAGCCTGTCAATCCAAAAAAGCTTCGATAATCCGTAATTATAAAAATTGAATATGTACTAATTTATATTAGATATATTGATATATTACGTATTATACGTATGTACAATAATACGAACAATATGTATAATACGTACAAAACGTATAATACGTCTGCACGAAACTACGAATAATTCGTGGAATTGGTATCATACGTATAATACGGCTGCACGATAACAGACTTTAATAAGATACTAATAACGTTAAAATCTTCTTGTCTATCAATATCACTAATGTTCATGTCATGGTAGGATTCATACTTTTATACTTCATATATATATATCATGCAAATTCAAATAGACGTATGTATGCGCTTACTCAGTCTTCCATAGGACATCTTCAAATAAACCAAATCCTTGGTGGAATGACCAGCCAATACTAAAGAAAAATTCAACAACCGAGCTTTAGAAACCAGTAAATTAAAAAAATTGAATAATATATCATATAAAATATATTCATGTTATCGTGCAAACGTATTGTACGTATGAAACATCAGCGTGATAATACAAATAATACGTATAATATGTTAAATTCGTAATAAATCGATGCAATAACATGAACATGTCAATATATTTAATGCGAATTTGGAAATATGTAATTTATATAATTGTATGGTTTCTGAAACCTATTTCTGAGTTGGCTCTTTCTTGAAATCTTATTTTACATTGGCTGGTTTCTGTAGCCTTGTTTTTTAATTGACTGGTTTTGCCTCCAAGTCATGGAAACGTAGTTGAATCGGAAACGTCAGGAGCACATTTTCTAATCAGTAGAACTTCAACGTTTAAAATTCATATTAATAGATAATGAATCAGTGTTTAATTTTTATATTAGTGTTTTCATGTCATTACTAATTGATCTAGATACGTTTACAACTAGCTAAAAATAGCCAAAAACTCGTTCGCTTCTCATAAATATAAAACATATTTATTTATAACATAAAGAAATAAACCTTTAAAAACATGTAACAGTTATAAAGTGATATGTTAGAAAATGTGTTATTTCAAACTAAAGTTATCCATAAATGGGATGTGGTACCACCGTAATCACTATAATTTGCCGTCGGATCTTATTTGTTATCAGTAGTCGTTAACACCATATAATATGAAAATGATGTTTTTATAATCTGAAAAATATACGTGTATAATCATAGATTGTATTCGAGAATTTATTCCTTTACTTACTGATGTAAGTCTTTGATGTCCAATGGGAAAAAATCCATAGGCTGTACAATAAAATGGTCTTTGAGCTCTTAGAATTATGAAATGTATATAAAATCTTAACGTGTAATCTTTTGACGGCCAGTTTAAATTATAGACTGCGTCAGCTAAAGATCTGGTCTAGGGGAATAAACAGATTCAATGTAGACATTTGATTTACAGAATGAGATTAATTGATCCATTTTACCTCTTCGGATATTTGTTCTGCAAAGATACAGTAAAATACTATCTGAAACAAGGTCATCATTAATATTGTCAGGTAAATTCCAAAATCAAAATACGACATTCTTGAAATTGTCTAAAAAAAAGTGTACAATTCAAAAAGCGATGAACTATGGAGTTAAATGATTATTCGAATAAATTAAAAAAAGAGAATACTTCTCTGATACCGATGACAGAAACACATATATTTATAGATGAAAACATTACGGTAATAAAAATAATCGGACTAAATATATCTTCGATTAATATACATATCCTGATAAATAGAAATTTAACAATATATGTTTATGTTTTTTTATTTTTAATCAAAATTAATTATACCTCAAGAGGTCTCGATGTCTTTGTATCAGGATCAATAAAACTTCTTTATCGTTAAAATTTACATCTTCGAACAAATTTGTTATATCACTTTTCAGAACCTAATTGAAGATTAAATGTTGCTTTTATATCTAGTATTTATAAATTATGCAATTTTAAAATTACTAGTTACATTTGTTAGCGAACCTTGAATTGCAAATAAATATGAGTCGTTACTTGAGCAAACATCGTATCACTAGTAGCCCAAAATATAAGATTCATGGTAAGCAAAAACTCTTCGGAACAAAATAGAAATAAGAATGTAGTTACATTTGTCACGTGGAATGGATATTTGACTAATAATATTATTTGCGATAAATCGTAAGTGTGATTGTTCATCTCACGAGATTGATATTGCATATACAAGTTTCTGAAAATATAAAAAAATTATTTTAGAATAAGCTATAATTTAAATAATTAATAGTGCGCACTTACTTTACCAATGGCAAAGTGAAAGCAAAAACGCAACTCATATTAGTGGCAACGTAGAATTTGCAAAATGTCAATGTCTTATCCGCTCGTTTTTTTAACGATTTTTCTATTTCAGAATTTGGTGGGTAACGTTTCCACAGTTGAAGCACTTCCTGAAGGATGAATTGCAGTTTGTCTATATACGTTGCTAATAGGAATCCCTAATTTTATAATGAGACCACAAGATAATTTAAATATATATATATGTATATTCATATACATAGTTCTTTCTCTGACGGATTGACCAGATAACAATTCTTTTAATGTTGTTCAGATGATCAAACATTATAAAACTTGTCAGAGAATTACTCATGCATATAGATGTATAAATATATATGATTATACCTTAATAATGCATTGGCAATTAGAAATAAAATGACTCAAAATTTGTGCAGCTAATGCAGTATTGTGTACGACCACTGCCTCTTTTACGCGGCTCATTTGTAATACCATATAAATAACGCCTATTAAATTTGCTGATAATGTAGGTATTTTTTCAATGAAATTTTTTATAGTTTCGGTCATACTGCATTTTAATCCTAATGCCCCCAGCAATCTTATATTCAAATTGAAGTAATACTCTGCATCGAGAGATCCTAATTTCTTCTGTACGGCTACACAAAACATTACCAAAATTAAGTAAAATCACATTGAAAAAGAGGAAGAATGTAAATTCAAAGCCAATTTTATCACAATATTTATGCTTGTAATCCATAGATATTATATAAAAATTTAAATAACACATCAAAATTATAATAATAAAATTATATTACTTTTATAAAAGTCTAAATTAGCTAAGAACAAATCTGTTAAATTTAAAATATCACAGTCTAATTTTAAGGCAACGATAAATTGTTTCATGAGTAGAAAAAGATTCATGAAAATTACGCGTTTTTTTTATGAACGATAAACCTTGATTCAATAGATTTGCAATTGTGAGCATTGTAAAAAACGGCCTCAAAAATATATAAGGACACTACAACCCTGTCAATCTTGCTTAATTTTTAAAACTCTACATACTACAATTCCTTTTCTTTATAAACACCTAATAATTCAGATGAATTATATTTAATACTTTGTTTGAGTTCATTAAAACAATGTTTAACGAAATGTCATCACGAGCAGGAAAATCACTTTATATAATTTGACAAAATTATTTTACAGTTTCTTTTGTTATTAACGAATTTCTTTATTGTCTGAGACTTGACACTACCTGCACTCCGCATGATGTCGTCTTCTTACAACCTACTGTACAGACGAGTTTTTCCTCCAGTGCGTTATCGCATTTCTAATGCATATTTGATCGGTCACTGCAACTACACCTACTTATTAGAATAAATATAATATAATATATAAATATAATACATCAACCCTTTCCCGCAATTCCGCTAAAGTTTCCCCTTCACATACCAGAAGCACTGGACGATCTTCAGTAGTGGAAATTATTCGTTCTATCGTGGTTCAATGTATAAGACATATTTAAGCTATAGGATGTGGTTGAAGAGATTAACTTATATTTGGGGTCTAAAGTGGATTTGACATATTATGGAAGCAAGACATATTCTAATAATAGCCTGATAGTTTTACTTTCAATTTGAAAGGTCTAGCTCTCCTGTAAGTCCTATGTATAGTTAGTTACAATAGAGAGTCTAAGGTTGAGTTTCTTAATTATTATACTTTTTGATATAGTCATTTTTAAAATAAATATTGTAAGGAAAAAATATTGAAAAAGCGGACTTCGTACAAGATTTGAATCCTGTGTATTTGATTGGTTACAATACGGGAAGTAGTTTTTCATGAAGTAAATAGTCGAACTGTAATGCGTTATATTATTATTATACATGTTGTGCAAATTATAAATTAGCATTGTACTTGGGCGAGGAAATACGACAATCCAATATATGTAACAGTAACTGTTTAAAAAAAAATATTTTGGTACCTTGAATTAGAACAACATGACGAAACAACACTTATTTGTATTAGTATTTTAATCCATCGGCAACGATTCATCTTTGGTCAGGCCTCTTTATGCCTGTATATAAAATTACAAATAAATAAAATTTAGAAATCACAACATCCTATAACAAAGAGGTTTTCGTAATGACAATGAATTAACAATAATCTTACCGACAATTAAAACATATGAGACGATCAATCTCTTGTGCCATGTTTAGTTGTAATCAGTATATATTAGCTGCACAACTTTGCTTCCGCCGTTTTTTGATAATTAGCTGCAGCGATAAGTGTAGGTTGAAATAGGCATGTCAAAAATTTCACAACGTATGGTTGGATATCTGTAAACATAACGACAGCACCACATGGATTTGTGTTTGCATCATAAGTATATTCTCGATCGAATCAGTTTTCGAGCCAAATTCTGATTATTTGCAAAAATTCTTGATTATCTGCTTTGATTAGAGGAAAACTGCTGCTGAGGATTATCGAATGCTCTCAGGTACCCACCGTGAGACTGCTCTTAGTAGAAAATCATTAGGAATGCCCATACATGCCTGCACATCCACCGAATCTTCACGGTGTCAAGGTTATGCTCTGCACTTCGTGGGACCAACTCGGTGTGTTGTATTATGATTTGTTGAAACTCAGTGAAACCATCATAGGGGATCGGTATCGAACGTAATTGATGCGTTTACGCCGAGCATTGAAGGAGAATTGGCCAACAGTACCAAAAGAGACTTGATAAAGTTATTCTGCAATATGACAGTGCTCAGCCACGTGTCGCGAAACTTGTCAAGGAATACTTCGAAAATCTAAAATGGGGAGTATTTCCACACTAGCCGTATCCTCCAGACATTGCTCCTTCCGACTACCATTTGTTCCAATGGTACATAGCCTATATCGATGGCACATAGCCTAACTGAATAGCAATTCCACTCCTGTGAAGAAGTCAAAAAACTGCATTGATTCGTGGATCGCTTAAACTGACGCATCGTTTTTTTTTATGATATCCGACGATACCCTGCAACTATATTCTACAATCATACCAAGGCATGTGTTATTAATACAACATCTATAGTGAGTAAGATAAGTAAAAGTAGTGATCCAAACACAGTATTGGATTTGACAAAGAGAAGGTCAACGCATTCGTAGAAAAATATAGAATACGCACATGAGAAACGCCAAGGGATAACCCATCCGCCCAGAGGTGTGCATAAGCTTAACTCACCCAATTAATAATAGTAATAACACGACTAGTAAATATCAGTTTTGATAAAATACTAATCACGTTAAAACCTCCTGGCTGTCAATATTGCTAATATTCATGTCTATGCGTAAACTTTTGAATTTAATCTCTTAAACCAATTTTCGGATACATTAAACTAGGTGTTGTTTACTGATAAATCAATCCCTTGTCTCTCTCTCTACTTTCTCGAAGCAGTCTACGCAAATAAATTACACAGAGAAAGTGTTTGATCCGCTCATTCTTAAGAATCCAAATTAACATAACACACAATACCTGCGAGCTTGTGCAAACTTAAGTAATCCTCTTACATTCGTTTTAAATAATCAGCATGAATTTGTTGCTCTTCATATGGTTTAAAAGACACAATGGTAACTCAAACATATACATTCTAATTTTATATAACTGAATTTTCCTTTAACCCTATCAGCACAGTTGTTGCCTATTAATAATCCTCTATGTTACCTACTTATTACTAGAAACTCATGGGAACATATTTTTTCATGATTCATGGAGGTAAACTAAGGATGGGTAGGGTTCATACTTTTATAATTCATAAACGTGTCTATTATGCAATATCTAATGTGTGGTAAAATTACAAGGTATGAGCGTTGGGTGATCAAATTGATTCCCAAATTATGAACTGTTATCTAATTTTATATCTCTGCAGTCGCACTTGCAGGTACAATGGAGAATTCGAATACAAAATAAAAAATTCCATATTACTAACTGTTGATAAATCTATTAGATGATAGTTATTTCTTTTCTTCTCATAAATATAAATATATTTATTTATAACATAAAGAAATATACCTTTAAAAACTTATAACAGTTATAAAGTGATATATTAGAAAATGTGTTATTTCAAACTAAAGTTATCCACAAATGGTTGGTGGCACCACTGTAAAGACTATAGTTTGCCTGTCAGATCTTATTTGTTATCAGTAGTCGTTAACACCATATAATATGAAAATGACGCATTGATAATCTGGAAAATATGCACATAAATCCATGAATTCAATTAATTAATGAATTTTATACTTACTGATGTAAGTCTTTGATGTCCAATAGGAAAAAATCCATAGGCTGTACAATAAAATGGTCTTTGAGCTCTTAGAATTACGAAAAGTATATAAAATCTTAACGTGTAATCTTTTGATGGCCAGTTTAAATTATAGACTGCATCAGCTAATGATGTGGTCTGTGAGAAATAGATAGTTTCAGTATAAACATTAGATTAACATAATGATATTATTAATTGATTGATTTTACCTCTTCGGATATTTGTTCTGCAAAGATACAGTAAAATATAATCTGAAACAATGTCATCATTAATATTGTCAGGTAAATTCCACAGTCAAAATACGACTTTTTTGAAATTGTCTAAAAATAAGTGTACAATTAAAAAAACGATAAATTGAATTATACATTGAATTAAAGAAATATTCGAATAAATTGAAAATAAAAGAGAGTACTTCTCTGACACCGATGACGTTAACACATATATTTACAGATGAAAAAATTACGGTAATAAAAATAATCGGACTAAATATATCTTCGATTAGTATACATATCCTGATAAATAGAAATTTAACAATATACGTTTATATTTTTTAATTTTTAATCAAAATCAATTATACCTCAAGAGGTCTCGATGTCTTTTAATCAGGATCAATAAAACTTCTTTATCGTTAAAATTTACATCTTCGAACAAATTTGTTATATCACTTTTCAGAACCTAATTGTAGATTAAATGTTGCTTATGTTTCTATTATTTCAAACGATACAATTATATAATTAATATTTACATTTGTTAGCGAACCTTGAATTGCAAACAAATGTGAGTTGTTACTTGAGCAAACATCGTGTCACTTGCAACCCAAAATATGACATTCATGATAATCAAATATTCTTCGCAACAAAATAGTACTAAGAATGTATTTACACTTGAAACGTCGACTGGATATTTAACTAGTATCATTATTTGCGAGAAATCGTAAGTGTGATTGCTCATTTCACGAGATTGATATTGCATATAAAAGTTCCTGAAAATATAAAAAAATTATTTTAGAATAAGCTATAATATAAATAATTATTAATGTACACTTACGTTACTAATGGCACAGTGTAAGCCAAAACGCAACTCATATTAGTGGCAACGTAATATTTGCAGAAAGTCAATGTCTTATCTGCTTGATTTTTCAACGATTTTTCTATTTCATAATTGGGTGGGTATCGTTTCCACAAATCGAGCACTTCGTGAAGTATTGTTTGCAGCTTATCTATACCCAATGCTAATAGAAATCCCTAATTTTACGATGAGACCAAATATATTATATATATATATATAATATATTTATATACATAGTTAATATGAATATTTATATACTTTCATTCTCTGACAAATTGACCAGATATTTTTTTTCATGTTGTTTCGATGATCAAAGCTTTCCAAACCCAAACTTGAAAGTATTTTATTTGCAAAATTTAACTAATTTTAGAACTAAAATGCCTTTCGTATTTTAGCAAGAAACGCTTCTCTGACGAGGAACACTTTTTTAAAAATATCCGCGAAATGCATAAATTATTAAATAGGAAACTTTAAATTTCTGTAATTTAAAAAATCTACAAAATTCACGAAGATAGATGTAGTGCCGAAGAACAATATCAAAATTTTGGACCTGTCAACTTATCAGAGAATAACTCATATATAGACATAATATAAATATATATCTATGTCGGTATACCTTAGTAATGCATTCAATATTAGAAATGATCTGGCTTAAAATTTGTGCTACTATTGCAGCATTGTGTACGTGAACTGCCTCTCTTACGAGGCTTAATTCGAATACTATATAAATAACACCTATTATATTTGCTAATAATGTAGGTATTTTGTCAGCACAGTTTCCGATAGATTCGGTCATACTGCATTTTAATCCCAATGCCCCCAGCAATCTTATATTCAAATTGAAGTAGTACATTGCATCGAGAGACTCTAACTTATTCTGCATGGCTATATATATTACAAAAATTAACCATAATTTATTATTACATTGAAAACAAAAGGAAGAAAGTTAATTCTAAACCCATTTTCTCAGAATATCTTTTCTTGGAATTTATAGACTTTCATACAGATTTAAATAAAACATCAGAATTATAATAATGGAATTATATTTAGAAGTCAAGAATACTTGCTAATTTCAAGGCAACATTTACTAAAAAAAAACTTTTTTTTATTTTCGATTCTTAGACGATAAAACTCGATTCAAGGGATTTATACAAAACATAGATGATGAATACATTGCACATTTTTTAAAAATCTATTCGTTACAATATTTTATACAATTTCCTTTTCTATAAAAACACGTTATGTTCATCGTTACGCAATATTCAATGGAATACCAGCACTTTATACAATTTGACAAATAAAATTTTACAATTTTTTTTTATTACTAAACGATTTTTTTATTTTCTGAGAGTTGTCACTACCTGCACTCCGCATGATGTCGTCTTCTTACAACCTACTGTACAGACGAGTTTTTCCTCCAGTGCGTTATCGCATTTCTAATGCATATTTGATCGATCACTGCAACTACGCCTACTTATTAGAGTAAATATAATACATCAACCCTTTCCCGCAATTCCGCTAAAGCTTCCCCTGCACAGACCAGTAGCACTGAACAATCTTCAGTTGTGGAAATCGCTCGTTCATTTCCTAAATCAAGTGGCCGAAGAGATTAAATTACAATTGGGGTCTAAATTTGGAATTGCATTGAACTACTAAAATAAAATTAAAAATATTTATAACAATGTAGTTAGAATTAACAATTATTATCTAATAGACGATAGATTTACTTTCAATGTGAAAGCCCTGGCTTTTGCACAAGTCCCTGCGATAGCTAGTTACAATGGAGAGTAGAACATTCACTAACAGTAGGATTCAACCGATGGATAGATTGAGCTCTCTTTGATATAGTCCTTTTAAAAATAAATTTGGTAAGGATAAAACTTGGTGATTCTTACAAAGTAAAATTGAGAAAGAAGACTTCGAACAAGATTTGAAGTATGTGTTTTTGATTGGTTACAATCTGGAACGCAGTATTTCGCGAAGTAAATAGCCAAACTGAAATATATAAAATTATTATTACTCGTCTGAATTGGAGTTGTTCTTGGCATCCTCGTAGTGTTTTGGGCCTATTGTATGTGATTTTCACTAAATCGTCAACCAATTTTAACCATAGTTCGCTGGCAATTTCCCTTTCAAAGTAGCATTATTAATTAGTCTCTTAATTTGTTAGTTTCGTATGTTTTAGATTATTATTAAATTACTGAGATTTACCTTTTTAGCAATCAAACTTGCATCAATCTACGTTTAACATTTAACATTAAAGTATTATTAACTGCGTTTTAAATCTGTTTTAATTATTTTCAGGAAACGATATTCAAAATTGTGTTTTGCCCTTTAAAAATATAAAATAGCAAATAGCTGCAAAAATTTGAATAGAACAAATTTTATATGAAATATTATCATTTGACAATTAGCATGAAACAAATATTTGAAACCGTAAACTAAATTCTTTTCTAAAACTAATTTAAAATATGTTAAATGAAAATATTATTTCATAATTGTTCGTTACATAATGCGCGTTATCAATAACTTCTATAAGTTAAACATATACTTTGGTACAAAGGGTGAAGTTCCATAATATTATAAGCTTTTTCCTATAATACCATACTGTAATCTGCTCCTTTCATTTTATACATATGTTTATACAAATAATTATAGATAATTGTACTTAAGATTCAAATCTATCGATCCTCATTTTCAATAGATGATGGGAGGCAGGACTGAAATCACTATAATTACTATTAATGTAACTTTAATAGTAACCAGTAGCAATCGATGGTTGTTAGGCATCATTTGCTATTCGTTGTTTGCAACATCATATAATACGAAAACGCTGCTTTTATTATCTGAAATATATGTGTGCATAAAGATCGACACAAGTACAATTTATACAAATTTCTCCTTTTCACAATATACATACCTCCGTAAGTCTGTGGTGTCCGATAGGAAAAAATCCACAGGCTGTACAATAAAAGGGTTTTTGAGCCCTTATGATTATGAATTGTATATAAAATCTTATTTTGTAATCTTTCGATGTCCAATTTAAATTGTAAACTGAATCAGCTAAAGATCGAGTCTATTGGAAATATTATAAATTCGTCATTGTCTTTAATTCACTCTATAACGTTGCAGTGACTTCTTTGGACGGATAATTCTGAATAGAAACAAATTAAGGAAAATTCGAACATTACATATTCGAATATTTTCAAAGTCGTTCTTTTCAATGTTGGTTCTTAATTTTATTTTTGTATACGATATAACAAATGAGAATTTATGACTTTGATTTTGAGATTAGAAAAGTGAGTCCCGTGATACTACCCGTGATTTTGGACTGTAAATTAAAAAATTATGATTAAACTAGTACTCTTTCTTTTTGACGATTTCTTTCTTTCCTATGTATTTTGGTAAAAGTCTTCATTCTCCAAGAATACAATCTGATAATTGAAAAGTATATTTTTCCGTATCGGCAATCATTTGATTAATTAAACAATCACCGGGTTCCAAAAATATTTTTTCATTTAAGTTCAAACATCGATGACTCCATTTTAAAAAGTGTATGATAAAAATTCTTAATCAACGACAATCAATGATTATGAAAAAAAATGTTAGCAAAATGTTTCACGAATTTTTCTAAAATTATTTCTGCTCAGTATAACCCATCAAATAAGTCTTCGAAGAAGTGTCCTGGTAATGTTGAAGAGTTAAATATTATTTATTTCAAAATTATCGTTCAATGTTACCTCGTGTGATATTAATTCTCCAAAAATACAGTAAAACAACAATTGATACATTGTCATTATTAATATGAACGTGTAAATTGCACAATCGGCATAAGATTTATTTAAAAGAGCCTGAAAATATTCTCATAAAACATTTTTTGAACAAAAATTTGTACCAAATTAAAAAATAATATACCTCTCTACTGCCAATAACGTTAACACACAAATTTAAGGATGATAAGAAGACAGTGGCAAAAATAATCGGACTAAAAATATCTTCGATCAGCATACAAACTCTAATATCCACACATATTAAGAACGTATAAGAATTTTTTAATATTTCTAATACAAACATATTTAATTCAATGATACCTTAAAAGGTCACGATGCCTTTGTATTAGCATCAATAAAACGTCTTTATCATTCATATTTTCACGATTAAACAAATTTTGTATATCATGTTTCAGCACCTAATAAAAACAACTGATTTATTAGTTTCTTTAATGTCCAATAATTAGATTTAAATAACATTAACTAACCTTGAATTGCAAGTAAATATGAGTTATCACTTGGGCAAACAACGTATCACTGGCAACCCAAAAAATAACATTTATAGTCAGTAAAAATTCTTCGCAAAATGCAAAGAACAGAAATGACTTTACATCCGGTAGCACCACAAATGGATATTTAACCAGCAATATTCTTTGCGATAAATCGTACGTGTGATTGTTTGCTGCGCGAGTTCGATATTGCTTAGTAAGATTTCTGAAATTAGATAATTAAGCTAATTTGTAATAATTATATACCGAGTGGTCTATTTAAAAAAATTATAGAAGTACATGTACGTACATAGCGAGTGATAAGACGTATGCAACAAGGCAGCCTGTATTAATAGCTACGTAATATTTACACAAAGTCAATGTTTGATCAGCTTTTTTTAAAATAGGTTCTTCTATCTGCTCATCGGGTGGATATCGCTTCCACAACTGTCGAATCTCGTGAAGAACAGATTGCATTTTCTCTATGGCTATTGTCAATAGGAATCCCTGCATTTTAATGACGAAATCACCAGAACACGTTAAAATATATTTGTAAGTATATTACAATAAGTACGTCGTTATACCTTCGTAACGCATTGAATATTGGAAATAAATTGGCTTAAAATTTGTGCGGCTAAGGCTGTATCGTGAGAGTGTACTGCCTCCCTTATGTAATTAACTTCGCATACCATGTAAAAAACCGCTAATATATTAACCATGAAAATTGGTATTTTATCAGCAAAGCTTCCGACAGTTTCCGTTACACTACATTTTAAGCCACACAATGACAGTAATTTTATGTTCAAGTCGAAGTAATAGACGGCGTCAACTGAGCCTAATTTCTTCTGTGCAGCTGTATGTAATATTAGAATTGTTGAATTTAATTTAAAATCGACATCGCATTGTCTTATTCGCTAATTAATCACGAGCAATGTTAATAGCTCAATGGGCAAGACATCACATTGAGTGATTTTCTAATCAAACACGACCATTGATAATATCTCAAGGAGCAATACACAAGCATTTTAAGTAGCATCACGCAATGACAGTATATTCTTTAGTTATATTTTTTTGTTATATAGTTATAATTTTAGTTAGAAATACTTTTAATTGGAGCTTTGTTTCGCAGCTTTAATTTACTTCGATGACCAGTTACACTAGGTTGTTCCTTCCTAACACTTCCTCCGTAAGCTTCAAAGTGAATTAATGGACCAATTGATCTGAAAATTGGCATAAATACTCTTTGACATATTCTTTACAGCAAGTATGCATCGATTTTTAATCGAAAACAATGACATGTCCGGGTAGGTCTGGAAAAATTTGATTAAACATCCTATACCTAAGGTGGCTTTAAAATACATACAAAAAAGGAATGTTGAATCTAATTTAATTTTATTATGCCTTTTTTAAAATACTAAATGACAGATTACAATTTGTGTATATATATCTAATTGCATTTTAGGTATATTTTTTACGAGTTTCAAAGTAAAAAAGCATCATTTTGTTGTTTTATCGAACAAATTAAATAATTGATACCGCGTGATAACTTTAAAATTAAAAATTAAAAACTAGCTTCGTAAAAATTAAAAAAAAAAATCTTCGTTCATTTCATCGTATAAGATTGTTTCTGTTCATTGGTGTTTTAAAGAATGTATCGATGAGTATTCTAGCCTATTTTCAGCTGAATTGCTCCATTAATTCACTTTGAACCTTACGAACAATGAATTTTCAACAATCAATTATAACTGGTCATCGAAGCAAGATGTGAAACGAAGCTCAAATTAAAACTATATCTCGCTAAAATTCAGTCGTAAATGGAGAAAAGAATAATTTAACTGATGAAAATTTTAGGTACCCTCGCATAAAGGTGTCTTGCTTCTTTGAGCTATTAACTATGGTCGTGTTTAACTAGCGAATCACCCAATGTGATATCGATTTTAAATTAAATTCAATAATTCTAATATTACATACAGCCGCACAGAAGAAGATAGCATCAGTTGATACTGTCTATTACCTCGACTTAAATATAAAATTCACATTATGTGACTTAAATAATCAAAGTATAACCGAAAAGTTAAGTGTCCAATTTAATGCATTTACTGCATCGGCTAAACATCGTGTTTATTTGAAATGTAAAGGTTCTTTAGTTATACATTTTTAAATATTTAACAACAGTGAATTACTATTTGATTGTAGTTTTTACATATTCTGGTACTTTTTCAAAGAAGATGCAAAAAAATAATATTTGATAAATTGCCATCAATAGCATAATCACATTGATTCCTATATCGAAACGAACCTTATTTGTCTTAATAGCCTAAAAATAGGAAAATGAATTAATTATACAATTGTGTATACATTTACCATTAAAATGTTAAAACAAATAGTGCAATACCTCCCTGCTAGCATTCCATTGGTTTACAAAGAGTACCAACTGTTTGACATTGCATGGACAAATTTTTTCATCCTGACCAACTGTCTCAGTGTCCACTGCTAAAAATTACTGCTTGATTTAAAACATATTTATCAACGTTGCTAGTAAATCTCGAAAAACGTGTTAATACTACTTTGTTCTTTAATAAAATATTATTTTAATCATTTATTCAGTGTGTAATGTAGTGTGCAATTTTTTACACATGTGAGGTAATTTTGAAAATTATGAAGTTACTTTACGTGAATTTGCAGACATAACCTCACTTACTTAAATATAAACATAATATTTACACATGCTTAGACACACATCATAACTTTTTTATTCCGTTGATTTTAGTTCTTAAGTTTTTTCTGTGCGAATATTAATAAAGTATATGTATGCATAAATGATATAAGATTCCATTTACATATATATGCGTATGCAAACTAATAATAGATATATTATTATTTTTTTTTTGCCAAGTATAGATTCCATCGACCAGTCGACTGGCAGACGATACCACCAGTAGCTGTCAGAAAATTTCTTCCTCTCAGGCATCGATATACGCTGAATAACGAAGGTATAATTTTGATTCACTGTTATAATTTCTAAATTATTGACATAAATAATAAAAAGAATTTACATAAATACACCGATATATTTCGGAATATATGCGTGTTATACGCACCGTATCAGGTCTCACAGACAGACACTCAGTATCTAACAGAAGATCGGATGGTTATTTTTTAACATTTTAACGTTTGCAATACATAAATTTAAATTATATGTCCTACCTTCAATTGTAAACAATCATGAGTTATGACTTGAACAAACAAGGTATTACTGGCTACCCAAAAGATAGCACTTATGATCAGCAAAATTTCCTTGCAGATCTAATGTATAATTGTTTTGTTTACGCGATTAATATTGTTTAAAAAGGTTTATCTGCAATAGATTTTCAATCTCGACATCAGGTGGATAACCTTTCCACATAAATCTTATCTACTGAAGTACGGACTGTATTTTCTCTATACCTAAGGCCAATAGAAAAGCCTAATTTGAAATATGAAAAAGAACGAAGTTAAATAAAGTTAGAATGTATTTGCAAATTTACCTTGCTAATACATTGGAAACTAATACAAAGAGATGAGCTAAAAACTTCTACCACTATGTACTTCATTTCGAATAACATATTTTTATAAGACCTAATTATAAAATTGCCTATAAGGTATAGGTAATTTATTGGTGAAACATCGAATTGTTTTGGTTATATTGTATTTTAGTCCACAAAATGCCAGTAATTTTATATTCGGTTTGACATAATGCAAAGCATCGATTATTTCTATCTTCTTCTGTGCTGCTATAGATATATAAATACGTGTGTATAAAATATATCGTTAGAATTACTAAAATTAATTTTATTAATCGAGCTTGCCTAATATGGAAATATTTCAAAATTATTATGAACAATATTTTATTTTTGGATTGACAATTATTTTATAAGAGTGAATGGTCACTTTTAAGAAAAGGCAACGGTAGCCTCGACGCCGCCAAATAAAAATTTAATCGCGAAGTAAAAAATTTCATTTTCTTGGGAAAAAAGAACCCGTTTCAAGTATTCTTCTTAACATTTTAATTTCTATGTAAATTTCCCTTTTTGTACGTTTTAAAATAAAAAATAATTACAAAAGGTTCGAATACGCACGATTTTGTTGCAAGAAACTCATTAAAAAAATAATGCATTTACACATAATGTCAAATATAGTATTTCATAATTATTAACTGTCAAATTTATGGGAGTAAAAAATAAAAATTATCCAAAGAAATACATAGAAATTCACCATAGTCCTTTAAATGAGAATGAAAATTTACGTTTCTATAATATACTCATAAACAATAAATTCCTAAACTTTAAGACAAACGAACGAAAGTATTTGTTATCGTAAATTTATATTTAATTATTATAATAATCAAATTTACTAATATTTATCGTAATTAATACTATACAATACAAGTATTACAATCGAACTTTATAGAGCGCACCTTTAGTCTGCATGATGTCGCCTTCTTATATCTACTATACTGACGAGTTTCTTCTTTAGTCCGTTCTCGCGTTTCCCATGAATATTTTACTGTACCTAACTTTACCCGCTTATTACGAATAACCCTTTCACACATTTTTCTTTTCCTTCATCGACTAGTTCAACGCTCTTGTATTTGCTTATTAGAGACTTAGCTACGATCGTTTAGTCCTACAAGAAATTAAGATGGAAAAACAGCAATAACTAGTGACGAACATTTATTTCGAGGGTATGCGTAGGAATAGCGCATTTTATGCTTGCACGTTATGAAATAGAAATGATCAGCTAAAGCTTCAGTTTAGGGCTGTTCACGTGGAAAGTGAATGCACGCAATAATACTCAAAATTAAAGTGAAAAAATCTACTTTATTTACAGAGGATACAAAGAATTTTTAATATAAAATGATATTCATTACTGATAGTAATAATTGTATTGAAAAATTTATCTTCTCAGCCATATGGATAATATAGAGGCTTTATTCTGTTGATTAGAACATTTTATTTTTCATAAAAAAAGATTTCTTAAGTAAAATAAAAATAAATTCTATAAATAAATAGTATCGTTTTGATGAGATCATAGAAGAGACTTTCATAGAACGAGTAACTTTGGTTATAAACAACATTTATAAAAAACAACATTAATAAAAATCTAGCATTTTTAATTAAGGGGGTAAGACACCTGTTGGCGAGGCTACCTAAAACTGAGAATTTGAAGTAGTTATATTAATTGCATTCCTTATATATTTAACGCCGCAGTTGTTTTAAGGTAATTTCGAAGAGCAGTCATAGTAGGTTGTGGAAAACGTTCCGTAAAGTTAAAAGTGAATTAATGGACCAAACAATATATTTTTTGTAAACTTGGTGCATTTCATAGTATGTAGTCTTTTCTGCTAATGCATTGAAAAATCCCTATATTTGTGTTTTACACAATGTATAAAGAGTATTTATGCCTATTATTAGCTCAATCGGTATAATATGTATATCGTAAAATTCAACGTTTGTATTCAAGTGTTTTTAAGAAAAGCTGGTTTTATTGGTATTATCATGTAAATTGCTAATTCATCATTCAATGGAAATTCAATATAACATTTTCAATTACGAATAAATTGTCAGCTATAAATCAGTTATAGTTTATCAAATGAAACCAGAAGAAGAACATTATTTTTTATTCCTAAAATCGTAAGATACCATCTGGTAAATGTGTAGTATTTTCTGAACGTCTTATACCGATATTTTTATAATATAGTACTAAATGTAACTTGACAAGTTTGCGAAGTAGCGATGGCAACAAAGCCTTCTCTTAGAGGAAGAATGGAATTTCGAAGACTAACATTGAAAAAGAAAATTTCGCACTAATTCTTGTGATACCGAGCCCTTCGATATTTTGACACAAAAATACAGTGAACGCCTAGTCAACAATGAATTGCTGTTGATTTATTTTTTCTTCTCGCACTCCTAATCTGCATTATCGCTCACGAGTACCTGGGAAGTATTCACAAACGTGAAAGTGAAAAATAAATGCTATAAGAATACGATATGAAAAATCATAAAAATATCTTCATTTTGCTCTGTTCAATACATATATGGTGTACATGCTTGAAAATTTAAAATATTTCAAACAATTTATTTCAATATCGTAGTAAGTTTAAAAATAGTATTTCGAACGTTATATAATTCAATTGCTACTCGTCGTTTGAAACATCATAAAATACGTAAATGCTGCTCTAATTATCTGAAGAAATATATATGTAACAATGATCAATTAATGTAAAATTAATGAATAATTATTCATTAGTTATACTCACCGATGCGAGCCTTTGATGCCCAATTGGGAAAAAACCATAAGCTGTATAATAAAATGGTTTTTGAGCTCTTGTAATTATAAAGTGAATATAATATCGCAATTTGTAGTCTTTTGATGTCCAATTCAAATTATACACATAGTCAGATAAAGACCGTGTCTGCCAACACATTTATATTAACATAAAAGACGAATATATATATAATTTATCATCCAAACCAATTAATTACCTCTTCCGTTAGCAATTCTGCAAATATCGAATAACAAAATATTTGAAACAGTGTCATTGCTATCAATATCAAGTAGATGCCTGCTTCGAAGTAGGACTTGTGTAAGATTGTCTGAAAGCGATCATGCAATTTGCAAATATCAAAAGCAAGCATTAACTGATTGTTCATTTAACTTTTCATTAAGGTTATATACTTCTCTGATACCAATGGCGTTAACGCACAAATTAATTGATGATAAAAATACAGTCAAAAAAATAATCGGACTAAAAATATCTTCAATCAGCAAACATATTCTGGTACGTAGAAAATTAAATATTATATTTAAAAAATTCAATAATAATCACTAAAATATATAATTGAATTGACTGGTACTTCAAAAGTTCGCGATGTCTTCGTACTAGAATTATTAAAATTTCTTTATCGTTCGAAGATTCTCTGTTGAACAAGTGAACAATATCACTTTTTAGTACCTGATTAAAAATCAATTGATTAATTAGCATCTAATGTATTATCATTTTCACAAATATTACAATAATTACTTTGAATTGTAAATAAATATAAATTGTCACTTGGGCAAACAATGTATCACAGATAACCCAAAAACAAGTATTAAAAACAATCACAATTTCTTCGCATGTTAATAGAACTAGAAACGTTGGTACTTTTGTTATTTCAAATGG
Organism: Apocrypta bakeri; assembly: GCA_018906985.1. Lineage (NCBI taxonomy): Eukaryota > Metazoa > Arthropoda > Insecta > Hymenoptera > Pteromalidae > Apocrypta > Apocrypta bakeri. The sequence continues at coordinate 2,054,789 of JACCIA010000005.1, read as the reverse complement.
ATATTTGGTCAGAAATTGTCTTTTCGATAGATCCCAAGTGTAATTTGTCCCTATACTAGATTTATATTGCATAATAATGTTTCTGAAAAAAAAATTTTTTTTCTTATAATTCATTTTAGTAAAAAGCAGTTAATAATAATTCAATATCATTTGTAATACACGCTTACATTCCCAGTGGAATCATGAACGAGGGAATTGCACTGATATTCGTTGCAAAATAATATTTCGTAAAGTTCAAAACTTTATCTGCAATCCTTACTACAGATTGTTGTATTTTATCATCGGGTGGGTATCGTTTCCACAGCAGTTGTATTTCGTGAAGTATAAATTGCATTTTCTCTATGGAAATAGCCAATAAAAATCCCTAAATTTGTCATGGAAACATGAAAAATTTCATTAAACTCAGAATTATTTAATTTATACACCAACAGAAAGTTTGTTATATTAACCCCTTAGCGTTACCAGGACTCTGTTTCCTTTTACAGCAATTGTAATTTTTGTCTCGGAAACTATGAGCTTTACTAAATATTTCCTCAAAGCAAAAATATCTAGGAATTCATGGTTAAAATTGACAAGATCATACTAAAAAAAACTAGATAACTTGCTATTACTTACTCTAAGAAATTTTCATTAGCTCTTTCGTTTTTTTTTATTCTATGAGCTGTAAATATTGAATTGATAAACGTTTAAGTGACATCATCGGAAAGAGCGGTCATCAATTTGGTGGAATATGCTCGCCCAAAACAGGACTTCGAAAAACTATTTAGTAATAGTAAAGGGTTAATATAAATGGCTTTTATCCGTATTACTTGAAATAGAAAACGGTATATTGTTTTAAAAGTATAAATACAAATGTGTTTGACACCATCAAATAATTTTGTTGAATTTGAAAAAATTATAACTTGCATTTTGTATAAAATTTAATTCCATTCCGAATTATTTAATTTATACATTTAATTGCGTTAATTCAATTATAAACATTATTTTCTAAATTTCAAAATAATTTAATTTATATAGTAAATTATAATACGTAAAGTATACCTTAAGGGTGCATTGAATGTTGCTTATACTCTGACCCAGAATTTGTGCAACTAACGCAACGTTACGTAAGTGTATTGCTTCTTTTAGGTAATATATTTCGAATAACAAGAAGCTAATCCCCATTACGTTTACCATGAAGACACGTATTCTATTCTTGAAATTCCCAACAGTTTCAGTCATACTGCATTTTAAACCTAATAGTGCCAGTAAATTCATACTGAATTTGAAGTAATCCACTACATCGAACGATCGTAACTTCCTCTTTGATGCTGTATATAAAACATTAAAAATACAATAATAATTTTAATTTATCGTCACACTAGCCGTTATTTGACTAGAAAAACAGATTTCTATGGATAGTCCTAAAAATCTAATGATTTAATATAATTAAACAATGTTATTAAAAGATTTTTATAAGCAATCGTGTGAATAATATATTTTAACAATTATTTAGTTGTAAATACAAAGAATTTTGTACACATACAAAACAATGTCTAATTTCTAGAAAAATGATTTTGAACAAAATCAAAATTTTTCTTTTCAAATAATTTTGGTTAAAATCTAATTGTTCTATATTTCATGAAAAGAGATAAATATTCTAAACCACAAATGGCATGATATCAATTATATTTATTAAAAACCCAATTTTATACTAAACAAAACATTTTTATTCATACTAAACGTAACGTATTGATATAAGATAATCGTATGTTATTATATTCAAGCAGATTTTTATTTATATACAGTCAAGAACGTACAATAAAAATAAAATTAGTTTCAGATAAATATCTTCTCCTTTCGAAAAAGAATTTTTTTAGTAAAAGCATCTTGACACGACTTGACTATTTATTTTTAAGTATCAAAACTGTACCTGCAGTCTGCATGTTGCTGTCTTCTTACAGCTACTATACCGACTAGCCATTGCTTTGGTACGTTATCGCGATTCATATGAATATTTTAATATTCGTTGTATCTACGCCTGCTTATTAGATACAACAACTGCTCCACTCATTTCCTCAACCCTTACCTCCTAGTCACTAGTTCAAGGCGCGTGTACTTCCTCATTAATGCTTAGTGACATTCGTCCAATAGTGCAAAACGGTTTATGGAAAGAAAGAGTTGTGGACACTAGTGCTAGAATTAACTGCATGTTTGAGGAATATTGCTGCGGATAATCTGATAAAAAAGGTACAAGACGCGAAAGAAATCACATTTACTCTATAATGTATATCGTAAAATTCAACGTTTGTATTCAAGTGTTTGTAAGAAAAGCTGATTATATTAGTATTATCATGTAAATTACTAATTCGTCATTCGATGGAAAATCAATACAACATCTTGCAATGACGAATTAATTGTTGGCTATAAATTAGCTATAGCTTATCAAATTATTCTACAAGAAGAAGATTATTTTTAATTTCAGAAACCGTCAATTGTGATCTGGTAAATGCATGATGTTTTCTGGACGTCTTACGAAAATATTTTTATAATTACAATACTAAGGTGAATTGACACTTTGCAATTTGCACAATTCTAAAAAAATACGATTTTTTAGTCAAATAACAATCTTAGTACTAACCTAGATTTTCTATAACCTATATTTCTTAACATCTACAAAGCACAATATTTACAATAAATTTAATAAATTCCATAGACATTATTGAATTAGATAATTATAACTAAATATGCTTGTAGATTAATACAATAATTATAGTCAATAATAGAATAATAAGCTACAAAACATTTTATTTTAAAAATTATTGTTTGTTTTAGTAAAAGAAATTGCAAATGATATCGGAGTAATTAATAAAAAAATGACGCTTTAAACCGCACGAGACTATGCTGGAAAACTATTAGATTAATAGTAATAGAAAAATCTACGGTTGTGAGACATGTGCCGTGCATTAATGGAAATCAATCGCGAAAGCTCGCGACATCGAGTCTTGGCTTCTTTCTGAATTTTGACAATGATAAAATAGATACAAAAACAAAATCACTATTAAAAGAAATTTTAATATCTTTAATTATTTGAATCGGCTAGTTTCAACAGTACTGAACTCATAAACTAACAAAAAATCATATGTGTGACTTATTAAGGCAATTAACTGTGGAGGCAAAAGATTTAGATTAGTCGAATATTATATTTTATATATTTTAAACTCAAATTGTAGATACGTATCCCTTTAATTTGAGGTTGGTTTCACACCTTCAAGACATTTTGTTGACCAGTTATAGTAATGGACCAATTGAGCTGAAAATTAGCAAAAATACTCTTTGTTATACTCTTGTACAGAAAATATACAGAAAATGTATAGAAAAATTACTAAAATAAAAAATTGAATAAATAACTTTTTTGAATAAACGTTCAATTGGCGTAGGTTCAACGCGAAAAAAAATACGAGTCTCCGCGCGACGATCGTACTTGTCATAAACGATAAAAAAATCTCTTACAGAAAGTACCGACAATAATACCCTTTTCTGCGAAGAGGCACTGGCCTCGGCAAATGCGAAAGTACTTTTCGTTTTCTTGCGACGCAGATTAATCGACAATCTCGCGTAGCCTAATATCTCGACAAGGGGCTCACGAAACAAAAAAGGCACCAATGCCTTGGTGCTGCTCTCTTGGATGAGCGAGTGGTGGGGGGGGGGTCGAAACCTAACATCGAACAGCAAAGATTTGCACTAATTCTTCAGATACAGAACTGAGCCCTTCGATATTATGACACAAAAATACAGTGAACGCCTTGTCAACAATGAATTGCTGTTGATTTATTTTTTCTTCTCGCACTCCTAATCTGCATTATCGCTCACGAGTACCTGGGAAGTATTCACAAACGTGAAAGTGAAAAATAAATGCTATAAGAATACGATATGAAAAATCATAAAAATATCTTCATTTTGCTCTGTTCAATACATATATGGTGTACATGCTTGAAAATTTAAAATATTTCAAACAATTTATTTCAATATCGTAGTAAGTTTAAAAATAGTATTTCGAACGTTATATAATTCAATTGCTACTCGTCGTTTGAAACATCATAAAATACGTAAATGCTGCTCTAATTATCTGAAGAAATATATATGTAACAATGATCAATTAATGTAAAATTAATGAATAATTATTCATTAGTTATACTCACCGATGCGAGCCTTTGATGCCCAATTGGGAACAAACCATAAGCTGTATAATAAAATGGTTTTTGAGCTCTTGTAATTATAAAGTGAATATAATATCGCAATTTGTAGTCTTTTGATGTCCAATTCAAATTATACACATAGTCAGATAAAGACCGTGTCTGTCAACACATTTATATTTAGCATAAAAGACGAATATATATATATATATATAATTTATCATCCAAACCAATTAATTACCTCTTCCGTTAGCAATTCTGCAAATATGGAGTAACTGAATACTTGTGTAAGTGTATTTATTAACATAGTCACGTAGATGCCTGCTTCGAAATAGGACTTGTGTAAGATTGTCTGAAAGCGATCACACAATTTGAAATATCAAAAGCAAGCATTAACTGATTGTTCATTTAACTTTTCATTAAGGTTATATACTTCTCTGATGCCAATGACGTTGAAACATAAAGTAACGGATGATGAGCATACAGTGAGAAAGATAATCGGACTAAAAATATCTTCGATCAGCAAACATATTCTGGTACATAGAAAATTAAATATTACATTTATAAAAAACAATAATAATCCCTAAAATATATAATTGAATTGACTGGTACTTCAAAAGTTCGCGATGTCTTCGCACTAGAGCTAGTAAAATTTCTTTACTGTTCGAACCTTCTAGATTGAACACGTGAACAATATCTCTTTTTAGTACCTGATTAAAGATCAACTGATTAATTAGCATCTAATGTATTATCATTTTCGCAAATATTACAATAATTACTTTAAATTGTAAGTAAATATAAATTGTCGCTTGGGCAAACAATGTATCACAGGTAACCCAAATACAAGTATTGGAGACAAGCACAATTTCTTCCAATATTAGTAGAACTAGAAACGCTGGTACTTTTGTTATTTCAAATGGAAATTTAGCCAAAATTTGTCTTTTCGATAGATCAAAGGTTTGATTGGTCCCTATACTAGATTTATATTGCATCGAGTAGTTTCTGAAAAATTTTATTTTTCTGATACTTAACTTTAGTAAAAACATTTAAAAATAATTCAATATCATTTATAATAGACGCTTACATTCCGAGTGGAACAATGTATGAGGTAACGACACTGATATTCGTTACAACATAATATTTCGAAAAGGTTAATACTCTATCTGCAGTTTTTAATACAGATTGTTTCATTTGATCATCGGGTGGGTATCGTTTCCAGAGAAGTTGTATTTCATGAAGAATAAATTGCATTTTCTCTATGGCAAAAGTCAATAATAATCCCTAAAATTAACATGGAAATATGAAAAATTTCATTAAACACAGAATTTGTTCATTTGTACTCCAACAAATGGTTTGTTATATTAACCCTTTAACGTTACCAGAACTCTGTTTCCTTTTACAGCAATTGTAATTTTTGTCTCGGAAACTATGAGCTTTACTAAATATTTCCTCAAAGCAAAAATATCTACGATTTCATGGTAGAATATACAATAAAAAATTTTGCAATACGTTTTTGGAAAAATAGAACATTGAATGAATCATATACTAAAAAACTAGATAACGTTCTGTGACGTACTTTACGAGATTTTCATTTGATTTTTGGTTTTTTTATCTTTGATATGTAAATCTTAATTTGATGAACTTTTAAATGTCACCATTGGAAACAGCTACAATAAATTTAGCGAAATATATACTCCGCAAATTTTACCGAGATCATTATTGTTCAGGATCTCACCAAAAAGAACTTTAAAATAGTGTTCAGATAACGGCAAAAGGTTGAAGTCAATTGTTCAAGTCAAACAAATATATTTGCTCGAATCAGAAAAACATATATTATTTAACAAAAATTTTTTTCAATCTAATTTTATTTTTATTATCTCGATACTTATTGTATAAAAGTACAAATGTTATTGATACCATCAAATAATTTTATGAATATGAAAAAGTTATAACTTGTATTTTATATACAATTTTAATATATTCGGAATTATATAATTTTTACATTTAATTTCGTTAATTCAATTATAATAATTATTTTCTAAAATTCAAAATAATTTAATTTATATATTAAATCATAATTAAGTCTCTCAATTATAATATGTATCGTATACCTTAAGGACGCATTGAATATTGCCGATACCCTGACCCACAATTTGTGAGACTAACGCCATATTATGTAAGTATATTGCTTCTTTTAGGTAATATATTTCGAATACCAAGAAGGCAAGCCCCAACATGTTGGCCGTTAAGACACGTATTTTATTCTTGAAATTTCCAACAGATTCAGTCATACTACATTTCAATCCTAACAGTTCCAGTAATTTTATGTTCAATTTGAAGTAATCCACTACATCGAACGATCGTAACTTCTTCTTCGATGCTGTACACAAAATATTAAAAGTACAATAATATATCAGAACACTGTAGTGTACTCTACGCTAAAAGCAAATCGCGTAAGCAATACATATTTTAACAAATATTTAATTATAAATACAAACCATTTTGTATATATAAAAAACAATATCTATTTTCGTTAAAAATGATTAAGAATAAAATCTAATTCTTCTATATTTCATAGAAAGAAATACATTTTCAACCACAAATGACATGATACCAATCGTGTTTATTAAAAAGCAAATTTCATTTAAAAAAAAAAATTTATACAAAATGGAACGTGTTGATTTAAAGAAAATCATATGATATTATATTCAAGCAGATTTTTATTCATGTAGATTAAAGAACGTACACTAAAAATAATTTTAGTTTAATAAAAGCGTTTTCTTATATATAGGAAACTTTATTTTCAGCTTGGTCGTTTCTCAAAATCACATAAAAGGAATTATTATTTATGCTACTGCAAACATTCCGTAAAAAATCGATTATTCTCGCAATGTAAGTTATAATAAACAATAGAAAACTAAATTAAGAATTAAATTTGAGATACAAAATCAGAATTATATTTTCGTTTCGTAAGTCAGACCCTGCCATTCATATAGTCCAATAGGGCATTTGCAACGTTTTCGCGAGTATAATAATTCTTGAAGTTTCTGCCGATTATAACAAAATTATTTTGTCGAAAAATTATGTCGACCGTAAAACAAAAATATAAATAATATACACGTAAATTTACTAAAAATATCATAGTTCATTTGACACGAGTGGACTATTTATTTTCGAAGTATCGAGACTGTACCTGCAGTCTGCATGTTGCTGTCTTCTTACAGATACTATACCGACTAGCCATTGCTCTGGTGCGTTATCGCGTTTCATATGAATATTTTAATATTCGTTGCATCTACGCCTGCTTATTAGATACAGCAACTGTTCCACTCATTTCCTCAACCCTTACCTCTTAGCCACTAGTTCAATGCACATATACTTCCTCATTAATGCTTAGTGACATTCGTCCAGTACCGCTTAAAGGCCTATGCAAAGAAAGAGTTGTGGACACTAGCGTTAGAACTAACTGTAGGTAGGAGGAATATTGCTGCGAATAAAATGATAAAAACTGTGCGAGACGCGAAAGAAGTTATATTCACTATATAATGTATATCGTAAAATTCAACGTTTGTATTCAAGTGTTTGTAATAAAAGCTGGTTTTATTGGTATTATCGTGTAAATTGCTAATTCATCATTCAATGGAAATTCAATATAATATTTTGCTTTTACGTATTAATTGACGTCTATAAATTAGTTATAGTTTATCAAATTATTCTAAAAGAAGAAGATTATTTTTAATTTCAGAAACCGTCAATTGTTATCTGGTAAATGCGTGATGTTTTCTGGACGTCTTACGAAAATATTTTTATAATTACAATACTAAGGTGAATTGACACTTTGCAATTTGCACAATTCTAAAAAAATACGATTTTTTAGTCAAATAACAATCTTAGTACTAACCTAGATTTTCTATAACCTATATTTCTTAACATCCACAAAGCACAATATTTACAATAAATTTAATAAATTCCATAGACATTATTGAATTAGATAATTATAACTAAATATGCTTGTAGATTAATATAATAATTATAGTCAATAATAGAATAATAAGCTACAAAACATTTTATTTTAAAAATTATTGTTTGTTTTAGTAAAAAAAATTGCAAATGATATCGGAGTAATTAATAAAAAAATGGCGCTTTAAACCGCACGAGACTATGCTGGAAAACTATTAGATTAATAGTAATAGAAAAATCTACGGTTGTGAGACATGTGTGCATTAATGGAAAATAATCGCGAAAGCTAGCCACTTTGATAGGTTCAACGCGATAAAAATTACGAGTCTCCGCACGACGATCGTACTTGTCGGAAACGATAAAAAATCTCTTACAGGAAAGTACCGACAATAATACCCTTTTCTGCGAAGAGGCACTGGCCTCGACAAATGCGAAAGTACTTTTCGTTATCTAGCGACGAAGATTAATCGACAATCTCGCGTGGCCTAATATCTCGACAAGGGGCTCACGAAACAGAAAAAGCACCAATGCATTCTCCTGGATGAGTGAGAGGTGGGGGGGGGGGGGGGTCGAAACCTAACATCGAACAGCAAAGATTTGCGCTAATTCTTCAGATACAGAACTGAGCCCTTCGATATTTTGGCACAAAAAAAAGTGAACGTCTTGTCAACAATGAATTGCTGTTGATTTATTTTTTCTTCTCGCACTCCTAATCTGTATTATCGCTCACGAGTACCTGGGAAGTATTCACAAACGTGAAAGTGAAAAATAAATGCTATAAGAATACTATATGAAAAATCATAAAAATATCTTCTTTTAGCTCTGTTCAAAACATATATGTTGTACATGCTTGAAAATTTTAAATTTTTCAAACAATTTTTTTCAATATCGTAGTAAGTTTAAAAATAGTCTTTTGAACTTTATGAATCAATCATTGTTGGTAATTCAATTACTACTCGTCGTTTCAAACATCATATAATACGTAAATGCTGATCTGATTATCTGAAGAAATATATATGTAACAATGATATTTGGGTAAAATTTAGGAATTATTATGTATTAATTAAACGTACCGATGTAAGCCTTTGATGACCGATTGGAAAAAACCCATAGGCTGTATAATAAAATGGTTTTTGAGCTCTTGTAATTATAAAGTGAATATAATATCTCAATTTGTAGTCTTTTGATGTCCAATCCAAATTATACGCAAAGTCAGATAAAGACCGTGTCTGTTAACACACTTTTATTTAGAATAAAAAACGACTATATGTAAAATTTTTCATCAAAAATTAATTACCTCTTCCGTTAGCAGTTCCGCAAATATGGAGTAACAAAATATTTGAAACAATGTCATTATTAACATAGTCAAGTAGATGCCTGCATAGAAATAGGACTTGTGTAAGATTGTCTGAAAGCGATCATGCAATTTGCAAATATCAAAAGCAAGCATTAACTGATTGTTCATTTAACTTTTTATTAAGGTTATATACTTCTCTGATACCAATGGCGTTAACGCACAAATTAATTGATGATAAAAATACAGTGAAAAAAATAATCGGACTAAAAATATCTTCGATCAGCAAACATATTCTGGTACATAGAAAATTAAATATTTAATTTATAAAAAACAATAATAATCCCTAAAATATATTATTAAATTGACTGGTACTTCAAAAGCTCGCGATGTCTTCGCACTAGAGCTAGTAATATTTCTTTATCATTCGAAGCTTCTCTGTTGAACAAGTGAACAATATCACTTTTTAGTACCTGATTAAAAATCAACTGATTAATTAGCATCTAATGTATTATCATTTTCACAAATATTACAATAATTACTTTGAATTGTAAATAAATATAAATCGTCACTTGGGCAAACAATGTATCACAGGTAACCCAAATACAAGTATTAAAGACAAGCAAAATTTCTTCGCATAGTAGTAGAAGTAGAAACGTTGGTACTTTTGTTATTTCAAATGGAAATTTGGCCAAAACTTGTCTTTTAGACTGATCGTAAGTGTGATTGGTCCCTGTACTAGATGTATAGTGCATAATAAAGTTTCTGAAAATAATTTGTTTTCTTATAATTAATTTTAAAAAAACAGTTCATAATAATTCAATATCCTTTGTATACACGCTTACATTCCCGGTGGAATAATGTACGAAACAACTACACTTATATTCGTTGCAACATAATATTTACAAAAGGTTAAAACTTTATCTGCAGTGCTTAATACAGATTGTTGCATTTTATCATCGGGTGGATATCGTTTCCATAGAAGTTGTATTTCGTGAAGTATAAGTTGCATTTTCTCTATGGCAAAAGTTAATAATAATCCCTAAAATTAACATGGAAACATGATAAATTTGTTTAAACTCAGAATTATTTAATTTATACACCAACAGAAAGTTTGTTATATTAACCTCTTAGCGTTTACAGCAATATTTAATATTTATTTGAAAATATATTTATTTGTAACTAAATTTATTTTAGTAAGAGGAACATGCATTTTGTATAGAATTTTAATCTATTCAGAATCATTTAATTTATACATTTAATTTCGTTAATTAAATTATAACAATTATTTATTAAAATTCAAAATAATTTAATTTATATATTAAATCATAATTAAGTCTCTCAATTATAATATGTGCCGTATACCTTAAGGATGCATTGAATGTTGCCGACACTCTGACCCAGAATTTGTGCGACTAACGCAATATTATGTAAGTATATTGCTTCTTTTAGGTAATATATTTCGAATACCAAGAAGGCAAGCCCCAACGTGTTGGCCATTAATACGCGTATTTTAATCGTGAATTTTCCAACAGTTTCAGTCATACTGCACTTGAATCCTAACAGCGCCAGTAACTTTATATTCAATTTGAAGTAACGCACTACATCGAACGAGCGTAACTTCTTCTTCGATGCTGTGCACAAAATATTAAAAGTACAATAATATATCAGAACACTGTAGTGTGCTCCACGCTAAAAGCAATCGCGTAAACAATACATACTTTAACAAGTATTTAGTTGTAAATACATACCATTTTGTGTATATAAAAAACAATAGAATGCGAGAAAAATGATTATGAATATAGTAAAAATTATTCGTTTCAAATAATTTTGGTTAAAATAAAATTTATTTACAAGAACGTACATTAAACATAAAATTAGTTTCTGATAAATATCTTCTCGTTTCGAAAAAGAAATTGTTCAATAAAAGATTTTTCTTTAATATAGTAAACTTTATTTTCGGTGAAGTAAAATTAGATCGTTATTCAAAATAATATTTTTACACCTGCAAACATCTCGTAAAAAAGCTCAATGTTAAGAATTAAATTTGAGATACAAAATAAGATTCAGTTTTCGTTTCGTAAGTCAGACCCTGTCATTCATATAGTCCAATAGGGCATTTGCAACGTTTTCGCGAGTACAATAATTCTTGAAGTTTCTGCCGATTATAACAAAATTATTTTGTCGAAAAATTATGTCGACCGTAAAACAAAAATATAAATAATATACACGTAAATTTACTAAAAATATCATAGTTCATTTGACACGAGTGGACTATTTATTTTCGAAGTATCGAGACTGTACCTGCAGTCTGCATGTTGCTGTCTTCTTACAGATACTATACCGACTAGCCATTGCTCTGGTGCGTTATCGCGTTTCATATGAATATTTTAATATTCGTTGCATCTACGCCTGCTTATTAGATACAGCAACTGTTCCACTCATTTCCTCAACCCTTACCTCTTAGCCACTATTTCAATGCACGTGTACTTCCTCATTAATGCTTAGTGACATTCGTCCAGTAGTGCAAAACGGTATATGGAAAGAAAGAGTAGTGGACACTAGTGCTAGAATTAACTATATGTTTGAGGAATATTGCTGCGGATAATCTGATAAAAAATGCATAAATCGTTAAAAAAGTTACATTTACTCAATCAACGTGAAATTCAACGTTTGCATGCAATGAGCATAGTGAAATTAGTCCTTATTTTATTTTTAGTAAGAGATGTTGGCTGTGTTAGTATTAAGTTAATTGATAACTTGTAATTCGTGAAACTACAAAATACCATCTAGCGAATGCGTATTGTTTAAACGTAATTTACTGATAAATGTAAGTTGGTACTTTGTAATTGATAGTAGTGATTTTTCAGATATTAACTTGTACAGAAGACCTGAAATCGTATTGATTAGAAGGTACCTAAATACGTTCTGACTCCCCTTAAGGGAATCAGAGAGTCCAATTTTATTAACCTTGCTTGAGATTTACTGGAAATGATTTAATAATTAGTTTTACGACGGTTTCGAGATAATATTCGAGAAATGTTTCTATGAATATACTTAATTCTGTACGAATCGCACTTTTAGTCTATATGGTTGACTATCAGTTGGTGAATTAAAAAATTTATTTATTCTCCATATTTTATAGTGTAAAATAGCAAATTTCAAATAATATCATGAACTAGATATAGAGTAATACAATATTCGAATGGTTGTAGGTACATCGTAATTTGAGATAAACGATATACTAACGTTGAAGAGGGAAGTGAAGACTATAGTCAATTGCTGTTGGACATAAGCACCTGTGAGCTCTTCCTGGTCATTTATAATGCTTAAAATACCGATCCTAGCGAAGGATGAATGAAGTGTACCATAAAAGTAATGTATCATCTTTTTATCTTTATTGTTTATCGTAGCGAACGATATATCAGCTTTCTCGTCATTTTACCGAATAGTACACACGTTGTAGTTTCTACACCTTACCGCGAGATGTCGTATACTAACATGTCTATTCTAACCTGTAACTTTATGCTACCCACCAACGTAAACTGGTATGTACTTCTCTGATTGCAATAAAGAAATCTTTGTCAGTGCTATAAAACTGTTCGGCTGTGTATGCTTTATTTAGTTTCCTTGAACATACCTCGTCGCCTTTTTAACATTCTTAATTCGTAACGTTTATTTATCTACGCATGCGGTACTCTTTGCATTCGCAGACTTTCCTAGTAAATTTATTTCAGTCTGGTACCAGATGATCATGACTTGTTGTTATCAAGACGGCAGATCGAGAAGAATGTTTAGCTCTACCTGAATTAACAGATAGCCTTTTTCGTGAGGCTATGAATCCAGGAGAGAATTCAATTGCAATACCATCTTGTGGCGAAAACTGGTCTGACACTTTTGCTAAATTATGACATTTGTATTAAGCTATTAGTAGTTTCAATATTATTATAAATCATTAATAATTGATGATTTATCATTGGTAAATTATAAATATAATCAGAAATTAGGCTCAGCACAAGGTCTAGACAAAATATATACATGTATTTTTAAAAAGATAAAATTGCATACACTTTTGCGAAACATATTATTTTGATATGAGGCAGAACTGGAGTAACTAGAATTGCCATTGGTATAAATTTGATAACAATCGTTGATGATTCGGTATCATCGTTCATATATTATTTTGATCACTAGTCGCTTGTAACATCATGTAAAAGCTGTTCTCATTATCTAAAATATAATAATAAATATTTTTATTGTTCACACCAAAAAGGAAAAGCTCTTATATAAATATACAATTTAATGATCTGCCAATCTAAACAATTTTTGTTCTCGCATATTTTAAGGATTTTAACATATTTCATACAATCCCAATACAATTACAAATAAACCGCAACTTAGCAAAGCATCGTCACAGTTGAAAAAAAAATTAACATTTTACCATTTGTAGACAAATTCGACCCATCAAAAGTTAATAAAAATAAATAATTTCATTAAAAAAAAAAATCTAAATTCACCGTTAGAGTGTATTTCAAATCATTTTCGGATCACAAGCAAACAAGATATTTCTTCTAAAAATTATAGTAATTTATTTTACGTAACTTGTATTGTTTTAGAAGCTTACAGAGCTCACATTTAGTCTGCCTGTTGTCACCTTATCATCATCTACTGGACTGACAATCTTCTATTCTAGTACGTTATTGCGTATCTGATGAATACTTTACTACTCAAAACTAAACCGCTTATTACATTGAATGCAATACGCCAACCCTTTCTCCTTATCGGACAGTTTAATTCTCGTATTTCCTAACTTGATGCTTAGTCATTTTCCTGCAGTAGCTCTAGCTTGTCTTGGAAGAGATAATACGGAAATCATCGTCATTACTGCAATATTAGTACAAAAAACTCATTTTGCGCTTTTACAAAGTGACAGTAAAAATTAGCTCGTTATTTAAACTGAAATATCGCTATCAAGTAATAGGTAGATTGACAAAACGATTAAATTGATTTTGAAAAAGTAAAATGTGATAGTAAAACGATAATTCACGAAAACGTTGTTTATTACTTTTTGCTATTAATATGTTGGTATCATAAAAATATAGTTTGCGCAAAATGAGTTTTATTTTTTGTTAATTTAAATAGCATGATGTTATACAGTACTTACTTTATTGTAATATAGTTATTTGATATTTTTTGTAATAGAAGAATCGTTCATTGCATTGAAGAGTGATGAGTAGAGAATTATAATTTGCTATAAAAGAAAATATTAATTTATAATGAATGAAACATATTTCAACTAATACAACGAAAAATTCAAAATATCTGTAATTGTGTAAATAATATAGATTTGTGTAACTGAAAACGTAAATGTCATGAATAATTGAAGTTCACTTAATACACGAGTGAATCGATTTGATAATTTTTAACTTAATTACATAATGAAGATTACAAATTCTCATAAGGGAATTTTATTTACCACCATTACCTCACTGAATAATGAATGTCCGTAAAAATGATATATTATTACAATTTTGCTAAATATTATTTCTTAAAAATTTGAATTTTAAAAATCCATCAAACTGTTCAAGTCGTATCCCACGCCAACGTCAAAATTAAAAAAAATAATATTCTCCGCATGAGGATAAAATCAACTTTTGGTAGGTCTTATTAAATAATGAGTATTACATTATTTTTAGAAAAAATTACTCTTAGCAATAAAATTACATTTTTTGTTATAGACATTCAAACTTCAGGATGGAAATAAGTATACACCCCTTTTAGTTACCAGGATACTTTTCCGAAACACGTTTATGATTGGATATTCGCCCTTTTCATCGGTGGTATTTAAAAATTAATCAATTTACAATTTACTTTTAAAACATTCTAATTTTCAATGGAATTTTTTTCCTAAGTAATTTTTCGTTTCCTTAGATACCCCCTTAATCCTTTTTAAGGGGGTGTCATACTCAATTTTTGCCAACTGAGTCGATACTGCTTTAGACGTACAGTAAAATCCTGAAATCTTAATAAGATCGCTAATTTACGCAAAACCAATAGTTATATGCCAGTTCTTAAAATTAAGATCCAAGCATTTTTCTGTAGTTATATCTCCGTATCGACTCAGTCGGTAATCAAGATAGAATTACACCCCCTTAAATAGTTCACTAAGAAACTTTAAATAAAATACGAATAAAATAAAAAAAAATATATAGATTTTATTAACATAAATTCGTGGTAATACATTTTTAGGAAAGAAGTTATCTAGAAAAAAGGTTTCTTGATATCTAGAGTTTGTATCATTTAACAAAAATAAATTTTCTCATAAAATAGATGGGATCTTCAGCAAAAACAATCATGGCTATTCAGACATTACAAAATATTATAGTTTAACAGAAGAGAATCTCACGATCATATTTCAGTTTTTATCTGTAGTTTCTAACATCATGTAATAGGAAAATGAAGCTTTGATAATCTGAAACATTGTTATAGAAATTATTATATGATTAAATTAAACTCTGAATTTGAATTAATTTTTATTTTTACGGATGTAAGTCGTTGGTGTCCAATAGGAAAAAATCCATATGCTGTACAATAAAATGGCCTTTGAGCTCTCGTGATTATAAAGTTCAAATAAAATCTTAGCTTATAATCTTTAGTTGTCCAATTCAAATTGTACACCGTGTCAGCCAAGGAGTAGGTCTTTTTTAAATACAGAATTTATTATATTTATGTGGTTAGACATAACAACTAAATATAAATGAAAATTTACTTCTTTGCTTAATTTTTCAGCAAATACACAGAAAAATAGTATTTGAAAAATTGTCATCATAAAAATACTTGTATAGATGGCAGCGTCAACATACTCTTTTTTCAAAATATTCTGAAAATAATCATGTGATTAAAAACACGTGCAACGGACGGTCAACGTAACATTTTATTATTATTTATTAAACAATACTTCTCTGATACCAATGACGTTAACACACATATTTATGGACGATAAAAATACAGTAAAAAAAATAATTGGACTAAAAATATCTTCGGTCAGTGTACACATCCTGATGAAAAAGTTTGTAAATTTATTAATAGTATTCAATATATTGTTGTATTCAATTATCAATTTATATTGGTAATACCTTAAAAGTACTCTATGTCTTCGTACTAAAGTCGATAAAATTTGTTTCTCATTTGAATCGTTGCTATCGAATACTGCTTCTATGTCACGCTTCAGTACCTGAATAAAGAGTAGTCAAATGCTTTTTTTCTAACAAAGAGTCGTAGTGTAATTAATAAATTAAATGGAATACTTTGAATTGTAAGCAGATATGAGTTATTACTTGAGCAAACAGTGTATCACTGGCAACCCAAAAAATAATGCTCATAATTAGCAGAAATTCTTCCAAAAATGCCATTAATAGGTATGTCGATACTTTCGTCACATCAAATGGATATTTGACTAGTATTGTAATGGGTGTTAACTGATATGTATTATTGTTTACTTCATTAGTTCCATAATACATAAAAAGATTTCTGAAAATTTACGTAGTTAGGCTTAAAATTTTTGGATTATAATAAAGTTAAACAATCACAAAGTAATTGACATTAAATGCTCATTGTTAAACGATGTGTACTCATATCTAGGCACAGGAATTGAAATATACCCTGATTGGAATTGCCGATATCGGATCAACGGACCAGTACTGTTCCACCCTTGTTTCAATACCGGGATGATCAGAATGGACCAAACTTGTAAAGCTGAACTGGCCGATTACTGGCGTGTCAGATTAGAACAAAGTTAAAAGTGTAAGCCAGTATTTACTACATACTAGTATTTCGCCAACACAAAATATGGTCCATTCGCTAACTTCAGTACTGGTCCAGTACTGAGCCATTGTTCCATTCCAAATAGAGTATGTACACTAAATGTAAGAGAAACGTTCCGGAAACAGTGACTATAATTTTCTCTCAAACCATAAACATAATTTAAATATTTCAAATAAGAAAAAGGTCTTTCAGAATTCATCGTTGAAAATTAACGCATTTCGTCAATTATTTCAAAAATTATGTTTCCAATAATTACAAATCCTTTAATTATCTGAAAAATGAAAAATTGAGAATATTGTTTGATTAATTCAAAAATATTTTTGTTCTTTAGAAAATGTTATAAAAGTCTTGAAGTTCCGAGAATAAATTTTAATAAATTTAAAGAAAAATGTTTTCATAGCGGGATACCTATATAAAAAATTTTGGTTAGATAGAAAAATTTTAGGTTAAAGAAAAAATCATAATAAAAAAACATAATAAAAAAATTTATCTAAAAATTACAAGTTTTCTCTTTAGCTTTTAATTTTGGACTAAAAAATCTAAAACATTAAAAATATCGAGTTAACGCGGACTTCAACATTTACTTACATTCCCATCGACAATGCGTAGGATAAAATACAACTAAAATTAGCCATAATATACCATTTGCAAAAAGTCAATGTTTGATTTGCTGCTTTGCATATTGATTCTTCTATTTGTTTATCAGCTTGATACGTTTCCCACAAATAACGTACCTTCTGTAGTATAATTTGCACTTTTTCTATGGATATTGCTAACAAAAATCCCTGAATTTATAAATTACCACCCGTGATTTATAAATATCAATTGATTCATTCGTAATTTAATAATATAGAATATAAATGCACTGTTTACCTTAGCGATACATTGAATATTAGAAATAAGCTGACTTAAAATTTTCGCAACTAGCAGTGTATTGTTGTTACGCCATGCGTCTTTCATATAGTTGAATTCTAATACCAAGGTCGACAAACCCATTAAATTGGCAATAAAAGTAGGTACTTTGTTAACGAAGCTACCAATTATTTTAGTCATACTGCATTTTAATCCACAAATCAACATTAATTTTATATTTATATCGAAGTAATAAGTAGCATCGATTAGCCCTATCTTTTTCGGCTCTGTATAGAAAGTTAGAAATTTTTATTTAAGGGGGTGCCTTACTCAACATTTACCGACTGA
Source organism: Apocrypta bakeri (assembly GCA_018906985.1). NCBI lineage: Eukaryota > Metazoa > Arthropoda > Insecta > Hymenoptera > Pteromalidae > Apocrypta > Apocrypta bakeri. The sequence goes on along the minus strand of JACCIA010000005.1, from coordinate 2,036,336 downwards.
GTCGATTCGGCGATAGAACGACAGAAGACTACTTGATTCTTAATAAATTCACTGAATTTCACAAATCCAAAATCTAATTATCCGACTTGACTATGTCTATCACTATCCGAATTAACTGTTCGATTTGCGTTCTACCGATGATCGACTCAAACGGTTAAACTTGAGTATGACACCCCCTTATAGCGAGTTTACACTTATTCCATGAACATGATGTGTCAGTAACAAAAAAATTAATACTATTACAAAGCTAAACTTATTTCAAAAAAGTATTATAAAAGCATTATTTAATAAGATAATTGTTCACATTAATTTATTAAAAAATGTAAAATAATCAATGATTGTTTCAGACTTTTAGACCGAGAATAATTGTTTCAGAGTTTTAGTCTAAATTTGCATTGGAAATATTTTGTGTAATTAAAAGTACTTGTACTAAACTACACAAAAACCAAATAGCATTAACGAAATAGCAAATCTTAATGTTTATGAAAATGATAGAAAAGTGAATATACTATACATTCCCCGGAAAAATGGATACTTATGATGACAAAAGGAATGTATTTTTATACAAAAAGAATATATTATACTCTTGCATAATAAACATTGTACCTTTGACTACAATTAATTTTTTTGATTCTTAAAGAAAAGTGTTCCTCTTACTCAAAAACTAAGCACTTTTGTACAAAATTACTATATATTCATTAATTTTTCGCACTATTCGATAGGGTGCATCTAGTCAAAACAATAAATTTTTACATTAAATCAAAAAACCGCTTTTCCTTTTTGATTGTCTTTATCAAAATCTACTTAACTGTTGAAAATAAAAATATCTTTACAAGTCACAAAGAAGCATTTTGCATTAAAAATATTATAAATATATTATAAAAGTTTATAAATATAAACTTTTACTTAAGAATGCCACTTTTTAAGAGGAACACATTCATTTTCTCCTGACTAATATTTCATTATCACTTTTGATAACATGTTAACGATAATTTATTCCAAATCGTACTCGAATTAATATTTATTTCACTTTGAAAGAATAAATTTTCGTTCCATTTAACCCTACACTTTATGAATTTGTAAACATATCACTGAATTAAATAGCGAATATTCGCTAAATTGTAAAATTAAGTTTAACGTCACTCTGTTCACTGGCGACAATTGTTTGTTGGTCGATTAAAAAGTGAAAATCACTTCTCTATGAATAACAGTAAATTTTCTATTATTTCGTATTTAAACTGTTCTTTTATTGCCGAAGCATATAGACTCTACCAGTAATCTGCATCTCGTCGTCTTCTTACATCCACCATCGACAAGCTTGTATTGTAGTCTGTTACATCGAAGGCTATTATCAACGTACACCTGCTTATTATCTGATACACATTACGCATAACCCTTCGCGAGCGATTTTCCCTCTCCCATTAACGATTCTGATGTTCAATACACTTCTGCGCGACCTTTCTCCTTTCTCAGTTGTGTTATATAGCTGTGCACGCTTATTTCGTTTTGTGTCTTGTCCCGAAGTAGTTTCTTTTTATACATGGTATAATTTTATATACTATGTGGGTAAATTATTTACAAATTTTTAAACAGTAGTGTTTAGCCGCGGGCGGTAAGTTAACAAAATAATGGTAAGTTGATACCGTGTTCAATCATTTTTTTTTTTTTTTCATTTCTTTTAGTGTGGCCAATATAAGTTGCATTACAGGTTTTACATTAGACTGCATTGAAAATATTAAACTCACTCTATTTGTCCAATTCGAATTTTCGTTCTTTAATCATAAACTATTGAGTTTATTTAGTCATCTTCGGTACACTATTAAAATGGTATATTTTAAAAGTTTAATCGCAAGTAAAAAATAATTTTCCATGAAAGGCATCGAAATAGTATTTTTAAGATATTTGTCACACTATTTGTCCTTTTTTAGTTACGGTCTTCATAGGGGAGAACCTTATATTATTATCATCGGATATTCACGTATACCATATCTTAAAAAATTATCGATGAATCAAACTGAATTATGCACAGACGTACCTCTGTGAATTCCAAAAAATTATTTTTTTGTTTTTCGATATTTTTTTTACTTAAAAAATGGGAGAAATTTTTCACTTTTCCGTCATGTTAGATATATAAATCTTGCTTGTTCTATAGTTTCTATAGTTCACTGAATTATAAACCAAAAGTTAGTTACTCTTCAGATTATAACCATCTGCCCGTATACAAAATTTCAAGTGTTTCTATCAAATTGTTTTCGAGAAAATTTTATGTAACGAAATGTATATCAGTTTTCATTCAAGCTTTTCTCGAAAACATGTTAAACTTTTATTTAAACTTGGCATTCTGATAGGTAGTACCATGGCGGAGAGTAATTAACTCTTTTTGTATATTTCAGTGGGTTTATTAAGAAGCAAGAATTTTTCTATCGTCGTACCGCCGTATCTACTAGTCGGTAATCGTTGTTCTATACACCCTTAAACGGTTAAGTAAGAAATAATAATAAAAAAAGCAAACCAATAAAACAATGATAAATGTATCCTTTTTATTAACATAAATGTGTGGTAATACATCTTTAGGGAAGAAGTTATCTAGAAAACAGGTTTCTTCATGTCTAGAGTTTGTAGCGTTTAACAGAAATAAATTTTATCATAAAATGGGTGGGCACTTAGCAGTCACTATAGTCCCATTCAAAACATCAGCCAGAAATGTTATGACTATTCAAACATTACAAAATATTATTGTTTTCAGAAGAGAATAATCTTGTAGTACACATTTTTCTGTATATCTATGAAGCTCGAGTACGATGCATATACATGAAATAAATGAACGATTTGTATAATTTTGCGATCACTTCTCAGTTTTTATCTGTAGTTTGTAACATCATGTAATAGGAAAATGAAGCTTTGATAATCTGAAACATTGTTATAAAAATTATTTTATGATTAAATTAAACTCTGAATTTGAATTAATTTTTATTTTTACGGATGTAAGTCGTTGGTGTCCAATAGGAAAAAATCCATATGCTGTACAATAAAATGGCCTTTGAGCTCTCGTGATTATAAAGTTCAAATAAAATCTTAGCTTATAATCTTTAGTTGTCCAATTCAAATTGTACACCGTGTCAGCCAAGGAGTAGGTCTTTTTTAAATACAGAATTTATTATATTTATGTGGTTAGACATAACAACTAAATATAAATGAAAATTTACTTCTTTGCTTAATTTTTCAGCAAATACACAGAAAAACAGTATTTGAAAAATTGTCATCATAAAAATACTTGTATAGATGGCAGCATCAACATACTCTTTTTTCAAAATATTCTGAAAATAATCATGTGATTAAAAACACGTGCAACGGACGATCAACGTAACATTTTATTATGATTTATTAAACAATACTTCTCTGATACCAATGACGTTAACACACATATTTACGGACGATAAAAATACAGTAAAAAAAATAATTGGACTAAAAATATCTTCAGTCAGTGTACACATCCTGATGAAACGTTTGTGAATTTATTAATAGAATTTAATGATACACAGATGTATTCAATTATCAATTTATATTGGTAATACCTTAAAAGTTCTGTATGTCTTCGTACTAAAGTCGATAAAATTTGTTTCTCATTTGAATCGTTGTTATCGAATACTGCTGCTATGTCACGCTTCAGTACCTGAATACAGATTAGTCAAAGGTTTTTATTATAAAAATTCGTAGTGTAATTAATACATTAAATTTAATACTTTGAACTGTAAGCAGATATGAGTTATCACTTGAGCAAACAGTGTATCACTGGCAACCCAAAAAATAATGCTCATAATTAGCAGAAATTCTTCCAAAAATGCCATTAATAGGTATGTCGATACTTTCGTCACTTCAAATGGATATTTAACTAGTATTATTACGGGTGTTAGCTTATACGTATTATTGTTTACTTCACGTGTTTGATAATACATGAAAAGATTTCTGAAAATTTACGTAGTTAGGCTTAAAATTTTTGGATTATAATAAAGTTAAACAATCACAAAGTAATTGACATTAAATGTTCATTGTTAAACGATGTGTGCTCATTATCTAGTGACAGAAATTGCCGATATCCGATCAACGGACCAAACTTGTAAAACTGAACTGACCCATTGCTGGCGATTAGAACGATTAGAACGAGCCAGATTAGAACGAGAGTTATAAGTGTGTACCGGATGAATACTATATCAATACTGCCACAGTACTGAGTACCGGTCTTAACCAGTTCTGATGTAAAGTCTATGTACCAGTCTTGAACTGTACCGATTAAAACTACTGTGTACTATGATACTGTGTACTAGTACCTGACCAGTACTTACAACAGGTAATTGACCAGTACTGAATAAAAATTCACCGCACCGTCCAGGTCCAGTACTTGACCAGTAGGTGATCAGTACTGAATTAAAGTACTGTGTACCAATATTTAACCAGTAGTTGGCCAGTGCGGACGTTAAGTACTATGTACCAGTATCACGCTAACACTGATTTTAAAATATGACCCGTTCTCATTAATACTGGTACAGTACTGGGCCGTTGTTCCATTCCTACTAGGATAGATAAAGAGCTTAATGAATAAACTCAAACTTGATATTAATCACTTCTATTTAAAATACCTGTAAGTTCCGAAAATAAAATATGCTATATCAACAGTTAAACGTTTTAACATCGATCATAGTATACCTATTTCAAAAGTTCCGGTAAGATGCAAAAATTTTGAAGGTGGAGAAAAATTATTTAAAAAATTTATCTAAAAATGACAAGTTTTCTTTTTTTTTAATTTTTGAATAAAAAATCATGCTTCGGTGAACTTTTAATTTCCGCCATTAAATAAAGTTAAAAAATTCATATTCATGATGAACATTGAACGTATCGAATTAAAATGGATTACAACATTTACTCACATTCCCATCGACAATGCGTAGGCCATAAGGCAACTAAAATTAGCCATAATATACCATTTGCAAAAATTCAAAGTTTGATCTGCTGCTTTACATATTGATTCTTCTATTTGTTTATCAGCTGGATACGTTTCCCACAAATGACGTACCTTCTGAAGTATAATTTGTACTTTTGTTATGGCTGTTGCTAACAAAAATCCCTGAATTTATAAAGATACGACCGCTAAATTTATAAATACCAACCAATTGATTTGTTTGCTATTTAATAATTTTGTATTTAAATGCACTATTATTTACCTTAGCAATACATTGAATATTAGAAATGAGCTGACTCAAAATTTTCGCGACTAATGGTCTATTGTGCAAATGCAATGCGTCTTTAATCAAGTTGATTTCCAATATCAAGGTTATAATTCCAATTAAATTTGCCATAAAAGTAGGAATTTTGTCAACGAAACTACCAATTATATTGATCATGCTGCATTTTAATCCACACATCGACATTAATTTTATATTTATATCGAAGTAATAAGTAGCATCGATTAGCCCTATCTTTTTCGGCTCTGTATAGAAAATTAGAAATTTTTATTTAAGGGGGTGCCTTACTCAACATTTACCGACTGAGTCGATTCGGCGATAGAACGACAGAAGACTACTTGATTCTTAATAAATTCACTGAATTTCACAAATCCAAAATCTAATTATCCGACTTGACTATGTCTATCACTATCCGAATTAACTGTTCGATTTGCGTTCTACCGATGATCGACTCAAACGGTTAAACTTGAGTATGACACCCCCTTATAGCGAGTTTACACTTATTCCATGAACATGATGTGTCAGTAACAAAAAAATTAATACTATTACAAAGCTAAACTTATTTCATAAAAGTATTATAAAAACATTATTTAATAAGATAATGTTTAACAAGAATTTATTCATAAACGTAAAATAATTAATAATTATTTCGAATTTTAGACTAAATTTACATTGAAAATATTTTTTATAATTAAAATTACATGTACGACTAAACTTCAATGTGACAAAAACTAAGCACTTTTGTACAAAATTACTATATTTTCATTAATTTTTCGCACTGTCCGGTAGGGCGCATCTAGTCAAAGCCAACTCGCAAGCGAAAAAATCATTCCATGATTAATACGGTATATTTATTTTCTTTTAAATATCGATGGTGTTTTGGTATGTAGCGGTACACTAATAAACTTTTGTACATTAAAAAAACCACTGGAAGTAAAAAAAAAAGTTTTTTCGTTAATAATAATATATTCCAAATCGTACTCTAATTTTTAATTATTTCACTTTAAAAGAATTAAATTTTGTTCCAATTAACTCTACACTTTATAAATTTGTAAACATATCACTGAATAAAATAGTGAATATACGCTCAATTGTAAAATTTAATTTAACGTCACTCTGTTCACTGGCGACAATTGTTTGTTGGTCGATTAAAAAGTGAAAATCACTTCTTTATGAATAACAGTAAATTTTCTATTATTTCGTATTTAAACTGTTCTTTTATTGCCGATGCATATAGACTCTACCAGTAATCTGCATCTCGTCGTCTTCTTACATCCACCATCGACAAGCTTGTATTGTAGTCTGTTACATCGAAGGCTATTATCAACGTACACCTGCTTATTATCTGATACACATTACGCATAACCCTTCGCGAGCGATTTTCCCTCTCCCATTAACGATACTGCTGTTCAATACACTTCTGCGCGACCTTTCTCCTTTCTCAGTTGTGTTATTGAGCTGTGCACGCTTATTTCGTTCTGTGTCTTGTCCCGAAGTAGTTTCTTTTTATACATGGTATTGTTTTATACACAATGTGTATACATTATTTATAAATTTATAATTAGTAGTGTTCGCTCGCGGGAGGTATATAAAAAAATAATGGTAAGTTGATAACATGTTCAATAATTAATTCTTTTTTTTTAAATTTCTTTTAGATTGGCTGATACAAGTCGCATTACAGTCTTTACATTGGATTTCATATAAAATATTACACTCACTCCATTTGTCGAATTTGAATTTTCATGATTTAATAATAAACCATTGAGATTATTTTGTCATCAGCGGTGCAATGTTAAAACAGATCATTATTTAAATTTTGTATATAATTCAACAAATTGAACCTCAACCGTCGTTCCCTAAATAATAATAATAAAATACATCAGTTATGTGTCCGTATATCTTTCAGTTATTATATTATAAGTAAAAAGGGACTAATTTTGAGAGACTACCCTCTCTTAGAAATAATCTGATTAGGGACATTTTCAAGCCTAAGATCCCTTAAGTTATAAAAATAATAAAATTAAAAAAAATCGTATTTATACACAGGATGGTAATATCTTCTGTTATCTTATTGAAAAATATTTTTAATGTACTACACTTTTTGATAAAAGAATTCAGCTTTATAATTTAAGTTTTTCGTTAAATGTACGTTTCAGTCAAAAGAAATGTCTTTTTTACTGATTTATTCACACGAATAAACTCCAGTAGCGTAAGGAGCGTTTTTAATTGAAACTTTTATTTTTATACAAAATGATTTTCGTGAACAATTTATTTAATTTTGAACTAATTATATGACGAGATCAACGACAATATATCAAAAACCAACATTTAAGATTCTTAAACATAATATATTTCTACTAATACAAAAATTAATAGTTCCTAACATCTAAAGTAATATATGCACACCACTAGTTGATAAATTAGTTTATTCGTGAATTAAATGCGTCCTTTAAACCGAATTGTAAACACAAATAGATATTTCTTTGATCAGTAAAATATTAAAAAAACAATATAATTATAAAACTATTCTTATGTTTATAATTTAAAATTTTATAGTTAATAATCATTTTAGTTTCAAATGCATTTTTTTAAATCAGATAAATACATATTTTCATTAAAATTCAATTTTACCACCAAATAATGTATTCCCTAACTGATATGATCTTTATTTATTAATAGATCGGAGGTGATACTTGTGGGAATAATTTACCAAACGAATGGATACATATTATGTATATCGAGAAAATATTAATGAAAAACAATGAAATTATCAACAATATGAAGAAAAAATGAATTCGAAGCATTGCAAGTATACCATATTTCGTTGGAGACACTAATGACAATGAAATATATTAACATCTTTGTTTTAGGAACGATTTGCCACTTCACAATTTAAGAATTGTTCCAATTGTCTATAGTTACACATTCTCTATAAATGCAATAAATATAACTGTTTGTTTAAAAACATTTATAGCGAGAAATATAGGTCAAATTCGTGACTACAGTTATTTTAATAGCAATACGAGATAACCCTTTCAAAAAAGCTTGTGAATTTATCGTCACGTTAATAGGATCATGAACATATTTTATTTGAAATGCTTAGCGCATTTTATAAAAAGGCTTCCTCTAATATTTTTTGTGAAAAATGTTTTCCTGAGGAGCTACAAATTATTGAAAATTAGCATGAAATACAAAAAGTCCAGAAAGTGCCAGCTTTGACTCTGCGATTCTCTGATCAGTCAGAGAATCATGCATGTGCTGATAGAGTTGCAAATTTTCTTTTCTTACTAATACTGTATAATTATAATTCACAACGCCATAATTTATTCTGATAAAATTTCTAGTCTGCTGCATTTATCTGACATTGAAAAAAATCTATTGAATTTAGCTTCCGAACAAGATGTAATTTAACAATAGGTTTATGAAGGTTTAATATCTACAGTACTAACGAGCTTTTGATCTAATATTGTAATTAAGTGAATAATATGGCTTGGTTACAATCAATCTTACCATTAAGGGGGAAGGCAGCATTAAGTGAGACTACCTACAATTACACATTTTAATTAATTATATTAATTGTATTTATTTATACATTTAGTACTAAATAGATGCGTATACCTTCAATTTAAGCTTTGTTTCACAGCTCAAAATATATTATTCAACCAATGGATCTGAAAATTGGTACGAATACTCTGTAATATATTCTTTAAAGCTTGAATATCGGATTTTTTTGAGCGAATGGGAAAATTTTTTAAAATCGGAGACTGACTAAATAACTATTTTTCAATTTTTTCTGCTGATCCGATTGATTTTCTACCATTTCATCAATTAAAAAAGTTTCAATGTTTTCCTTAAATCAAAATTATTATAACAGACAACCATTTTTTTTTAAATATTCATACTCATACTTTGAAGAATATTTATACCAATTTTCATCTCAATTGGTCCATTAATTCACTTTGAATCTTACGAGAAACGAGTTTTCAACAACCTACCGTAAGTGGTCAATAAAGGCACTTTGAAATTTGAAACAAAACTGAAATTGAAGAAATTACGTATGTACAACGTCAGTAGTAAATATATATGGAATTAAATTTTATATAGACCACTTAATTGAAAATTGGGTCACACAAGCTCATAATACGGATAGTCAATAGAATATTGTTCGGTATAATTTTAATTCTTCAATATTGGACTAATGACTAAATTAAAAGAATATTATTTATGCTCGTTAAAATTTATTTTAATTTGCCGTAATTTAAACGTAACTACCTACTTTACTGGTTCACGACATTCACTATTCGTACGTCTGAGTCAAATTCGTGTATACCGAGCAGACGAATAGTCATTTCAACATTACAACAGTCATTACTATACAATAGCAAAATAGCTATAAATAACTGTTCGGCATTGCTTCGCAAATTTTATTCATATTTTACCATATCGGGAGCATATATATATAAATCGAAAACCGTAAGTTAAAAAAATTAAAGATGTATATTGATATTAAATATATATAGGAATATTTAACCAAGATATTTTATTTACATAAAAACCTAACTTGTCATCTTTTTATGTCCAATTCAAATTATACACTGCATCAGCCAAATACTTTGACTGTAAATGAATTGTTGAAATTAATTTTTATTAGATTAAAAAATATTTGCATTCAGATTTATATCTTCAAATGCAAAAGTACCTCTTCCGTTATTCTTTCTGATATTCTTCTAAAAGAATAATATCATCAGTAATATACACGCGTAGATTACACTATCAGAATATCTGCTATCCACTACAGTCTGGATATAAATCAAATTTTAATATATATGATAAGAATTACAATTAATTACATTTAAAAACAATTCAGTGTAATTAAAGAAATAAGAAAATTTGTCTGGTATCAATAACGTTGAGACACATATTTGAAGATAACAAAAATACAGTGAAAAAATGATTGGACTAAAAATATCTTTAATCGGCGTACAAATTCTGATGAAGCGATTATCAAGTTATTAATAGAATCGAGTAACGGTTGAAAGACTTTAAAAGTCTTTCAATTGTTTGTTCGATGTGGCAAAATTTTAATATCACATCTCGATTCTCAGGAGAGCAATTGTCTCTAAATTAACGAGGATAATACACTTTTAAGTGAGGCTACCTAAAATTGAAAATTTTAATTAGATATTACTGTATTGTTTATATATTTAATACTGAAATTATAAATACGTACACCTTTAATTTGAATTTTATTTCACATTTCTAAGTCTCTTCGTTGACCTCTTGTGGTAGATCGTTCAAAACTCACTCTCAGATAGATTCAAAGTTAATTAACGCACCAAATGAGCTGATAATTTACATATATATATGAAAATTGTGATGTAATATATTCGTAATCGTAACTTTTCTTAATTGCGTTTAAGAAAAATTCCATGTAATTAAAAAAAAAACAATATCTGTCTTGTACCACTGACGTTGAATCACATAATTAGAGATAACATAAATTAGAGTGTGAGAAAAATGTTAGACTGAGATTAATTTTTAAGAAAAATATACTAGTATTTTTAAAATAATTTTCAATGAATAAATGTGTGTTTTTTAAGTTTATTTATGCACTTCGTGAATCTATAAACCAAATTTTTGTAATATATAAAAAGCAATTTATCCTTAATTTTTTATGACGAAATTGAACTAACCAATATATTTTATTTCAGTTGAGGCTATTCCTTTTTCTTTAACGCCGAATATCTATACAATATGAGGTGAACATTTATCAGGAAAATGTAGCTACGGTGAAGATTATGGGTCAGTCTTTAATCCCATCGTAAAACGAAAATCCAAACTTCGACCTGAGTTAATCCTTTGAATTAAGGACGTAGTAGTCATATACTTTTTAAATATTTATTTACATTTATTTAAGAATAATGTACAATTATTATATTTTTTGTTTAAAAATAATCAATAACAATATTTGAATGTTAAAAATCCATAAATATTTATAATACATACAATCACTCAACTCTGGTAATATTATAAAACGTTCTTAAAATTTATACATTGAAATTAATAATTATCAAAATTATTGCAAAATTTGTGAAATCATTAATGAATTTTTAAAAATTAGAAAAACAATTTGATGACAAAATTTTTTATATGTATTGTATAAAAAATACAAATAGTTTCATTAAAATTTTTTAAATTATATTAGAGGTACGATGCACAAATAAAAATATGTAGACAATATACATAGGAATACAATTATTTACACTACTACAACTAACTGTATTAGGCAAAGTACTCATAAATTTTTTTAAATGCTATACGCAAAACGGCTTAAAACATTTTACCTGCAGAAGACTTAATCCTGGGCTATTTATGGCTAGGTATAGGCAATATAACAACATTTACAGCCGTTGTGGATCTAAAAACGAATTTTTTTAATAATTCACAGCAGATTTATTCTTCACGTTTTGTTGAGAAAAACAATTTTTTCACAGTTTATATATACATTATTCTATGTTATTATTATTAGAAGAGATTAATTTTTTTCATTTCTCGTTAGTCTCAAGATAGATAATATTTATTATTTTATTTTCGAAAATTTTCGTTGTTATGTAAAAATATTAAAAGTTTACTAAAATTTTATGATTCTCTAGTTCAGACCCAATACAAGAAGTAATTTAGATCTTCTGCTGTACAATAATTCACGTTATTGAAATATCATTAAAAACATCGGTATCCAATAGCTAGCGATATAATCAACGAAAACTACAGACAACAGCAACACTTAGATGAGAAAAATCAAACAATATTTACCCAAAACTTTCAAACACTCTGACAACGATGTTGTATATTTTTATGATTATCTAGAAATAATATCCGACGGGACTTATGGAAGTAATTGTTCTTGAACAATTTTCATAATTGCACACTTTTATTTTAAAAAATTTACCGATGAAACGAAAACAATTGTTATCAGAGAATTTTATCGGATTTTTAATTCTCGTTCAATTTTCGCTGTAACAATATATATTTATTTTGCCACGATTTGAAAAATATATCGATCATAAATTTTTTATATCGGCACAGGGAATCTGTTTGTCACCTTAAGTCCCAACTCCCACTACAAGTTATAAAATTTTAGAAAAACTCTTTTCACCGTCGAAATTTTTCTAACCGTCTACTGGTTATATCGAGCGGTTTACCCGTCTAAGCCAGACAGGTAATGTCGTAAAGTTCAAATTTCTAAAATCCGAGTATATTTTTGAGTTGTCCGTTTAGTCTGGAAGCACAGTTCGCATAGTGAAGTTCGACCACGCAGTACGCGATGTGCACAAAATTTTATTATATTCCGGTACAACTTTGGTCCGATATTTATTTGAATAAATTTGAAATTTTATTCGATAAGAAAATGTCGCACGTCAAACGGAAATGGATGGTTGATCCAGTATCCGAAATTCGCGGAAACAAGTTACCCTCCAATAGACAAGTTTTAGGCTGTTTTCTGTATTACCACAGGAATTTGAAGAGAACATTGCGCGAATCATCGAATATAGTATACCAAAAATTAATGCTTTTCTGGGATGCTGCGTGTATCCGAACGAGACTTAAAAAGCACGTGTTGGAACACATTGAAAAGTTCTATATAAAAAAGTATCAAATAGTGTTGTATGGAGTGAAAAAAACGACTATCTATCAAAGATCGAGAGAACAAACGTTTGTCGATAATTTGGACAATTTATTCGACATAGCTCATGCACGGGCCTTGGATGATATGCAAAGTGTCAACGACAAGAAGTTTTTAACTGCTCAAAGAGAAAAGAATCGAGTTGGATATTTGCCGATTTTTATCGATTCGGCTAAAATGAAGGACAGTGAAGAGGACGATTGCGAATTCTAAAATAATTTTTATTATTTATACAAAAAGATTGAAAAATTTCTACAAAATTTTGCGCCGTAAATCATGTATGTGAATTGTTAAAAATAATTGTTTGAAAAAATTTAATAGATTCTAATAATATGTGATTCCGAGTCATCGGAGACGATTGTAATTTTGGTTTTTATTATATTATGTTGTGAACCTGATTGAAATCGCACCTGTTATAAAAAAGTTAAGAATTATTTATTGCAGTAGACAATAAAAATACCGTATGTAATTAAAAAGATATTTAGTTTATATGTAAATAAATATTTAGTCTATTCTGATTTAGAAATATTGCCTTAGAATTGTTATACCAACCTAAAACACATCTGAAAGTAAATACACAACCAAAGAAAGTTTAAAATTAGTATTTTTATTAGTATAGTAAAATTATCAAGAAGAAAATATAAAAAAAATATCAGTACTTTGAGTGTCGTCTAATTTATTCCTGAGTAAGTATTTTACATTATACGTTTATCTCATACATACACTCGTCAACAACATTATCGCAATACAACTTCCAAGATTAATATCTCAGCGAAAAATAACGGAATGGGGTCAAATTCTTTTTAAATTAAAGGAAAAGACTTGTACGTTCAGAAGCATAGATCAGAATTTTCAAAAAACAATCACCTACGCCGAGACGTACTTCGAAACATTATTATTTTTTATCAAGATACATCGTAGAGACTTTAACCATTGATTTAACAGTATTATTTCCTTTTAAAATATATACCCTCATTTGCATTTCTTTTACCGCTACATTTCGATTAGCAATAAAATATGAACGTTTCGAAAGTAGACCCATTGAAATAAGATTCTATAGCTCCTATGTTTCGTAAGTATAAATTTCGTACACTATTTTATTTTTTTAATTCACTGGTTACCGAATCGAATTTTTGAATTAACTGTTGGTTGAAATATTAAGCCCTTTTTTAATTGGCTGGTTTCTGCATCCTTTTTCTGAATCAGTGGGGGTTTTCCTCCAAGGCATCGAAATAATACAGTTTCTTACAGACATTACTGATAAGCTTCTGCTCTAGTCTGTTGTTGCGTTTGTAATGAATATTTTACTCATCTCAACTCTACCTGCTTATTACGAATATCCCATCTACGCCTTCCCCTTTCTCTTTGTCGATCAGTTTATCGCTGTGTTCGTTCAGTATTGCGGAAAGAATTCGGAAGAACAGTGACCAGTGTCGATAAACATTTATTCTGTCGCTTTTGAAGGAACAATGAATTTGTCTACCAGTAAAATGTAAAAAGAAATATAATTTGGACAATTGTCTCATCAAAAATCCCAATTGATCGATCATTCAAACGATAAATTTTGACAACTAAGAGCGAGAAAAATACGTTAATCGAATTATTTGAATTTTTAATGATGGAAACTCGCTATTTGGTGTGTGTTCTATAATTGTAGCTGTCAGAATGGTGCTGCTATGAAAATAGTGAATATTCACTGTGAATTTTACTCAATTAATGAAAAAGTGAAAAACTAAATAAAAATGGTGGATTAAGAATAGTACTGATTACTAGTGAATTGTTAATAATAATAATAATAATAAACATTTTTTTTAATAAACATGAATTAAAAAAAAAATGAAAATTAAGAAAACGAAAATAAATATATTTCATGCCCTTCAATTCAACGCTTTATATTATACACACATATTTACACAATTGATTTATTGAGTTTATAACAATAATAGGAAACAATTTTATCAAAAGTATATATGCTAATATAAACTTAGTTTATAACCTTTATATAACCCATTTAAATTATAATACGCGTCGGCAAAATATTTCCAATATTTATAATATTTAATTTAGTTATTTGAATTTCAAAGGGGTCTTGCCTCCTTAAAAAAGACTACAATAGTCGACTATCAGGAAAAATTTCAGAATATTTATTTTTTTTCCGTAGTTGTTAACATCATGTAATAAGAAAACGATGTTCTGATGATCTGAAAAATATATTAACGTAATTATTTAGAGACGGTAACAATTTTCCACCAGAAATTTTAAAGAATTTTTTTTATTTACGGATGTAAGTTGTTGGTGTCCAATAGGAAAAAATCCATATGCCGTACAATAAAATGGCTTTTGAGCTCTTATGATTATAAATTGTAAATAAAACCTTAGTTTGTAATCTTTAGCTGTCCAATTTAAATTGTACACCGCGTCAGCCAAGGATCTAGTCTTTTTTCAAAAGTATGAAATTCGTCATATTTATATTGTTAGATACGACTTAACAATTATAATTAAATACAATTTTACTTCTCCGGTCAATTTTTCTGCGAAAACACAAAAAAAAAATATCTGAAAAATCGTCATCAAGAATATGGTCGCATAGATTCCTCCATCAAAGTAAGATTTCTTTAAAATGATCTGAAAATAATCACACGATTAACAACACGTTCAACGATACAATTAAAATAACGGTTTACTAAGATTTTTTTCAAGCAATACTTCTCTGCTGCCAATGGTGTTAACACACAGATTTAAAGATGACAAAAATACAGTGAAAAATATAATTGGACTAAAAATTTCTTCGATAAGTGCACAGATCCTAATGGAATTTAACGAATTTGTTAATAAACTTCAATGATCGTTCGTTGCATGAAATTATCGATTTTTATTATTGCATACCTTAAAAGTTCACGATGCCTTCGTACTAAAGTTAATAAAGTTTGTTTATCATTTGAATCGTTGCTGTTGAATATTTGTACTATGTCACGTTTCAGTACCTGAATAGAGAAAATTAAAAAGTGTCTTGACACTAGATGTACTAGGAAAAAATTCGTAGATATTCTTTAAACGAATCTAAATTAATTTTTGTTAAGCTTTCATTCAATTTCCGTGCGAAACGGCCATTTTGGGTGTAGATGGAATGGCCATCTTGAATTTTGAAATTGCATGGTAAAATTATGTAACTCATTATGCCTTTCTTCGATTCAATTTTGTAAATTTTGAGGAATTTTGAAACCGAAAAGCAATCAACTACATCATGTTCACTTGGGAATATTTTTCTGTTTCATTATTTTCTAGTTTATTTTTATCATTTTGGAAAACTTTCTAACACAATACATCATCGTTCAATAAAATTTCACAAAATACCTTGAACTGTATGCACACATGAGTTGTTACTTGAGCAAATAATGTGTCACTGGCAGCCCAGAAAGTAACACTCATAACCAGGAGTAATTCTTCGAAAAGTGCCAGTATTGCGAATGTAGGTATATTCGTCACTTCAAAAGGATATTTTACTAGTAATATCATACGGGGCAAATCATACGTTTTATTGGTTATTACATGATCTTGATATTGCATAAATAGGTGTCTAAAAATTTAATAAAATTCAATCACCTATAGGTCTAAATACTTCAATATATTTTGGTATTTAAATTAAAAATTATATTAAAATATTCATGGCTCCAATTCCCTTTATTATCCGTTACTTCTGTATTTTAGAAAATAGTAAGTAATATATGAAAATAAGATTCTTCAGTTTTGATTAAAATGACTTAACAAACGGGACTATAAAAAATTATTTGCATGTGATAACTACATTATCGTTTGTATTTTTAAAGCATTTAAATATTTTGTGGAATATGAATTATAAATGATAAATTATTCCCAAATATTCACTGTTCCCTGCAATGACATATAGTGTAAATACATTACGATGCACAAAGTGCAATCATTAAATTACAGAAAACTGTTTAAATTAAAAACCTAAATTATCATCCAAAAAATGAAAAAATTCCAGACCTTCAGGATTTAAAAAAATTTTAAACGACCTTTTTCTACTATAAAAAATCTACTCTAAGTATGTGAATGACTATTCCCACTATTAATTTCAATCGACCACGGGAGATCTAACGTTTTTCTCAATTCTTCATTTTGATTTAAAAAACAATTAATTAATATTAAAAAAATTTAATATATATTAGACTTTTACTCACACTGCTGGTGGCAATACGTAAGACACGAGACAACAAAAATTGGCAGTAACGTAACATTTGCAAAAAGTCAACGTTTGATCGGCAGTTTTACATACCGATTCTGCGATCTCTTTATCGGCTGGATATTCTTCCCATAAATTACGTATCGTATATAGTATAATTTGCACTTTATCTATAGCTACTGCTAACATATATCCCTAAATTTATAAATATACCACACCACTAAATTTAAATCAAAAGTCCAGTCTGCATTTCAATATTTATCACAGATTCCATACACATATATACCTTAACAAAAGATTGAACATTGGAAATCAGTTGACAAAAAATTTTCGCCATCAAAGATGTATTCCGTAATCGTGCAGCTTCAGTCAGAAAATTAATTTCAAATATAAAACAAATAAATCCTAATACATTCATGATATACGTCGGTATCTTGTTAGCGAAAGTACCGACGGTTTCGGTCATACTACATTTCAATCCACAGAATGACAACAATTTTAAATTTAAATGGAAATAATGTGTAACGTCGACTGATCTTCTTTTCTTCATCTCTTTTTAAAAATGAATTTGCTAATTTCACTAAAATCGACGTTATTCATTTGATATAACTTGCCTTTATGATAAACATACGTATATGTATAGGTATACATATATGTAGAGTCTATCAGTAATCGGCATATCGTCGTCTTCTTCCATCTGCTATCGACGAACTTCTATGCAAGTTCATATTTTCATTACGAGTAACCCTATCACAAGTAATTTTCCCTCTCCCCTTACCGATCAATTCGATACACTTATGCGCGCACCTTTTGTCGCGTCTTGCGATGTTATTGAAAAAAACGGACAAAGAAGCAGTGCTGCATTTTTTATAATATTATGTATTATTTAATACGTTTATGAAGGATTTATATCGGATGAAATATTTGTCTATTGTGTAAATATTTTCAATATATTTTAAAGTTGTTGTAATAATAATGTTTAGTGATTTGCGACGATTTTGAAAAGAATAGAATACGAAGCTATGATCTGCTTTTATGGATAATAATATTATTGTTATTGTAAAAAAATTTAATTTTAAAATATATTTATATGGCGTCTATTTTAAAGATTCTAACTATAAATACAAGGATTTTAAAACTTACAAAAAATATATGTATTATTACAAACTAAAATTTGGTTGTCGAGCGACGATATTTAAAGGAACAGTAAACGAAACTATGGTTTATTTCCATGAGATTTTTATTAATATTATTAACAGTAAAGTACTTTTAACATAAGTTAAAAAATCTAAATGTTTTCAGTTTTTTAATTATTTTACGTTATATCAATATTTACGCGCTTTGGGTGTTGTAAACGCATTTGCTAGTTTGAAACAGTTTGAACATAATTTTATTTTCTTATCTAGTTAATTATAATAATTTCAGGTTCCAAATTCGTCAGGGACAATGTTTAATTCAACTAGAACAGAAAAATCCACTGTCAAAGCTGTGCCAAATATTCGTTCTCTCAAACTAGGTAATCTTTACAAATAACGCCTTTTCTATCATTTTCATAAATAATTTTTAAATTTCTTTACCGAACACTATGAAAATAATAAAATTTATATATATATATATATATATAAAAGGTACCTGACATATATATAACAATCTACTTCTAACTATTTATTCTAATTATAACTGTACAACTGATACACGCAACACTTGTCCACCCAAGATAAGCTTCCACGATATTATATCCTATAAATAACGATTGTGCCATACGAATATTTTCCTATCCCTTTATTAATGCTGCATTTCTTCCCAAACTAATAATATATACCGCATAACTCATTGGACCATTATTTATTCATAGATACGAAATGATACTTGGGCTCGTACTTTCACCGAAGGGTTGGATATTTTTTGCACCCAGCGATGCGTTTTGATTGCCGTGTAACGACGCTATCAAGAGATTATGCAGCTGCAGTACAGTAAATATAGTAGTCGTCGTTCGAAGTTCCGATAACAGTGAGATATAATGAAAATTTTATTGTTTCAGAGACAATTTGAGGTGAAAAATGAAAAAATGTTTTCATTCAAAATGGTTTCGTTGTGGATTTAAAAAATGTTGCTATTAGCTATGGATACATGTATATGTATGCGGGTCACTCTTTGACAGATCGAACGGACAAACGTTTTTTCTTCTTTAAAATATATTTAATCTTTTGTTTGATATTGCATCTACCTTGATAAATTTTTTTAGTTTTTTTTTTGCAAAAAATTCTAATTTAGGGTTGCATTTCGCACTAAAACATAAAATATTGTATAAAATTATATTAATTATATTTATAAATATATAAATATAATTTGACATATTTACTAATTAATAGATATGTGGATATAACGAGTAATTCATATAATAACATTTATATAAAACTTAAATTCTCATCTTCTGATGTGCTATTCAAATTATACACTGCATTATTAAAGGCCTTGTTTGTATAAGAATGGTAGAAATTCATTTTTTTAATAAAAAATTTTAACATTCACACGACTATCTTTCAATGTAAAAGTATCTCTTCCATTATTCTTTCTGCAAAATGTTAAAAATAATATCTAAAACATTACCATCAGTAATATACACTATCAGAATATCTCCTATCTACTACAATCTGGATGTAAATAAAATATATTGGATTGCAACTAAGAATTTTTAATGTATTCTTAATTGCAATTTAAAAAAAAAGAAGCAAAGAAAAGCTGTCTGATGCAAATGACGTTAAAACATATATTTAATGATAAGACAAATACAGTGAAAATAAATGATTGGACTAAAAATATCTTCAATCAACGTAAATATTCTGATGAAACGATAATCAATTTATTTATAGAATCAAGTAAGGATTTATAATATGCCGATAACCATTTAAATATCTAAAAAGTCTTTTCTAATCGTTCGCCCCTTCGCAATTGAACAAATTCATTTTATCACATTTTTTTACCTTTATAATAATTCAAATTTAATTATATCAACCAATATTAAATTGCAGATAGACACGAGACGTTACAATGAAAGTTAATACTTTCTTTTGTTCAAATGGACAATCGCGTCTAAATTATTACAATTTATTAAAAAATTATTACATTTTGCGAAATTATAATTTCTCAACTTCTCAAGATAGCAATTGGCTCTAAATAAATGGGGGTAAGACACCGTGAGGTAAGGAAGGCTAGCTAAAAATAAAAATCTTAATTAGTTATTTTAATTGCATTATTTATACAGTTAATATTGAAATTGTAAATACGTACACCTTTAAATTGAATTTCGTTTCTCATCTCTAAGTCACTTCGTTGACCTCATATGGTAAGTTCTTGAAAACTCACTCTCCGTACGATTCAAACTAGACCAATTAAGCTGAAAATTGACATATGCATATAACTGTGACTAATTTTTATATAACCAGTATTTTTGCTACATTATAACGCAGTTATCCATCCACCCATCAGTATCCAAAATTCACGGGAAAAAATTACCCACCAATAGATAAGTTTTGAGCTGTTTTCTCTATTACCACAAGAATCTGAAGAAAACATTGCGCGAATCATCAATTCTATTTAAAATTAGTTTATTTTGTTTGCAATAATTAATAATTGTTTCGCGTTAATGAATTATGATGTATGATGGATACATTTTAAAGTATAATTAATTCCTATAATAAAAAAATTAATTTAAAAGTTCACGATGCCTTCGTACTAAGGTTAATAAAGTTTGTTTATCATTGGCATCGTTGCTGTTGAATATTTGTACTATGTCACGTTTCAGTACCTGAATGGAGAAAGTTAAAAAGTGTCATTTAACATTAGATGTACCAGTTGTTTCAGTGGGTAAGACACCTTTAAGTGCGGCTACCCTAAAATTATTTGTTTTATTATTTTATTAATTATATACTTTATATACTTTATACCGAAGTTTTAAGGGTCTTAGATACGAAAAACCCAATCGTCTGTAGCATTTTCACTCGAGAACAAATGGATTATGGTGTCTTACACTTTGAAATATAACTTCCCACTGCTTCAATATTTTATATGTTTATGATTTTACTTGAACTATGACGTATTGTATTAGAAAATTGTGCATTAAAATATAAGATTAAATAAGAAGATACCTTGAACTGTAAGCAAATGTGAGTTGTTGCTTGTGCAAATAAAGTGTCACTGGCAGCCCAAAATGTGATACACACAACCAAGATTATTTCTTCCAGACATGTCAGTATTGCGAATGTAGGTATATTCGTCACATTGAATGGATATTTTGATAGTAATATCATACGCGATAAGTCATACGTATTATTGGTTAGTACACGATCTTGATATTGCATAAATAGTTCTCTAAAAATTTAATAAAATTCAATGCCAATAATTTCCAATACTTCACTATATTTTGGTATTTAAACTAAAAATAATAAATTATCGCAGAAAAAATGAGAAAATTCCAAATCTTCAATTAATTAATATCACAATTTCTTAACGTAATCTTAATAATAAACATTTATCGCTGTATTAAAAAGTTTAACTTCACATTAGATTTTTACTTACATTGCTGGAGGCAATACATAAGACACAAGACAACAAAAATTTGCCGTAACGTAATATTTGCAAAAAGTCAACGTTTGATCGGCTGCTTTACATACCGATTCTGCGATCTGTTTATCGGCTGGATATGTTTTCCATAAACTACGTATCTTGTGAAGTACAATCTGCACTTTATTTATAGTTACTGCTAACATAAATCCCTGAATTTATAAATATACCACACCACTAAATTCAATTCAAAAGTCCTGTCTGCAATTCAATATTTATCTCAGATTATATATGTATATACACATATGTACCTTAACAGAACATTGAACATTGGAAAAAAGTTGACAGAAAATTTTCGCCATTAAAGATACGTTCCGTAGTCGCACTGCTTCGGTGACGATATTAATTTGTATCATAAAACAAATAAATCCGAATACATTTATGATATACGTCGGTATCTTGTTAGCGAATGTACCGACGGTTTCGGTCATACTACAATTCAATCCACAGAATGACATCAATTTTATATTTAAATGGAAGTAATGTATTACGTCGACTGATCTTCTGTTTTTCATCTCTGTTTAAAAAGAAATTTGGTAATTTCACTAAAATCGACGTTATTCATTTGATATAACTACCCTCTATGACAAACACCCACATATATAGGTATTACGTATTACTGTACCAGTAATCGGCATATCGTCGTCTTCTTATATCACCTATCGACGAGCTTCTACGCTAGTTCATATTTTCTTTTCGCAAAGTGCACGTACTTATCTCGAAATGCATATTACGAGTAACCCATTATAACGAGTAATTTTCCCTCCCCTATTACCGATCAATTCGATATACTTATGCGAGCACTTTTTTGCGATATTATTGAAAAAAAAACAACGAAGATGTTAATAATCTTTTTTATAACATTTTTTTATAACACAATGGTTGTATATTAATATAAGAGGTTATTTGCTACAATTTTGAAAATAACAGAGTATTCGAAACGGTGATATATGTTGAAAAAGTGAACTTTTAAATTATATTCGTATGACGTGTATTTTAAATATTCTAACTAAATACAAGGATCATAATACTTGCGAAAAATATTTTAATTCTTGTAAATTAAATATCAGCGACGATAGTGAAAGGAACAGTAAACTAATCGGTGGTCTATTCTTGTAAATAATACGAAATAATGAAAATCTTAAGTGTTTTTCGTTAATCATTACTCGTTATATCAAAATTTAAGCGCTTTAGATTTTACAAATGAATTGCTAGTTTAAAACAGTACAATATCCAAATATGTATAATAATTATTCATTTAAAATAAAAGATAGAAAAATAATAATAATTTAATTTTATAATAATTCTACGCTTACGAACAAAATCACCACATTAAAAACTGAAATTAAAAAAAAATTAAACAACAAAATGTTTAAATTTTAACTTTTACTACATTTAATAAAGAAAATAAAGATAAATCTAATAAATAATAATAATTTCAGGTTCTAAACTCGCCAGGAAAAATGCCTAATTGGAGTCGAACAGAATAATCGCCTTTCAAAGCCGAATATTGCCGAATATTTATTCCTGTAAGCTAATAACCTTCACAGATAAACCCATTTCAATCATTTTCCTAAATAATTCCTTTAATTCCTACACCAAACACTTCGAAATTAATAAAAAATATATCATTCACTACAAATATCCCTGGCAAATATAATTAGAATAATTATAAATATATACAATAGTTACAAGTGGATTATTATAACTGCACAACCGACGACACTTGACACGTGTCAACTTAAGATAAGCTTCAACGATATTATATCCTATAAATAACGATTGTGCCATACGAATATTTTCCTATCCCTTTATTAATGCTACATTTTTTCCCAAACTAATAATATATACACCATAATTCATTGGACCATTATTTATTCATAGATACGAAATGATACTTGTGCTCGTACATTCACCGAAGGGTTGGATATTTTTTGCGCCCAGCGATGCGTTTTGATTGCCGTGTAACGACGCTATCAAGAGATTATGCAGCTGCAGTACAGTAAATATAGTAGTCGTCGTTCGAAGCTCCGATAACAGTGAGATATAATGAAAATTTTATTGTTTCAGGGACAATTTGACGTGGAAAAATGCGAGTGAGTTACTTTGAAGTCGCGCTATGATGATTCATTGTGGATGAAAAAAATGTTGCTATTAGCTGTGGATACGTCTACTCCGGTATATATGTATATGGGTGATTCTTTGGAAGATCGAACGAACCAACGTTTTTACTTCTTTAAAATATTTTCATTCTTTTGTTTGGTATTGTATGTACTTTCATGAATATTCTTAAATTTTTTTAATGGAGATTCTCTAAGTTACAGTATGTCAAAGTTGGCATTCTATGTCTATTATCAAAGAATTTTAACTCAGGATTGAATTGCTCACTAAAAACACAAAATACTTTTAAAACTGTAGATGTGTATCATAATAATCTTTAAAGTCATCTAAGTGTTCAGGTTAAATTTTAAAAAGGTTCGATCTGGAGTTTTGACATAAAAAATTCATAAAGACGCCTTGTATCACTACAAAAGTATCTATAAAGATTTCAACTTGGTAATGAAGCTCAATTTTTAAATAGAAATAAAGTTATCTGTCAATTTCTCTAATATTAATATTAAAATGTCTATTTCTATCACAAGTAATGGCTTTATATTGATTTTAACTAAATCAATGAACAGTATTTTCGTTGACACTTACAAGGTAGTCCAGGTTGACGCGAAACTAAAGGAATTAGTCACTAAATTATTTCATAATAATTACATCAATGTCTTTTGTTGAAGGTCGTGCGAGTCTTCAAATTCGCCAGAAAAGTGTCAACAAAGGTTGACTCAACTCATGAACCAAGTTCCATCTATGACAGATTAATTAGTTAAAATTTTGTTTCTAGATTTCTTAACTGTTTTTTGGAACTATATATACCTTTGTGAATTTTTTTTAATTTTCATAAAATCCTAACTTGTCAGGGAAGCATTCCTCTCTAAAAACACAAAAGATACGTTTTTTCGAAAATAAGTTAAACTTTACAAATAAAATATTTTCAGACCTATAGATATAGGTCATAGGGAACTCCGAAGTGATCGAAATCTTCAAATTTAGTTTTGAGCACGTAATTATGATTTAGAAAAAAATATTTAATTTTCGTTCTTTCGTAGATCATCAGAGAGCTGAAATCTCATTTAAATTTTAAATAAAATACAATAAAAATATTACTTCTTCATTTATAAAATATAATCTAAATCAAATTGAAATGCCGGAGTGAAAAAATTGTAGAAAATAATTTTTCTTTCAGTTTGTTACTACTGGAAATGGGTATATTGAATAGAAGAGCTTGGAATATTTCAAAGAATGTTCAATTAAAGAATGTATTTATTATTAAGACACACCTGAACCCCAGAAAGATCAGTCAAAAACTAAGGACTAGAAGGAAAATTCTAAAGTTATAAATACATTGGAATTCATTTTCTAAATAATAAACAATGATTCTTTTTGTACTATAAGAACGCGCCTACTCCAGATGTTCAAGATCTCCATAAACACAACCTGAAACGTCCACAATCGTAAAGTAGGTATACATAGGTATATCTGTTCAAGATTTAGTTTTTGAAGGAACAATAACTAGTTATTCCAACTGTTAAACAAACAAATTAAAAAAATAAATTTAATTATTTCAATATTAATTTAATTTAATATTCAAATAAAGTAATTAAAATAACTGATATTCTTTAAAAAAATTATACTTCTATCACTATTACGAATTAATATACTAAATATTACACTATAACCTATTTGTAAAATTATATTAAAAAAAGTAAAAAAATAAGGTAATATAAGAAAATCAACTACCTAGTAGTAAATATTCGCTATTTCCGTATTAAAAAATAATTAAAATAATTATTAATATTAAAGAAAAATTACTCTGCTATTAGCTTTGCCAAATATTATACATATATTACACTATAATCATATAATATATGATAATACCAAATATTATGTATACCATATTTGTAAAATAGTATTAAAAATAAATGTAAAAAGAAATCAGTAGTAAATATTCACTATTTCCTATGTATAAGGCAATCAAAATAATAATTGTTATTCTTTAAAACAAATTACACTTCTCCTACTAATCATTGTAATTCAAACATAATAACGCGTACAATTTTATCTCAATATCCCGATTCAAAGGTCATGATTCATCGCCAAAAAATACACATATATGCAATATAAACATTACACACACGCGCTGCTAAAATAAAAATTCCAACAAAATCAACGAAAGATAAAAAATTCCACGTCAATTATCGCAATAATAACTCGGATAGTCACAACCCAAATAACAGTAGACGTCGTTATTTCATCAAGAAATATAAATTATACACAGCCGAAAAAGAGTAGCTTCGCGCGTATACGTGACATCATCGCGTTCGCGGCAAAGGCAGCGCTAGTAGTAACTCGGAGTGGGAAAACCCGAAGAGTCTCGCGCCATCGCGTCGCTCGATTTAACTATACTTCAGTTCTCACTCGAAGCTCGAAGCGAACGTACGAACGTCTAAAAAATTTTGTTCTTCTCTCTCGTGAAATTCACCTTGTAGTGTAGTGTTACGAATATTAAATCGTTTATTTTCCTTCAGGTAAGGATTGTACCGACGTTTCTTTGACTAATTTTTTTTTTTCTGTTGAATTTGTTTTTTTTCCCCTAATACTCATGACTAATCCAAACGACGAGACGATTTTTTTTTCATTCGTTTGTATGCCCAAGTACAAGCGAACCCGGAATAGCTTTTTGGGCGTGTGGTGTCCTTCAAGTCCCTCGCGTGAATATATATATACGTATATATATATATATATATATATATGTGTGTGTGTGTGTGTGTGTTTGTTTGTGAAACCGGTTTTAATTTTTTATTTAACCGGGAAATTCTTTGGTTTGTATAAATATATAAGTATATATACTGCGATTTTCATATAATAATGTGTAATTCATTGAGAATCGAAGTGTGAATATAGTATATGCACACGACGTGTATATATATATATATATAGGTATATAGTATAGACCGAAAGTGAACGAACAAAGGTATTCGAAACATCTGCCGAGAAATACGTAGTACGTACCTTTTGTATTGCGAAGTTTTGTTTGGAATTGGTGAAGAAAAACCGATCGCGTGATTCACTACGAATTTTTCATATTTAAGTACAAGCGTAGCGTCTTATCCACTCGGTGATTATTCTAGAAAAAAGGCTCGGATGAGTAATATAATATTGAATATTTAAAAAATTACTCGATAAGTGAATATTTCTGATTATAAGAGCAAAAGCAACGTTTAAAATTCGATAACATTGTACAGACGTGTAAAATATGAAATTGTTTCTACAGGAAATCAATATTGACTCGTATCGATCGGTTTATATCTCTATAGCTTTGAGTGTGTAGATAATTCAACGGGGATTATGATTTTTTCAATTTTTTTTGCACTTCGACTAAATCAACGAATAAATAAACATCGCCCTCACGCTTACAAATACAAATCGGTAATCCTCATATAGGTACATGTATATGTGTGTCTGTAATCTGTATGTGTCTATGTATATAGGTATACGTATACCTGCATGCGTGCGTGTGTGTGTGTGTGTGCGTGTGTCGGGGGAATACCCGATTTATATTTTGTACACACATACCGGGTGTCCACGATAAAATACTCGATGCGGCTAGTAAGGTTAGAAAAAATTGCTTAACTCGTAACGAGGATCGAGACTTAAGGAAACAATCAAATCTCTTGCCAGTATAAAAAATCTGTTAGGAATATAGTATTAAAATCATCGCAAAATAGATATTTAAAATCTACGAAAAATTACAACAAAATTTGAATGAGGAAAATCGGATAAAATTTACGTATATTTAACGAAAATTCTGATAATTGGTAACAAATGCGGCCCGATTCCTACCATTCAAATTTTCATTTGACAACTAACATTTTTTCGTATCGAGTCTTTTACCGTGGATACACACGGTATATAAGTCGGCGCTTTCTTTCGTCCGTTGAATTCAATAGTAAACAAAAGTACGCAACCTCGTCACAGTTTTTTTAGACGAAACCTTACATCCTATGGGAAGAAAATGGAAATTTGAATATAATTAAAAGTTTGGTTTATATTCTGTGCGCAGTTATGTGTAACATATTTTTTGTTTTCGTTCACGTTTGTTACAAAAAAAAATGAATGTCAGTGAACATGTGGAGCCGAATTCGATTAAAAATCAAGGTCGCGTGATAACACACGCCTATTATAACCGAGTAATCAACGAACCGTAAATGTTTAATTGACGATTTTTATTGATTTCAATGATTATTTCACAAACAATTGAAATTTAGGTATTAACATTGACATTGAAATACTTAAAATTTATACAATTTCAATGTAATTATGCGATATAAATAAACCATCATGTGATGCTTGCACGCACACTTAATTATCTTATTTACTCGATGAAAAAAAGTTTCATAACTTTGCGAAATTGATTGATTAGAAAATTGCTATTATAAAAGATTAATTTGTAACAATATTTTTACATTGAATCTAAAATCATTACCATTTGTATGATCTTAAATTTTATTGAAAAATAATATGTAATTATTTACTTAATTCAGAATATTTCTTTAAATTCTCTATTAAGTAATTCGAAATCATAGAATTTTTTTTTATTTATAACAATTTTTTTTAACAAACAGATATTTGCATAAATATTAATTATACAGACTCAATTACCTATAAACACATTTGCAATACCTTTCTTAACTAAAACACAGGAAGATAAAAAAATACAAAAATTTCTAAATACTAATATTTAGAAATTTATCTCGATGAATCATGAATAAAATAATATGTTATCCGAAAACTGTAATATAAACAATTCGATTGATAAAAACACACAAAAAATTATATTAAAAATATCAATAAAAAAGTATTGTAGCGAAAAAATGTAATATCCTGCAATAATGAGTAGATTAGTCAGAAATACACAAAAAAAATTGTACATATCGAATGAAAAAAAAAAAAACTAAACAAGAATCACACAGGAAAAAATGCTGTCAAATTGAACAATCGAGATAGAACTTCCGGAATAGAACGAGTTGCATCAGCCTATACGCGTAAACGTGTATATACTGTACACGTCATTACCTCCGCGCCATAAACCTCGTTCACTTCAACAGCGTCATCCAGGTTCAACGAATCACTTTTCGCTCCAGCGATTTTCCAACGCGACCGACTTCCACGGTGCGTCAGTCGGCTAATTTCCGGCGGATAGCCGGTATGCGCACCGTTAGCGCATTGTATAATGATATTCACTCGTCTTTCTTCTAGAAAAAGAATTTTTTTTTTCTAAAATAAGAACGACGAAAAATCAAACGACCTTGTTTCGAGACGCAAATGCTTCTTATCAATTTCTCGGCGTCTATGTAGGTAATGAATAAAATGCGTTTTTTTGCTTGATTTGTTATCTCTCGTCGAACGGTAATGATTCTGGGTATTTCCAGACCGAAATTAGAATTCATTATTTTTATTAATTTTGTGTTACGTTACGTGAGCAAATACCGCAGAGGAAAAATAATTACCGTTGGTGGGTCAGCATTCAAATGATTTACGTGCTAGAACTAAAATTAAGAATATTTTATTTATTTATTTATTTATTTTTTTCTTTTTTAATTTTCTAAACAGAAACGGTTCTGTTCACTGTCTAACTTATTATTCTTAATGAATAAATACGAGTTAAAAGGAAGATAAACAGGTGGAGTCGATGAACCTATGAAATACATACGTATTTTCGAACTTTCATCCGAATGTTTACACGTATCTCTGACTTTTTCTCTTATCGCTTCTGCATACCTGCAGTGTACACGACCAACGACACGTAGAGCCGTTTACAGACCTACAGACATCTATATATATATATTCGCAATATACATGTATATAGGTATACCGGTCGAGTAGATTTACTGAATTGTCAAGCGGAGGAGGTAACAGCGCCATATTGGGTCGCGTTGAGAATAAGCGCAAAACATCGCATAGCAAGATATATTTTTTTTAATGGCCAGTGTGAGATTACAAAGAAATACGTAGTATCTTATCGAAAATCTTGTATTTGACCTAGAAATAATCAGTGTTGCAATAAGGCGATTTTCGCGGTTTAGACGTGCGACGGATGTACAAGTGATAGAAAAAAAAATTTTTTTTTTAACCTTTTTAATACAAAGTGAGTCGAATAAAGATAAGACACTGAAATAAGAAAAATTATTGCAGATAACATCGAGAAAATGAACAAACAAGGTCCTCCTCCTCCCGCGGGATTTATGCCGCCACCATCTTACACCGATGGGCTACCATATGCAGGTGTGCGTTTTATCAGTAACTATGATAAAGAACATTTTTCGCGAGTCACATATAGATAGCGATAATCAAATATTGCACAACTTTTAGTCTCACACTCGAGTAGTTTTTTTTTTAGTCGATTCGATACTATTACGTGACGCACAGTGGTGTACGCGTAAAACAAAGAACATTATTCTTTCGTAAATATCCATGTTTGTGAACGGGCCTAAATGAGCTATACTTACGAATTTTACGAGGTTTTCATAACGAACCACAGAAGGATACGGGTTGTACAGTCAGACGAACAAAAACCCTTCTTACACTGAACTCGTTGTACTAATTTTGTTAACCTCGTTTCTGAAGCTGCACTAACAGATGCTTATTTTAATTGATATATAATATTATCTTTTTGGTAACGTATTTTTTAACCTTCGGTGAGAATATCTTTTTTTTCATTACAGCTTGTTGTTAATCAGAATAAATAATTAACATCACTTCCGCATGCGTCGACTTTTCATTTTATATTCACTTCGCGTGTGTAACCAAACTTCGTCTTACACAACGTTGCTGTAAATTGTCGCGAAAAAAATGCTTTATCGCTATCCTCGAGTGTCTCGTAAAAAAACGCTGTAGCTCGTTTCTTTATACATTGCATGTTACGTACAGTTGAGATGTTTTTTTTAGCTATTGCTAAAAAGACCGTAATTGTGACTAACTCATTTGGGTTGGATTCATTTTTACGAAATATTTACGAATATTTTTTTTAACAATAGGAGGATCCCCAAACGTCGTCGTCATGCACGCTCCGCAACTTGGACCTGATCCCCAAACTATGACCTGCCCGTACTGTGCGGCAACTGTGACTACTAATATTGAAACCAGTCCATCTATGAAGACGCATCTCATGGCTCTTTTGCTTTGCCTTTTCGCGTGAGTTGATAAAAGAATTTAATTAACTTTGGTTTTTGTTGTTACACTCAAAGACACGGAATCCTTTTGATGAGAAAAGAAAATCAGTGTTAGTTACTAAGAATAAGCTTGAATGAGAATCATTTGAATAGATTGTGTTCCTTTCTTGCAAACTTTTGGCTTTATCCGCTAGGCGCGTTTAGTCAAATTAACCTATGAGTGGTAACGTTTTTCGTTTTTATAAGGTTTAAACTCAGTTGTATTCTAATGTAACTTAATAAAATAATTTAAAGCCACAAAACACCTTTAACTGAGGGTATCAAAAATTATAAATTTTAATTAGTTAACAACATTTGATGTCGAAATTGCCGCCACCAATACTCGTTAATACCACCATAAAGTATAAATATGGAGATTTTTTTAATAACTAGAAAAATTAGTAAAAATAAAAAACTAACTCTATAACATTTTTTCAATAATCTCGATACATTTCATCACTTTAAATTGTGTCTGTTCATTCGATTGGAAATCCGTACATTCAATCTTTAAAGAACGTATCAAATGAGTATTTACTCCAATTTCCAGATCAATTGAATAAGGAGAGTAAGTTGACAATAGCTACTACTATAAGTGGTCATGGAGGAGTTAACTCTGAAGTGTCCTCTGGTTTGCAAAATTGAATTAACACATTTTCGATGAAAAATATCCGTAAATACAACATAAACCATTTAAAAATCCGACTATTCCAGTCGCTTCCAACATTGTACTGAACTAACTGTACTAATTTAAAAAAATCATAACTCCAAGTTATTAACGCAATTAAATTTTAATTTCCGTAGCTGCTGGCCTTGTGCACCTTGCGTCTACTGCGTGGACAGCTGTATGATAAAGAAACACTACTGTCCGTCTTGTCACAAATTCCTCGGAGCCTACGACAACTAAAAAATCCTATATGTATTATATACAATCAGCAACAAAAGGAACGACTGTCACCACGTGTGTCTTCTCTAAAAAAAGGGACAGAACAGCATTTTCTTCCATCCTTTATCCTTTATACTCTTTATATCTTCCTATGTACACTTGTCGCCGTTAAGTTTTAAGTATTACGTATTATTATAACGAGTTCTTACACGTTGAGGTGTCATTTATACGAGGGAAGTGTTATTCTTACAGTCTTCTATTTTTTTTTTAAATATGTGTAATAAGAATAATCACGTTAAGACAGACCAAATATACCTGTGTACGAACACGGCATACGACTGTGCAGCTTTGAACGAGAAAATAAAGTACAATAGAGAATATTTTTTTAAACGATTCAACTACTATATATATATTTATATATAAAAACCAACGTCCAAGGTCTACGTATGTACTGTTAATTTTGCTATGTACTTCTACTTCGATAATAGGTATAATAAACATTAGAGGCAATAGCGTTAGTTGGATAGGAACGCAAAATAAAAGAACAGGCAGAGCTAAGACTTTTTCTACGGTTGTAGATGTGCAGATTGCGATTATACAATACAGAGTTTGCTTATAATATTTAATGTCTTCTATTAGTACAATAGCCGACCTAACGGTATCCATATTCTTCACTAATGATGTTAATAATTTTGTTAAAAATAAATAATTTCGTATAATAATTGAGGTGATAAGTATGTTGTTATTTAAAGCATTTAGAAATTAGAAACAAACTTTACGTCAATAGATGCAATTGTCGAAGTTAATTCAACGAATTCTCGTAGTATTACCACTTAAACAGCTCGAATTTCAAATGCCAAGGTTGATAGCTAAAAATATACTTTGCACTCGAGACTATAAGCCGACTGTCGAATCTCAAGTTTCTGTTTCTACTGTACTTAAAAGTAGTGCATCTGATGAATTGATGGAGACGAGGCAGATACTGATGATAACATTTTCTTTCTGGTATTAAAAATTATTCATTTGAAAGGATCGTAAACTCGTATTTTACAGATTTATTCAGTTGCATGATACGGTAGTACCCTCAGTTGAACGTTGTACGTAGTACAGAACAAATGTTTTGGTCACGAAAGATGACAACTTAATCTGGGTAATTAGGGTCTTTTGTACTTCACTTACACTGTAGCTTATGATTTTAATTTGTACTTAAGTAATGATCGTATTGATCTGTCGGGGTTGTCTACTCTTGTAATTGGAATATGTATTTTGTGTACTGAAATAATTCAAAGAAAATGTTAATGAGGAAAATTGGTTGACGAAAGAAATATGTGTTAAGCATATGTAAATGCAAAAATTAAATTCTTGGAAAAGTTACTTTAGTACTTTGGTCAAAATATCACCAAATTTGTCCATAAACTACTGTATACAGTTAGCCAATTACTGGTGAAATTGTTACCAGATATACTAACGGTTGAGTACAAGAACATTCAGGTAACTAAAGTCTTTAAACACGAACCAATTAAAAAGAAATCTTCAAGAACCAGTAAGTTGATTAAAACACGCAATTGAGTAAAACACTTGGTTATTTATTATTTTTTAGTCGCTTATAATTTTTCAGAATTGGTCTAATATTTGTAAACCATTTTTGAATTGTCTGATTCTTGAATTGTATTCGGAGTTGTCTACTTCATCAATCGAATTCTTGAACTGAATTTGAAGTGTCTAGTCGTTGAATCAAATCTGAATTATCTGCTGGTTGAAATAAATCTAAAGTGTCTAGTTCTTGAACCGAAATTTGAACTGCCTGATTTAACGGCTTCTTTCAGTCAGTTATCGACACAATGATCATGCAATACATGTGTAATTGAAGTGCACTAAATCTTATTTATTACCTAAATTCAAGTTTGTAAAATTATCCAGATTTGCGAAAATTCATCACTTACTCATTAAACTTTTATAACTTTCATGTCATGCCGTGCTTTAAAACGACTTTGTAAGTTGTAAAAACATATTTTATATTTTATATATTTTATAATCTACAAATTTCTCTTACTTGTTTGCGGTTAAATACTTGATCCCATCACAGCCTTACCGAAGGTGAGATCTTGAATGGACGATAAAGTCAGAGGATGTTACTGAATCAGAACTGCAATTAGTTGTCACTCTGCCATAACCAGAACGTGCGATTATTCTCTAGTTACTTTGAATTTCTACATAATTGTTGTAATTCAGAAGATCAAAATCATTCTTTCTGATTAGATCTATCTGGAGCCGAGTTACAAGTTGCACTTGATGATAATGAACCAACTTGGAAAACCTTGACCAAGTTTAGATGCCAGTAGGTAGGAACTGACTCAATTTCAATATAATCGGTTGGTCCTATCAAGGCCTGACTAGAAATTTTCTTGATTCAGTAAAATTTGACTATGAGACACCCTATTCGCAAGCAAAAGTAATAAAAACAACTCTCGTTTATAAAAAAACAATTCTTCTTCAAATTACATATTCAAAAAAATCTTATATGGCGTTACAGGTCCATACACAGAATATATAACACGTATACGAAAAAAATATTAAAATTGATTGATGGTTGTAACGTATAATTCACTAGTAACGAATTATTTTTGTATTTATATGTTCGGCAATGCTATGAATTACTATATCCAACTGAATATTGAGTAATCGAATATCTTTGGCTGACCATATTCTGATACCCAAAGGTCTCCTGAATACTTTGAACAACTGCATCTCCTGTAACGGTAGGTCTAAAAAAGTTAAGAAACCCATTTGATTTTAGAATATTTCAATTAATACGTATAATACAGATCGAAGGGCTAACGGTTGAAGCTGTTGTTTCCCACATCATCTTCAGTTATAAAAATAAAATGAAATTGATATTTCACAATACTAGGAACAATTGGAATATCAGTTTTACCTGAACATATAGTCACACCTTGTGCACCAGTTACAAGATATTGGTTCATCTACCCGGATAGAAAATGTATCCAAAACAAAGAAAAGTAACAAAATGAAAAACGTAAGTATGAAAGTATTTATATCCATCTGGTGAAACATCTGATGAAGCTATCAATAGCGTCTTTCGTTGAACGGTGTACAGGCACAGTGTTTATAATTTTAAATCCTAGAATTGGAGTTGTGTTGATGATTCAACCTACTTTTCAGCCTTTATGCTTACCAAAATGATTGATGAATAGTAAAAACTTCAGCTTTCTGTTATGTCGTAAACATGTCAATATTATTATTGTTATACAATATCAATAACTGAAGGGAAGAAATGCCACAGTCAGTGAATTAGACAGTTCAAAGCAAATCTTGAAGAACAAAGCAGTTTGGCATTTGATTCAAGGACTTAATAGTTCAGAAATTTAATTAAAGAATCAGAAAAATAAAGAACAATTTTAACGATCAATTTACGCAATTATACTTCAATCGACGACTGTTTTTTTTTATTTTGCCATGTGTCATATGTTTTTCAATGCATGCATATTTAACATGTAAATCTTTTGCTTATATTGAATAATGCACGTACGCGGATAACATGTTGTTGTTATTCTATATTTACTATATAAAAAGATCAATGCGAAGGTCTTCGTGTTGTTGAAATGAACCGATGTTCATCAAACCAATATAGTCTTGCACTTTTGCATAACATTCGCGATATTCTCAAGAATAACACAAATAACTCATCATAGTTCAATGACAACATTCAGCCTTGGCTGGATTGAACTATGAAGAGTCTAGCTACTGGATTTCGTTAATTAAGTGTCAGAATTTGTTTTTTTTTTTCATAACACGTATACATACAGGGTGTTCCATTTTAACTTAGACAGTATCAAGAAATAGCTAAATGATAGTAGACAATATGTATCAAGGAGATTTGTGTACTTTTTATAAAAAAAAATTGGAAAATTTAAATTTAATATAGCATGTTTTATATTTACTTCATCAATGATATTCAATTTATTAATCGATATATGTAAAATGTATAATTTGTGACTACAACGTTGTTTTTATCTGTATATGAGCTATGCAACTATTGTAAATAATTATTATCGATTTGCATTCGAGATTGCATTCAACCTTCTGTTTTCATGGCTAGTTGTAGCATTTAATTAAAGCAGTGTTTTTGTCTAATTTCTGTTGTATAAATACTTCGTGAATGTTATTGAATTACAAGTGCAGAGAAGTATCGTCTCGAAAGGAGGTGCTTTTCGAATACAGTTTTTTATTTTAAATAACATTTCAGGATTGTTGCTTCTATTCTCAGCATATAGCATCGTCTGAATGTTTAGTATCTTATTTTCCTATAGTTTGAATCATGGAAATCAAAAATAAAATAATAGTAATTACTGGTGGAGCTGGTGGAATTGGTGAAGCGATTACCAGTGAACTTTTAAATAATGGAATAAAGGTTTGTTATTTTCAGTAATAGATCCTTTTTATCAATAGAAAATTAATTTTATATTATGCACACCTCGTAGTTTGTCGCCATATTTGATCTGGACAATGATAACACCAGAAAAGTTATTAAGAAATTGAAAGAAGACCATCGAGAAAAAATAGATTTTTTTCCATGTGACCTAACGGACAAAAATCAGTTCGCAGGTCAGTGTCTGAATTTACAACAAAAAGTCTGACATTTTATTGATCTACGATTATTCGTGTGTTTTATTATAGATAATTTTGATAAAGTTGTGAAAATCCATAAGACGATCGATATTCTGATAAACAATGCTGGTGTCGCTGGAGATCGTCGAACCGAGCTTATGATAGATGTCAATTTCGTAAGTTATAAAATTACACATTTTTAGAAGAACAACATTCACAGTTTTCTGGTATTGCAGAAATCTTTGGTTTTGGCGAATTTACTTTTCATCGACCGTTTCGGTAAACACAAAGGTGGTCAAGGAGGTACCATCGTTAATACAGCTTCAATATTAGGTCTAAAGAATTCGATATATACGCCTGTATATTGTGCAACAAAACACGCTGTTGTTAGCTTCACCAGATGTTTGGATGTAATTATTAACTATTAATTATATTTTTATTTTCATCACTTTACGTTCTATTGATCACATTTTCTGGTATATAGATGAAACAATACGCTATTACGGGTGTACGAGTTATAGCTATTTGCCCTGGTGCTACTGACACGCCAATTTTTGTGGATGCTGCAAATAATCATTTCGATTTTATTACTGACTTTAGCCCCTGTATTGCAGAGCTATCCTCTGGAGGTTATCAACAGTAAGATATGGGATCATCGTTATATATTCATTAAAATGTTCTAGAAATGAAATGAACTTCGTAACTGTTTACAGACCTACCGTAGTAGCACAAGCAGTTGTTAAAATTATAGAAAAAGGAAAAAGCGGAGACGTCTGGTTATCAGCAGGTAGTCAACCTCCATCGGAAGTGAAGTATGTTCCAATTATCTAGAATTTAAAGTAATCTAGGAATAGACGTCAATTTTCTGTAAATCTTGAATTAAAAAAAACTTGAGTATGGATCATAGTGACGAGAAACATCACAATGAAGTGCTTATTGAAAAGTTATCATTCCAATCCCAATTGAAAGACATTCGTTTATCTTCTCATACTTAACCTACCCTTTTTTTATTTGGT
Organism: Apocrypta bakeri; assembly: GCA_018906985.1. Classification (NCBI taxonomy): domain Eukaryota; kingdom Metazoa; phylum Arthropoda; class Insecta; order Hymenoptera; family Pteromalidae; genus Apocrypta; species Apocrypta bakeri. The sequence goes on along the minus strand of JACCIA010000005.1, from coordinate 1,998,740 downwards.
TGTCTAATGGCGCTTATCGTAAAGTTATTTGCAATATTTTAATTAATTAACAAACAATTCTGAAACTCTTATTCGACCGTATAGTACCTGAAAATCAAGAATAAAATAGAAATAGTTACATAAATTTTTAAATATTTTATATTTCGAGTTGGTTGGTTCTAGAAATGTAATCTTGAACTGGCTCGTTTTCGAAGTTTATTTTTCAATTGTCTGGTTTTTCTCCCAAGGCGTCGATATACAACAAAAAATTGACATTGATTAATGCAAACATCTTAGTGACAAATTCAGTTGGATCGAGTAATTTGTTGCTTTGTGACTCTAATTGATATTTAAAATATGTCTAGTATATTACTTTTGATGTGCTCATGCTTATATTTCGTCATCAGAACTAATAGATATTACTTAATTATTAACGCATATATTTTCGCTTTGTATTGTTATCGTGGATTTTTGTTTATTTAATTTATTTTACTTGGACCTTCAATTGGACCTTGAGCTTGATACTCTGTGGTAATTACTGGATCGATGGCTTCCCTGACGAGATAGTCAGCCGTCTAAGTTAAAATGGGATATCCTGTATACATGTTAAGAAAAAAACAAGTATTTTTACACTTAATTAACGAAATCCAATAGTCAATACATGAAAAAAATGTAAAAATCAGCTTTCGTTTGAAAAAAAGAAAAAAATCTTTTTCTAAAAAAATGTTTTAGAACAGTCAGAAAATATTAGTTAATTACTACTTTTGATCTGGACAAGACTCGGACACTAAAGCAATTATTGAACAAATTTAAAAACGAATAGTCAGAGAAAATAGATCTGTCATGATGCAATGTGTTGAACAAAGATGAAATTATAGGTACATCGCCAAATTTACAAATAAAGACTGCGTTTTTTTCATTGAACTATCAAGATAAGTTTGAAATTATATTTGAACCATGGAATCCTTCAGAATTCACAAGACTTTCGATAATCTGGTAAAAACAGAGAGACCTTTGCACCAGCTTCAGTATTGATATAAATTGTATACAAGTAATAATCCGATTTCCATCAGAATATAACTGAGTAGTTTGTAGAATAATGTGAATAATAATACATTTTTAAATTATATATTGAAGGCTCAAGATAAGAAACAGACACTTCAGATATCCCTATAATCATGAAGGCTCAAGATAAGAACCAGACACTTCAGATATCCCTACAATCATGACTATGTTATCTGCTTACATATATTAAACAACGGATTACATAATATTATACATAACTTATTTATATGGTATGTTATGATTCTTGGCGAATTCTGACAATTTAATTTCGTATATTTTAGAATTCGTAAAATTAAATGACAAAGAAAGTAATATTTATTTAAAAAATCGCTTAGAAGCTCAGATAATTATGGAATCAATTCAACTATACAATTCGATAGCTCAAAATGACATTGAGATAATATAATTTGAGCTTTGAATCTCTAAAATACATCAAGTTGTTAAAGCTAATTCATACCCTGTCACAGGTTGATCATATCAATTTCTCACGGGTTTATTACTATTCTCGGGGAACATTCAAGGTTCAGGAAGGACATAGGTGTAAATTTTGAATTTCAAGCGCGAAGTAACTGCCTATTATATTAATTTAGACGAAATTACGTGCTATTAATTTGGTGGATATTATTTTATTGAAAGCACTCAAAAAACACGTATTATGCAATATTCATTGTTTTGTATTTATATGTAGGTGTAGATAATTTTTTAACAAATTTCAATATTCATAACAATTCAGAAACTGGATCACGTACTTCGTATGGAGGCTGGCTATTCTGCGATACCCAAATGTCTCCGCTTTTTCCTTTTTGAATAATTTGAACGACTGCATCTCCTACAATGGCAGGTCTGTGAAAAGTTATGAAATTTATTTGATTTTTAGAATAATTCAATTAATACGTATAATCCATATAAAAATCATACGGTTGAGGCGAAGATGCATATAAATCTTCTTCAATGCCAGACATATAATTTATCTTATATTTAATAGCAGCATCAAATATCGAAGTATCAGTAGCATCAGGGCAAATTGACATAACTCGTACACCCGTAACAGCAAATTGTTTCGTCTAAACGATAGAGAAGATTTACAAATGAATGGAAATTAATAAAATAATATACACAAGTATGAAAATGGTTACATCCAAACATCTGGTCAAGCTCACAACAGCATGTTTTGTTGCAGAATATACTGGCATACTCGTCCTATTGCATAGTCCTAATATTGAAGCTATATTAATGATTGTACCTCCTTGGCCACCTTTGTGTTTACCGAAACGGTCGATGAAAAGTAAACTTGTCAAAACCAAAGCTTTCTGAAATATCATAGATCTGTGAATGTTGTTCTTCTAAGAACGTGTAATTTTATTACTTACGAAATTAACATCTATCATAAGCTCGGTTCGACTATCTCCAGCGACACCAGCATTGTTTATCAAAATATCGATCGTCTTATGGATTTTCACAACTTTATCAAAATTATCTAGAATAAAACACACGAATCGTCGTAGATCAATAAAATATCAGTCTTTTTGTTGACAATTTAGTGACATACCTGCAAACTGATTTTTGTTCGTCACGTCACATGGAAAGAAATCTATTTTCTCTCGATGATCTTTTTTCAATTTCTGTATAACTTTTTTGGTGTTATCATTGTCCAGATCAAATACGGCGACAAACTACGAGGTGTGCATAATATAAAATTAATTTTCTATTGATAAAAAGGATCTATTACTGAAAATAACAAACCTTTATTCCATTATTTAAAAGTTCTCTTGTAATCGCTTCTCCAATTCCACCGGCCCCACCAGTAATTACTGCTATTTTATTTTTAATTTCCATATTTCACACTGCCGAAAAAGCTTACGAGTGCTAATGTGTGGAATTAATGTAATTAATTTAATGACAATTTACTTTAATTAAAATCACAGTATTATAATATTATTGGCAAAATATGATTAGCTAAACTGATGTCTTTTAAGTTGGATTAGAAATGTTTACTCCACGCGAAAATAATCTTACTTGATGCAATATTTTACTTATTCTGCGCAATGCTTCGATGCACACTAAGGATTGATTGTTTTTAAATTGCTTTATGATTCGGATTGTTATCTCACTTAATTGGAGTCTTAGGAGGGAATATTGATAAAAAACATACGTTCTTATTATTGGACGTTCTGCTAATTTACAAAACGTGCTAATTATGAGACCATTATGTCTTGTATAGATATAAAGACATAAAGGTCGACTGCACTTAATTTTTTATAGGATAGACAATTAATGACGTCAGAACGCGATAAGTAAACAAAAAGACGTCAAGTAAAATAAATTAAATAAACAAAAATCCACGATAACAATACAAAGCGAAAATATATGCGTTAATAATTAAGTAATATCTATTAGTTCTGATGACGAAATATAAGCATGAGCACATCAAAAGTAATATACTAGACATATTTTAAATATCAATTAGAGTCACAAAGCAACAAATTACTCGATCCAACTGAATTTGTCACTAAGATGTTTGCATTAATCAATGTCAATTTTTTGTTGTATATCGACGCCTTGGGAGAAAAACCAGACAATTGAAAAATAAACTTCGAAAACGAGCCAGTTCAAGATTACATTTCTAGAACCAACCAACTCGAAATATAAAATATTTAAAAATTTATGTAACTATTTCTATTTTATTCTTGATTTTCAGGTACTATACGGTCGAATAAGAGTTTCAGAATTGTTTGTTAATTAATTAAAATATTGCAAATAACTTTACGATAAGCGCCATTAGACAACCACATAAAAAAGGGTTGGTTAAGTATGAGAAGATAAACGAATGTCTTTCAATTGGGATTGGAATGATAACTTTTCAATAAGCACTTCATTGTGATCCACACTCAAGTTTTTTTTTTAATTCAAGATTTACACAGTAATACTGATTCTTAAGAGTAAAGTTAGACAGGAGTAGATAAAGATGAAGTTTTATGTGGATATCAAACGTAGAATATTGGTATCCTCATTGACAGAGGAGCAATTATTTTTGTTATAATGACGATATCATCCTACTCTTCATATAATACTCTTAACATATATTAATTATTAGAGATAAAGTATGTTATTATGTTTTTTAAGTAACTGTAGAACAAAGACGAATAATGTTTCATCAACGAATAGAATTACAGAAAATTGACGTCTATTCCTAGATTACTTTAAATTCTAGATAATTGGAACATACTTCACTTCCGATGGAGGTTGACTACCTGCTGATAACCAGACGTCTCCGCTTTTTCCTTTTTCTATAATTTTAACAACTGCTTGTGCTACTACGGTAGGTCTGTAAACAGTTACGAGGTTCATTTCATTTCTAGAACATTTTAATGAATATATAGCGATGATCCCATATCTTACTGTTGATAACCTCGAGAGGATAGCCTTGCAATACAGGATCTAATGTCAATAATAAAATCTAAATGATGATTGACGGCATCCACGAAAATTGGCGTGTCAGTAGCACCAGGGCAAATAGCTATAACTCGTACACCCGTAATAGCGTATTGTTTCATCTATATACCAGGAAATCTGATCAATAAAATGTAAAGTGATGAAAATAAAAATACAATTAATTATTAATAATTACATCCAAACATCTGGTGAAGCTAACAACAGCGTGTTTTGTTGCACAATATACAGGCGTATATATCGAATTCTTTAGTCCTAATGATGAAGCTGTATTAACGATAGTACCTCCTTGACCACCTTTGTGTTTACCGAAACGGTCGATGAAAAGTAAATTTGCCAAAACCAAAGCTTTCTACAATACCAGAAAACTGTGAATGTTGTTCTTCTAAGAATGTGTAATTTTATAACTTACGAAATTGACATCTATCATAAGCTCGGTTCGGCCATCTCCAGCGACACCAGCATTATTTATCAGAATATCGATCGTCTTATGGATTTTCACAACTTTATCAAAATTTTCTACGATAAAACACACGAATCATCGTAGATCAATGAAATATCGTTTCTATGTACTCGATCAGCCATTTTGTTGTAAATTCTGAAACATACCTGCGAACTGATTTTTGTTGGTCACGTCACATGGAAAAAGATCTATTTTCTCTCGATGGTCTTCTTTCAATTTCTTAATAACTTTTCTAGTGTTATCATTGTCCAGATCAAATATGGCGATAAACTACGAGGTGTGCATAATATAAAATTAATTTTCTATGAATAAAAATGTTCCTTTTGTTAAATAACAAACCTTTATTCCATTATTTAAAAGTTCACTGGTAATCGCTTCACCAATTCCACCAGCACCACCTGTGATTACTACTATTTTATTTTGGATTTCCATTATTCAATAACTAAAAACGTTCGATTTCGATGACAATAAACGTAGTACTATCTTGCTATTATTAAGAAGGTAATATTAATTGTAAAGTAAATTCAAAGCAAGTTATATTTATTTATATACAATATAGTATAAGGTATATGGAACAAATAATGGACATATATAAGGCCTATGTAGCTCATTTACGCGTTAGCTGCCTTTATCTTAATGGGTTAGTTAAATTTGCTATGATTTGTTAAGTACACAACAATTGAAATGTAAGATATCTACTACGTATTAGTTGACTTAATATTATAAAAATACCCATCGGTTTATCTAACTGATATCTAAGATACCTGTAAATTCAGTCAAGTCAAAGTGCGTTTGGTTACTTAATTTTGCAAACATAGAAATTAATTAGCGCAATAAACGTGACCTACGGGACGCGATGGCTCACCGCCTTGCATCGCAAAGCATTTTTTTTAATTATTGTTAAATACAATCATTCCAATTTTTAAATAATAATTTTGAATAAAATTGTTTTTTTGTCCTGCCAAACATTAAGGCAAATGCCATTAACAACAGAAATTGTAAAAATTGAGTGTATATGAAAGATAGAAAAGTTTTACGTGAACTACAGGTTATTACAAATTTAGCAGTACGTATCATATACAAAACACGGTTCTAACAGTTTTTCAATGTCATTACAGCTCTTCTATAAGGACTCGACTGAGTTAATTTTCAATAGGTCACAGTGTCAGGATGAGTATTTTTTTTTAATCGAATGTTAGCTTCTTGAGATATTCTATGTATATTGAATTTTTAGGTTTAAAAATCATTTTAAGCAATTACTCGGTAAAATCGCAATTCACTTCTATGTGATCGATCAAGTTGAAATTCAATAGGCCCCGCGTTGTTGGCATGAGACTATGTCTCCTAAAAAATTTTATTGCGATTGGTTGTAATATTATAGCTCTCACTCTTTAAGTATTAACAAAAATAAAAAAACGAAATAGTACTTTTTTGGTATTTATAAACAAAAAACTCATTTGTGCAAAATTTCAGATTGTTCGATAATTGTATAAGAAAAGGCAATGCATGGCTTGGCGATATAAGGTTCTCCCGTATGCTTAATTAATAATAACGTATTTCCTACCTATATATCACAATATAAATTTGACACAAAACGAAAGTAAAATAAATAATGATTGTTCAAAAGGTGGTGAAATAAAATAAATATCTTGTTTAAAATAATAGAACGCTTATACGATAGTTTACTCAATGTGTCCGGGTATAGGTACTCCTGGATGTTTCTTACACATAAACTATTTGAAAATGTACTGTTCTGACCAAACTGATGTACACATTTTCATAAATATATTACTTTATCATAATAATACTGTATGATTTAAATATAGTATATTGTTTTTTTTTTATTTTATAGTGTCTTTATTGGTTTAGTTAATCAAATTTCATTATCAGACTTATTTGCACGTCAACTCGATAGCAGTTCGTTGACCTGGAGAACAATCAAGAGCTTGACTTATTTAACAGTTGGAACTCAGTGGGTATTGCAGTAAAATTGCATATTAATTTTATTGAATGCATTTCATTTATTCCTACATTAATCTAAATTCGGTATGATCCAACCTCTGTTTTGTAAGGAGCCTTATCATTTTCTGATACCCAAACATCTCCGCTCTTTCCTTTTTGAATAATTTGAACAACTGCATTTGCTACATTGACAGGTCTATAAAAATGAATAAAATTAAAGTAATTTTCAACATATTTCAATGAATATATATATATATATAACGCTAATCAAAATCTTACTTTTGAATATGATAATTTGCTAAATCGTCTGCAGTGCCAAAAATAAAATCTAATGGATGTTTTACAATATTAGACAAAATGGGAGTGTCAGTAGCACCAGGACAAACAGCTATAACCCTTACTCCCGTAACAGCGTACTGTTTCATCTATTATAGAGAAAATACACGATACCGTGAAAAGTAAGTAAATGAAAAAATGTGTAATAATGAAATAGTTACATCCAAACATCTGGTGAAGCTAATAACAGCGTGTTTCGTTGAACAGTACACAGGTGCAGAATTTTGAATGGATAACCCTGCAATTGAACCCAAATTAATAATTGTACCTCCTTGGCCACCTTTGTGTTTACCGAAACGGTCGATGAAAAGTAAACTTGTCAAAACCAAAGCTTTCTGAAATATCATAGATCTGTGAATGTTGTTCTTCTAAGAACGTGTAATTGTATTACTTACGTAATTAACTTCTATCAAAAGCTCGGCACGAACATCCCCGCCGATGCCAGCATTGTTTATCAGAATATCGATCGTCTTATGGATTTTCACAACTTTATCCAAATTATCTATAATAAAACACACGAATCGTCGTAGATCAATAAAATATCAGTCTTTTTGTTGTCAATTTAGTGACATACCTGCAAACTGATTTTTGTTCGTCACGTCACATGGAAAGAAATCTATTTTCTCTCGATGATCTTTTTTCAATTTCTGTATAACTTTTTTGGTGTTATCATTGTCCAGATCAAATACGGCGACAAACTACGAGGTGTGCATAATATAAAATTAATTTTCTATTGATAAAAAGGATCTATTACTGAAAATAACAAACCTTTATTCCATTATTTAAAAGTTCACTGGTAATCGCTTCACCAATTCCACCAGCTCCACCAGTAATTACTATTATTTTATTTTTGATTTCCATGATTCAAACTATAGGAAAATAAGATACTAAACATTCAGACGATGCTATATGCTGAGAATAGAAACAACAATCCTGAAATGTTATTTAAAATAAAAAACTGTATTCGAAAAGCACCTCCTTTCGAGACGATACTTCTCTGCACTTGTAATTCAATAACGTTCACGAAGTATTTATACAACAGAAACTACACAAAAACACTGCTTTAATTAAATGCTACAACTAGCTATGAAAACAGAAGGTTGAATGCAATCTCGAATGCAAATCGATAATAATTAGTTATAGTAGTTGCATAGCTCATATATACATAAAAACAACGTTGTAGTCACAAATTATACATTTTACATACATCGATTAATAAATTGAATATCATTGATGAAGTAAATATAAAACATGCTATATTCTGCAATGAAAATGATTAGTATTCAAATGTTATGTTTTGCAAAAAGAATCATCGATAACGACTTAGTCAAGAAAGGGAAGCTGCTCAATGAAGCAGAGTCACGCTCGGAATATTTGTAAGGTTTATTGCAAATGAAATGCTCAAATATTGAATGAACCTCGAGGTCCTATTTTAAATGTACACACGAAGCACGATGTGAACAGTCTTGAGCCTTGGACAAACTTAGACTGCACTGCAACCTTCTAAAACGACTCTCCTCATCGAGGAATAATCCCCACTCCAACACCTGTTTTTCTTGATTGTTTTACGGCGTTTTCTAAGTTCTGTTTCTCGATATTCCTTAATCAGTAGGAGATAAAAGTACTATCGTACCCGAAGATGCGCCGAACGATGCACAATACATACAAAATGAAACAAGGGCCTTTTCAACAACCTTTACAAAAGGAATACAGCTCGAGTTCTTCCCATGATCTAATAATCTTATTACTGTCACCCGTCATAAAAGTAAGCCTCCTTCAGCAATTTTCAGCATCACAAACTTTTTAATTTTATAGTATATTTTCATATTCAATACAATTTACCGATCGAATCAAAATTTGAATATATTTGAGTATAGGAATCGGACCATATTTGCGTAACCTAACGCATGAAAACCATATGTCGCTCAGAAATTTCAATAACTGCACGTGAATTTTAGATAATTTTTTTTCATTCAAATTTAGCTGTAATCAATATTTTTCGTAGAATTCAACACAATTATTAAATATGTAATTTAATAATACCGTATAGTCGTAACATACTTTTTATATTAAATCTAATTTACAACGCTCAACTCGTCATTTAAGCAAGCAATTCCACAACGTTAGCTCAGCAGACCTGAATGCGAAACCAGTAGCTCATCTGGAAGACACGCTTCACGTAAACAAGGCCTCATGCCTCACGTGTCAGCGAAGGAAAGGCACCGCATGAACAGCTCCAGGGTTACGATAAAAACATTCGAAATTAAGAAAATCGCCACGCTGTTTACGCCGTATTTAAGTGCTGAAGCATTCATTCGCCAATTCTTATTCCTACATATAATCCAATGTGGCGTCCGTCGGAAACCTTAAGTTTCTGGTTACGTACACATTAACTGACAATTGATCTATTACTATGAGAGCGATTTGTGCAATGTGAATTAGAATATTTCGATATAAATCAAGTCGCGTCTTCTCATCTTGACCTCTCCAGTTTAAATATATATACCTCCATATAAATATAGCTTACTTTGAATTTACTTTACCAATGATATTCAACTTATTTATTATTGCAACTAATCGGTATGCAACTAATGTCGTTTTTTCTGTATAAGGAGTGCACCGCTCTTGTGACTATTATCGTTGATTAGCCTTCAAGAAATTCTTGTTTTCATGACTAGTTGTAGCAAGGTCATTTAATAGTAGTGTTTTTGCGTAGTTTCTATCGTATTAATACTTCGAACTTAATTAAACGAAACTTAATTTAACTTAATTCGTATATTTCAGTTCCACGCAACCGTTGCGTGAGTTACCGGGACCGCAGTCTAACTAATTTTTTGTTGATTTCATAATATTAGAAATAACAAATTCATTTCTAATGTTATGAAATTGACGTAACCTTTTAGTCTCCCCAATTTTGTACGCCTAAATATATTTATTTTTGCCCAAATAAAAATTATGTGCTGTAATTTAACACTTATTGAGGTAGAACAACAATTTTCACATACTCAGTTGCACACATTATAGGCAATATCTTACAGAGAATTAACGGGTAGAATGTATATTTATCAATTTAGCGTCCATCATCAACGTTACCTCCGTGGTGAGAGAGCACATGACTTCGAATCTCGACGTCGTATTTTTTCACATAATTAAACGATGATAAATTATAAGACGATCATTGACATATATAGCGAAGATTGGTAAGAAGCTGAGCACTTAATAAAACGCTTGCAGAATGGGAAGGAAACAGAGTAAGGAAAATTACAAATGAATGTACTATTTCATTATTTGGGTGTACGTCATCTTAAATTTTGAACTTTCATTATTAACATAGTCTTAAATTATAACACATTAAGTCATCATAGGTAACAGACATCCTATACAACTTTTTGATTTTTTTAATTAACTGTTTGTTGAAATATATTTTGGAGTTGGCTTTTTACTAAAGTATCAATATTATTAGAGTAATCCATTGTTTAAAGTTAATGAATTGACATCTGTAATCTTTTTCATTAGATGATTTTACATTGCGTCAGAAAAATGAAATCATTTTTGTATAACAATGTTGTAGAAAATCGCCATATTATTTAATCCCAGTCCCATTTAAATGATGGCTGATTGGAACCGTCGGTATCTCGTACGGAGGCTGGCTATTTTGAGATAACCAAACATCTCCGCTTTTCCCTTTTTCAATAATCTTTACAACCGATTCTGCTACAAAGGTAGGCCTGTAAGAATTTGTAAAATTGATTGGATTTTTAGTATTATACAGTCAGTATGGATACAGTCAATTCGGTCAAAAAACTCACTGTTGAGTTACAGTTTTTGCAATATCATCTTCAATGTCAATAATAAAATCTAATTGATACTTTTCACAATCAGGAATAAGTGGAGTGTCAGTAGCACCAGGACAAAGAGCTACGACTCGAACCCCCGTAACGTCATATTGTTTCATCTAAATGGTAGAGACTATATATGAAAGAATGCAATGTTATGGAAGACAAATGCACAAGTATGAAAATAATTACATCCAAACATCTGGTGAAACTGACAACAGCTTGTTTTGTTGAACAGTATACGGGAAGGTAATTCATAATTTCTACTGCTCCAAGTGAACCTATGTTTACGATTACTCCTCCTTTACCACCTTTGTGTTTACCTAGACGGTCTATAAAAAGTAAACTGGACAACACCACAGCTTTCTGGAATATAAATTAATCAGATTAATTGTTGTAAAAAACCTGTTTTTTATCATAAAAGTGTATTATACAAATAAATCCACGAGACATTAGAAGCGTACTTGGTATCTGGATATCAGAAAGTATCGATGATCAAATTTAGATGATTTTTGGAGGCATTCCGAATTAATAGCAATGTGGAGCTCACAAGTTGCAAATAAAAAGTATTTTTTCGCACTGTTTCAATGAAACTTCCTATTTTTTATATATTTGATTTGTTTAATTAACATACTATTACATTTATTACTCACATAATTGAGATCGATCATAAGCTCCGTGCGAAGGTCCCCAGCGATACCAGCATTGTTTATCAGAATGTCGATAGTCTTAAAAGTTTCCAATACTTTTTCAAAATTCTCTGGAACGAAGAACATATTGATGAACAAGTACTGTTTTTATGCTTTAAATTTTAACGTATACCTGTGAACTCAGTTTTACTGGATACGTCACATGGATACAAGTCCACTTTCTCGCCATAATCATTTTTCAACTTCTCAACAACTGTTCTAGTTTTAGGGTTATCCAGATCGAAAATAGCGACAAACTAAAACATTTACAAAGCAAAATATAATTATACAGTTGTTCTTGGCTTATTCTTTGGATAAAGAAGGAAACTGTTTCATACTTTTACTCTATTTTTTATAAGCTCTTTTACGATCGCCGAACCAATTCCGCCAGCGCCTCCTGTAACAATAGCTATTTGGTGTTCCACATTCATGATTCTGGATACTAAGTGGAATTCTAAATACTAAATAATAATAAAAAATTATTTTTGCTTTATCAAATTGTTTACTACTTAAAATATGTAGTGCTCATTCAAACATCGTCTCGAAAATTTTCCTTATTATTTATCTCACAGTATATTTAATGAAATCACATAATGTTACGGATTACGTCTCACAGAGCGATACAATTAAAAATTAATAACATTTACCGGAATCGTTTCAACTTAATTGATAAATTTCAGTTCCTGGCAGGCGTAACGAACGCTGTCTTAGACAGAGGCGTAACGAATCACTGTATTAGAAATGATAACTATCCGAAAGTCATATAAATAAACCAGTATTGTATGCATGCAAATGTCCCACTTTTCCTTATACAAATAAAGGCCTATCTTATCTCTAAGAAAAAACTAGCAATTGACATGAATTTGTCATAATCTCGCAACGTCGAGAATCAAACGCAAGAGCTCTAAATACGGAGCTAACATCTACGATGCATTTCGGTGCAATGTAGTCCTACTCTGCAGCCTTTTTTTACTGACTCATCTCACATGCTTGGACTTGACTAATGTCCCCCTTTTGCTTACGCAAGTAAAGGCTTGTTTAGTCTTTAAGAAAAAGTAAGGAATTTCATTAACATAAATGAATCATGGTCGATAAAACAAAATAAAAACAAGTGGCGATAACATCAATCTTAAATGTAAATGCAATATTGGTGATTAGTGTAGATCGTTATAGGTTCTTTCCTGCAGTTACCTATTAATTAACTGTAATTTATGTATTTAATCCAGTTGTGAATATATTATATATATATATATATATATATATATATATTAGTTTTTACTATATATATAGTAAAAACTTAAAATAACAAAATAACTTATAATAATTTGGTATTTATAATAATAAATACCAAATTCAGACTGTATATTAATTACTAATTAATATATTAATTAACATGTCAATTATTGAATTTTTAACTTTGTAAAACATATTATTTCGACTCGGATATGTTTTCAGTATTCAGTACCATTAAAATTGTTCAGTTTTATAGTTATCGACTTTTAAAATGATATATTAAAGCAATCGTATTATCTGATCACGCGTAGGCGGACATTATTAGATGATATATAAACTACTAAAAAATAGGTTCTGGCGATATTTAAATTTAGTTAAATTAAATTAGCACGCAAAATGTACGAGTAGCGAAGGTTGATAAGCCGAAATGTTGAAGACTTTAAAAAAACACTTGCATTTGATCCAGAGAGTAAGGTCAGTTACAGAAAATGACCCCAGTATGATGAAGACGACCCTAGAGATAGAATTAATTCTATAGTCGCAGAGAAGATCAGACTATTGGTGGCGAAGATCTAGAACATCGAGGACTACCTGTGTCAGATGTTGCTTCGTCATGTCAGATATTTTTTGCTGTTGTACTATCATCAGCTCCAAACGCATACTAACAACTGCTCAATACATTTCTGAACAAATACTAATTAAGATTCATGGGTCAACTGGTGGGAGAACACATACACCCATACCTCTAGAAGATCAAGGAAAATCATAAGACCTTTCTGTTTATTTTGAAACATACTTGTCATTTCAACTCACTACGCAGAATTATGTCAGCGACTTTCGGTAGGCGGTATTAAAATATTCTTTTTAACATACTTTAAAAAAAGTTTGTAATAATATTGTATTTTTTTTTAAGAGTTCATGAAGGGTATAATGTTTGTTGCAACTAATTTTTAGAGTATCGACGCGTTGGAGGGAAAATCCGCAAATTGAAAAAAGTAATTTGTTGGTTTCTGAAGCACATTTCTGACTTCACTTGTGGTTCAATTCTTATATTTTAATTTAATGGAGTTTCGAAAATTACAAATTGGCATTTGCTATCTTTTTCTTATATGATATAATATTTGTTAAATGTATGGTAATTGCAAGAAAGTAATTGTTTTTGTATTTATAAGTTGTAGAATTATTGATCCCCAACCTCACTTAAAACTTTAATCCTGGCTAACGCCTCGAACCGCCGGTATCTCGTACGGAGGCTGATTGTTTTCGGATCCCCAAACATTTCCGCTTTTTCCTTTTTCAATAATCTTAACAACAGATTCTGCTACAAAAGTAGGCCTGAAAAAAATTTATAATATTTACTTGACTTTCAGAATTATCCAGTCAATATGGATAGAGCACATATAAAAACTTACTCTTGAATCGTAAATAGTGGAATATTATGTTGAACGGCTGCAATAAAATCTAATTCATATTTTTCACGATCAGGAATAATTGGAGTATTAGTAGCACCAGGACAAATCGCTACGACTCGTACGCCCGTAACGTCGTATTGTTCCATCTAAACGATAGAAAACGTATACAAAAGAATGGAATTTAATGAAAGAAAATACACGAGTATGAAAATAGTTACATCCAAACATCTGGTGAAGCTAACAACAGCATGTTTAGTTGAACAGTATAAAGGTATGAAATTCATAATTGATGTTCCTGCAATTGAAGCTAAATTTACGACCACTCCACCTTTTCCACCTTTGTGTTTACCTAGACGGTTTATAAATAGTAAACTGGACAATACTACAGCTTTCTGTAACAGAACATTATTGAATCTTTTAATTTGTCATTGTAATTATTAAAATATTTCATCTTAAATCATAAAATTTAAACAAACTTTGGGCAACATTTTATGAAATCGAATCTCTTATAATATACTGTTTCTCTATATGAACATCCCATTATTAAGCAAAAGCTTCACTCAATGAACTGGTGTTGATAAAAAGATATGTTTTTAAACTCTATCATTTTGACATGCAAAAACATTACTATTACTCACATAATTGATATCAATCATAAGCTCGGTGCGAAGGTCCCCACCGATACCAGCATTGTTTATCAGAATATCGATAGTCTTAAAAGTTTCCAATACTTTTTCAAAATTCACTGGAATGAAGAACATATTGATGAACAAGTACTGTTTTTATGCTTTAAATTTTAACGTATACCTGTGAACTCAGTTTTACTGGATACGTCACATGGATACAAGTCCACTCTCTCGCCATAATCATTTTTCAACTTCTCAACAACTGTTCTAGTTTTAGGGTTATCCAGATCGAAAATAGCGACAAACTAAAACATTTACAAAGCAAAATAAAATCATTTCAGTTAAACTTGACTTGTTCATTCGATAAATAACAAGACTATTCCATACTTTTACTCTGTTCTTTATAAGCTCATGTACAATTGCTGAGCCAATTCCACCTGCACCTCCAGTAACAACTGCTATTTTATGTTCCACATTCATGATTCTGGAAACTAAAACGAATTATTAATAAATAAAGTTGAATCTCGAGTCGGTCATTAAGTAGTAAGGGTTGCGAAAGTTATCGTAATTTTATCGTATAAAATAAAGCGATTGTGATTAAAATCAGAAGAAGAAATTTAATAAAGGCTAAGAGTTTTATAAAATTGTATTGAAAATGAATTTTTCATTCTAAACTCTCAGTTAGTAGTGAATATCCACTTTGTCAATAAATACATTATTTTCTCTTATTCATACTCTAAATATTGACTATTGTAGCTTAAGCTACCTGTTCACAGAATCACTTGTTTCTGTTGGGTTCACAATTCTCTCAATGATGAGTCAATGATCCAGTACCGTGTAACGGATAGATGATTAAAGAGACAGTGTGGCGCGTAAACATAAAAAAATAGAACCCGCGACGTCGAGATACAAAAGATCAGTGCTCTAACCACAGACTCTGCAGGCTTTTTGTATTACTGACTCGTCTCACAAGCTTGGACTTGTTCGTTCGTGACAGCCACATGGACACTAATGCTCCACCTTGGCTTACGCAAAAAAAAGCTTTCCTTGTCTTTGAGGAAAAGTAAGCAATTTCGTTAACATAAATGAATATAAGTCGATAAAACAAAATAAAAACAAGTGGCGATTACATCAATTTTAAATGTAAATACGATATTGGCGATTAGTGTAGTTCATTTTAGGTTCTTAGCATACCTATTAATTAACTATATTGCCGTTTTAATAGTTTTGAATACAGTACACTTATATAATACACTTTTATAGTTATTGACTTGTAAAAAAGATATATAAGATCAATCGTATAATCTAATCACTCCTATACGGACTTATTAGCTGATCCATAAAGTAACAAATAATAGGTTCTAACGATATTTAATTTTTTTAATTCAAGTATATTGACGTAAGAAATTTACATTTAGTTTTTAATATCCTCAGTTGATTACGCTTAACCGTGTTTAATTTTGCGCAAAAAATGATGTGCTGTGATTTATCATTTACAATGTACAACAAACATTTTCACTTACTCAATATTACAGTGTGCTCATCCCGAAATTCCTCTAAAGTTGAATGGTTAAACAGCTCTTCATATCTATAATTATTGTATAATTAATTACCATCTGTAACGAGTAAAACTATCAATAACATGTGTAGCAAAGATCGATAAATATTTAAATGATCGATAATAAACGTAGCGAAGTTCGATAAAAAAATAAGACAGTCGGTAAAACGTATAGCAAAGATAAATAAACGTTTAAATGATCGGTAATGTACGTAACGAAGATCGATAAATAATAAGACGATCGGTAATATGCGTAGCGAATATACATGACCCGTAACATGTGTAGCCAAGATCGAAGACAAGTAAGATGATCGGTAACATTTGTATAGAGAAGATCGAATACAAATAAGACGATTGGTAACTTGAATAGATTAGATCGATGAGAAATAAGATGATCGGTAACATGTACAGCGAAAATCCATAAAATGCTTTAAAGACCGCTCGCAGCCAATCTATATAAGAGTCAGGTCGGAAAAAGAAAAAATTAGCCATATTCAAAGTATGATGAAGAAGACGCTTGAGATAATATCATACAGGGACCAATTCAATTCAAAGTCGTACCGAAGTTCGATCATCTTTAGGTCAGAAAAGAGGATACTTTATACGCAATATCTCGCTGAGAATTAAGTAGTAGAGTGTACATCTTGATACCATCAAAAGATCTCAATTTTCTCCTCAAAACTCTAGCTTCAGAAGCTCATCTTTCCGGAGTAAATTCGAACATATTTTATATTTAATCTAAATATTAATAATTTTTCTTTGGTTCATTCCAAACTATATGTAATATTGATTTTCATTTGTAGTTTCTCTCGCAGTATAATCTAATAAGCTTTTACTTCAACATATCAATCTTTTAATAATTTATGGACTACTGAAATAGTAAATATAACAAATGGCAACAAAATTGCTAACATAAAAGCGTAAAAGCACCTCTAAGATTGATGTTAAATCGGATAAAATGAAAAATGTAACGATACAAATCACAGCTATCATAACGTAATCTCTTAGAACTTTCAGTCAAAGCTCAAACTTCAAAGCGAAAAGATGTTAAGATTTATCGTTTTTCTAATCGGTATTTTTGAAATAACCGAAGCTATCGATGGTGTTATTTGGAGCGAAAATGCTCGTACCTTCATCCCATTGTTTGACATCAAGAGATTTGCTGTTTTTAATGATCAAAGGATCCAGAAGAGTTTGGCGTTGGAATGACACAATTTTCAACGCGAAATTTTGAAAATCTCGTATTTTCAGGTAAGTCCTTATTTACCCGTGAAATCATTTGATTCCGAAGGAAAATTATTGTTATTAAAAAAATATAAATCATAGATTATTGAATCAAAATTACTTTTGCGACTCTTTAATTAATGTTTCTTTCATTTGATAATTACAAATTTTTGTATATACTGATTATACTTTCATTAGCTTTTCCTACTATCCATTAGGTGGCGTCCAGTATATTTAACCCATAAGTGGTGAATTCGACATATGATTATTGCTGCTTAATAAACTTTAACTCCGATACATTTATTTATGCGATGATTCTTTGTAATAATATTGTGTATAGAATGTTTGATTCAAATGTAGAAGATTATTTGTCATTGCTTATTATTCTTCTGATACAAATTGGTGTCGTCTTAACAAACTATATATATTTAAGATTACTTTCGTTTTTGCTTGAAAGGGGTTTCTTCTTTTACTTTAAACAGTTATTTTTTAGTGTACAATTGTTCGATTAACCAAAAAATTCTCGTTTATTTATAGGAGAAAAATCTCGTTAGCTTCGTTCAGAACGACACAAGGATTTCTGGAGTCATTGGAGATATCTGGCAGATACTGGCTGAGTGTTTAAATTTTACGTAGGTATACATACGAACACAACAATTTTCATTGAAAATCAAGTGTCGCAATAGTAGATAGACTATAAACATGCAGATTCTAACTCACTTCATAGTAAGTTGTTACTTCCTTATTCGTTAATTTGGGGATAGACCCTCTTCTCCAATGAACTGGTAATCTCCTTGGCGCATTTTATAAATAGTGTAATAAATAAATAAATGACACAAAAAAGAACTTAAGGCTCCAGGGCACTTTTTCAATTCAAGATCTTTCAAGTTGGTTGTCATTGCGATTGTTAAATTTCAAACTCAAACTATATTCTTTTCCCGACAAATGTTAGGATACCGAGCGATTGGTGAAAATCGAAACTATTCGAATACATGAAAAATGTTTTCCAAAGTTTTAATACTCTCATTTGTCAAATAAGCTATTATTTCCATGTTAAAACATGGAGGATACCATCTCACTCACAGAAGATTTAGATGAGTTAGAATCCGCTGAAGTTAGTACGACTTTGACCTATTGACTCACAATCAGTTCTCGTCTTTAGATTAGTTCCTCTGAAATTGGAAAATCGAAACTTTGGTAACGAAATGGAGAATGGCAGTTATGATGGTATCCTAGGTCTTGTACAATCAAATCAATCGCAAATCATCCCAAGGTCAGGGATATTCAGGAACAAACTATCTCTGGTTGAATACACTGTTCCGCTTTGGACTATTCGGTAATGTATCTATTAAAATATCTAGTTAGAAAAAGGCTTAAAATCAAGTTCTTAAAATCAAGGCGTCTAACTATTTTATTTTAAAAGGTCTAGTTCTTGGGGAATTTATTTTTCGAACTATTCAACACTTTTTATAATAATAATAAATATAATCTGTTCAGATATCACTTGTACATTAAACCTGTTTGGAATCACGATGAGGCTTGGATGGTTCACCTATTTTCAATGGATGTCTGGTACACGTTCTTCTTGATTATTTTCATTCTAACTGTGGGCGGATATATTTGCGAGAAAAATTCAATTGTTAATACAAAAGAAAAAATCATTTATAATCTACAAGATCACATTTTTTATACCGTCGCTATTGCCTGCTCTCAAGGTACATTTTTCATTTACAAGAGTCTTAACATACTTTGAAATTTCTAAATTTCATATGTTAATTTTAAAACTGATTTCGTGTACAAAACTTAAAATACTATTTATTTAATCGTATTTTAACATTCGTGAATAATGGGTATTTTTTTTTAATAAAATATGATTTTTTAATTTTAATTCATGCTTTAGTATCTAAATTTTAATCAGCTAATGATTCCATCGATTGAATTAAAAAATTCAAGATAGCGATCATAAAAATAGCTATTTTCACAGAACTATAATAAAAGCCTTTCCTATATTTTAACTCGTGACGATCGACTTAATAATTCATTGGCTAGAATTATTACAGAAATTTTCCGTTTTTCATGTGATTGTAATTATTTATTAGAAATTTTGACTAACAAACAAGGTTTCGAATTATTCAATTATGTAATTAATAAACAAATTAAATATCCATTAATCACTAAATTTAACTGATTTAACGATCAGCTTTTTACATGTGATTAAATTTGCACTTAAACCTTAAAAAATAATTCATGGATTTTCATTGGAAAAATTAAGTTTTTAATTAAAGAAAATGAAAATTTGTTCTAAACTGTAATAAAAGACCAGAAAAGTTATTGTAAAATATTAATAATCGATATATATATATAAACCAAAATTTTTAAAAATCCAAGAAAATTCACGTTAATATTGGTGTATTGGTATGTAAAAAAAAACTATATATTTCTTTACTCAACTACAACTACTTTGATTTCATTTGAAGTATTGCCATTCAATTTTTAATTTCATATTATTTATAAGCTTATCCTAATTTGTAATTTTAAAATCATAATATTGTAGTGAACATTTTCAAATAATTCGCTAATAGTTGATAACTGAATATACAGGATGTGTACCACCTGATCTTCACAATAGATCAAGACTCATCTACATATGCACCAGTATGTTATCCTGGATAATTTTAATAGCCTTTAACGCAAATGCAATTTTTCTTATGACCAATAAAATGTACGTCCTTCCATTCACTGGTTTGCGAACTTTACTACAAGATAGCAATTACGAAGTAGTCGCGTTTAGCGGTTCAATGGTCCATAAAGATTTCAGGGTACGTACATCACACGGACACTTTTCGATGTCCTCTTTTGATGGGTTATCCTGTATAAAAATCAAAAAATAATTTTTCGCTTCCTTTTGAAAAATATTTTTTAATTTTGGGATTTTTTTTAAGCTACGAAGTAGTGGTCTGAACGAAAAAAAATTAATTTTAAATTTAAAAAATTTTATCAGTCAAAAAAACACTCGCGAAGATTATTTTTTATATGTAGGAAATTTTTAGAAAATCCATAATTTTTGAGAGAACAATTTTAAGAGAAATTGGCCAAGATATATACAGTTGGTCAACGGTTGGCCAATGTCCGGTGAAGAATATTTTTAAAATTATAAACTTTACTGCAAAATTGATTAAGAACAATAATACCGTGAAATTCATAATCGAATATTTACAAATGTTTTTCATACTATAATTTTTTGAAAAATTATTAATTTAAATTTTGGAACGACAAATCTTGATTTAGGAAACTTTTAAAAGTCGACATTGAAAAAGGTGAATTTTATTAATTTAACGTTAAGGAGGGTTTACCCATAATTCTTCAAATTTAATACAATTACAAAATTAATTTGTTTAATTAACATTATTTAATAAGTTTAGCTTAGCAATTATAATAATAAAATTATGTTTGCAGACATTAAAATCTTAGTTCAACACTTATAATCGTGTATGCATAATAATTACAAAAATGATCCATTGAATTTTAGGACACGGTTTCGCAGTATTTCAAATACCCTGAAGATCAGCAACGAGTGTCTTACGCACCAGCAGCTAAGGATTTGTTTAAAAAAGTTTGTTTCACCGAAGAAAAAAAAATCGCTGCTTTCGAAGCTGAGGATCGACACAGAGCAATCGGAAGAAATATCTGTCGATTAGTACCAACGAAGACGTCTTATTTCGAGACGTGGATCGCATCGGCTATTAAAAAAGGCTTTCGTTACAAACGTAGTTTCGACATTGGGTACTTACGATATTGAAAATTTATAATAAATAACGATATATTTCCAAGTGTTCAATTGCATTGTTTGTTCGCAGAATTTTAAAGCTATCCGAATATGGAATAATAGACCGATTAAAAGATAGTTGGTTGGATTGGAAATTCGAAGACGAGGAAGATGTTCGTTTTCAGTCGATTGGCATGAGTCAACTACATGTCATTTTCAGTATATTTGTTACGGGATTAATGGGGTCGATAATTATTTTGCTACTCGAGTATTTAACGTTTTTTGCAAGTAAATTATTTAAAAATAAACGAAATCAATCCAAAGTTACTGAGAAGCATAAAATACTTCCCAGAAATTGGTCTGTTGGACAATATTATACAGGGTGTCCAAAACGCTTGAATAATTTTACAGGAAAAATTATTTTTGAAAAATTTTAAGGGGTTGTTATACTCAACTTTTGCCGACTGGTAATTTAAGGTAAATACAGTGATCGTATCAACCGGTTTGATTTCATGGAAAAAAGTAACTTGCAATCGAACTAGAAGGAAAATTATTTACATTTATTTTTGTTAAAAGTTTAATTTATTGATTCGTCTACTGCATTGTAACAACGAAACAGAAATTGATAATAGTGCTATAATCATCACTAATGATAGTTACTAAAACTAATAATAAATATTTTGTTCGCTATAATATCAATAATAAAATAATATAAAAAGTACATAATGCTTATATGCGTGCAGATACATAGTTTTTGTTTGTTTTTATATACACAAATCTCGTCCATTTTTTTATTCATTTTTCAATTGAGGCCATGCTTTTTTACGTATTATAAGGACTTAGTTTGATCGAAAGAAAGTTCTCGTACGAGGCTAAAAGCGTTGCTACAGACAAGTAATAATTGTAATCATAAGGTAAATAGTGTTTGTTTGTTTTTTGTTTGTTCACTCATTTGCATGCGTCATCGCCCTTTTATATATATATATATATATATATATATATATATATATATATACGTTAAATTCTATTTTAAAATCTGCATTCATCATGAAAGTATTTTGTCAAAAATTAGCACTGTATTCGGTGTGCATTCAGTCTTTACCCCAATCTACACTTGTCTCATTATCGGCTTCGAACGTACTCGATACAATAACTCACCCCTTCAATGTTTAATTAACTAATATTATTATTTTGTTTCGTCTCTCGTTCATCGTTTAAAGTTACATTTAGGTTCACGTCACAGCTTACGTAAAGACAATACGTGCTCGCGCTCATGCATGCAGCACATAAACACGTACTAACGTATTATTATTAATATTTTTTTTTTGTTTAATAAGCTTCGATGAGATCAATAGAGGACTTTCTAAACATTACATTTATATACAAATTCCTCAATATCGTTTAGGATTACATCAGCTCGTTTGTTTTTGTTTTTTTTTTACTTTTTTATTTTACTAATATCATTTTCTACGTTATTTGTGTTTCCTTACAATTTTTAATTATTAACTTTTTTGCTTAAAATTTTCTTTCTTAACGTTTCGTACGGTTCGTTAAAGAATTTGGTATATCGATTCGACGGGCGTTATTTGCACCCCTGTCGAACACAATCACATTTCGTCTTTCTTCTTCCGCTTCCTCCTTCTCTTACTCTCCTTCTTTGGCGGTAGTTTGATTCTGCTCAAGGGAAATGAGAAAAATCTTCTAATGGATTTACGTTTTTTGCTCAAGTAGTTCCTCCAATCGGAGGTAGGACGATGGCTCACCGCCTCATGCGTGCACTTGGCAAACATTAAATCCTAAAAACAATTTTGACGTTACTTTTCATTCGTTTTTGATGAAGAAACATTTTTTTATATGTTATGTAAATTACCTGCTCCTATAAGGGAGTTTCCTTTCTGGCTTCTGCCTTCCACTGGAATCCATTGACGCGAGTAGTTACTGGTTTGTTTCGATTCGTTGCATTCTCAATTCCATTCCTAACTCCGGCAACTAGGCGCATTGCCGGATTTGACGAAACTAAGCCATTTCTTTTTGGTCTCGAATTACCAGCACTGTGCAGAATAAATAGAAATGTGAGATTTAAATAAAACTTAAAACAACTTGATTTGTTAAAATATCAGCTGTAATAATTTTAAAACGTAAGCTAAATAAATTTTCGAGAACCAGCCGACAAAAGAGTTAATAATTTAATTAGTTCTTTTATCTTATATAAAAATATGAACTTTAACTCTTTGTGATTGAATAAAATTTGTGAAAAAATCTGACACAATTTCAGAAAGTAAATAATCGTCAATACAGTTTAAAATTATTTACTTCCATATATACGTATATTTTGATTATATACATTTTTTCATATTTTAATTCAAATTATCCTTACATGCAACTTTTGACGAAATTTATTCATTATTCTGTCTGAAAATCGGCCACACGAATATGTATTTTTTATCTTTTAATATTATTCGAAATTTATTCATTAAAATTTTATCTGCCTTTTTGAATTGTCTAGTTCTTGGAGCCTTTTTTAAATTGCCAATCTCTTCCACTCATTTGAATATATCTTTTTTTTACACTTACTTTCCAGTGTAGTTCTCAGAAGAGTGTTTTACATTTCTTCCAACTCCAGCGCCGCTGTTACCCAAAATAATTCTCATATGAGTATCTCTAGTAAAATGAGTATCAGGGAGTTTCCTCTCCTCGTGTCCATTCTTTCTCTCTGAATTAATCGATAATCCCAGCATTTCGTTGGTCAATTCAAATGGTTTCGCCTCAGTCGGATTTTCCATTATAGGCTGTCATAGAAAATTTTCAATTTTAAAATATTTATCGATACAACCGATTTTATCGATATTTAACTCTTTAACGCGACGAGGACACTTTTTCGAAGTAATCTTTTGACGTGTTTTCGTAGTAAATATTTGCCATTGGAAAATGAAAAATTAAACATAAAAACTGCTAATTTACGATAACATTTTTTTAACGTTATTTTTTGTTGCCTATAGAACTGAATACCTTAATTGGAAAATTATATTTGGTATCTCGAGATAAATAATCTAACAGATTTAATTTTCGAAAAGTATAGATGTTTATAAAAACTATGTTCACTGTCTGAAAATTGTCAAAGAACACCCGTAAATGGCTTCGGACGACCCGTTGCAATTTTGAATTTTTCAAAAATAGTAGAATAATAATTATAGAAATTGCCATTAAAACGTGATAACTATTTGCATAATACCAAAAGATTTTTTTTCTTTTAAGTAAAACTCTATTTTACAAACTTTTGATTCCGCGATTTGTGGAAAAATAAAAAAATTGCAATCGATAATTCTGAAAATATTTGAAAGAGCTTTTTGACTAAATCTAAGACACGATCGTCCATTGTATAGAGAATAAAAGCTGTTAAATTAAGAAATAAATATTTATCATAACAAAAAGTTTTAGATGCAAAAATTCTAAATCATCGAAAAACTACTGTGCAAAATAGGTAATTAGATGAACAAAGCGCCCAAAATAGTAGTGCACATACTGCATGAATTTCTGTTCAGGATAATCCGTCAAAAGAGGACTTCGAAAAAGTCTTCTGCTAATCTTAAGAAGTTCATTTGGAAAAAAGATGTTTACCGCATGCTGGTTCTTTTTAATGCATATAGCATCGTACAAAGCGCCGGTACGATCGTAGGCACTGCCAGGCTTGTATTGCGTGCTTTGATTTGCGGTTAACAGCGACACTCCCAATTGACTTTGAATAATGCTCGCAGCTGTTTGAGCACTGGGAGGACTGGTATTGGTCGGTGAGTACGGTATTAGGCTGTCGCTGGAGGGTGAATGAGGTGGTGAGGCATAGATTGGACTCTGTGGTTCGCTCTTCAAAGGAGATAGTAATTTACTTAATGGACGAGATTTTACGCCACGTGAACATTGTTGAAGTTGCTGTGTGAAAGACAGGACGGCCTAAAAAATTTTATTTGTTATTATATGTTTTACAAATTAATACGAGACATTTTTTAATTATATATGGGCGATTATCTGTTAATTTGTTTTCCTTCGTATTCTGCGAATGTGTATAAGGTTTTTAACGAATTTCGAGCTTGAGTTTCATCAGAATATTTAGAATATTTTTCTGAGAGTTACGAAGTGTCTAATTTTCAGGTTAATTGTCAAAAATTCATAACTCATGAGGTAAGCATAAGACAATACAAATATTTAGAAGTTTAATTTTGTAAAAAGAACTCTTTTTAAAAGTAAAATACTTTAGACACTTTCAAGTATTATTTTATTGATAATAATTTTAATCTTAAAGTTAAAAAGTGATCTTTGCTGTGAAAATAAAAAAATTCATGAGTAAAAATATGTCCATTTGATATATAGCAGTAGATTTGACTAAAAACCATTGAAATGGATAATTTGACAAATAATTTGTATGGATAAAGTGTGCACAAATAATATATTTTGCAAAGTTCAATAATTTGGAAGGTATAAAAATGCTATAACTAAAACTTATAAAATGATTAAAATACTTCTCCTGTGTTTTAGTCTGATAGTAAAAGTAAAAGTAAAATTCCTATTTCCAAAATCGGCCAAGACACAGGAACTCATTGTTATTGTGGTTTATTGTATACATTCTGGCGATAACGAATAAATAAGAACTTTAAAGACTCTCAAGCGAATAATTAATGATACAATTACAAAATAGAAAGCTAGAAAATAGTGGAGCATATGATGAATAAATATTAAAATTAGTCCAATCGAGCCATAAATGTTACATTTTGATGGTTTGAAATTTGCAGAGAAAAGTGTGAATTTTCTAAGCTTCTTCCAAAAACTTAAGTATTCAATTAAAATTTTTTGAAATGACGATCACAAATTGACATTCATCGGATTAAGTAAAATAAAGAAAATATTTAATTTTCACACTGTTTCGAAAAAAAAATGTTGAAAAAATTCAAAGAATTCAGAATACTATTCAAATGTTCTCAAAATATAAAGGAAAATCCTCTTTCTAAGCGTGATTACAAATGGAAACTAATCTAACTAAAGAAAAATATTGAATTTTTCACTCTGTATCTTGCAGAGAAAAATATTTAAAAAATTCAAAGAGACTTGTGGAAATATTATTTAATCTAAAAATATAAAAGAGAAAAAATATTTGAAGTAACGATTTGACAGGCAATCGCCCAAATTCACATCTAAATCTCCTTACCCGACTAGACCCCTGATGATTAGTATTAGTAGTGACAACTGGTGGATTTTGATTAATTTTACATCGATCGCTCTTAGTACTACCAGTAAGATTACTACTGGACTTGCTGTTGCTGGAATGATTACCCAGTGATACGCAACTACGTCTCTTGGTAGAATCCGGCGATTCAGCTGGACTGTATTGAGTCGACATTGGATTGAGCACAGCAGATGATGGTTTGGTTTCAGTCGTTGAATTTGAGGTAACCGAAGTTGCACTGCTACTGCCGCCTATGAACGAAACTTTATTCACGTGAGTATATTTATTAATTCCATATCCAACAGACTTATTATCGAATATATACCTGGTCTGGAACAGCGTCGATTAGCAGCATGTTCCTCGAGTAATCTGACAACCGTATCGTGTCCACTTTTAGCTGCTACCTTGATAGCGTTTCTTCCGCAGTGATCCGAATGGTTTGGATCAGCTCCGTGATTGAGCAGTGCTCGAACGCAACTCTCGTGACCCTCTTGGGCAGCGATTCCTATTGACAATTCGATGATTTACATCGCAGTTCCAAAATCATTTATAGACAATCGAGAGATTCAACCAAATTACCTAAAGCCGTAGCTCCCTGATTGCAAGTATGATCAGGAGTCGCGCCGTGTTCGAGCAGTAATCGCACGATGGCCGCGTGTCCTTGCCATGCAGCCGAGTGCAAAGGAGTTCTGTTTTCGTTATCCCGGGCGTTGACGCTTGCACCACCTTCGGTTAGCAAAAGAGCTACCATCTCAACGTGTCCTTGCCAGGCACTCACGTGTAAAGCTGTTCTACCCTGTTTAGATAAACAAAAATGTTAATAACATGACATTTGATAGAATAAGTTTACTTTAACCATTTGACGTTATCAGGACGGGTTTTGAACGCTAATAAAGTAAAAAAGTGGGTGTTCCACTATTTTAAAGGTACACTCTTTTAAATTGTTTTAAGACTTGCAATTTAAAAATGAAAATAAAGACACTTCTTGAAAATGTCTTATTCGCTTAAAACATTTTAAAAGGTATCCTCGATAACTGAAGTCAATTTAAGTGTAATAAAAAAATATAGTCAAAATGATATTAATGTGAAACAAATAAAACAGTTACGATATCATTTTTAAAAAATATCAGCTTGATTAAAAAAAATCCTGAAACCAAAAATATTTTTGAATTTATCATATAAAAGTTAATTAGGATTTTCGAAATTCGGTTCCACGATCATTTTAAAAATATGACTTCTTTGAGTAATCTAATAAATTTTTCTCAAAGTCTACACGTTCTGAGAATAAAGTCAGTTAAATTTAAAAATAAATTTTTTCTTCGTCAACTGCTATTTTGTATAGTTATAAAAAAGTCCAGGGTCGAGCAATCGTAGTTATTTTAAGTTCGGACATCGAGAACATCTATTGAAAAGTTATCGAGTAGACACAAACATTTTTGTTGTACTTTTAAATATTAAATATTTTTTACTTTTTTGATAGAAGGCATAACTGTGCTGGTCACGTGAAAATTCAAAATAATTTATTTACCTCAGAATCTCTGCTTTCGATATCAGGTCGAGCCTGTTCAAGCAAAAATCTGGCCATCGCTAATCGGTTTTCCAATGCCAAAATGTACAATATACTCCTACCGTCTGCGTCTTTAGCATTGATGTCAGCGTTGTGAGATAGTAACACTTTGACAGTATCATAGTGTCCTTCCAAAGCAGCCAATCTAATGAACATCGAATCATAATAAATATCGTGAATAAATTTATTTAATAGATGAAAAACTTTTTGTTTACGAATATGTGAGTTTTGTTTTCTTCGAAATTATTCTCTTTGTCGTTGTGCCTATACACGAATCACAGTTATTGTATACTATTCTAAAAGTAATAACGTGACTAAAGACTTTAATTTTTATGATAAGATTTATTATTATTATTGTCATTAAGAACAATTTGTTTTATGTTTATCACAGGATCTTGTTTTGTAATTTTTTAATAAAAGCTTCAAGAGGTGACACGTTAACGCTGAGTAATGTCGTTGTTACAAGCTAAAATAGTTTTTATAATAATCTAATGTTACAATCCGATAGCATTAAAAAAAAGCAGTTACCTCAATGCAGTTTTGCCATCGTGAGCGTGTTGATCGATTGGCGCCAGATGCTGCTCGATGAGCCTCTCAACAAGTGTCGTATGGCCTTCCTGAGCTGCAAGCATCAAGGCTCCTTTACCATCATTATCAGCTTCGTCGATCTTGGCTCCAGCCTCGAGTAATGCCTCGCATACGTCTTGGTGACCCTCAAACGCTGCATAATGCAACGGTGTCCAACCAGAATTGTCTCTGTGTTGCTCGTCCAAGCCTGTAAACATTATCGATTACGGTTCTTTTACTGTCATTCGTTATTCCATCGTTCTATTTCACGTTACGTTGACTATCCAGGCTGAAAGCGCGAGGGCTTTTTATAAGTTCACACAAGCTATATCCGCAGAAAAACTATTGCCAAAGGATTTAAATAAAACTATAACGAGGTCTCGTAAAGAAACCTCGATTGAAAGTAATAATAAACCAACCTCTGTCCAGAAGCTGCCCAACGACGTCTGTACCACCTTGAGCTGCAGCAACGCTCAATACAGTTCTTCCTTCGTTGTCGATGCTGTCGACGTAACAGCCCCAAAATAGCAAAAGAGCGACAACCGACCCATGACCCATGCTTGCTGCGGCCCATAAAGGAGTTCGTCCAGTTGCATCGCAATGGTCTACATCGGCTTCGAACTCGAGTAGCAATTCGCAAACGTCTCGGTGTCCTTCGAATGCAGCTACGAGCAACGGTGTCATACCGTCCTTATCCTGGTGATTGACGTCAGCTCCGCGTTCCAAAAGTAGGCTAACTACCTGTAATAGAAATTCGTATTAGTCGATCGGCTCTTTTCACTATACTTTACAGAAATTTCCATTCATCGATTGGACTGTATCGTTTATATATTCAGTGAAACCCTCTCAAAGGATAGCTGTTCGGCTGTTAAATATTCTAAGCCAGAATATAAGTTACGCGTGAAAAAGACAGTACACAAATAAATAACTTGCTGTATAAATCGATATTTTTGGTAAAATAGTCGGTGATTTAACGAAAACTTTTTTTTTAAGGTATAATAGAGTACTACGATTTTGTACGTAATTACGATTTTGGAGGGAAAAAGGTCACTTAATATTCATAATACATACCAATTTTATTATGATTGTGATAGATGAATAAATTTAGTTTCAATTCTATTTGCCCTAACTGTAGTGAGAACTTTCTTTTGACAAATAATTAAACTCAAAACTGACTGTTTACAAAATTTAATAAAAATATCATTCTTTAATTCGTACTACAACTGACGTAGGGATTTTCTTCGCGCTGACTGAACATCAAATAACACGAAAGGATCATCAGATCAAGAACAATTACCTTTGTATAACCATGATTCGATGGTACGCAAAGCGCAGCAACGCTAAGAGCCGTTCTACCGTCACTGTCGGCATGATCGATCTCTGCACCGAAATCTAACAGATGCTCGACGATTTCGCTGTGTCCCATGTAGGCTGCGGCGATAAGAGCTGTACGACCTTCGTCGTCGGTTCGATTAACGTCGGCGCCATGCTGTAATAAAGCTTTGACGATTTCCTCGTGACCACCCCAAGCAGCAGCGCGCAACGCTGTACGCTGATCCCAATCGGCACAGTCCACCATCGCTCCACATTCTAATAACTGCTCCACGACCTGACATTCAAACGATATAGATTTTAGCTTTAGAACGCTTATACTTTGGCGATGAAGAAATTTACCTTTGTGTGACCACCCCATGCAGCAGCCCTTAATGCGGTCCAGCCATCGCAGTCGGCGTGGTCAACGTTAGCGCCAGACACAAGAAGTACCTTGACTACATCCGAATATCCGTGTCGAGCTGCAAGGTTCAGAGCTGTTTGTCCGTGGCGATCCGTTGCTTCGAGTTTAGCCTGAAATAAGATTGATAAATAAAAAAATTAAAATAAAAAATTTCTTGTTTTCTTTGTGATATTTCAAAGTTACTCACTGTAGGACAGGCTTCGATAGCCAATGCTAGAAGGGTTGCATTTCCATCCGCAGCTAGATTGTGGACAACAGTACGTCCACATGAGTCTGTTTGATTAATATCACCACCTTCGCCGAGGAGCTCCGCAAGAGGCTCCAATGGCGATTCGTCCATAGGACTTGAATTTCGTGAAATCTGTAACAAAATTGTTTTTGTCGATTGGGATGGCGTACTACATATATTTTAATTTGATTGATTATGGACAGGTATTGTTAATTGAAAAAAGTCTTAACAAATTTAAATTTGAGAACTAGTCAATTAAGAATAATTTATTCATTAAAGTAAAAATATTCAATCAATTTTTAAATTGTCTAGACACAATTCTGCATTATAATTCTGAGTTTCTTTCAAACGCTTCGAGGTCAGTTAATTAAAAAACAAAGAATTTGACTCAATAAAAAATGTCAATTTACAATTCACGTCAAGAACTAGACAATCCAAAATTTCTTTTAAGATTCAGCCAATTTAAAAGAGGGAGACAAAATATTTAACGAAACAACTGTCTCAAAACACTTAATTGTCATTCGTAGAAATCAGTATCAACTAAAAGCAATCGAATTTGAACATAACGTTAAGTTTTAACTTTTAATAAATACATTAATTAATGAAAACATTCAACCTACTTGACTAGAAGAGACAATAACGTTGTTGCCAGCAAGATCCTCCTCATCAGCAAGTTTCTCGGATAATCTAGCGCCGGCATCAACTAAGAGCTTTAAGAGCTTCGTGTCCTGTTTGGGCCACAATATGCATTCACTACTGTCCAGATAACAGTGTCTAAATGGAGCACCACTTCCAATTAACCACAACAATTGTAAGGTATACGAGTCGAGCACCGGCGCTGTTGGTGGCAATGGTGCCGGTGGTGCCGATGGTGCCGGTGCAGCTGTCGACGTGACAGCTGAGGGGTTTGCTGTACTCTCGGATACTCCAGTTATCGTAGATGCCGCTGTAGGTATGTTAGCTACAGCAGCTGAAACTGCAGCGGATAAAGACTGTTGATGATGATGTTGATGATGCTGTTGTTGATAATACGGATGATGATGATGATGCTGTTGTTGCATCACAAAAGCTCCTTGCACGTGCTGAGCTAAAACGCAGATCTCGTCTGGATCGAGATTCGTTGCGCGCAGCGTGTAGTGCATTGCGAGCATCGCGTGACCTGCAATTTTTCGTTAAAATAAACGATCACAATTTTTTCAAGGGGCTCCCTAACTCTACTATACCGACTTCGGTTTTTTCGTATGCCACATTTTAACGCGCGAGTATTTTCATTTGAAACTTTGCACAGTCATTTACAGAAGAGGAAATATCTCTCACTTCAAATGAGTTTCTACCGAACGTTCGAAGTCGGTAAAGTAGAATTTCGGAGCTCCTTAAAAAAAAACTTTGTACACAAGACACTTCAAATCATACCGTCGATTGAACTTTACGCTTCGAATACATAATTTACTTGTTTGTATTTTACAAATGAAATCTCGATACGCAATCAACACCAAATCAAATTATTTTCAGTGCGATCGAAAGTCCTCTCGTAAATCCACGGGTACGAACGAGCGCTTTGTCTATATGTACCTTCGGCAGCAGAGCAGAGATACTTCTGAGTGCAGTGTTTGACGTCGAGCAGCCACTCGGCAAAGCTGTGATGGAAAAGCATAAGAGCGCCGGCGCGCGACACCGAGATAACGCGGCGCAGTAAATGCAGCTGCCGATTGAAGTCCTCCTGCGTCAGCGTTGGATTAGCCGTTTTCACACAGTCGTAGAGTATCGACTGGGTTATCGGTAGTTTCGCAGCTAGAATCACGTTCAGCAGTGGTTGAACCTTAGCGAATTGCTTGCGACTAAAGAGACGTTGACAAAGCCATAGGTAAAGACCGTTCAGAGTACCTGTTAAACAATATTTGTTAGTTTAAATGGATCTAAAGGAAAATTCAGAATTTTCTTTTGGTCAAGGTTTGTAAGAGATGAGACTTTTATGATAGGGGAAGAATAGGATCGATTTGACATAAAATGCTAGCTCGAGATCTGGTGCTGCCATTGTATAAAGGGTCGAATAGTACTTTTTCTCAAAATCATCTTGTACTAACCAGGAATCTCTCGGACCTCCCTCAGCACAATGAAATTTTCAGCGACACCATCTAACACCTTCTCGAGATAGAGAAAACACCCATTACTCTTGATGTGTAGATGATTGAGCATCTCAGCGGTATCTCTTGAAATGTGTTGCCTTAGCGCGTCCTCCTGATCCAACCTGGCAAGGATGTACTGCTGTACATCACGGACAACTTGAGACTTGCGCAAGTCATCCAAGGAGATCTTACGGAATCCGGTGAACATACGCGAGATTGTCTTGCTCTGACGTCGAGCTGTACAGACAAGCAGTAACCATTGCGGAAACAGATGGTGATGCGATGCCAAGAGCTCCGCTATCGTTCGGGACACTTCATCTTCATCTTCATTTTCTGACTCACGTTTTGAATCACGACCACTGCTATTTAATGCCAGGACACTTGCGCTTGTTACCTGGAAATTCGAGGTTCATTTCCCGTGCTATAGAACCCGGAAAGACTATTTTGGCTCAAATGCATTGAAATTTTACGTAAACTCTGAGGTATAGATAGATAGCTAAATGAGAGAAATCATCATTTTCGGAAAGACTATATGATCTAACTCATAAAAAAAATCTTCACGAACCAGGACAATTAAAAAAATTCAAAATTTGTTGGTTCAAGTACTAGGCAATTCAATTTTAATTGATGAACCACACAATTCCACAATGAAGGATTTTTTATTCGACATATTTGCCCCCTTTTGGAATTGTTTGATTCTTCATTCAAAGTTAAACTGCCTAGTTCTTGAACCAAATTCTGAATTGCTTCAATCTTGAAAACAATTCTCAATGGTCTGGTTCTTATAGACTTTTTATGAATAGGCAGCTTCTTTAACACAACCATTAACTATAAAATTAGTCCTTGTTAGTTTGCTTTCTCCTTTCAAAGTGTTTCGGTGTAAAGAATATCACATCACTTTGACGTCTCTATTTTTAAAAACTGCAACCGGGACGTATTTACAATTTTCATCACCGGTTGATTACGATTTGTAATCGGTGAAAGCACAAGGTGACAAGTAGCTAAGACTTTATCAAATACGAGAAAGTTTTGATCAATGCTAAATTTAAATCAATTAAATTCAAACAAGAATTATCGAATACCTAATAGTTAGAATTCGAATAAATGAATCGTATCGTATGATAAGAGAACATTGGTTTCGTATGACTAATTTGTTTTTTATACCGTAAAAGAAAGTAAGAAATTTCGATGTCACGTGTCTAATAACTTCGTGAATTGTATTTACCAGCAAAGTAAATTTGTGAAAAATTGAAAATACCCTATTTTTCATGTTACGCTTGTAAACCTCGATGAGAAAATTAACTAATCTATTCGAGAAAATTCATTATTTATTTTTCATTCACAACTCAAATTTTCATAAGTTATATACCGAATGTAAAACCGTGCGATCAATTTCGTAGATGTATTTGAAAATCTAAGGTGATTTAATTTTATTAATATAAAAGAAATTCAGTTACAAATTTTATTGACATGACAAATTCACTCGTTATTTTTTAACGTGATTATTAGAAATTTATAATACGTTTATCGATTATAAGATAGACAATTTTAAAAATTTTGATATACATTTCTATTAATGCATTCGGTATTCGTAAATAATTTTATCTTTCATTCATTAGAGATAAATAAAATATTTCAATTTTTATTAGTTATTAATTTAAAAAAGATACATATAGCATATGAAAAATATCTGTATTAAATTTTCCTGAAAGCCGTCTTTCACGCCAAAATATAAAGATCTGCATTTTATATTTTGTATCACCTCGCAACATTTGGGTAAAATTTCAGTGCATTTGATCTCTAAAATTGAAATCATGAAATTTCACTGTTTCACAGTTTATTTTTGCCATCTCAAAATATTATAATTTATCATGCAACTGCAAATGAGGGAGTCTTACATTTTTCGAGTAGTGAAATTAACCTACTATTTGAAAAAGTGAATATGCACTTTTCCACTCTTCGCAAAATTAAATTGTGCCTTGGAAAAAATTTGATCACGCTATATGCGTAGTTAGCCAAATTCTGGTGTAATTGAACCATAAATCGATGTTTAAAATAGTGTGTTTTCGTTGTAAAACCAGGGGATAAGTTATACAACCACAAATTCTGGTTAAAAATAATCAATTTTGACTAAATTTGAAGTTGTATCAAAATTACACGCTACAATTGGTGAAGTTTTTATGAAAAGCTCACCAATCAATAGTTTTAAAGTTTCGTTGTGAATTTCTCCATTCAATGAATATCAGAAAAAAAGTTAATATTCACCATTTCTAAGGCAATCATTTCACAGTATTTAAAGCAAACAAGACAGCTCATTAGCTAAATCATTGAAATGATCCGAATTTCAAATTTAAAGACTATAATGCTAATGAGTTAATTAAACGAACCTGTTGTCCGGATGAGCTACCAGGACTGGGTATCGGACCCTCATCTATAGAGTCCACAACCAATAGTAGACAATCCTTAGGTGGTTCAACATCTAGAAGTGGAAATAGCACAGCCTTTCTAAGAGCCTCATCAGGATTGCGATCGAGTAATTCGGGCTGCAGAGCTGCCTGAATATCCGGATCCGTACGAAGCTTTTCAGCATAGGCTTCGGCTATTGCCTCTTTTGAGGATATCGTTGCAATGCCATTGTTACCGGTTGTCGTATTACCATCGTTCGTTGGTGAATTGTTGGTCGTTGCGCTACCGCCTGGTGAGTTCGGTGGCTGTGAATTGGAAATTCAATTTCGATTGAATAACTCACTTGTGCATCAAGGATGTTAACAACTCTTCAAATAAACGAGCCAAGACTTTTTACAAATATCTCTCCTTCTCTACGGGTTAACGCATTCAAAAGCTATTTTAGCGCAAGAGCTCGAAAGATGTTCACTAACTTTCGAATTAACGCCGTAACCAATTCGAGGATATGAAAAATCATACACTCCTGACGTCAGTCTGCAACAACTGCATATCACGCGTGACGCAGAACGGAATTTAAATAGGCTTTAGGAGCCTCGATTATGAGATGTTAAAAATGACAATTGTATTCATTACGGACTACTCATCAAGATCTTTTATTCCAATAGCTATACTAGCGATATCATGAATGAATATGAATAGGAAAGAAGATTGGAAACTAAATTTTACACTTATTCCGTCACTGAAAAAAATCTCACCTATTCTTCGAATAACTCTAGAAACTTTTTCGTTTCTGAACATTTGATTTTACGCTGATCAAACTCGAGTTAAAAATCGAAATGTCTTGCATTAAATTTATGTGTGAAACGGCCATTTTGCATACCGCCATCTTGAATTTTGAAATTAAATCGACATTGTGTCAAAATACCAGACACTTTTAGTATGATAATTAAAAAAGTGACAATTTGTAACATCATCTTCTAAATAATTAGTTGAAAATCCAGATTTTTTTATTGTAATAAATTTTTCCGCGATTTTGAGTTTAAATTTCCATATCCACGCAAAAAGGTAGTGTATTAAAGAGATTAATACTAAGCTTCAGTTTAATCGATCCATCAGTTCCTTTTCAATCTCCCGGATTGTGAAAATAATATATTGGGCTCTAATTAGTCATCCCCGAAATATTTTCTTTTTATTTATTTGTTCATTGTCAGAGTACGCGCAGATTACATAAAAAAATATCGTCTTACAATTGCAATAAAAAAAATATATCTTGTATAGATACGATTGCGACTACCACCATTGAAAATGATATCGTACCGTTATTTTAAAGTTTTTTTGACCCCTTAATTCTCCTTACTCAGTGTAAACCCATTACAAACCTAGAAGTACATACAAGTGGGAATATCACCAAAAATACGTCATTAAAATAAAAAGTCACTTTTTTAATTAAGAATCTTACCCAGTAAAATTCAACCTCTCGTGAGCTCATTTGAAATTTAGCTTTTCGACTCGCGTGAAAGAAATAAAAATAAAAAAAAATACTCCCAACGTAGTTATAACGACCTACACCGAAAAGACATTCTAAACATCGGTTTGGGCGGAGATATTTTCTCAAAAATTTCACGAAAAAAAAAAAAAGGAACGTCCAAGTTGATAGGGCATTTTGTCGCTGATAATCCTTATCGGAAATTCCAGGAAACGCTGGTAGCGATTGCATCCGGTACATGCAGTTCTCTTAGCAGTTTTTTTTTTCATTGTACAGCCACATCGCTCGATAAAATCGAGAAATTATTTAGCAAACAAATGTGCGCGGATTGCGTTATTTTTCCGCGTGTATACGCGATACACTCGTGGTAAACATACAAGCGCAACGCTGATGAGCGGCCGAAAGCATAAACAAAGCGTTGCGCTGATTGCTGCTTTTCGTTAGTAATTGATTTTTTTGTTCTTTTTGGTGGAATAACGTTAAATTATTCTTTAGAACATAAGCGAATTTTCGAATCGAGTTTAACATTCTTTTTTGTATTTTAATTTTAAAATAGTTTCACCCAGAGGGGCGTACAAGTTTGTAGAGTTATAATATCTGGCCTTTTAATTCAATCGTAATTGAACAAAAAATTGTGTTAAAATTTACATATATTACGTATAAAATAATGATACGTTTGATAAAATATTTTCTAATAGATAGATGTTGACAGCGACATTTCCTCACTGTAGAGTGACATGTCCCGTAACACTTGACAACATCGAAAGAATAATATTTTTTTAAAACACGATTGTTTGTGCTGAGAAATTTTTATTACTATAGCAAACTTATTGGCCACTTAAAGAAATTAAAATATTCATATTACGTAATATGTTCTGATTGAACCTAATTTTGTTTTTTAGTTTTTATAGGACTTTGCAAAACAGAGTTTCTTTGTGTAACTTCGTGTAAACTTTTTGTAAAGGTCATGACTTGGTTGTATTTGTTGTGTTAGTCAAAATCTATCAAGAAATGTCTGTACTTGTAGTTACTGCGATTATTGAACTCTGGAAAATTGCTCTAGAAAATTCTGTTCAGAATATTTTTAATTTTTCCAATATTATTTATTTAAATTTGATTTTCCGTTAAAGAATGTAGTTAATCCACTTTTACCTGTATTGGAATATTATTACGATCAACCTCAATATACTTGAGTTATTCAACCCTTATATAGAGTTATTTCTGGACCAAATATAGTGGTTGATTATTATTATACCAACATATTTCTCTCCTTTTTGCTTGTGTTAGAATCGATTTTAAATCAGATCTTATACTGACCTATTAGAATTTTTTAATTCCGTCTCATCAAAAATAACCAAATCCTGTGTTGCTCGTCAAAGGATTAATGACCGCTCTCTCGACGGAATCGCGTGACACGAACAAATCTCATTAAGTACGAATAAGAAAATAAGATAAAATAAATACGAACCGACGAAGCAGCAGCAGCGGCGGCAGCAGCAGCAGTAACCCTAATCCCTTCGGCACTAGCTTGCAGTAACTGCGCCACAAGACTTCTGACAAACTGTGCCGGGGACAAACTAGCTTCGCTTCTAGCTTGACAAAAATGCCTGGCTAAAAGCCTCTTGTTTAGAGACCTCTGATGCCTCGCAGCTGGTCCGGTCGACGGCCAAGCCAATTCCGCACAAAGGGCTGTTTTACCGCTTCCCGGTCCACCTACTATCAAAGCGCCGCAGGTCTTCGAAGCTGGACGTTGCTCGAGACAATGGGCTAACTTGGCGAATGCCCATTCGCGACAAAAGAAGCGCTTCTTCTCGATCACAGGCGCCGCCATGTTTTTTTCGATGTGGAGATATTTCGTTTCTTCGTTTGGTTTCAGATTTTTGGTGCGATTATCTTCTTCTTTTCACGGAGCGAGCTTTTATTGTCGATTCGTTAATGTACACCTGGGAAAACAGAGACGACGGGTTAACCTTGCATTATCGGATTTGCGACATGTTAATGCGGTTTATGGTATTAATAAACTGTAATAAAATAATGATATCGATTTTTTATATATGGATGTAATGGAGCTGTCCGAGAGTACCCGTGCATAGTCGAGGTTGAAAAATAGCGAATTGACCTATATCCTGGATGTAAGGTGTGTGTATGCATCCGTTAATTCGTACAATGCAGCTCTTACGAACTTACGGAGTAAATCAGCAGTTCTCTTTTCGAGAAAACCGCATCCTATCTCTACAGCCGACTGCTATTCACAAAGGCCCGACACCGCAGAGTGAAGAGGAGAGAGAGAGAGAGAGAGAGAGAGAGAGAGAGAAGCGAAGCAGAGCCAACTCACGCTATCGTTGGAAACTTATTTCCGTATGCCAGGCCGTCGTCGTCCTCGTCTTCTTGGCAGATTCGAGTGGAATATCGCCATCGGTAGGTTGCCACCTTCTATTCTCACACTTACTCGCTATATATTCTCTACTTCTCCGTAGCATACTCGTTGAGTAAACTCTCTCTCTCTCTCTCTCTCTCTCTCTATAGAACAATGTGAGTTTGCAAATCAGCGACTGCTGCAGAGAGATATCGATTTGGATAAGAACCCGAAGCCATTTTTTTGTCACTCGCATGTCGAATGCAGTGGAATTGATCTTTCGTTATGAAAAAACTGTGCTAGAGAAGTTGAAAAGTTGATAACAACTTATGGAAGTTATAATGTTAAGGGGGTCTTGTACTCGTATGTTACCGACTGAGTCGATAAAGTAGTAAAATAATTAAATCTTAGTATATCAACGTCTACTGCAGACAGATATTGATTTGATTTAGAAGTCACGAAGTCATGTTTTTTGGCATTCGTTTGTCGAATGCAATGGAATTGACCTTTCGTTATACAAATAACTGCTAAATGGGGTTTTAATATTAATGTATTACAGATTGAGTAAAAAATCTACTAATATGATAGGTAAATCTAGTAATATGAAGAAAATAATTAAATCTTAATGAGAATGATGAATTACGAAAAACTAAGTTTTAGTTGTTAATCGCCTTGGTAGCGTCTATCAGTATGCCGAGTTTGAAATAAAAATATTCATTCGTTTATGAGAAAAGTTGGCTCGAAAATTGGTAGTCGTAACCTATTTCTACTAAAAATTTCCAACGAACTTTTGAGAAATACATTACGGTTTATCTCTATGCATAAAACACTATCGTACATTGAGTTCGTTGCGCATCAATAATTTTGCCTGACCTCTAACGCGAACAGTTCAATATTTGGATGTGCTACGGTTAATCAACCGAAATTCCAAGATTATGGATAATTTTAGATGTACAATTCAATACATCTGAGAATTACGCGAATTTAATTATACAGTGCGTGTATTTTCATTACACTACACATTGAAAGAAATACATCTCAAAGGATATAGATTCATATTTTTTAGGTTATGTTCATTAGCTCGTTTATCCAATACACATAATAATAATAATATTATCGTAATTTAATCCATATTTATACCATATGATTAAAAATAAATTGACCATAAATGTAAACAAAAGTTGGACAAATTGTGGTATATTTTTACACAGACATATATGATCCAATAAACTCTTTTCGTTATTATTGTTACAAATCTTAGCAAAAATGAAATTAAATTATTTCATCAAGATAACTAAAAATTAAGAAAAAGAAAGAAGTATACCTTAGTATCTTAACTAGTCAGCCTATGAATATATAGATCGCAGTCGGTTGGTTGTACACGGAGAGAATGAGGAAAAGCGTGCAAGCATTTAAAATACGAATTAAAAAGCCGATGTCTCGTTAAGTAGGTCATACTCTCATATACATTTTTCTCGCACGACAGGTACGAGAGAAAGAAAAAAAGTTCTTTGTGCACACGAGCAGAAGAGCGAGTCTTTTACAATCTCATAGTAAGCATCATCCGCGTGAACAACCCTTGGTTAGGTTCATTTCTTTTTCCACCCTCGATTCGAAATTGCCAACTGGAAACGCAAGTCACATCTAAATGCTGTAACGCGTACAAGATACCGCAACAAGTATTATCTACGATCGTAACAACGAAGGTGTATACACGCGCACGTATTAGCTTCAGATTCGAATCAGAGTGTCCATATAGACGTATACATTACACATATCGTATATGGACTTAATCCTCCGATGGTGAGACAGAGCCGAGCCTTCGCTGATAGATAAAGGGTTAAGCCCATCAAACGATCGGTATATAAAGGTGCAGCACCAGAGTACTACTGCTACCTGTCCTGTACGACAATCAATAGGTCTCACTGCGGCTTAAAGTAGTTATTATGCTGTACTTCCGCTCGAGAATCGCGTGGGGCTTATCATTCAAGAGAAACGAGTCTACAGATGATTGCTTTGCCGTCGAGCTTGTTGGCTTTGGATTCTACTCGTATACGTATACTGCACTCTGGAGATTTTATTTCTTTACCCCATGAAGAAGTGCCCACGACGTTGAGTTTATTATTTTTATAAGTATGGATTTTTTAATTGTGCTTTACTTTCTTAATAAGGCACTCAGGTGGAATTGCTGAAAAGGTGTTTTACACCGACTGAAATTGCAAAATGGAGTGATCGGAATAAATTAAGAAAAAACTGGATTTTTCAATAGTTTCAAGTAGAATCGATAAATAATTAATCACGTCTCTCCTCCAAACACTTCTAAGTTTGAACACTTTTGATTCATTGAAATATGCACTTCGGAGACTATTAATGCAAGAAATCTCTACTTTCGTATAGACTATAAATATAAATCTTTCATTACGACCCACATTCCATGTACCACGACGATAAAATATCGACAACTAAACGACCAACGCACATAAAACTTAAAGAATGTATCATTGGCCCAAATGAATGAACCAGAAAAAAACGTCACTAACACACACATGCTTTACACTTACTTTTCTCTCCTGATAAAAAGCTCGCTGACCTTTCTTTGTTCTTTCTCTCGTGTATATATAATATTGCCTTAAGGCGTCCGCACGTAGGCAACCTCAGCAGCTCGGGCTAAGTCAGCCCCAAGTCTTTGGACGTTAAAGTGCTCGAGACGTCGTAGTCTGGCTCGATAGAACGAGCTGCTTTTGCGGCCCACTGTCCGACGAGCCTCCTCCATAGCGAACCTCGTGGTTACGAGGCTTTTGCTGATGATACCGATGCTCCTCTGAGTCTCCTTTGCCGGCACTCATCTTTGCTACGAAAGACTGGCATCGGAAGCAAGAGACGCTTTGAATCTGCAAAAGATAATTATATGCATCGCGTGGTTAATTATGC
The DNA here is from genome assembly GCA_018906985.1 of Apocrypta bakeri. Taxonomy (NCBI): domain Eukaryota; kingdom Metazoa; phylum Arthropoda; class Insecta; order Hymenoptera; family Pteromalidae; genus Apocrypta; species Apocrypta bakeri. The sequence continues at coordinate 1,956,523 of JACCIA010000005.1, read as the reverse complement.
GAAGAGACAGAGTGAGTAGTGGTGAGGTAGAACATGAAATATGTTGGGAGAAGGCCAGATCGTCTAGTCTTTTTTGTGTGGTTCTGGTATTACTGTGGGTTCTTTAGAGATAATTTGGCAGAGTTATGGCTTGAGAAAGTATATTTTTCTGAAGATAATAAGACTAATGTAAAAATGAGGGCGGATAATGCGATTACAATTTTGCTCTTGTTAAGGGTTATACTTACTTCCGTAAGGTTATCCGATAACACTATATTTATACCTTCCAAAATAACTCAATCATCTCAGGACTCCATCGACTTCCCAGTCTCTCATTAAATCCCTCTCAACGTCGTATAAAAAAAATGGAAGAAGATTCGAATCGATCACCGCTACCATCACTGTGTAGTCGATACACAATAACGACGTACTACTTTACCCATTCCACTTCCCTCTCATTCAAGTCTAGAACAACGTAACATCTAGGTCACGGATAACCTGGTAGAGAATAAATGGTTTCAATTTGCTAAGATGGTAATACTTAACTCCTCGTTCGAACAGGTAAAAAGCTACAAATTATTAACGGACACTTAACTGAGCAACAGTTTAATTTCCAAAAAAGTACTACGTGTGTAGTACTACTAATAGTACTATTTACCAAGTGGATGAAGTCTCTCCACAATCGCTGAAGCGACTCGTAGTTTTGACGAATCAGTTAGCTAATTTGAACTCTGGTGTTTCACAGAAACTATATCTACTCTGCTAGTGTAACAAGTCCGTACTCGCCAAACTACAAGTGGCGACTCGGTGTTTTTGTTCAACCCGCATTGCGGTGCTACAATCTCGTAAACTCTGAACGTTTCCAGCAGAATTGGCTGGATTTTTTCAGCTTATAGGTATAATGTAAAGCGAATAAATTTATCTCTCGATACTATAGAATATCACAATAAATACTAGACATGTACGAATATTATATTAAAATTTCATTTCTTAATTACCGAAAGACATAGATAATATAACCTTATATTTTTAGATATCGCCAGAGGCATTCGTATATGTGGCATTTTCGTTGTGCCGCTTCATTTAAAGTATAGCCTTAAACATAAATGTAACTCAAGTTACCGACTCAGCAGTATAAACAACAATAATGTACTGTTAACTAACTGCTACTAATAAATTATATATAATATATACATCCTTATACTTTTAGTTGCAACCCGAGGTATTTTTACACGTGGATTGTTCATTGCGCTGCTCATTCTATAAGAAAGGTTCGAACATAACCTTAACGTGAGTTACCGACTGAGCTATTCATTAACAGTATATTGTGATTTTTTAAGGGGGTCTCAGGTCTGAAATTGTACCGACTGAGCTAATAACAACTAAAATATAAATAAATATAATGAATAACATCAAACCAAATCATTATATTGACCTTCAAAATATTAACATCTTTATACGTCAACACACTTACACCAAAGTAGTTTTTTAATAGAAAGCTAAGCATTTCATCAACATTATCATAATTGAATTCCGAATCATCAACGTTTAGTTTCTACTATACCGTCACTATATAACCCATTCCACATCTCTGTCAATCAAGCCCAGCGCTAAACAACGTAACATGTAGGTCATGGATAAACCATAATGCATTTACGAAACTACGACATCAAAAAGCAAGCAACAAAAGCAACGTGTACATCTCTTTAACAAAGAGCTGAATATCGCGGAGAGGAAATGCTCGCGTAGATGCGCACGCGAATGTAGATAATGCACGTTTGCTACTGGACGGACGCTGATAGCGTGAGAGCAGCACATATGCGCATACAAAAGCCGCGAAATGGAATTTCAGCCGGCGCGCAAACTTTCAATAAACTTTGCGGCAATTTATCGGATAGCTATGGTAGTAGGAAGTTGCGGTACTGCTATGGCGAAATCGTTCTCTGCTGTAAGCGAATATATATTTATATAGCCTGAAGAAAGAAATTTTTACTCCATTGTATTGGATAGATATACATGTATATCGACTGGAAATTCGATACGCAATTATAATAAGCTCTTTTTACTCGAGGTTTGCCGCTGTCCCCGTTATTATGACGTTGGCTGAAGGAGAGAAAGAGATAGGCTTACGTGTCCGGAGAAATTTAATGGAAATTAGCTTTATTGGGCTTTGTTATCGGTGCTGACTGAATTATGGTTACGTGATTATTGAGTAAGTATAATTTCTTAATAACTTACATGTCAATTGTGTCTTATCATACTTTCCAACACGTGCAAGTGAAATTATCGTACTTTAGACGGTAATTATATACGCGACTCATCGCATAAGTAATGCGCTCAAGACCGAGAGGTAATATTGAAAATTACGTGTCCCGAATTCCTACCAGTCTTGGAGTCAATTTATTCCAAGGGATAAACCGTATGTCTTCAGCTAGAAAGAAAGAGAGAGAGAAAATCACTTCTCGATGTCACTTTGCAAATCCTGAATATTTATCCCGAACCTCGAAGTTCTCGTGAAATTTTTATCGAAAAAAATGTGCAGAGACAGGCAGAAAAAAAGATCGTCCTCTATTACATTCCACTTCCTGAATATTTATACTCCCCCGCTCGATGGCAGCGACTTTAATTCGTTTATTCTCTCGTCGACCATAGAGAGGGGAAAAAAATAAAGGGAAGGTACACACACGTGTGGACGAAACTCTGGCCAAAATAATCGAGAGAACCAAGCGTTTATACCATGTATATATCCGCCACGCGCAGGAGAGACCACACGATGCAAAGGGCCGACGACGTCGGTTTCTCTTGGTTTTTGCTCGCTTTGCAGTTGTTGTATGCGCGCAGGGAGGAGGATTTTGAAGAGGAATTTTATTTAAATTTCTGTATTTCTCTCTTTCTCATCCTTTGAGATGTAGTGCTCGTCGAAAGTCGTTGAAACTTTCTCGAGGTGTTTGTTTTTTCGAGACGAATATAGTCTCTAAATGCTAAAAGAGATAACTGCCTTCTTCGAGGGTTCATGCTTTTTTTTATGAAAAAGATGATTGAATGGATTCCGATTTTTATGGAAATTCGAGGAATTACTTTATAGCCGGAAAACTTTTTTTTATTTCTACGTACACCAAAGCCACGAAATATTGTGTTACACCTTCACGAGACGTCTGAAGCTTAATCGAAAAAGTTACACAACGTGTATGAGAGAAAGAACAGAAAAAAATTCACATCGACCCGCAAAACTTACCAAAAGAATTACATCTAAATCCCCCTGCAGACATATTTCAGCTCGAGTGACTTTTCGCTTGGAAGATGTTGCTTTCTAACCGATGAATTTTCAAACTGTCGTTGTATCAAAGCTTCCTTTTTTTATCGAATTAAGTCGACAGGTGATTCGTTTGTAATGACTGTGGATAAGCCGATTATTTAACCTCGTACAAGCAGAGGTATTTTAAAGAGAAAATTCCTTTTTTTATTATTTTTTTTCTAATTTTTATAAAAAGAAAAAGACGTTATTTTAATGAGATTCACTGGATGAGGCAATATCCTCTCGCGCACGCGATAATAAAACGCGTTTCCATTTCCTGTACACTCAAGCTCATTCTTTATAAGCCTATCGCGTCGATAAGTAAATTAAAAGCCCACGAATTATGAATATTCCCGATGTCCTCCTCTTAAAACATATTACGCAAGATTGTCTAAACATCCTGTCTCGTGCCAAAAATACGGGGAATTTCTCGATGAAAAAAAAGAAGACTTCAGTAAAGAGATCTAAAGCACACATACACAGGCAGTGTCTCGCGAACTCGAGCAAAAAAATTACGTCTACACACACGTTGTTCCCATATGTGTCCATATATATTCGTGAATTTCTGGCGCTGTCTTCGATGCCAAGTCGTCGTCCTCGTCGTTGCACACGTGCGTCATTATTTCTGTCTCCGTACATCGCGTGCTTATATGTATGTATATATGGGGGATTCTCTGTCAAATTGTCAGAAATTTTTTTTATTCCACGATTCGTGGTCTTTTGAATAATATACATATATAAGTAGTTTATATAAGTTTCATTAGAACTTTTTTTAATACTTTTATAAAGTTACGGAGTTTCAAAATTTTTGACATTTTCGTTAGGTCGGAATTACTGTTAAGGATCATTACTACACGGAGAAGCATTTATTGATACAAAACATGTATGGAAACTTTATTTAGTAAAAGTGACTGAAATATAAAATCTATTGTTTTTTAAACGAGAATATATTTACTTGAATAAAAAATTAAAATTTTGTTTTAAAAAATATTTATTTGAAGCGGAAATGACTGAAAATCGCTAATTTTTAATACAATGTTTTGAAGCACATATTTATTTGTTTACAGTAAGTAAACTGTTTACTGAAGACTATTTTACTTTACTATTTTCATATCCAATTAATATTTTCAACTTTCATAAAGGCAATTTTTTAATGAATAAATGCTTTTAAACATACCAAACTTCTTGCAAAATATGAATATGCTAATTTCTAATAAAAAATTTATTAATAAACATAGTATATTCAAGCATTTTTTACTTGTATACAGTAGGTAATATATTAATTTTTTTATATAAAAGTTAATATATACATTTTTTTATTCTAATCGAATTTATTGGCTTTTCATTAATTTATTAAAATATATATTTTCCTACGACTAAACATACATTAGAAATAAACGATATATATGCAAAAATCAGATTTTATTTCAAACTGATTTTATCGAGAAATTTATAAACTTAATACCTCAATAGTAAATTCTTCGTAGGAGGTCATTGCTTTCGATATAAATTTGACCTTTCCATTCATTGTTACTTACAAAGATTAACAATAGATTTTGGAGGCTACGACCACAAAAGTAAAACAGACCGAGGTCAGTAAAAGAAGGGAAACAAATTTCAATGAATCAGGCGTCGTTATACGTCAGTTGTGGAAAATTGTTCGACTACCCAAAACTGCCCAGAACAACTTATATGGATTAGTACGGGTCCGAAGATTACTACACACTTTCAAATCAACAATTAATGAAATTAAAGTATGTTCAACCAACTTGGATCATGAGATGCATGCGAATGACGAATAGTTTGAACTAATCGTTCATTTCTTGTACCAATACATCTTAAGAATACCTTAAAAGGTATTCTTAAGGTACAGTTAGAATACAAGCTCTTCTGATTCTTGCAATTCCTTTGTGACCCATAGACACCAATATTAAAAAAATAATAAAAAGTCATTCAACATTGCCAAAGTATCAAGGAATAAAATGAAAATTGTTTAAAGTGACAATTGAACCGAGAATCGCCCATATAGATATATATATATAAATATAACACATAAGTGAGCTTGCGACTGCGTGTGACACGTCCGACATGGGAATCGAGCCCGGCATCCGGTACAATAACTTCATTGTATCGCAGACGTCACCTAGCGTAACGCCAGGGTGTATACTATATATACATATGTTTGCGATGCACTTCTCGAGGAGAGGAAGGATGCGAGTCTCGGGAGAAAAGTCCGAAGTGCATTTATTGTGTCAGGAGATTTTTCGATTCGATTTTTTTCTGTATTCTCTATATAGGTATAGACCGCGCGTCCACAGTGAAACACTCGATACGACAAATTTTTATTTTATCAGTAAATTGTCATGAATATGAAAATAAACTACAAAATATAAATAATGAATAGTTTGTAATGCTGATCATTATTGAAGAATGTGCTTACTTTTATGACGGGTGACAGTAATAAATTTGGCATTACTAGAGTCCCGTAGTGCTACAATTTTATTATCAGAATGTTCAAAACTTTGAGGTAAATTTGATTCGATTTTTTTCTTTCGTAGACCATATATCTATACATATTTGTTATTGTTATTTATCGCCTTTGGTATATATTTAGAAGTTAAGGTCGGAGATTGAAATGGCAATTGAAGCGAAATTGATCGATTACCGTGAAGTGCACGATCGTTAGCAAGTTAGGTTTTTACAGAGTGAAGTATGATTGATGTTGGCGATAAAAATAAACCAATACAGACGACGGGACCTGGTTTTCAGCTACTTCGTAATATCGGTTTGACCGTTAAATGTGAGAATGGGATGACATTTTTGTACATACATGGTAATATTGCTATTTTTGTAAATTAATAGTTCGCTATTCCTGTATTTTGTTTCAAGAATCTTATAGGAAACGTGTGGGGAATATTATTTGACTGGTTTTTTAATAAATAATTATAAATATAAATAATGAAAATTATCACGATACTTTTGGTTATTAGTATTGCAAGCATCTTCTGTCGTTTTATCGCCGTATCGACACTCAGTCGGTAAAAGTCGAGTACTAGACCCCCTAAAAATAAGTTTAACGGTAAACTTATTAAATTAGTTTAACAGAAAATCGGTAAATAATTTATAAACAATTATCAGTCGTTTTTCAAAGTATCATTACACGAAAAATTTTTCGAAAAACGATAAAAGCTCGCCTTTATTACATTTCGTTAGATAAATCTGTTAGATTTGAATGTGTAATCTTCATTCGTCGAAGTTTATTCATGCAATATCTCTAAAAGCAGTAAAGCCCGTGAATAAACGCGCAATAAAAACTGCATTCAATTCAACAAGGGACGTAGGTGCAGAATTATCTTAATATCGACCCAGATGTATGCGTGTGTATACGTATTATTTCGTATAAAGCGCGTGAAAATGAAAATTTTCCAGAGAAAAATTACAGTCATTGTAAATTACTCCCATAAAATCAAGTTTCGATTATAACTGTACCCCTTAACTGTACCCGCAAACCGGGTAGAATATCAAATCAGGATTTCTAAGTGATTGAAAATCGCTCGAGCGTATTTGTATACTCTGTAGCTTCGCGCTATACTCGAGATGCACTTCTATGAATACTAACAATTTCCTCTTTCTCTCGCGTACGCGCACGCGCAGAAGAAAAAAAGAGGAGAAAAAAGTCACATAACCTTAAAATTCGTTTATTTTTCGAATTCACGAGAGACGGACGCTGAAACGTGCGGAAACCCAAGATACAGTGAGAAAAAAAAACAGGTGAAGACGGACAGGAAATTTCAAAACAGATGGCGCTGCGAGCAAAAACGAGAAAGCAATCGAATTACTACCGGCGTGCACCGGTTGTTGCGATATTTTTACGCTGAAGGGTACTTTTGAAGTCGACGCATACGCGTTGAGATTATGCATATTCAGAGTAAGAATTTCAACGTTGAATATTTGAGGAAATAAGTGGAAATGCGATTGAAAATTTGTACATACAAAATTACGTAAGTAAACTACGTGTATATTACATTATAAAATAGTAACCTAGCAGACGAAAAGAGTCCTGCTCTTATGTTAAGAAAATCGACGTAATAGAGAACAATTTTTTAAAGTGATGTATGTACGTAATAATATCGATGAGTCTTTTATAGGTGATGTGTATATATTCGTTACTGAATAGTAGTTTGTCATTAAACAACAAGACGAATCATTGAATTTTTTAACAATATTTAATAGGACAAATATTTTCGTCTTCACTTTTACTTGTCGATGAATTTCGAAGAAAATAACTTTTTGAAGATTACAAGGCACTCGCAGTAGCGGTAAAACTGCCAATCAATATCCGCTGCAGCAACGTTAACGCACCATAGCACAACTGACAAGTAAAATGGATTACAGTATACTAGCCAAGAAAGAGGGGAAGAAAAAGAGATAGTTAAAAAAGGATATTTCTTTTAAAAAGTAAAATACATTTTTGCTCTACATTCGTAATACAATAACCTGCAGATTCATCATATATATATACGAGTCATTCTCTGACAGATTGACGGGTGAACATCTTTTTTTATAAATAAGTTTTAATTGTACTTTGGCAGTGTTTGGAAAAAAATTTAAGCAGTATATTTTAAAATCCTAATTATACTAAATAAAGTATTTAGAAGAAAACTAATTTCCTGACCGGTTAATCTGTCATGGAAATACTCATATGTAGAATCAAATCTGCGAGATGCTGGAAACAATTCCGTACATGGAAATCGAAAAAATATTCTCGACGGTAAATCGAGTAAACTCTATTTCCCTAGATCCCCGAGTAACTTCCGCGTAAAAATACAGTTACGCGCACTTTTAATCTCTTGCTATACAGTTTTATGTAAAAAAAAAAGCCGATCGATTTTTCGTATTTTTGGAAAAAAATTCTATTAATTTAATATGCCATTGAGTGTGGTATTTAATTAAAATTTTAATTCTACAACTGCGTAGAAAAATAAAAATGTATTTTTTGATTTCGTTTACTTCTTTGTTGAAACTGCTCTATTTTTAAAAATTTTTTTATCGCGAACACCTATAAACTAGAAAAATAGGATTCGGTTTTTTTTTAATTTGAAGATATACTCTTTGCAAACATTACTCAAGTTTACGACATTGGCATATTATTTATTTAAACGATTCTAACTTTTTACGTTTAGGAAGATTTTTTAGTTTACCTTTATTTTCATTGACTATAGACTGAATTTTTGTAATTTGATTGGCTATATGTATATGTTTTCAGAAATGAAAAATATGAAATTAAAATAGAACTACAGGGAATTTATTTTTAAAATGGAATTCGTACGGTATACCCGCAAGTAATTTACACAAAAATCAATACGGATCTCGACATTATCTTGTTTAATCGCAATATTCAAATAATATACCAAAATAAGTCTCAACAAATTTTCAAGACGAGATGGAAGCAATATTTAATATAAAAATACAGCAAGACGATACATCTTGTTAAAGATCACGCAATTAGTCATTAAATGAAATTAATTTTGAAAAATAATAAATAACAAGTAACTGCAGAGAATGTGCTATTATCAAATTACTCTTCATCCAAGAGTGAATACAATAAATATTCAAATACAAAGATCCCTAAAAACGTATTCTATTATCAAAATGTATCATTCCAATGTACAAACAGGATGCAAAGAAAGACTAGAAAATTACATAGCCTTAAAACCAACATAATTCACCATATACAAACAACAGCAGAAGTTAAAACGTAGTAGTGTCAAAGCTCCAGGACCTAAATCAGGTCAGGTCGTGAGAATATACCAGTGAGCTCTCCCTACTTTTGAATTCGGTCGAATGGAACAATTCACTCTCTGGACGAGGATAGAAAAATTCACTTTTCTCATAGTGAAGTAACGGAAAAAAGTCGAACAGGAAATTGCAGCTTGCGCACATACGTGTCGTCGTCACATGCATTTTTCAGACGAGAAGTAGATGAGACTGGCGCAGAAGTTTGTCGGGAGAGAGAAATGCATAGAGTGAGAAAAACTTTATTGCTAAATTTTTACTGCTGTGTCAAGACGAGAATTTATAGTTACAGTACCGAAGTTAAAGTATCATAAAATAGAAAAAAATCGATAAAAAGAAACATTTATTACACGTTTGAATATATAATCAGATGTTGCAGGTACCGCATACATGCCACATTTTCCAATTAAAATGATAATACGTGAAAAGAATAATCCTACGGGATAATCGATAGAATCATCTGCTTGTACAGCTCATAACACAATTTCAGTAATTTTTATCCAAAGAAATTATTTCCCATTAAAATAAGAGTTACGCACACGGGATATGTCTGATTATTGTCGTGGGAAAGTGAAGGCCGGAGAAGAGGCCTATAACGTAACGGAAATACGAATTGCGTTGATCCATTCCTGCCATGTGTGTAAAGAATTTCGAGGCTCAACGTAACATACGTCTATATACATAATCGAAATGGAACTGCTCATGCGAGTAATCAGATCAGACGGTACTGATATGCAGCCAACAATGACGTTAGTCATTGAAAGCATCGAACTTCTGAAAAAAAATTGTCGCGCAATATTTATCAACCAAACAAAGAAAAACAGTGATCGATCACATGGTATCTCCAAAATTAACGTTGAAAAAAATTCTTATTTATCTATATCCCGTGGAATATTCAAATCTAAACGACTTCCGACGCTTGTACACAGATACCCGTGAACCTCAAGCCACGATTGAAACGTTGGTTTATGCTTCGATTAACACCGATTGAATTGGACGTTTCCGAAAAGCCTCTGGATTCACACGCGTATATGCGTACTCGTATTTACAACCCCCTAACCGATCGATACTTTGTAATATTTGCTCGATATACCGCTACAGGCGTTAATAAACTTCTGTGTTCGAAAGGGGGTGACACAGAGAAATGCGCGAATATGTTTCCGTGTCGAAGTAGGCGTGATTTTAATTGGACTAAAGGGAGCCTAATTGAACGTGTGGTTAAGCGTGAGTATGTAGATAAAGAAATGTTCGGATAATAGCATAAATATTACATTTTCATAACGGACGGCTTTATTCAGACTTTCAAGAATTCGATAACATGGAATTCCTCTTATATTATGGAAAAGGATACGTTGGTTTAACCTTAATAAAATTTACGAAAAAGGCTTAGCAAGCATTATCCTTTAATTTACATTAAACTTCATTAATTTATATAATGAATGTAAATTTTATTGGTGTAAACAATTAGTTGTAATTTATAAAAATTTCATTTTCGATCAACCCTTGCTAAGTTGATCAATATCGTTGACTAATAAAATCGATGAATAGTTAACTGAAAGACCGTTTTGGTTGATTTTAAATAATTTTCTACCAGAGTACAGAGCAAATAAATTCTTGTTTGTCGATCTGATACTAAAATATAAAACGAGATTGTCATTAAATTGCATGTATATTTTGTCAATCGCATTTAAAACCGTTTTGAAATAGTGTCATATTTTCCATTGGAAGATTTCCGTGAAATCTACATGAAAGTAAGCGCGCTAGTCCAATTGACAGTTGGATTTTCGATATTCCATTGAAAGCCAACGAAAAATCTGGAGCAGAGGAAAATTCGCGCACAATCGATGTCTCGCAAAACGTATACAGCGACAGATATCGCGCACCAAGAATAAGAATTAAGCTCGCGATCGAAAAGCTTGGTCTAACTTTTCAATGTATAAAATTTGCAAAAAAAAATAACGAAGCTTTTCATCGTCGACTTAAAAAGAAATTCTAACGCGTTACTAACCGAGCTGTAACGATTACAAACTGCGGCTGCTACTAAGAGACAAAAGGTTGTCTTGCAAAAGAGATGCTGAAAGCGCTTGGATGTTATTAAAATGCGAGATGAATGCAAACATTGCCGTTGGAAATAAAATTCAAATGTTTTCTTGCTGTTATTCTGGTAAGTATAATAAAAAATGTGGAAGAGTTTCTGGAACATGGATTTGTTTTCTTTTACTTAGAGTTGGGATGGCTTTTTATTATAGTCTGTGTTTGAATATGGGAAAAGTTCTGTAATTGAGTTACACAATGCGAGTGTTTGAAAATGTATTTCGTATTTTTGAAAGGCACTTTTATACCAAGTTTCCTGTCCTGGTAGAAAATAAGACTGAACTCGCGGTTTTGTCAAGTTAAAACGATGAAAATTATGAAAAAAGATTAGGTACGCTTGAAAATACAGTACATACATGTGTAGTGCCTCTAGTGACGCTATTTTATATGTTACGTTTCTATAGCATAAACGTAATATATAGAAATATATTGTTCTATCATATTGTGTTAGCAACACAACAAACTCTACACAAGTATTAATATTTTTGTCGGAAACTAAAACTAAAATTACTTTTTATACACAGAAACGTGTATACGTGTATACTGTGTAGTACTCATTGTGACGCTTACTCTATAGTATAGGCGTAACATAAGTATTATCGCTCTCATTCTACGTTGTAATATGAGCGACATTAAGAGCACTACACCCGTACTAATACCTCTGTCTTAACTACAAATTTTAATTATTTTTTTATACACAGAAATTTTGTACATGTGTCTCTTTCTGCAGTATAGACACTACACTTAACATTACATTTTGAGTCACCGACAGAGCAGCTCGTTAGTTGTATACCATAACTGTAATACTAAAAAAATTCAGACGATTCTACCAAAACTTCTGTAATTTTCAAGATTGTAGCACCGCAAACCGACGAGTCACCAGTGGTAGTTTTGCGAGTCGGGACTTGTTACATTGGCAGAATAGATATAGTTTCTGAGAGACGCCGGCTCAAATTACTCTACTGATTCGTCAAAATTGCGAAGAGTCTTTATCGACTTCTTGTTTGCTAAGCAAACTTCAATCAGATCTATTGACTTTTATTTCCACTGACACTGTGTTTAAATAATCATTAGGCTGCAGAACACTGTTCAAGCAGAAGTTTTTATTTAAAATTTATTAATAAACTTGTGTGTTAACCATTACACTATACAGATATACCAACACAGAACCATTAGTCATTTTAATACGAATTATTTAAATACTCAGAACCCCAAAATATCATCATCCAAATATTCAAATACCGCGGTATTTTTCTAGACCCTCAATTATAAGGTCCCACCATCCTCGCATACTTCCAAACTCCTCTTCTATCGCAACCACGACGTTAAGCGAGTCTCGGAATTCTTCGACCAAAAAGTTCAAACGCCATAGCAAGTTTTTGCAAATTCATCTCGACATATTTCTTTCGGAGATGAAAATAAATTTCCGCGCAGCAAAGCGACGAGAGGACAGTCTCATCGCCGTGTCAATTGCCGTAATTGGAGTATATCAATTACGAGATGCGGCGACGACCTCCCGTCGCCTCGGTTTCTTTTTTTCTTCTTCCTTTTAAATTTAATACGAATTTCTTGCTACTGTACCACCGGAATAAATATAAAAACTCCAAAGGAAAAAGAAAACTCGTTGGTGAAATGGACGCAGTATTTTTACGTATCGGTGTACGGTGTGACGTGCACATTTCAGACGTGTGATGCATCTATTGATTTATGAGAATACGCAAACGTTTGACGGATTGGGTAAGGATTGATTGTCCATTGTTCGTATGTAACGCGCTTGTCAAATCGATGGCAGATTCTAACAGGTAAATGAAAAATAAAAGACGTAATACACCGCAGGGTGCGTTTATTTTTATTAACACAAAAAGAGTTCTGGTATACGTACGTACATCTCGTAATGCTCATTGCACAACACGTCGTATCGCGTGTACGGAAAATGAATATAAAAAAAAGATTTTCCCGGAATTGCCATCAAAGAATTAAAAAAGCAAACTCGTAAAACGAGCACACTCCTAGTGCACAGTGTATCTGGGTCAAGGGATTTGAAGAGAGTGAGAGAAGACTAGTTACAGGATATTGATGAAAAAAATACCTCGAAAATCCCTGGGTTTTGAGAGAAAACGACAGTATTGGTTAAAATTCAAGCGTCGTAACTTTTCAAATCTAACGTTTGTCAGTTTCCCTACTTAACCGACAATTGTTTTCCGTTCGCATTAACCACGCCTCTGTTTTACTGTCGCACGTATAACAATCTCGTTCTCGTGTTTTTTTTATTCTGAAAATTTAAAATAAAAAGACACGCAATTTATTCTCTCCAATAAAAATTGTATTCCCTTCGCTCGTGAGAAAAACAAAGAAAAGAAAGTACAATCTATAGATTTTCTTCTTATAGCGAAACTAAATTCATTAACCTATCTTTCACTCGCGAGAAAGCGTTAATCCAATATTGCAAGCGATAATTAAGACTATCGCTCGCGAATAGCTATTTCCATTGTTAAACAAAATAACTTTCATCGAACAATGGTTCCGACAACACTTCTTCAGGGCATCGAACAATAGAGACATACAGAAGAAAGTGGAGGAGGGAAGATCGACGAGTCCGCGGGAGTCGTACGTTTCGCATCGACCGAAAAAAGGTTGAGTGTATATAGTTCGAGCTTTTTTTCTTCTACTTTTTCTTCTTCAGGCCTCAAGGGCGCGTAACAGCTCCAAAAGAGTTAAAACGTACGCGTACAAAACGTCGTCTGTTGTTCCTGAGGGAGTTTATTAATGGAAGCCATCGTCGCTTGTATGTAGTACACGAATACATTTCGGTTGAAAATTCCTCGAATGTATTAACGAGTCTGTTATTTCCGCCTGATTTACGAAATCTAAATAGAGACTTTATCGATGGTCGAGTCAAATTGTATTACGTAAATAGATACGTCTGGGGTCAAACTTACACCTCAACGTTTGTTTTTAACTTTTTACGTTAATTATTGATTTACATTATTTGTAATTGATTGTTTTTATTCAAAGAGATGCACTTCTATGTTTTTGAATGTCATTTTGGCTCGCTAACTTTTCGTACTCTCCGCTAGGGGGCGTCTGGTCAAATCGTGGTAGTAGCAATTGCGCATTTTAAAATTAATTTCAACTATAAGAAATGTTGCGATAAATAATTCGACTTGTTGGATACGCTTGGAAGTGAAAATATTCTTTTATAACCAAATAATACGCTAAGCGAGCTTAATGATGTTATCAATATACAATTACACATAAGTAATCTTAAAGTATCTCTCGAGAGATTATAAAGTTCTGTGAAGTTTAAAAAAAATTCTCTTCTTTCAAATGACAGCAAAACGATTCAAAGCATGAGTAAACAATGAATGCCAATGCAGTGCATACGCGCACAAGTTTAACCGCGAAATAAACCAAGAAACACTCGAAATAGTGGCAAACGAGCAAACCTAACGAGAAGTCGAGACAAAAAAAACAGTCCAATCCCACGCGCCGCACGCGTTTCCTTCTCCCTCTCTAAATGAGGAGTAGCTCAGCGAAACGAGAGGAAAATATGTAAATTGAAACGTAAAAGGAAAAAGAAGAAACGAGCGCTAAAAACAAAATAGCAAAACGGAATAATCAAGCTCGACGATGACGACCAGCTGCAGCAGCAGTGAAAGAAGAAGGGTTGCCAAGCGCGCAAGAGAGACAGCGGTACCGCGACGCGAAGGTAGGAAAGAAAGAAGCAAACTATCGATCGATGGCGAGCAGTTCAGCAGCCGCACTGGTAATACTCTCTGAAAAACAGTTCTGTACGATATATAACATGTATGTGCAAGTTCATGTAGCTATATCCATTTTTTCTTTTTCTCTCTCCGATAAAGAGGGATTTTTCTTTTTCGCTGAAGATGCGTGTGTATGTGTGGGTGGCTGGGTAGCCGAGATGGAGACTTAATACAACGATTCTTTTTCGAAGAGTACATAAGTGCCAGTGTCATCAATCACAGGGATATATTATAGAGTGAATTGTTTGGGTTGGATCGAAAGAGATGCTGTTTGCAGAATATATATGCAGTTTGAATTTGAAATTATAATAGAAGTGAATAGAATGTTTATTAAATTTGGATAAAATCATTTTTATACCATTTATATGGAATTGTATATGTACAAGTTAGATATAAGATATTTCGAATTGGATTTTATTAATTAACCAAATGATTCCTATTGAGTACGATTTGTGGATAAAATATCCGTTTGCATAAAATAATTTTTCTACAATTTATAATAAATAATTTTCGATTTGTCACAAGTTAAGCAATTGAATAGAATATTTATTGATTTTGAATAAAATCATAGTTATTAATAATAGTTTAAATTTGGAAATTATCCTAATTCAAGATGCATTAAAGAGAAAATTATTAATTTCGAAAATACCAGAAAATCCTAGTCTCTATTGTGTTCTCATCCTAATTCAAGATAGAGTAGAGAGAAAATTATTAATTTCGAAAATAAAAAAAAATTTCCTAGTCTCTATTGTGAGAACGAACGACGGAAAGATCGTTTCCCGCTTTTCTCTCTTTTATCCTCTCGACGTTTGTCTCGCCAGCCTTGTTTGGTCTTTATGATACGACGTGTTATCCTGCGGTTCTGTGCCTGCACCACTATTATAGTACATAACGCTTTTCGAATTCCATATCTCTTTTTTTCTCAGTAATTTTTCATGTATACCTCTCGTTTTGTGCTATACTAGTGTTCAAATGCTCTTCTCTTTTATTTATTTTACTTCCTCTTCAACTTTTACAACGACTCGACAATTTTTCACAGTCGAGATGAGAGAGAAGTCTCTTCTTGAAATATATAGTGTCGCGACGTCGTGAAAATATTTGATTCGCCACTGATAACGATCGGCGATTAATCGTGTCTTCAATTTTTTTTAATCGAGTCGATCATCGCTGAACGAGTTTGTAATTTATGTCGACTCTCTGGTAATGACATATTCCTACACCGGCACTCCTCGTGCATTAAGAGCGATTCATCAAGTAAAAGCATCGTGAAATTAAAATCTTCGAGCGAGCACATTCTCGTTTTGAATAGTAGTAAAGGTTGTTGTTACCTGCCTTCTATGTTTTACAATCGTCATGTGTGAAAAAGCATAACCTACTTTGCGAATTTTACTATTCGAAATAAGGAGCTCTTACTGATAGTAGGGTAACAATGTTTACTATTCAATATAGTAAAATTCATCATTTGATATAGTAGATATTCCTATTTTTGATATTAATATACTAAATGTAATGCCTATTGATAAATTAAGTACAGTTCGTATTAATAATTACTTAATACAGTAAATTTCTCAGTAAATATAGCAGAGATTCTTCTTTTTTTTAGTATTAATACATGTAGAAAAATTGTTATCTGAATGAATTTTACTATTCCTAAATTCAGTATAATATAGTATGTATTGGTTCTAATTTAGTATAGTAAATTTTACAAATAATATAACAGTAAAGCAATTGTTAAAATACATTATGGTAATAATTTGGAAATATAGTTCAGTACGCATTGGTTCTTATTTAGTATAGTAAATAGTATATGTAGCAGTAAAAAATTTCTACATATTAAATTCAAAGCAGGCGCCGTCTCGGATTTATCTTAGTACAAAGTTGTTTATAAAATTGGATCTAGGCGGCGTCGCGTTATGCTTACGCTCAAGTTACAATAATAAATACTTCTTAAGATATAAGACCGCTTCTTGCAAGTTGAAGAGTATTAAAATAATTACGTACTATGTTAAATATTATATTATATTAGATATAAATTTATAAGCTAGCTTGTTAAATGTTAAAAATAACAAGACTTGAAGATATATATTCTTTCGTAAATTTACTACAACAATTTTGTCAATACTTAGATAAAAAAAGACAGTAACGTTATTCTTTCAAGGCTTCTCTATTTAGATTTTTTTCAACGAATGAAAATGGGCGAATATATATCTAGACTGTTCAGAATAATATGTATCTCGAAGTGCTATGCATTCGACATAGCAACGTCGCTTCTCGATATTAGCTCGATTTTACAATCCGCGATATTGAGGTTGCGCTATTTTTGTAGAAACATTTTTTTTTCTCTCCAGTTTAGAATGTCAAGGAAACATTAGTGGTTCAAACTCCAATTTTAAAATAATGAAACATTAAAACTCCTCTGCGACAAGTAAATAAACTAATCTCCACCGATCGATATCCAGGTGACTAAACTTTCACTGTAATTTAAGAAAGGTACGGTTATAGATCAATCGATTCAAAAAGAAGAAGAAGAAGAAGAAGAAGAAGAAAAAAAGAGCTCTTCGTGCAGCAGCATGTCGCATGACATGAGGGTCTCTTTGACGAGTGAAAGCATTCGCTGTATCGCCAAAAAAATATGTCCATTATATATAGTATCCATCCAGTAGTACAGAGAGTTTAATTATCTTCCCTTTTCTAGCCTCTCTGCCATTTCACTTTACACACAGAGATCCACAGAGGCTCGTAGTCGTTCGGCGCGTTAATTCGAGTCAGCGACTTTTAATGCTGCGCCCAACGACGTCGCCGACGTCGTCCGCATGAAAGACTTCGGCATCAGAGAGAAAGATGCAAGTGTGTGTGTGTGTGTTAAGCTGCACAGTGCTGACATCGATCAAGTGCCTCATCGTATGTAATTCACGCCGTAAAAAAAGAATAAGAGCACGAGGACTGGTAGTTTTTTTTTCGCTCTGAAGTAAACGTCATCTGCGTCTCTTGGAGTGAACTGATTTACTTTATTTGTACTCGTTTTTATAGATTTCGAGAGATGCACTTCAATGTCTTTGATAACTCCGAAATAAATTGCATTCGAAAAAAATGCAGAAGGAAAATTATACTTTTGAGTCTAAAGGAGGGTCGTTTTATCGATCACTGTTGTTTAAAAGACATAAACTTCAACTCCAAGTTTACAAATTATTGTACTTAATGATTCTGTTTTCATTAATTTTCCGTACTATCCGCTAGAGGACGTTTGGTAAAATTAACGTCCAAGTGATAAAATCATTCTATGATTTTCAATTGATTATGTACGTTTAAGTAAGTCAATACATTTAAAATGTGTTTCAACTACAAGAAATAATTGTTGGATACATTTGGAAGTTAAAATAATCTCGTTGAAACAACTAGAATTCCTTGTACTCGATAACGACTTTGAGAAAATAAATGAGTTGTGTGAAAAAAAATTCATTTCCTTTTGATTCGAAAAGATGTTTTCTTGACAAGCTATTTAAGATTATATTCTTTTTGGTACAAAAGGATATCTCTTGCTTCAAATGGCTATATTTCTTTCAGTGTAGGTGAGCAGTAAATTAGAAATAAAACGAACTAGTTAAATAGTGAATAATCTGGATGCAAAGTTTTCGATAACAAGCTTTCGAATGAAAGGACCGCATACCAGAGCTCTAATTTGAATAATTAATAATACTGATCGAGCAACAATTTTTTCTGTCTACACCAGCACCCTCGTCAACCGAAACACGTTTCATATACACGTAAACTCGTTTTTATACAAGCGAGAATTCTACCTTGACTCTAGAGCGAATAACGTCCGTTCGATTACGTAACAACCGCGTCTTGGCCAGTCCAGACTTTACTATGCAGTGTGCTATAACCGAATTGTCGAATTATGCCAGTGGGAGAAATGTGAGAGACACGAAAGGTGCACTTTTTTTTAAAACGAAGACTCTACTACTGCAAGCTTTCATGAAAAATGCATGCTCTTAAAACGTGCACGGAATATTAAGCCTCTCTTTCTTTTATTCTGTTGTTCTAACGTTATTTGAATAACGACGTTATATCGGGAATACTCCACAGAGATATATGCGAACCTATTAATTCCAACATGTGACGAATTATTCGTGCATCGTTTTTTTAATATTCGCGAATTTCAACTCTAGAGAGGATTTAAAGAGCTCGATATATCGTGTAACCATGTTAAAGCTCGGACGTAATGCATCGCTACTTTGATGTAGCAAACTGAGTCTAATGATACATTAATCTTTCGCTCGACGACATTTTCACTGAATTTTAGTCTCCCTTTTCCCGACGGAAGTGTACTTTAAGGTACCTTTCTCGCAAATTTTATAAGTATATACACGAACACTACTGAAATCGGTCTATTTCACATTTGGATTGACCATTTGGAAGAATTTGTCAGTCCACCATTTCGGCCAATTTATGTGGTCAAATTGATAACCGTAGTCTTCTTCGAATAAAATCTGATTGAGAGATCTTTACAGGTTAACGAAGGCTTCTTTACTTTTATATCTTAATTTCAATTTACTTGTTATAACTAAATGAATTTATAAATGCATAAATTTAATATTGTAACTTGACCAGTTAGATAAAATAAATAAATAAATAAATATTAATATTTCGAGGAAGAATAGGATCGAATTGTTCAATACCGAACCAATCAAGACAGCTTCTACGCAGTACTCAAATATCCGATATTTACCTAGTATTCAATCAATACTGAAGTAAAAAGAAAGAATTCTATAAAATATGTATTGGGGACGAGACATTGCTGTTCCAAAATTTGAATTAAATTTAAATAAATTACGTCTGTTAACTTATCATACATTTGCATTAAAATCCTCGTAGATTGTGCATGCCCAGTGAAATTTTCTCTGATTTTACTTCTCAAATACAATGAAACAGCAAAATCTTCAAACTTTATTCACTATTAGATGGTACAATTTTAATAACCACATTTGAATGAAACGAACACGAACATCGCTGATTTAACAATGCAAATAGCGACAAGTCACGTCTCTATCCATTTCGCTATCTCCGAATCAATTCACTGTGACAAATACTAAAAGATTCACTGGTTCAGTTGAACAAAACACAATTTCAGAAGCTTCTTGAGTCCAGCAAACTTTATTGAGCCAGTACTGCCGTAAATTATTTAAGAACTGCAGAACATTTTATAACCTCAGTTGAAACCTGGCACACTAAACATTGATCCAGACAATTATCATAATTCTGACCTATTCACAGATTCACCATTACTGGTAAACAGTATTATACGGTTTGACAGTATTGCCTCGTACTGTTCGTAACGGCAGTTCTTTCCGAGGCATATACACATATATATATATACCAAACCATAAAAAAAGCGCAACGTCCCCCAAGGTATGGTATTATAGCGAAAAACCGCAGCTCATTTCCTCGTAAAATAAGCGGCTACACCAGGGCGAATATCCGTCGGCGTATATAGCAGACACTTTAGAGATATAAAACGCGTAAGCGTCTCAAGTGTTCCATTCCGGGCTATACAAGTTCTCTCTCTCTCTCTCTCTCTTGTGCAGCTGCAACCCAACACCAGCGTAAACAAAATAGAGCAGTCTGCAATCAATACCCGTTGACGCTATACGCTGCAGCTTCGCGAAAAATTCGAGCTTAATGCGCCGGCTAATTTGATTATTCCCAGAGGGATCGCTATAATTAAAGAAGTTAAACCTTGTCCTGGAGTTAATTATAGTAGGGAAATTTTAGAAGCGTCTCCAGGAACGTTGTAATTTATTCCGAAAGAATTTCCTACATAGTATATGTGGATGATTCTCTGACAGAGGTTTTTTTTTTAATATAATTTTAAACTGTTGTTTGACATTATATCTACGTGAATTTGTTTTTTTTTTTCACGAAATCTTTCCCGCAATAATTTTATATTCTATAATTATTTTTAGTTATTTTCAGATCCTGGGGGAAGCAGCATTCATTTCTAATACAAAAGGAAATTTTTTTAATAAAATTTTCTAAACAAATACTTAGATGGCTTATTAATGTATTGTGACATATAAATACAATCTTCGAAGTTGTAAAATCAAATTTCTTAAAGGGATATGAACCATCTGAACCAGAAATAAAGTTATCGATCAAATTCTCTCATATTATGACTAAAATGACTATTTTATACGTATAATTATTACTTTGACTGTACACGTAATCGGTCAAGTTTGCAGAAATATAGCTTACATTATTAAAAAGCGACTATCATAGTCTCAACAAATTCCAAATTACATCGAGTTTTAAAGAGAATTCACACAGTGCAATACAATAACTGTACAATTAGAACAGCAAAATTTGAAACATCCAATATTGTTAATAACATTCGAGAAGCATTTTATCAACAATCTGAACGAAGAATTATTTACAAAAGTCATTTCAGTCTGTAGAAATTCCTACAACAGAATCAACCATTTATAATACCATATAACCATAAAAAAAAGCTTTCATTGTCTTTTCTTTTTGGTCCAAAGCGCGCGCGACACCGTCGATAATTGAGCTTTTCTTTTATTTCTTCTTTTCCTATTCTACCTTTACCTCTTCCGCGATAGATTGTTTCACTGTATACAATAATAATACAACGCAACGTCAGTCAGCTGGTTCGGCGCAGGCGTTGAGCATTGTTCTTATTCAAATATCGCGAGTGTCGTCGAAAGACATGTAACTAACTGTCATTAGTTCGTTTTAACGATGATTTAGAGTCGCTGGATTGGAAGATAAAATGAAAAATAAAATCTACGTCGTCAGCACCAGAGTCAATAGCGCACAGACGCTAAATCTATATATCCAATCCGTCGTGTGCCAGGACAGTTTTGAGTGTTAACGCGAGTCGATTGGAAATTTCTATCGCAATCAATTGGCATCGATTCCAGTCGAAAGCTTATATCTGTATTCATAAGAGGCGCCTGTCATCTTTTCTCATTTCTATTGTCACGGGGGCTTTAATAACTTCCGCTGCCCTTGCTTAATTAAAAATACAATGGAGAAAGAGAAAGATTGATGGGTGGAGCCAACGATTCTTTAATAATTTTTTTTTTCGTTTATTTCAAACCCTCGCGTTGTATAAAGCGCTTCGCGATGTCGAACTGGGTTAATTGCTCGATTACAGGATTAGTCGACGATACGAATGCAAGCAGAAGAGATATTACGAGTTTTACAATTATGGTGGATTGCGATTTCAATGGAGATATCGAACGGATCAATAATTTGTAGTGCGAAGGAATGGCTATGAAACAAAAAATAAATAAATAACTGTTGGTATGGTAAGTCGAACTATCCCGAGGAATTATATTTCACGCCAAGCCAAGCGAATCTCTCTCTCTCTCTCTCTCTCTCTCTCTCTCTCTGCCTTATAAACAATTCTGTTGACTTCTTGACCGACTTGTTGCTGGATTCTGTTACGCAAAAGCCGTTGATAGCAAAATCTATACTCCTCCAATATTCATTGATTTTCAAGCCGTGTATAGCATTAAATATCAAATCTCTAGCTCACTATAGGCCATATATACACACGGAGAAATAAAATTAGTAACGATCAGTTACTGGTTAGGTAAACTGAACTAGTTAAAATTGGATAGCAATGATTCCCTAACTTTTTTACGATCGTTTAACTATTTTTTTTTGTATTAGGTCCCTGTATTGTTTGGAACGCTGTGGATAAGGACTGATTACTACGTTTAGAATAAGATCGATGAGAACTGATTGCTATACTTGTTCAGTAATGAATCCTGAGTGACGAGGTACAAACAGGTTTAAAACTGAATTTCAGCTGATCAGATGGTGCAGTACAAGTAAATAGACATTTTATTAAACAATTTGATTTGTCGAATAAATTTGACTTAATAGTCGTAGGCAATTATATTTTGGGGACAAGATGATAAGTTGAATCCTTTGCATCCTACTAGTACCTAATAGTATATTAATAGTATATTATCCTACTAGTACCTAGTAGTATATTAAATACATAAAAGTTCATTTATTAATCCATGATTGCTAAAAAATCACAATCCAACTGAAAATTCGCAAGAATACTCTTTGATACTATCTTTAAAGCATACACGTAGGGATTTTTTTTTAACGAATAGAAAAATTATTAAAAATCAGTAACTGACTTTCTAACTATTTTGTTAAAAGTCTTGGTACATATTTTAGTTTCCTCTGCTAGGTTACCTTTTTTGTAATTTCATTATGCATACAATTGTTATGATAATACATTTGTAATTAAACTAGTTTATAAATAAATGAGATGAAATAAATTTCGCACGCTGCATCGCATTGGACTTACAGGAAGAAGTCCTAACATGTCTTGTAATCAATACCATTTTACCCAAAATATTCACTTAATCTTCTTGTATGAGTAGTGATTACCTATTTTTTGGTAACCATTAATAGATTTTTCACCGACCAAAGAGCAAATGAACCCTTACACAGACTGAAACCAACGACTAGACAGCATAAAAAGAAGTCCACAACAACTGCGACAAATAAGCTACTCTCGAAAATGTGTCCAGCAGACACAGAGCCGCTCCCAATGCAAATTTCCAATCCCGTCGTATGGCGAAGGGTCCGACGAAAGGGAAAACACCGCGACAAAGCTTCTTCTCTCCCCTCGGTGCATTTTTTTTTTTCGTTGTGGCATAAAAAGAAGCGAAAAAAATACCGGAGCACCTTATCTCTCTTGCCGCGGGATCAAAACAATCCCCGAGCAGCGCGTCTAGAGGACGAGCAGGGAAGTCTCAAGGCTCGAGTATGAAACTAGAAACGGCTGTGTAGTAAAAAATTTTCTAACGAGGGAGTCGTTATGCGACGGTTTATTGTTTTTTCTCTCTCGTTATCGACAGTGAAGGAAGTGCGATTTTCTTTTGTTTTCCGAAAGATATTTATCAGTTGCGTCTCTATGTGCAGAGAGAGAGAGAGAGAGTCTCCATCATCGATAAGAAGAAACAAAGCGCACACGGGTGATGAATAGAAAATCGAGCTGCAACAGAGTGTAGTGTATGACTAACAGGTATTAAATCGATTGATCGTAATGAGATTAAACGAGAAGATTAATATTATTTTTTTTTTTTTTTTTCGTTTTAATCTCAACCTAGTGATCTCTCCGGTCTTTGATTTAGCTATTACTTGCGTAATTAAACTTTAATCCTGGTTTTATTTTATCGGAATCGATCTGGTTTTAAGCTACAATACAACCGTCGACACATAAACTTCTTGTAACCAAGTACTGTATTGTGACTCATCCACGTCATCATCTCGCGGACTGCATATAATGTATACAATGGACTCGATTGATGAGTTCTTGGTAAAACCAGCGTAGTTGCAGCAATTTTCTTAATTCTCTTGCTCTTAGTTTCTCCGTAAAACTCCACTAGTTTCATTTACAATGATATTCTCCTCATCGTTTGTAGGAATATAAAGAAAACTAGTATGAAGTTAAAGTTAAAGGGACAGAAGACTTTGTTGCATATGTGTCAACATATATACGTTTTGTACGTGTAAATTTGTGTAATTTTTTTTTTAATAATTTTAATCTGTTTCTTGGCACTGTATCTACCTTCGGGGATTTTTTTCAAGAAGCGTTTTCAAGGATCAAAGATGGAATTTTTAAAATCATTTTAACTCCTCAGAGAAGCATTTTTCGCTAAAAATACAAAAGTACATTTTTGAAAAAAGGTTCTAAATTAAATACTTTGAAGGTTGCATATGTAAAAACTTTCTTCAAAACCTATTTTCAAATTTTTCATAAAACTATTTTTTATGATTTTTTTTTATTAATCCAAGGCTTATCAACTTGTCAAAGAAATATTTTGATTTCTAAATATAATTTTGAACTATTCTTTGGTGATATTTTGTTAGATTCTTTTTTTATACGCAGAATCAAAGTTGACATTTGAAAATGTTCAACAATTACTGTATGCTACGTTTTTTTCAATAATCTGTAATATTATTAACTAAAAATAAATTTTTAGCTAAAATATTAGTTAAAATTTTGAACCTTTAAAACAGTATCTTAAAATTCATGAAGCTACCTTTATTGACTATAAAACTATCTATTTTGGTGGAAAAAACTTATTGGTTAAATTTTCGGTTATATTCTAATTTTAAAATTTGTAGCTTCTCATTGAAGCATTTCTCCCCTTATGCACATAAAGGATTTTTTTAAAATATTTATTAAATTTTTAAATAACATACTTTCGAAGATACATAAAAGTTATAAATTATCTAAATCTTAAAAAATAATTTCGAGATCAGATTTGACGAATTTATGAAAATAACACCTTAATTTGACTGCGAAATTATCTAAATAGTGCTCTGTTTCTAGCTCGAAATGAGCTTATAAGTCCAATTATCTCATATTATGACTACAATGCTTATTAGCATCAGTAAAAATTACATAAACGTAGTTCGTATTACTAGAAAAATAATCATCTTAGTCTCTCAAGTTATTAGTAAATTAATATTTCTTGCGAAAATTACAAAAAAAAACAAATTTAAATTTCGAATAAATTTGTAACTTTAAAAGCTCAATTCGAAAGAAGTCAAAAATGAATTATTACAACTTTTTTTTATCTAAAAACGGACTAATTCGTCTAAATTCATCAAAAACAAATTTTTTATGCTATACGCAGCTCGCTAAAATTACTGGGTAAGTAACAATTGCAATTTCATGCTATTGTTTGGTATTGTCTAGATTTCTTGCTAAAATTAAAAAAAACAATCAAAATTACAATAAATTTCATGTTTTCAAACTCAGTAAGTTCTAGTAAGTAATTTTAATAATAACATATGTTATTAAAAACACTTGAGAAATATGTTATCAACAATTTTGACGAACAATTACTTATAAAAGTCGTCTCCTTGCGTTTAAATTACTAATTATTAAAGAAAAAAACAATAAATTTTACACCGCTCAATTTTTTACAGTATCATCCATTCGTATATTTATATATATGTATAGACACAGGTCGTGTCAATGATCCAGTGCATACATGAATGGACTTGGCTTATACGGATCAAAAGTCCTCTTCAACGAATTCGAGACTACATGTATATATTATATACGTACATGTGCACACATATACATTTGTACACACACACACAGCGTATGCTCGTGGTAATTAGCTCGTCGAACAGGAGATTGATTAGAGCTTGACTGTGCCTACATCCTCTGTACGAGTACACACAGTGTGCGCGTACGCTAGAAATAGTATTGCAATCCTCTTAACCATACCTACTGTCCGAAGTTATAGAAGTCGAGCGCATTCCGCGAATAATTCTTCTCGCGGCAATAAAAACATACATACATACATACACACCATCGGCGAGTTTCTCTCTCTCTCTCTCTCTCTCTCTCTCTCTCTCTCTCTCTTTCTTTCCAGATACGAAAACTCAGTACAGGCCGTAGAAGATATACGTGTGTGTGGAAAAAGCCGTTAGAAAGTAGTGTAGAGCATCGTGTTCTCTTGCTTATACCATACACATGTAAAATTCTCGTTTATTTATTTATTCATCCATATTTTCCTTTTCATAACCAACTCTCTATCTCTCTCTTTCCATTTACGCTCCATACACACGCATATAACGTTAGCACGCCTATAGACGAACACACACACACACACACACACACATACAGCGCGGTGTCTATATAATATAATACACCCCTGTGTATAGTATCATATATATGTATCCAACACACGCAGCTATCAACAAAGCCGTAAAGACATATACATATATATATATATATATATATAGAGAGAGAGAGAGAGAAGTACAAGACTGTCGCGAAAAGTCGCCGTAAGAGAATAAGAAACGCCGTACAATAGGCTCAGAAGAAAACAAAACATACACGTCGCTGTGTATCTCACGGAAAAACCGAGAACTCGCGACAATGAGCGCTATGTGCGTCTATATATGTATATTTGCTACAGGGGCTGCTTCTGTGGCGCCTCCGATAAAATCGCCTCAATTTCGCTCTCTGCTCTACGCCCCCCCCCCCTACTGAGTTGTATCTATATAGTACTTCTCTCTCTCTGTCTGTCAAAAAGGGGAGAATCCGAGGCTTCTGTGCTATGTGTGTGTCTGTGTGTGTGTGTGTGTGTAGCGCGTCTATTTTCGACAATTTCACGTACCTATATCATAACATACGCAGCTTTTCCACTGTTACAGCCACGAAGTAGTAGCTTCTTCTTCTTCTTCTTACTTCTTCGTTATACGCATATACAGCCCGGCACTGAACTTAGGCACTTCACACGCACTGCTCAGACGACACCATTCGCACCGCTTTTATTTTATTTTATTTCTTTTTACTTCTTCCTCCGCGTGTACTGCTAATGCCCGTATGTACTTTCTATGCGTGTGTTTATTGTACGTATGTTGTATGTATGTATGAGTTTGTTATATATATATATATTTATATATATATACAGGTAATAGATGCTCGAAGACTGAGTCACTCGGACGTTCGTGGTACGAACTGTTATACCACGACAGGATGGACGTCAGACTCTCTCACTTTCCTCCTCAGCTGTGGTGTACACTAGAGAGTCCGGAGGCGCGAGTTTGGACACACGGACTGTCTCTTGGCGGCGGGGGCAGAGCGTCGAGATATAGAGCCGACACTCGACTGCTGCTGTGGTCTGCGCGAACTGCGAAGGCGAACGCCTCGTCGCGCGCACGTACGGAATGGGAAAGTGCATTTGAGAAACGAGAATGTGTGTGTGTGTGTGTGTGATAGGGAATAACGTGTACGTAGAAAACGTGGGATCTGTTTTATCGCGCGAGGAGAGATGGTGGCGTTGGGGGATTAGGGAGGCATCTGTTGGGGACGAGATGGTGTGGGTAAGGTAGGTTGTTCTTTTGCGCGGGATGTTTGAAGATGTTGTGAATTAGTTGGAATTGAGATTTGGAATCGTGAAATGGAGAGCTCAGGATTGGATTTAGGAATCGGGGAGTTGAGGATTTCGATAGAAAACGAAGCTTTTTTAATGTTTGATTGAAGATTCAATTTTTCGTTGCAAGCCATTTTAGTATATGAGATTAAAAGAACCACATTATTCAAAATTTAGATGAAAAAGAATCCATTTTTTAATTTAGTTTAAGTAGGTGACAATACAAAATTTTATTTGCGAACCAAATAATTCCAAATTTCGTTCCAAACCAAAGGCTTTTATTGGTTCAAAAACGAGATATTTCAAAATCTCATTAAAAAACGAGCTATTCAAGGGTTTGGTAAAAAATCAAACGATTCAAAATTTCGTTTGAACATGTAACTTTAGGATTCAGTTGAAGAACCAGACAATTCATAATTTGATTTAAAAAAAATTAGCCATTGTAGAATTCGATTGACGAACCAGATACATTAAGAGCTTCACTAAAAAACAATCCATTTAAATTCGATTGAATAACCAGGCAATTCATACATTTTTTAAAAAGCAAGCCATTATTAAATTCAATTTAAAATACTGATATTATAGAATTTGTTCAAAACCAGACGATTAATAAATATCATATAAAAGGTAGAATTGAGTTGTTACATTTTTCACTTTCGTGAATAATTGAATTATATTAATCTTCAATATTCTTCTTGCTATTTTATCAATTGCGTTTTCTAATTTATGTTATTTTCACATTTCATTTTAAAGTAACTTTAGTCTTTAGTAAAAATGAGTAAAAATTAATATCGCAACATAAAATAATCAAATTCATTATTAGACAATGCATTTGCCTTCAGCACAAGTCTCAGTTCTTCGCGCACTTCATCGTTAAATAATTCATTTATTTCGAATATGCAAGAGCATACACGGACTTAAATTGAATATTCGAGCAAAGAAGTTACGTAATAGGATAATTAAATATTTAGGGACTCGTTCCAGATTTGAAGGCTCGCCGGAAGCTCTGTAAATGTGATAATCCGAAAACCAACATAGCTTTATTTGAATTATGTAAAAATCAATGTAAATAATGCATAATTAATTGCTCTGTATTAATAGAAAAACAATAATTTCATTAAAATAATTCTTGACAGGAGTTGAAGCTTATAAATACATTTATTCTCTCCTCGAACTTTGATTATCCGTAACGAGAATTTGAATATTATTACAAAATTAAACTTTTTTTCTCAAAAGTGTATTATTGAAAGGCATTGCTTAATAAGACGTATCAGAAGCTTACATTGTCATCCTGTGCATATAGACATGATTTTTTACTTTAGGCTACCGACTAAGCTACTTCATGGATTTTTAAGATTCAAAGATGATGTTATTTCTATTCAAATTTTGTATTATTATTCTTATGCATAATAAGCTTTGGAATGAGAAAAGCATTTGCTGTTAGGTTTTTCCTTTAAAAATAATTAAATTATTTATACTATTATGATATACTATTATATATATGATAAATTTTCCATTCAGTAGCCAGAATGATCCTTCGTTTAACAAGACATTTTCATTTTTGACTATCCAATAGAACGATAAAACAGTTATTACGTGTTTTTCAAAAAGTCCGTATTTATTTTTTTTTATTAAAAATAAAAACTGTCTAAGGCAGCGACAATTTGCGATTTTTCCTTTTTCTCAACGATAAACGTCAATCCGATGAACATTTATTTTAGCAACGTTAAACTACTTAACAACACTAAAATGCATAATACACATACTACATAATTTTATTCGACGAGAAAGAAAAATAATAATTTTAAAAATGCACTAGCCACAGTAGCTAAAGGCAATCAACTTTTTTTTATAACTTTCACTTTCTTCTAACACATGAGTAATATCGGAAAAGGGATTATACAAGTTCCTCGTAAGTCACGTACGAAGACATATATATGAGTTTAAACTCTTATAAAAGCATTTAATTGTCCTGTGTCATCATCACATATATATGTATAATATGTATATAATGTAGTATCAGAAAAAGTTTCGCAGTTACCCGTATTTCACATGATCGTCTGTATGTAAACTCTGTAATTACTCTTATGCACAGGCATCGTGCCATTAAACTAATAATAAGAACGTTAAAAAATACATTAATAACCTTACGAGCTAAACTAAAAAAAAAAGTTATACAATACCAAAAAAAAAACGTATTAAAATACAATGAAAAAAAATAGAAAATTTTATATATATATATATATGTATATATAATGGGCAAAAAATAAATGTTACAGTGGATCGAAAGGAAGAAAATTACAATGGATTAACGCGAGATTCGCGATAATTCTAACTATCGATATAAATAGTCGCGAAAAATCGAAATCACATTCAAATGATTAAGGCGCGATTTACATTCTATGTAAACAACTGCAACGTTGTAGGTAACTTATACCACCGGCTGAGCACACATCGTGACGGACTTACCAAACTAATTAACATTAAGACTTATATGTATACATATATATATATATATATATATATATTAATATGTATGTATATATATATATACTGGAGAATCTCGGCTTTAATAACTTCGCTTTACACCATAACAAAAATATGAAAAAAAGCTGTCCTTACCAAAAAAAATATTCGCGCGCCACAATTATAATAATTTACGAATACATCAGGTTTTACAGATAAACATCATCGCTGATCGAACGTTGATAAAACTTATACGTATCAAAACTTGAACAAAAACGAAAAAAAAAAATATATATATATATATAATGTAATAATAATAATAATAATAAAAAAATGACATTAATCGACTTCGAGTTTACGGAACGATCCGGAAAGTCCACCCAGTCCTTCACTCGCTGAGCACGTGTCCTTTGGTGCGATTTCTATATGCATGTCGTCTAGAGCTTTGATCTCGTTCCTCTTAGCTTTCAGCGATTTTTTGAATTCGGCTGTTGAGATAAGATAATGTTATTTATTTAATTTATGTATTATATAATTATAGACATATATGGGCAGAGAAATACTCATATATATATATAGTTACTTTTAAATTTTAAGATAAAAAATATGTAAACAGATTTGTCTTCATATTTTACAATCGAAGATGGTTAAGTACCCGATGGTTATAAAAATCTAACGGAAAATGTCTTGTGTTAAATTGATAAATTGTGAAAAGGAGTATAATTAA
Organism: Apocrypta bakeri; assembly: GCA_018906985.1. Taxonomy (NCBI): domain Eukaryota; kingdom Metazoa; phylum Arthropoda; class Insecta; order Hymenoptera; family Pteromalidae; genus Apocrypta; species Apocrypta bakeri. The sequence continues at coordinate 1,925,452 of JACCIA010000005.1, read as the reverse complement.
ATTTGTGTTTGCTTTTTTGCACGATAGTGAATAAAAATAGTACATTCCGATAAAAACTGTACGTAATTGAAGTATCTGCAATTTTCCGTATTTGTAGTTTAATTTTGTTTATTAGGTCAAAAGAAAATCGATGCTGAAAGAGGAAATTTCATTTTTCAATAATTAACTATACAGTTGGGTAATAAAATAATAAAATTCGATGAATTTGAAAAAAATAATAAATATCCGAAGTTTTGTTCTATTATCATCAATGAAACGTAGGAAAGTAGATCAATTTTAAAAAGTAAAAATTTGCTTATTATTTTTTTATAAAAATACGCGAAATAAATAACTTGACTCAATGTTAGAAATGCCGTTTTTTCAATATAAATTATTATATTATATATAATAGATTTTACACATATTTCAACAACAATAATCAATAACTTTAATAAAGGAAAAAAAAATTTTTTTTATTATCAATCCAAACATCGTTCCACACACACATATATATATATAGTATTCTAAGTGAAAATTAGAGTAAGTTGACCATTAAAAATCAAAAACTAACAAAAGAAAATCTGATTGTTTCTTTTATAAACTTTGATCGTACCCTCAGTCTCTAAACGTATAATAGCTCCGGTGGCTTAACCTAATTATAATATATAAAAAAAATTCCAAAGAATACTTCGTGTAAAATCTATATTTCGAATACGTGTCCAAAGATACAATACCCAAAAACTTTGATTGCAAAAAAAAATATTTCTGTATCATAAACGTAGAATATGTAGCAAATACATAACAGTGAAAAATAATTAGCAAATTAGAATAAATTAAAAAGGAAAGTTTACCGATCATATCAGCGAGTGGAACTTCTCCGCCGTATTCCTTGGGTAGTATTTTCGGATCGATCGTGTGTTGAAGATCGTCCAAAGATTTGTGGAGCTGAAAATGTCCAGTTTAATTAATAATTAATTAAAAATAATAACAATCATAGCGAAATTATCCACAAGTGGTATTTTGAATCGGCCGTGAATCGCGCTATACAAGAACACGTAATGCTGGGAATGAAATTGTATGTCAAGAACGGCAATCGCGATTTTCACGGTTGGAAAAATCGCGGCTAATTAATCAACTCTCCATTCGTTATAATAAAGAAAAACGAAGAGGCGCAACGACATGCCGATTCACCGATTTTCATCGTTGATACGACGAAATTTTTAAATAATTCACTGAAAATCTTCATTTTATTTAATCGCGTACGTGAGTATTTAAAAATCAGTGGAAATGGGATCAAGACATCATTCAATTAAGTTTTTCTGTTATATGTTTAATATTAAAAATATTAAACAGCTTTCCATCTTCAATGATGTATTAACTACTTTATTCTTTTTTTTTTCATTTTATGCTTGTTCGTGAAATGTCACGTATGCATATTTTAATAGTAATGTCAAAGTACGTGAAATTCAATGAATGTTGTATTGAATTTCTGCGATAATAAAATTTACCGTAATAATAACGTACGAGTCATAAATTTTGCTTCTGTATACGGAATATCATTGAAAGTTAATTTAAAATTTAATGGCAAAGTATCTTTACGTCACGACAAGCACATCTTTCAGTGATACGACATTGTCGACTGAAGTTTAAAAAAATAACCTTTTTGAAAGGAAAGCATTGTTTTGATCGATTAGCCGAGAAAATCCGCGAAATTTTGAAACATACAGAATGACGTGAAAAAATTAATATAGTTTAATTTAAATTTAAAATGTGTATTACCAATAAAATAGAGATTTTCGCGGTTATATTAAAGTTGTATACACGAAAAACTTTGTTGACTAATAGTAATAGTTTGTTTAGTTCAAATTAATACTTATTAGAATTATATTACAGATAAATTCGGTTTTACTTCTGGGATTAATTATACGTGAATATATCAGAAGTTAAAGGTACCTTTACATTTTATCATTTCTTAGTTACTTTAACTTTAAATGGCTAAATTACTAATTATTTTAGTTTTGTTTTATCAATAAAACATAAGTTTGCTATATTTAAGAAAATTTATTTCAAAGACGCTAGTTTCAAAAATATTTTCTTCATCGTATAGAAGAAGACAACCACTTAAAGAAACATAGATTGCAACACACTGAAGCCTTTAATAAAATGCATAAAAAAATTAAATGTATCTGAATAGAAAAAAAAATAGATTCTTACCAAAACGCGGGAACGCAGCTTCTCATTGAGTAGCGAGAGAGCGAGTTCTATGATTTTCGTGGCGCATCCAGGAACATTGACGAGATGCGTTTCTTTATGCCTCATCGGTGTGCTGTTCTGTATACAAGCGAGCATATTGCGAATATCGGTAATGGACCAAGAGCTCAAATGACCCATGGTCAATCCAGACTCGTCGTTCAAATGAGTATAACCATGAACTTGACTTTCTTCCTCGTCCATAAGAGCCTCGACTACGAGACTGTGCACACGGACCATTTGGGCTGAGGTGAATTTGTAAGGATCGAAACGACCTGTGAGAAATAATGAATTCCAATTTAGAAATAAGGACTATTTTTCATAAGATTATTATTTCATTTCATCCCATGTCAAAATGTCAAAAGGGGAAGAGTAACGCAAGAGTATTTACAGACTCCCCTGTTTAGGTGTAAGACACCTGTTAATTTCCATTTACTTCATTCAAAATGTGAAATATTTATAACAATGTTTTATAGTTATACATTACATTTATTCTAATAACAGAAGGTAGTTTTCCCTTAAATTTGAATTGTCTAGCTTGCCTATAAGTCCCTTTCATAGGTAGTTACAATAGACAGTGTATAATTCATTCACCGTAGGATTCAAAGCCAACCGATAGATGGATTGAGCTCCAAATTGGTAGTTATACTCTTTGACGTAGTCCTTCCCATGTGAATGCAGGGATTTAGAATTGAATACACAAAGAAATTATCAAAAATTATCCAAAAGCGCTTTTTTAACTAATTATTTTTAAATAATTACACAGTTTAGGCTGTCAAATTTTTTCAGATCGTTCAATTCAAAATGCCTACATTCATATTGAAAGAAGTGTATCGAAAAGTGTATTACTACAAAGTTTTGGCTCTAAATAAAAAATCGATTTCGTATTTAACTTATTTTAACATTGCATAATAGTTAACAATTTGGACTGATAACAAATAAATTTGAACATAATTAAAATAACATTTCCTCATCATAATAGTAATCACTGTATAATGGAGACACTAAATATTCAAACACACAACCACTTATGAGCATTATTTGAACGATGTAAATTACTCATGTAAACATCGTTAGCAGTACAACACTCGTTACTGTAACAAGACATCAAGTGCTTAATACTTATGAATACGTTAACTTTTTTTTTATTTCCACTTTTTTCATCCGATTCCTGTCAATCTAAATAAGTCAGCCCCTTGAGAATAGAATAAATTACTTTTTTCGAATTTCCCGTGCTAATTCATTCAAGAATGTTAGAAGTAAAATAATTATTTTTTATCTTAATAATTGTTCGGCTGATTTTTTTTTTCAATTTCGCGCGCAATCGTTAGAACAATAAAAAATCAGTAAACACAACAAATATTTTTCAATTTTACCTTTTGGTAAATCGAATTGGGAAAGATCGGCGAGACGTTGTCTCTTGGTTATTCATGCTGTGTATTATCAAGTTTCGCGAAACTCCTTGACTTTGCATACATCCACTATATATATATAGTGGAAGTTTCTTAGCAACGACAGAGTTTGCACGTTACGTATTGACGGCGTTTTCGAGATTCTATTTGACTATGGCAATTATTTAGTGTATATATATACACACTAAATATAAAAAAACTATATAAATATAAATTAATGATTTAATAATTGCAATTTATACAGCAACAGCGATTGTGTCATTGAGCGTTCGAATTACACGATTCGATTGGTCGAAATCACAATGTCATAACAACGAAACTGTCTTATATTACAAAAGTTTCTATTATGGTCAATAAAGTTTTTTTTTAGATTTCACTCGGCGAAACAGTAGCGGCATCGACTTTCACTGTATCGAAGCGCGAATAGAAGTTAAAAAAAAAAAACGAGTCACGCTCTCAGGAACTACATCTAATGAGACGACGAAGTTTGAATACAAAGTCAAATAGGTAAGACCGTTTCAGCATATTTATGACGCCGTGACACAGGTGTCATCATTACATGGAGCTTTTTACCATCTTTTTTCGTCGATTGGAAATTTTAATGTTTCTCGACTTTTTGCCAATTTTGAAAAGAATAAAAGAATCTGCAAGGCTGACGATTTCTTCGCCATTGTTTAAGAAGATATAAATTTTTACGGAGTTACTGACGATTATGTCGTTATGATGATTTGATACGACGATGGCTATTTCGAGAAAATTATTTTTTTTCTATGGAAATACCCGATGAGTAATTCTCTTGGCAATTTCGATAGTTTATAATTTATAAAATTATATTAATATTAAAAAATAATTTTGTTAATATAAACGAGAAAAATGTTATATTAGAATTGTTTTAATAGATTTGTGTTTAGTTAATGATTATCTAAACATACGCTGATTACTAATGGCAAAGAGTCATTGATAAAGTTGTATTAACACTAAATAATATTTTCTTCCTTAACGAGCGTTTGCTTTCAGATTATTGAAAGTAATCTTCTAACAGGTATAGAGTAAATCATTAAAATATAATTTTTTCTACTACACAATATATTTATACTTTAAGTAGCTTATTTAGATTGAATTTCAACTTTTTCATATTAATAAGTCAACCGATTAAGAGCTAATAATTTTCACTTTTTTTGAATTTCCCGCGCAATCTTTAAGACAACTTTTTAATCAACTGGATAATGTCAAAGTATAACCGATAAAATTTTATTATCACTAAAAAAATAATCACTTCACTTATTTCAATGCTTCGATTTCAAGTCTTATTAGCCCACAAAAAATAAATAAAAAAAACTGTCCCAGCAATTTGTGCGGGGAATTAAAAAAAGTCAACCGATCAATATTCTAACAATTATCAAAAAATAATCTACATAATTCTATTAATATAAAAAAAACTATTGTAATTACTTTAAGTGCTAATATGATTAAAAACAACGTAAAAAAATTCGCGCGGGAAATTTAAAAAAGCCAACTCATCAATCTTCTCACACATCTGTTAATATTCAAAAATAACCGCATTTTAGTACTTTTAGTGCTACTATCACAAAAAAAGTGATAAAAAAAAATTCGCGCAGAAAATTAAACAGACAAAAAACAAAAAAGTCAACCTACCAGCACACGACAAGATGACCTTCCGTCCATGGGAATCCCTCTTGAGTAAAGGTACCAAATAACCAGCATCAATGATAGCTTCAATTTCTGGATCATCAATATCCAAATTCTGAAACCAGTCGGGATACAATTGTCTGATGGTCAAGTATCTCTCGAGCATCTCCTGAGCAAGAGGCAAACTAAACTTCTTGGTCCTAAGGAATCGCAGAAGGAAAACGGCATCGGTACGGCATTTTTTAATACTAGGATGTTTTTGAATCCAATCACGAAATTGTTCCAGAGCGTGTTCTCTACTCGCGTCATCCTCCCGAAGCTCCAATTTCGCAATAGCCTGCGCCTGCGAGCTCAGGCTGCACTTGTAGGCCTCTGGTTGTTCCTGGCCACCCATATTCTCTGGCTGAAAAGAATTTGCTTTTTCATTTTCTCTTCATTCTTAAAATTCATACCGAAGGTGTCGCGAATACGTAAGAGATTTCGTGATCCTAAAAGCGATGCAAATGACTTCCGAGACGCGATTTCTTATTTCTTATTTCTTGTATACAGCCATTCCACAGTCGGCAATGAAGAAAAATCCTTATGCATAACCATGATATTCGGCAATAGTCGTCGGAAGACACTTGACTTAAAAGAAAAATAAAAGAAACCGTCAAACAGAAATGACGTGTCCATTAATCCTCGTGAAAAAAAGCCTGAAACCGTCGTCTCCTTATGGACCACGCGTATATACGTCGGTGAGAAAAATTGCACCTAACTCGTGGCAAAAGAAAACTAATTATGCGATTCGTTGTTTGAACACGTTATTAACCGATTCACGCGGACTTAAGCTTTGAGACGCGGTTAATTTGAATAACAAAACAACGGACTCCGGTAGAATATCTAACTTTTCGCGTCGTAAGAAATAACGATGACGATCGACCGTCGACAGTAGAAGAAAAAAAAATAAAATGAGTCATATGGCATATACTGAATTACGAATTTCGCGGCTTTAAAACGCACGTGTTACGAGAGACACGCGCGAGTTTGAATGGAATGTGAGTACTAGAAGTTGAAAAGTTGACGGGCGAAAGGATATTCAGAGGCCTTGGATTAGCGTAGAGTAGAAGAAGAAAAAATTTTTACGGGAAAAATTATCTCGCTTGCGTATACAGCGAACGATTTTTTTTAACGAGTTTTTCTGCTTCTCTATAGGATCATTAAATTTTCTGATGGGATTAGCTGATTAACGATCTTTTGTTTTCACGCTATCCGTGTAAGCTTGAAATGAAGAGAAAAAAAGGAGAGAAAAAAATAAATATCAATGAAATATGCAAATATCTAGCTGATTGCGAGTACACGTTGTAGTTTTATTAATCGACCTAATACCATTTCTCATTTGCCATAAAGCAATAGATGTTGTAATAAAAATTACAATCCGCGATCGACTGTTTACCGCTTACCGATCTTCGAGCGATAAAAATTCAATTTCTCGTTACGCAACTCTTTGCGCAGTTTTTAAAGGTCTAAATAAAATTTCTTTGCGATAGATAAATAAATAAATAAATCTACTGTGTATTTATTTCTATTTTTTTTTATTTTACCTCAATCTAATATCGTTATTTTTAATTGCCACGAGAGACTTAAGTGTGTCGACAACTAATACGCAGCGATTGTGACGAAACCACCGGCGATTTTAACGCAATCGTTGATCGGTCGCTATGCTGTAATTTGTATACCGTTACCTCTTCACGTATACATATGTATTCGCGATCGCACGTCGAGTTCGTTTATTTTCTTTTTTCATTCGCAGACGGACAACCATTCATTTTTCGTTATTATTGCAACTGCATTTGAAAACGACGAGGTAACTTACCGATTTCGTCTCGAGAAATGCGTTTACTAATTTAAATTTTTTATATATGTATACATCAATAGATACCGATCTGTACCGATTCAATAATTTATAGATACCGATTGGTACCGATTTCAAAGTATTTAAAGATATGCGCCGATAGGTAACGATTTAAAAGTGTATCTATATATATATGTATACAAAATCGAATTTTCAACAGTGTTGAAATCTCTCTTAACGGCTTTCTATTTGAAGTTTGTCCGTTGTCATTGCGATAAACCGTCGCGTCATAGTGTACTTTCTTCGCCGATTTTTTAACCGTGAAAAAGGAAAGGTGTATATACGTGCGAGCATTTCACACCGAAAGTTGCAAAAGTGCAAAATTTTCAATAACGATCTCGAACCTGTTTCGCAAGTAGTCGAACGCGTGTTATTCATTACCGATCTGCAATGTGATACACTTTCTATAGGCTTATTTCCCGTATCTGAAAATTCACACCCACGCGTGTATACATTTATATATGTATATATATATATGTATATATATATGTATATATATAAAAGTCGTCGATAATAATAAACGAAAGAACGGCTTCGGTGAAAGCAGCCGAGAAAATATATAAATACGATACTTCAATTTTCACTGTATTTACCATTTCTTCGGCGAAGCTTGTAATGCACAGGTAGAGATAAACGTTTCTCTATACATATACATATATATATACATATACAAGAGGAAAATTCACGGTTATGCTCGCGATGATCGATTACAATAGCGTCGCGCAAAAATGCGCGCACTTTCACTTTTGAACGCACACATGTGAGTTACGTCACATTGATCGAACCGATTTTCCCAAAATACCGATGCGCTTCCTACTCAACGAGAAAGAGAAAGACGAAGAGAGACCGGAAACGAACTTTCATCGACTTTCTTTAACCGATCTCGGCAACCGATTTTTTTCTCTCTTTCTCTCCTAAACAAAGAACAACAAATAAACGACCAATTCTATACACACACGCGATTGTCCAAATCCATACGTACGTGTCTACATACACCCGGACATATTACATGCAAATCGTCTATACATACGAAACTCTGCGTTCGGCGACACTTCGGGAGAAGAATAAGAAAAAAAAAAGGCAGAGGCACAGTTACACACCTGCAGTGCGGCTACTCGGCTGAAAGGCTCCAGTTAAGAGGATCGAGTCGACTTGCGGCCGCGAGAAGCTGCTGCTGCTGACTGAGCAACGCGGGAGAACGTACTGTCTGTGCCCGCTAAGAGAGACCCTATACGATATACGATCGTGAAAATCGAGGTGGGGATCGGCGCGCTTTCTTTCCAACTCCATCTCTCTCTCTCTCTATATATATATATATATGTATACGCTATATGCATATATATACATATACAGTGTAGACTAGGTATACACGAGTACATAAGTTATAGAATGAGGTATAGTTTATTCGTATATAACGTTTAGCGCGAGCATCCTTGGATCGAAAAGAAACAAAAATGTAGTATTTATCACGTTTCAGGCGGTGGACATCTGAAGGATGATTTTTGGTGTGCTGACCATGATTGATACTTAGCGATGGATCAAGAAACGTGGCTACGGTTGCGTTTACTTTCATACAAATTGTTTTGTAAGATTAAAATTGTGAAGAATATATTTTTTTTTTTACGTAATATTCTTTGTTTATTAACTGGTTCTCCTATTCTACGGATGTATGCGTATTCTACGCGTGTCCTTTGTAGGAACGAAGTATTACTAACGACTAATATTCACGTTGGAAATGTTTATTTTAGTTTTATTTTTTTCACTACTCGATGTGGATTTTTTCCGATATTTCATTATTTTTACGAAGTTTTTTTTTATTCGTTGCAACGCGTTAATGTATTATTAATTTCAATCCAAGTGTTTACGCTCGTAATTTTATATTAGATTTTTTTTTGTATGTAATTACTCGTTACATATAGATTTTTTCACATTTTTTGCGATATATTACTGCCCTTTGTGTCAATAATTTTGCGTAAGTGCGTGTATGTGATTTTAACATTAATAATTCATTTTGGACATTTTGATTTTATAGATATTTTTTTAAGCTTCTCTATTATAAAATGTAAATTTAACCTCGAGAGAATCGACAAGAAGCTAAACTAACAGAAAATCGATCTATTAAGTGAAAAATAAAAAAAATTATTTTCAATCTACCTTTTTCCACGTGCACTAAGTAGATGCTCGTTTCTTCCAAGTAATGCACTAATTTCACTTCGAATTAAATAAAATTCTATTTCTTTTTTTATAAATTTACATAAATTGCGCCAAATGAACGCCAAGTATCAAAAATATTATTAACAAATCCCCCAAAATATCCTTTAACTAAACGTTCATTTTTCTTGTATATCACCAAAAATAGTACGCATACATCTCACACCCATATATATATATATATATATATATATATATATATATACGCATAAACTGACGTCCTACAATAAGAATAACAATAAAAAAAATAATATTCGAAATTACATAAGATCAAGGTGCAAAGCGCAGTAGCGACGGCGTAAAAAAATGAAAGTATATAAATATGAAATTATTATATACATATTATATACGCGTTCAGCATATATACATATATGTATGAGAAAGAAAGAGAGAGAGAGAGAGAGAGAGAGAGCGACTTATACTCGTCCTTCCTCATGACTCACGACGACGCGCATGTAAGTGTACGTAGAATCGCACGATTCACTTTCTTCCGACCTTCCATTCCCGCACCGGTGCTGCTGCTGCTGCTGCTTTCTCCTTTCGTGAGTGGGTATAACATACACCGCTTCACCGAGCATTCAAGCTTCAAATATATATATATATATATATATATATATATATGTGTATATAAACTAGTGTATAGGTATATGTGTGTGAGTGTATGCATAGGTCTATATATAATACCTATGTATATACATGTATATGTAGTATAATACTTATACGAGATGGTAGCTTCCTGAAAAATTCCCAACGAAACGATACGGTTTCTCTCGCGAAAAAAGAGATGACGTGCTGTGTGCAGTGAAAAACGTAGCTATTGTTTATAATCGAGGAAAGTTTGAGTTTTAAGTGATTTGCGAGCGCGATCGCGATTTTCTTACTCATCTCTCTCTCTCTCTCTTTCTCGTTTAGATCGGTATATGCGCTTTCGTCCGTCTTCGTCTTATTAACATATCCATGCGTATACCATCAATATATATATATATATATATATATATGTGTATATGTGTGTGTATATTATAATATATATACTCAATCTGTATACCCTACAAACCTAAAAACCTATATATATGTGTGTGTGTGTAGAAAGATGATGAGTTCCGTTACGTCTCCGGTGCTGCATACGCATATGCATAGGTATACGAATGTAAGAAATGAAAACGATATCGGTATCTTCTTGGTGAAAAGCTTCTTTTACATAGGCGCGTGTTAGCGCAATGCGTCTATACGCACGTCGTAAGAGGAGCAAGTCGAGCATGGATTGGATGATCGACTTTCACCGCTGTATACGTATACTTACTGTGTGTATGTATAAGTATATGTATACGTCTTTGTAAGTGTGTGTGTGTGTGTGTGTGTGTGTGTGTGTGTGAGAGTATAAGCGTAGACGGTTGAACGGATTTCTCGAGACTATTACACAATATACTGGACGACCGTCAACGTCGTCTCTGATGGTTTTTCTAATTAGCGCATGAATATGGGGGCGAGAATGTGTACACGTGGTTTCACCAATGGGCTACTACTTTTGGTAAGTATTGCAAGATTTTATGACGTTCGTGAGGAAATTCAAAGTGAAATTTTCGTTTTTTTTTTTGTTTTTGGATTTTCGTCTTATTTATTTATTGTTATTGGTTCGAAATTTGGGTTTTCTTCTCAATGTTTTTGTACACTTACTGACTTTGAACGTTCGTAGCAACGAATTTCACATTGTTGCAAAGTTAAGATTTTTTTTTAAGTTTTTTTAATAATATTATTTAAGAAATAGTGATGCTAATAGTAATACTTTACGTGGACATATGGTTTTCTTTTTCATGTTGGCTTTGGGGTATTTTACACCGATTGGATATGTAAATTTAATGCTCAAATTATGTTATTTTACGTCAATATGGACTGTCGAATTGTATTCATATTTTTAACGATCTTTTTGTTGTTTTATAAAATATGAAAATTATTATGAATTAAAAACTGACTTAAATTTTTTTTTTTTATTTTTGTACATTGCTTCTTCGTGTTACATTTTCGACTAATCATCGAATTGGAAATCACTAGAATCATACTTTAAGAAATGTATCAGAGTATTTGCGTCAATCGTGCCTTCTATTGGTTCATTATTTAAATTTGAATTTTAATAAAAATATTACATCGACACATTAAATATTATAAAATATCTGTATAAATGAAGTGAAAATTTCTTATTTACATTAATTGAATCTATTGAAATGACGTAAGTGTGTCAAATGAAAATTCCGTGTAAATGGAATGTAAAAGCGGATTTAAATCAGAAGTTTCTGCTAAATATGTTTATTAAATAAAAATATACAAATAAATATTAAAAGGTTAATAAATTCTAAATATTACATTAAATTTGAAGTTAAACGTGTCCATTAAGAATAATACACAGAATTTTTTCTTTTTTTTCTTGTAGGTGTGATTCTCTATGATAACGATAAATTAACATTTTGTAATAAAGAATTTACAGAAAAAACTAAAAAAAATTTAAGCTTGAATCATTCATGTTCCATTACCGTAGTTTGACAGACACACATACATGTGCGATGATTTCAATAATACGACAAGATATAAAAGCACAGCTTTAATTACAGTTAATAAAATTAATGCATTACAAAGAAGAGCAACATGTTGCAATAAATAAAATTAACTACAGAAATAAAAATTCATTAAAAAATTCAGATCAAGTGGTTACTATTAAAATAAATAAGAATTTAATGCACATTTAATTTCATTTGATTAAAAATTAAGACTTTTATATACATATAAGAATTTAATTTACGAAAATTATATTATTTAATTATAATTTAAGAGTCTTAAGAGTCTTCGTAATTTATGACCTTTAGAGAATTTAAAATTTTTCGAAATAGTTACATGTCGAAATGGTTACAGTTGCATAAAAAAATCATTTTCAGAATGTAACTATTTGCTATTCGGGAAATAAATAAATATATAGCCATTTTTATTTACACTTTTTCGAGTAAAAGAAATTAATAATGAAAATGCGCGTCTCATCACACCTTGAATTTTCTACTTAAAATTCCGTAATTAGATCTCAAACGAAACACATCTATAAAATCAAATAATAACTTCAATTGCAAGATTACGCAAAACCCACGAGTCAGAACGAAAAACACTCGATTAAGGCAACAACAATACACCAAAGGTGTCTCAATAGAATTTCATCCACAAAACAATCGATCATTTCCAGCATCAAAAATTTATATACACTTCCTTAAATCGGATCGCTCGGATTGTATAAGACAGTCAGTTTTCTCGAGATAAAATAAAAAAAAAAGTACACCAATTTTCAGGCAACCGTGAAGAGAATCGATGGTATTACTCGCCGAAGAAAGGAACATTAGGAAATCAACGATCCACGCGGCTGAGCACACAATAGCAGCTTTCAAAATTTCGAATTTCTGAGCTATTTCACATCGACGTCTGGTCGTTCGTTCTTCTGAATTTGGAGGTAAAAAAGCTCGACAAGCGCAAAGAGCACAACGCTCCGCGCGAACTTGTACCGCTGAACTTTCTCTTGACCTTAAAAGCCGTCGGGAGAAGAAGAAAGTGCATCGTCTTGCACTTTACGAGTACCGCGAGATAAATTGTTCCCCAAGGCAACCGATATATCGAGTTTCGCACGCGTTAACATTGTATGTATGTGTGTGTACTATATATACAGTGTTTCCGGTTTCATTTGAGATTTAACATTTTTGTTTTTACACGCGTCGCTGAAGATAATTACACTTATGGAATTTGTTCGAGGTTGAGAGTGTGATTGTTGTTGTTGTTTTTTTTAATTTGATTCAATAGAGTGTAATCGATTAAAATTGGTTTTTATTACGAAGTCGATAACGCAGGGATCGCTGGGATGAGTGTCGATACAAAGGTATCTTTTGTACCGACGGTTGTAAGATGAGGTGAAAATTTTGGCGACAGGATGAAAATGAAATACGCAAATAAAAGAAATAATACAATTTTATGTGATATTACGACTTATGTTTACTCCTGATTCTTTACAAATTTGTTCATATACAAAATCATATTCAATCGTACTGCCTTTATAATTATTTAAGTACACGACTAAACGTTATTACATTGATGGTATAAACCTATATTTACATACAAAAATACTAACAATTTGATATTTATGTATAAAGATATGTATAATTTCCGGTTAAAAATGATCGAATGCACTTTAAGAAAAGTATTATTCTACATTGATAAAATATAAATAATACGAGTTTTCTAAAATTTCGTAGAGAAAAAAAACAAACATTTAATTGATACATCTAAATAATTTTTTTTTCTACTATTCAGAATTATTGGCACTACTTTATACATGTATAATCGTAAGCTTTTAATTCAATTCAAATATCGCACACAAGCAACATAACAATGTACGATCTTTCCATTATTTTTAAAAGAATATGCTCGTATTCTTTCAAAATTCGCAAAAGTGCATTAACAAAGATTTAATCGAAAAAACCGATATGTATATGGCAATCATCCGGAAGGATTTCTTTTTTAAAACTAATGCTAATTACAATGCAATATTCAACAACGTGTAACCTTATTTAATCTTATATACTTACTGATGTACACATCCTTTAGATATTACATAATTCACGAAACAAGCAAGAGTTTAATGTGATAAGGTTGTCAAAAAGTAGCCTGATGCGTAACTTGCGTTAGACTATAATAACGAGCTACGTTATTACGAAGTTAAGCTAAGGCTTTTTTTAAATAAAGAAGGAATTCTAGAGTTGATTAGCTCCGATTTGCCTAAACATCGTTTTTTTTAATAACTTAGAATTTGAATTCATAATACTAGCTGAGACAAGTAAAGATTTTCTCACTCCTTGACACGACTTATCGAATCTCAATACTCATTTCTTGTTATATCTACAGTTTGGCAACAATCGATTAGTGAAAATCTAGAAAAAAATACTCGAAGTATTTTCAATTCGTCCGTTTCGTTTTCATACAAGTAGTCGATACGAAAACAGAATGTTATTATGTACAATCTAATGAAACAATCATCCTCCTAGTTTTTTCCAACCGATCAACCGTTTCTCATGAAAATAAAAAAAAATACGATTTTCAATATCTATTCATCGAACAACGCCCAAATCATCTAAGGATGACGTTGTCGAAGGTCAGGTCTCTACTGTCTCGTTGTCCATTGGACTTTTTGAAAGGATTCCAAGGTAGCCTTCTGGCTACGTGTGCAGTTGTTACGGAACCAGCTGGACTGGGTTGACCCGATGAGACTCCTGATGAACTGCTTGCTGAGACGCTGCCCTTGTCACGGTTGTTTGCTTTCACAGGTTTCTGCGAATGAAGTTTCATTAGACAAAGTCGTCGTTTAATTTGAACGAAGAAGTAACAGCGAAACTTACTTTCAAATAATTCCTGTCCATTGGTGTGACGAGTTTCAAGCTGATCGCGTCTCCGCACTGTTTGATCAGACGAACCACTTGTTCATGCGAAGCCCATTTGACGTCCTTGTCGCCAATATTCACGATAAAGTCACCTTCCTTCATTCCTCCCAGCTGAAAGATGTTGATGTGTGCGTTAGTTAGTTAACATTATTATTTGGGTAGGAATGTTTTATTCTTGATTTAAGGGGGCAAGACACCTTTGAAATGCAAATTACCAAATTCAAAATTTTAAATATTTACAACAATTTAATTATAATTTACAATTATTCTAATATTAGAAGACAGTTTTACCCTTAACTTAGAATCCCTACATTCATATTGAAAGGACTACAACAAAGAGCTCAATCCATCCATCCATCGAGTGAATATTCAACTTTCTATTGTAACTAGCTATAGAAGAGACTGATAGAAGATCTAGACCTCACAAATTGAAGATATAACTGTACTGCATCAAGTGTAGATTATAACGGCATTGTTATAAATATTTTAAATTTTGAATTCAGTAATTTGCATTTCAAAGCGGTCTTGCCCCCTTAACAAGTAAGACACTAACATCGGCCAGTGAATTGTGGTCAACAGCAGCAATGATCACAGGTGCGTCTCCTCTGACACTGAAACCAAAGCCTTCACCAGCAGGTCCACGTTGTAATTGGATCAATCTAGGTGCAGTCCAGTGACGTTTCGCTGAGAATATGGCTACTGGTCCTAGTGAACGGAATAGATCATCCACACCGTGTTGGCCGAAGTCCGGATGTGTAAGACTCAGTTGGAATTTCGTCGCCGCTGAAAGATTATATTCGAATTAGTATCTCATTGTTCTGTTTTTATTGGTACGTCGAAAAATGTTTTTCTATTCAATTAGGTAAATCGAATTTTCCATTTACGGACTACTCCATTAACGAATCATCTATTACTAGTGTTAATAGTTTTTAAGATCTTGGTGTTATATTTGATAATAATTTATCTTTTGACGAAGATATTGATTATATCAATCAAAGTTTGTTTTTCAAAGTGGATACTTTCACTATGCTTTATTACTCTTTTATTTATTCTAATTTGATTTACTGTTCTATCATATGAGAGACCTCATTTCGGATATCAAATTAATTCTATTGAATCTATTAGTCATCGATTTTAACGCTTTGATGCTTGTACAATAGGTAATAAAGTGGATATAACTGACTATAATTACTCATAGATATCAAATTTGCTATATATTCCAACGACAGATTTGACACGGTCAAGAATAGATTTAATTTTTGTATTGAAAGTAATAAACTATAATGTTGGTTGTCATGATTTATTAAAGAGGTTCAATTTATATTGTTCTTCTTATCGTTTAAATTTACTTCGTAACTCAAACTTTTGTGTGTTTTATGAACAACTTATGAATTAATTATTTTTTATGGGTAACTGTTTGTATTAGTGGGCTTAGATAAATAAATAAATTTATTAGTATTAATTATTTTTTTCATAATAATGAAGAACTAGTTTAGATTATATTGAAATATCTCGAGCATAAAGAGTAGATTTTATATTTATAGGCAAATATTAAGCCGATCCTTGATCTGATGATATTTTTAATAGTTTTGAAATTTCACAGTAATTGTGATCCGTAAGGTTCAATTTTGTTTGCGTCAAATCGTAAGTGTTTATGGTGCGAAGACTCAATTCAATGAATTTATTCATAAATCAGGCTTGTAATTACAAAATTGTAATATTGTTTTTGAGATAATCTCATTTTAACTCACCTATAATGTTAGGCGCATCTAACAGTTCTCTAAGATCGTCTTCGTCTCCGGATCTACCGTACACATCCATGGTAATGTCCTGTGCCTTTCTCAGTACCTTAACCAGTGATTGTTTGCCTTTTAATTCCCTGCACATTCGCTGTAGCCTTTGGCTTTCTTCGTGGAGTACCAGAGCCTCCCTTACATGAGCTCGACCTGAAATTTTTCGATTATCAGTCATTGTATCATTTTCACGCGAATCCATCAGGTAAACTTATACATAATAGCACCAACTCAAAGTATCCAATTATACTTGAGACCAAAAATAATGATCTGACAGGTATATGATGATCTGACACATTATAGAGTAGTATTAGCTGTAAGACCAACGTAGCTACGAAAAAGATACAGTAATGCCAAGATACTAAAGCTGAACAAGTAGAAAAATATTTTTAGTGCATACTTGAAAAAGAAAAAGAATCTTTTGTTTTTTATTTATTTTTCCATTGCTAGACAAATGCACAAAAAACATTGATTTTCTCTGCTGGATTACTACTTTTTGTAATACTATGTGCAATATTTATTTCTGGTAATCAGTAAATAAATTAAATGTATTTCAGTGTGATAGATTGTTCATCAAATTTCGAAAATTACGCTTATTAAACAATAACCGAGGTCTCGTGGAATTCATCATAATATTATTCACTTGACAAAGAGTTGCGAAATTTTTACGAGAAGCATTAATTTTTTTTATTTTTTAAGAGATCAACTTTAAATACCAACCTAACAATTGCCTGTCATTGTCTGATTTGGGTACGGTAATATCCAGTTGAGTTTTGGCATCGGTTACTTGGATCCTTTCTAAAATAATCCTGGTTTCTGGTCTCAAATCACTTGTGGGATAATCTAATAAACCTGCTGCGCAATGCCTATGCGAGATGGCGAGGTAATGTTCACGTTTGACGGAAACTAGAGAGATCCAGGATTCTGGTACGTAGTCTCGTACTGGTTCTCTAGATATCAACGCGTGCACGTCGCTGTAGACAGCTGCGACCTGTTACAAGATTTACAATTCACAGTTAATTTGAGATGATTTTTTTATGTACAGTATTGAGCTAAGGAATCTGAACCAGTATAGTTTAGTGATAAGATTAGTACTGGTTTATTTTCTTTGTATACAAGGTGGACTAAGGAAGTTCAGTAAATTTTGGTTGATAATAATCTTTCTGTTACTGGTGTTCAGATTTGTTCAGTCCTGTACATGATTTAATATCACTTTAAGGTTAAAAAAGGTATTTAGGAAATCCTAACGTGCAATTCAAAAGAATAAACGAGACCTATCATCTGAATCAAACTATTACTTCGTTTAACTAATGTTACTTCCAATGAAATTAGTGAAACACACCTGCGCTGCTTCCTGGGCAAGATCCAGTGACACATCGATATCCCTCGCTTCTCTAGACTGCAAATCCAGTTTCTCAAATAGACACTCCCTAGCCTGAGCCAACATTAACTGGACCAACATGTCCAGCATATCTGGTCCCAAATCCATACTTGGCGCGTTGGTAAAATTTTCATGAATGTATCTGAAAGTCCCAGCAGATCTTAAAAAAGCATCCACAGCTTGATCTAAACCCCTGGCTGTTCTCCTGTCCTGTTTAGCAGCTACTTGCGTGTACAAAGCTCCGGCGTTGAAGAGTATAGAAGCTTTCTCGAAAGCGACGGTTCGTTGACAGCTGGGGACACCGGTTAGAGAGTCATACCATTCGAAATAGATGCCAAGGCTACGGTCAGGTGGGAAAAAACGTCGTTCGATGAAATACAGCTGGTTGTAGTATCGGAGCAGAAGACCAATTCCAGCTGCATCTCGCGTTGGTGTACGCGTCGCCTGGAAAAATGAAAATTTTCGTCAGTTTTTCTATCTTGCAAAAATTTAACCGAGTCATAATAACTAAATTGATGTAATGACTGAAACGTTTAGGGGGTGTCGTACACAACTTTTACCGACTCGGTCGTAGGGGGTGTCGTACTCAACTTTTACCGACCGAGTCGGTAAAAGTTTATGACACCCCCGTATAATACGTATATATATATTAAATATTTATTATTAAATATAAGACAAATGTTTCTTATACCTGTCTCGTCTCCATGAGTTCCGCAATAGCTTCATCGTAGGTTTCTCCGTCTTCGCTGTAATGCTCGAGAATAAAATCCTGCAAAAGTGAAAAATAAACTTTAATGAACGAACGAAGTGATCCTCTCGAAGTAAAAAGTTTTCCAAATGGAAATTCCTCGTGATTAGGATATAAATTTTTAAAATAAGAATGTCCCGTGTAATATACACATACAGATAATTTGAAGTTTGTAAGATAATGTAACATCTATAAAACATCATTCGTTATCTATCATGGAAACATCAATTTTTATGATAAATTTAAAAAAGTATTATAATATTATTAGAATTGCGAAATAAATATAATCCACTAAAGTGACAATTCATGGATTCATTTTCTTCTTGATACATTAATGAAAATTATTTTATTCTCAATCAAAAGAGTATTTCTTCAATTTTGCAATAGTGATGAATTGACTGTTTTTCCATAGCGAAATAAAAAATAATATTGAAATGTACCAAATTATCAACATTGCAATACGAAATCCCGTTATCAGAATATATGGCGTATAATTAATTATTGCAAATTGGTTCTTAATAATTTATCAATTATTTAAAATTTATTTACTTTAATTAAAAAAAAATTTAATACAATTATTTCATTTTTAAATGATTCCAACACCTGTCCCTATATATATACGCAAACGCATGAGTCAATCAAATGCAAATAGTAACCAAGCAGTGTTAGATCGATATTACAGCCTATATGTTTGGCTGCAAAAGCGAAGACATAACATAACCTACTGCAGCATCGCCCACAACAACAAGTCCATAAAGACAGAAACGTTTTTTTTTTCGAGAAAATGCCTCGAATAACAATGGATTTGCTTCGGAGACGCTCCGAACACAACGAAGGTGAAATTTCGACACTGGAAGAACTCTCTCTGCACCAAGAGAACATCGAGAGGATTGAGCTGCTCAATCAAGCCTGTCGCAACGTCAAGATTCTCTTGCTTCAGTACAATCTCATCTCGAAAATTGAAAATCTGAACAAACTCAAGCAACTGGAATATCTAAATTTAGCATTGAACAACATCGAGGTAATCGAGAATTTGGAGGGACTGGAAAGTTTGAAAAAATTGGATCTAACCGTTAATTTCATCGGCGACATCAGAGGTGTTGAATGTTTAAGGTGCGTTTGAAATTATTTCTAATAAGACCTTACGACGACGAGCTGTAAATTCATTCGATTGAGTACTAAAGTGAGAGAAAGAACGACATAACTCTAATCCATAACTTATGCTGCAGTGAAGAGAAAAGTGTAAGAATCTGCAATAGAAAAGAGCAGTATAATAAAATGTAATAAAATGTAATAAAAATGGCAAAAGTTTTCTGAGGTTTCGAACTTTTTCTTATTTTTACTACAGCTCGTCGGCTATTTTATTGTACCGTTTATTACGTTTCATTGAGCTGTGTTAAACAACCGTCGCAGTGAAAAATTAATCGCTCTTTTTTAGCAATGCGAAAGTTTAAAGACGAAAGAGAAAAAATCAATTGCATTAAGCTCAAGAGATCATAAAAGACATCATTCATGTACAGCGGGAAACGTTTGAACCTTATATTTTTTCAGGAACAATGAACATCTCGAACAGCTGATCCTGACTGGTAACCCTTGTTGCGAATACGAGGGTTATCGAGAGTACGTAATCGCCAGTTTACCTCAGATTCAAGAGCTGGACCTTCGAAAAATCGATCGTTCAGAGCGAATTAAGTCGCTTCAATGTTACGCCGAAGCTCAAGGTGATGTGATACGTGGATATCGGAAGTACGCGAAGATCAGAGAGACACAGAAAATCAGGTTTCGCGAACGCGAAGAACGAAAGGGACAAGGAGATGAGCAGGGAGTGAAGATTACTGAGATCAAGGATGACGAGGAATCAGTGGAGAAAAATGAGGAGAAGAGTGTTGGTATTTTTGTAAATAATGAATTATGCGAAGCCGTTCTTGTTAGTAGAGATATCTTGCGGTAATATCAAAGTTAGTGAATTTCATTGTAATCGTATATTGCTTTTTTTATTTTTTTTTTAATTCGCTGATTCTTCAAGCTAATTCTGTTTGGTTTTTCAGGACTTTTTTTAACTGGTTGGTTCTTCTGTTAACAGTCAATATACTGATTCTGTGATTTCATATTGTCCACTTTTGTATCTGTTTAATCTATTTATTTTTAATCGTTAGTCAACCAATCTTAATATTCTTCTTTTAATTATTACCTTTTAGTAATAGTTCTTAAGAGTAAACCAAAACAAATAATGGCTTTTTCAGTCAGTTGTCTATGAGTAACTTGCGAATTTACATCGTAATTTGAAAAATTATTTAACCAATTTTGTTATTATTTCCAATATTATAATAATCCATCAAAATTATTTCGTAAGTGGAACTCGCTTACAAAAAGTCGTACATTAAATAGTAAATATAGTCGATCTACGGCGCTATTCTAAAAGAACCTTTAAACCTAGTTTGGTGAAAATTGCTTAATTGGATGTACAAAAACCCGTGTCAAACGACTAAAAATGCGAAACTTAAACAGAGCCTGGAAGGTCAATATAATTTACTTTAGTGTACAGTGTATAATTGAAGTATAGTTTTAAAAAATACGGTTACCTACATTAAGTTGTCTTTTTTCTGTGATCAATAAATTGTCGATTTTAACTCAGTCTGGACTCCTTAGCGGAAGTAATTTTTCTAAACATATCATTCAGGTGTGATTGGAAAAGACAGTA
This sequence comes from Apocrypta bakeri, assembly GCA_018906985.1. Lineage (NCBI taxonomy): Eukaryota > Metazoa > Arthropoda > Insecta > Hymenoptera > Pteromalidae > Apocrypta > Apocrypta bakeri. The sequence continues at coordinate 1,903,977 of JACCIA010000005.1, read as the reverse complement.
AACTTAAGAAGAAAGAAAATTATACCAGCCATTTTAAAAGAAAAGTTATATTCTTTGACCAGGCAGAAGAAAGTGCAGCTGAAGACACTGAATTCTGGAGCGCTCCAAGTCAACACACACCAGAGGACCGTTTAGCCATAGCCAAGAAGTCCATGGAGCGAGAAGAGAAGAAGAACGAGAAAAAAGACGACGAGCCGAAAAAACGAATCCCGAGGTTATTCAACTCCGAAGGGAAACCCTACAATGTGAATCAGGCGAAACTTCCATTCCTTCTAAATGATGAGGACGACCGAGAAAACGTCATCCTGGAAGTTGGGATCTACAGGTAAGTTGGATTCACTTTCGAATGATCACGTGAAACGCCGATACAGCAAAGGAATTCGTTTCAGACATTTGGATACGTCGCAAGTCGATCTCGACGTACAACCAAACTATGTCCGTATAACCATCAAAGGTAAGGTTCTTCAACTAGTGCTCCCATGTGAAGTGGCTATAGACAAGAGTTTAGCCCAGCGAAACGTCCATACAGGGAGTCTAATCGTAACGATGCCTAGAATCGCAAAACTTGCCAGCCTATCGATACCAAAGGAAGTCAAAAAATTGAAGGACAAACCAAAGCCTAGTGTGAGCATAAGAGCCACTCCAGCAGTGACGAAAAGGGAATACCTCGAGATAGGTCCTCCTAAAGAAGACCTAAACGACATGTTGATGGTCATTGGCAAAGAATCAAAGAAAAAAGAAACGAAGAAGAAAATAGACGAAGATTTCATCGATGATCCACTAGTACCACCATTGGAGTAACCTTGTGATCATACGTACATATAAAAATGCTTACCTTAAATGGATCCCTGAAGTCGATGTCCTTGGTCTCTTTGAGTCCAAGTGGTATCAACGGCATCAATGCGTCGTCACTACAACAGAAAGAATGAGAGAATCGTAAACAAACGTTAAAAAAAGTCGGTTAGTCGCGTTGAAAGAAATATCCCAAAATATCCTTAAGACTATATACAATATTCGTGTGCGTATATGCGTTACAACCGATACCGTACGCGCGACTTTTATCGGTTCGTAAATCTTCCGACGACCCGATTCGCCCTTTTCACTGGAGAGAAAGAGAGAAGAGGACAGTCGTTTATGCGAGCGGTAAATCGCATTATTACCTTAGGGAATGTCCCGCTGCACAACATCCGACTTCCCGTTATATAGCTCGAGTGGCTATATACACGTCTTCTTTGAGCGCTCGAGATATGCTTCGCTTTCTTCGCTTTTGTCGACGTTGACTTTTGCGCGCGTGTTACACATTGCCTTTTGGTCGAAAAACTCGTTTTTTTCTTGTTTTTTAACGTTGAATTGGTGTTTTAGACTGTAGACGAATTGAATAAATGATCGTACGTTTGTTCATAAATTGTCAAGGATTTACAATGACTCAATTAATTTTGATAACCTTTCAAATGATTATCCCGAAAATTAGAATTTGAAGTATGTTCGCTTTGTAATTATTATGTTTTCATTGAAGAACTACGGTTTTATCGTAGTGTTGATCTTTAGAACCGTTTGTTAATAAATTATTAAAGGGATTACTGAAGTCCAATTAATTTTTATTAAAATAGGGAAAAAAGTCAGATTTTTAAAATAAAATTATAAAATTTTTAATTTTAAATACTTTCGATAATTCAGTCATAATTTACATTTCTTCCAATATTAGTACTTTTTAAATTAAATAAATAAAAAGAAAAATTATGAAAAATCAAAAAGTGATTTTGTAATGGAAAGGGAAACTTAAACACCTTCCGAGCTCTTACGCATCAACGCACTATCAAACTTCTAATCTAATTCTAACAGCGTTGTAAAACATGTTTGTTAAAAATTCGTTCATAATTCAATTCTAGAAATACCAAAGCATTTTCTGCGAAAACGGTAAATTTGAAAGTGTAATAAGTAATTCATAGACGCTTTTTGAAAATGAGCTTTTTTAAGAAAATACACGCACAAAATAAAAACATAGAAACTGCATTTTCCAACGTGTTCTTATCGTTCGTATACATTGGCACTCTTGCAGGAGGAAGTCTCATCCGGAGTTACTGGAAGAATCGCAAAGACCGTTACAAAGTCACTTATACTGAAAGACGCCGTTTGCGTCTCTGTCATTCCGTCCCGCGCATTCTCTGATCACCTCGAGACATCGAACTCCGTTTGTATATATATGGTTTTCTAGAGATACAGAGATATATGAAATTTACTTTTAAAAGTACAGATATTTCTCTTGAAAACTACGAACCTGATCAAAAATATATTAGAAATAAAAATATTTTAGAATCGATCGTAGAATAAAAATTTTTGATCATTTTCGAAATTTTTGAAAACTCTAAAATAGCGTCCAATTTATAGTTATGTTCTTTGGAAATTTGTATAAAAACCTGTTAAGTTGAAACAAAAATTTGCTAATCTGCTGCCTTTTTAAGTTTAGATTTCAAGCGCGTTTTTCTATATAAAAAAGTTTCTTTCGTGTTAATGATATTTTTTGTTGTAAAAGTGTCCAATCATGTTGAAAAAAATGTTATAGTGATTAAAAAGTGTTGACAATCAAACCACTAGAGCTACCCTGGTCAAAATTTTACCAAAAATTAGCCTATTGCTGGCCAACCATTTCCACATTTAACCAATTTCTGGTATTAAAATTACAATATTATGCAGTGTCAAAAATTCCTTTTTTAGTAGTAAAATTGATATATAGCTTATTTAACAAATTTTACTACTGAAAATAAGAATTTTTCCTATAGATTCAGTGTATACCTCCCGTTCCTATAAAATATAGTAATTTTAGCTATGTTTTTAGTCAATTTTCCTACGACAAGTTTCTCAGTATATTAATAAATACAAAGGTGAATACACTCGATGGTTGAGCAAGTAGCAAAATGCGATCACGTTATCAATGAAGATTTGTCATTACAAAAAGACTCAAGAATTTATTACGTACAAAGAATCCAATGTACCGGTATTATAATTACAATACGCGCATTCACTGCTCAGCGTATCTTCTGACTTATAATCAACCATTAGCGGTTAAACCATTATTACTGTAAAGACGATCATTAAACTAATACCGATTCAAACGTACGTGTATACATACGTATAATTCCAAGTTATAATATACGCATTACTCACACTCATTCATAAATAATATAAAAAAAAAACATAGACGATAATATTTTTTGTGTCAATTTTCACTCGTTTCTTGCGTAACAATCTTTCGTACGGATGTAGAAAAAAAAGAAACGCACCGGAACCAGCGAGTATATATATATATATGCATACACGTCTCGAGAACTTCTCACCATGAGATCACACGAACGAGAAAATGTTCGTGTATGCGAGGTTGCGAATCCGAGAAGAGCGTCGCACGCGATTTATGAAGCGTAGCAAAGCGCCTCCTTGCATGTGTAAACAGAACGGCGTAGACGTACGGGTTATATACAAACGACTTCCGACGCGAAGAAGAGAAGCGCACCGGTGTAAGTGGATAAGACGGTAAACAAAACTGCGCTAATGCATTTCTTTTTTGCAGACTACTGATGGAACGGAAAAGGGAATGAGTTCGCGATACCGCGATTTCTTTTTTTTTTTTTTTTTGGTAACAAGATAATTGTGTAAAAGTTTACTGCAATATTAATGTGGAAATTATATGCGTTTTTTAGAGCTTGTGCAAAAATTTACCGATTTTATTACGATTTTTTTGGGTTAAGTGAAAGAAGAAGCGTTTGAACTGAATGAAATTCTTTTGAGCTAAAAATAAAATAATCTTAAGTAGCTTGTTGAAGAGACATATTTTTGAATCGATGAGAAAGCATTTTAAAGCTTTTTATATAGAAATCATTTTGCCACTTGCGGATGGATTTAACTAGACGCTCTCTACCGGACGTTGGGAAAAGATGGTTCGTAAAAAAAATTTTTTCGCTTAAAAAATCTGACAAGTTTCTTTTCATTAAGAAAGATTTTCTTTTCGCCTCAAAAGTATCCTTCGGTGTTTATATATTTTTATGGCATATTAGAGTAAATTATGCAATTAGTTCGAAGTTATTGGCGTTTTGTGAAATAATTTTATAGTGATTGGTCTATAAATGTGAAATACTGAAATATTTATTGTTCTTGGTAGTGAATTAGTCAACTTTTCATTATAAATCAGAGAGACAAAAGATTATTTTCAATGTATTGAATTTCTACGTATAATTGTGTAAAATTTTGTAACACATGAAAAAAAAATTATTATATGTTTTAGAAACAATTATAATTATTGACGGTATCTTAATTATAAACATTTTATACTAAAATTTACATTGAAATTATGATCAAAGAATTGCCTTTAAAAGATAAATAATTACATTATTAACTATTTTTTAAAAATCATATATGTGCTTTATTTATGAAGAATTGTATTTACTTAGAAAGAAAACGTATACAGCAATTGGTTAAAAAGTAAAAAGCAACAATTACAACTATCATTAGCATTACGCATATCCAATAAACCTTCAAAAGCAAATATTCTAAACGTTTCAATTATTACTTTTTTCCTCCAGTTAAATAGCGAATAATCATTATTTCCGATTTAGAGAGTAAGAAATTATACGCGTTCCTTTTAATTTTTACTCATTAATTAAGATGCAAATTCTTCCTTGAAATTCTCCGCAACGTCCGGACATCGAAATTTTTACGAGAGACTTTAAAACTCTCAAAAAAAAGAAAAAAAAATCCTTATACTTTTTTCCCCCCAGAGAAAGTGCCATACTTTTAACGTTTAACGCACGGCGGTCGACCGAGAAGAATTTAAAAAAAAAATATACGTACAGAAAGAAGGAAAATTCAGTGAACACGGAAATTAATTATTTTTCTGAAAAAAAATTTAACGCCGGATCCTAAACATTCGAAGTTGAACGTCCTTGTTTTGCTATATTCGACCGATTGGATGTATACAAATAAACAAGGTTAAAATCAACTAGTTCCAAGAACTAAGTGGAAAGTACTTTGAACTCGCGTTGAGGATCGGTACGCATGTTGCGTCATTTGTCCGCGACCTTGATTCTACAAACTGCAGGATATGCTTTAATTCTCAGCCATTTATCGACTGTTCCGTACACCAAGTTGTAAAAGATAATGAAAACGTCGGGTGAAAATATGCAAAGTAGGATACATGTATATTGTATATATATGCATATATGTACATACGCATGACTTTCACAAATTGTACGTTCCGAGAGGCGAAATTCGTTTCGAAGGTAATTGCGCATTGTTTATATTTTTACCTCGTGTCATTCTGGTAAAGTTCAACGGAGCTGTTGAGCTCAGCGAGTTGTTCCTTTAAAAGCTGGAGATTCGAATTTACGAAACTCAACTCCAGGGCGACTGTCTCCTTGAGCTTGCGGTTAGTGGTTGCCCTGCAAAAATACGTTTTCGGATGTAATCATTTATTATGGTTGAGAATGAATTTGTTTGATTTGAACAAAAAATTATTTTTATTATCAAATCTTTATATTTAGTTTGGTCTAATCATTGTGATTAATAAAATGGAGAAACATACGTTTTATTTCGAATAGAAAATGTTATATTTGCTTATCGACAAAAATTAATGTCGAGTTCAATTATATTATTTTTTAAATCAAAGATGTTATTTTTTTAATGCAAATAAATAGTTTCTTCTTTCAAAAGAGCAATTTTTTAATACATTTAAAATATTAAGGATTTTAATACACTTTCAAGTGAATGTAAACGCGTAAATTACTGGACGACCAAAAAAAGTAGAAGATTAAAATAATACAATGTTAAAAACTTCTAATGGCAATTAATTAATTCAAACCACTCATAGATCTAGAATTATTGAAATTTAAAATACCGTCGAATTTGCAATTTGCATATAGTTTTAATTAAAACCTGCTTTTATTCAGAAATCTCACAGTTAAATCCATTTTTAAAAGCTGTTTTGATAATTAAATCGCGCGTTTAAAATTTGAATGATAGATGGCATATTTTTTTAATTTATTGGAATGAATAAATTTTTGGTTACATGAATGAGAAATTATGAATGACGTTTTTATTGACGGGAACTATAATTTTCAGTTTCTAAAAGTAATTTTCTAGTTTAGAGTAAATGAATTTTTAGTTACGTGTTTGAAAAAATACTTCTACAATATGCCACTGAATATTTCATGAGAAACATTTTTAATAGTCTTACTTTTTCAAATTTTATACAGTCTTATGTTCCAATTATATTTTTCTGCTTCAATAAACTTCTACGGCATTTCATGGAAAAATAAATCAGATTTGTTTTTAATAGTGTTGTAATTTTGGTAAAAAAAAATTTTTTTAAAGAAACTTCTACAATATTTAAGGGGATATGGATCTATTGTGGTAATTTTACCGATCCCTATGAAACAATATAGTAATTATATAAATTAACAATATATGAATGATAAACTATCACACTGACTCTATCTGGAGTAATAATAAGAGGTAGATGGCGTCAGTGATGCCCAACTATTAGAAAAAATTTTATTTAAATACACTTTATCATGCATTTTTCGATTATAAATTCATATGAAGTCTACCCCGTATGTGGCTTAAATGTATTTCTTATCAATGATCTAGTAACAATAAATAGTAAATAAAAAAAACTTTATATGTGCAAATTCTATATTCCAATTCTTTTTTTGCATACAATGTATTATCAAGTCTACTTTCCAGTATTTATTCACTAAGAAATTTTACTATAATGGCTCATAAATTTTCTGGTAAAATAATTAAATCAACAAATAATAAAACAAATACTAACTTGAATAGATTCTCGGCACCAGCGCGTAACCGCAGCTCTTTGTTGATCTCCTGGTTGAGTTTGCTCCGCTTGTTTTGCAGCTTTCCCCGGCATGTGGCGACTCGTGGGTCCGAACCCTGCAATGAAAAAAAAATTTTTTTACAATTCACATGTAGTGCACTTTCGAAAATTAACATGCGGTTCAAAAAATAATAACTACATCGGAGAACAATGATCGAGAACGAACCGTTCACCTTAAGGCACTTTGTATGTGTATATAAACGTTGCCGTTACCATCTACGCGAGAAAGTTGACACATGTCCTCCGGCCAACATTAGAAAGCAGACGTACTTTCGAGTGTATGAAAAATTTTCCACATTTTGTGTAAATAAAATAAAATTATGATTGGCAAAAAAAAAATTTTTATTTAGATCGAATCACTTTTTCCAATCAATTTTTACTCGTATCTAGTGATCGATCAATATACCAACATTATCTCTGCGACATGTCGAGACACCTGAGTTGATATCGTTCGACATTAATCTCGAATTACAAAAGTGCTGGGAAACAAAAAACGAAAGAAACTTGTTGTACGCGTTTCGCAAACGTTCTCCTTTCCTCGACACACACACATACATACGATCCCCGAATATCAACGCTTGACCGAATGGCTTAGTATACTTACATCATTGTGCATTAAACACGCACTTTTGATGGTGAAAAAAAAATTCATACTTCGCGAACCGGTTAATCCAGACTCTGCGTGCATTGCGAATTTGAAAAAGCTCCCGCTTTGAGATACGCATATACACGTGCGTGTATACAACACGTGCGTATATGCATGTATGTGTGTATGCACAATGTGTATGTATATGTGTATTTGTGTTTATTTGTGGACTTATGTGTGTGTGCGCGTGTAAGCGTAATTAGACTTGTTCGGTCGGAACTGGGCGATACACTTTCTTATCATCTCGGTAAGATCGAGTGGTTTGGGTGGTCCTTTATATAGATATTTTTCTTATTATTCTTGATTAGGTTGTAGGCTTTCTTAATTAGAGGAGATGACGATCGAGGATTTGGAACTAGATACGATCTATACAGTGATTAAGTCGATTATACTTGTTTTTTCTTCTTCTATATGATGTACATATATACACATGTGCGTAGCGAAACAATTGCACGCAATTAAATACACAAACAACCATTTCTCATATTAAGGATTTATATACTCGATGAAAAAAAAAATTCCGCACGAATGTATGAGCTTCTCACACGCGTAATGTAGCAAGTAACGCTTTTTCTTCGTATAAAAACGTTACACCCTACTTCACTTCGCGAAGCTAACTCCGTTTAATGAACTCCGGTACATACATCTCGTTAGATTTACGAGAATATTTTTTAGCGTAAAAAAGATACGATTGCTTATCGTAAATCGCATTTTTCTAACTGTTTCGATGTGTCGAAGTGAGGTTTTTAAAATGAGAATTTTTCAAGTTACAATTTCAATCGTATTCGCGGGAAAAAATTTGATATTAGAGACAGTTTTTTGTTTAGAATTTTGTGTATCATTGTTCTGTTTCTTGTTAATAACAAATGTTGCTAATTTCAATTCATCGTAAAAAAAAAATTAAAAAAAAAAGCCTTTGTATGTCTGTAACCGAAAAGTCAAAGCTCACATGATGTTATTTATACGATGAATTGTATTTTATTAATTGAAAACTACTTAATTTATTATCTAATCATTGACCAAATTCTGATTACCAAGGAACTTTGAATTTTAAAAATCCATCGAATTTTAGTAGACTAACTTTTGTTTTATTATGGCTTTAGGCTCTAGCCGCCAAAATTAGTATATACAATAAGTAAATTAAACTTCGTAATTTTATTAATAATATTAAATTATCTGTTACAGGCATTTAAAGTTCAGCGAAGGAATAAGTATAAATTCTACATCTACATATGCTAAAAATACTAATTGCAGAAATCATCATTTTCAACATGTCTTATCAAAGACGAGCTGCTAACGAGTTTAAACGCATAAACTCATTTTCAAATTGTCTTTTCCTACGATTCTAATCTCGATCGAGATGTATCTTCGATATATGCAGGATACATCTCCTTATAGGTCATTTTGTTAACGGGACTTGCGCATATATCGATAAGATCTCCAAGTGTACATATAACAGATGTGAAGTCGTTCCAGCGGATTAATCCAGAATATACTTTGTGCTAATGCCAACACTACATTAACTCGCAAAAGTGCGATTTAATTTAATCAACAAATTGTTCTCCATCGTTATTAAAATCGATAAGGCGTGATACCAGTGAAAGTTTCAATTTCTCTGTATACATATACTATACATATACACATGTACATGATGCGTGATAAGGAGAACAGAAATAATCGAATTTATCCGCGTAAATCGAATTGAGACGTTATAGCCGACTGTTTTCCTCAAATGCATACCTTCATCCCTACGATCTAACTGTTCTGTCAATCTCTGGCTATTCTTATACCTTACCAACGAAGATTAGTAGGTTTCTCGCTACCGTTGCACATAAACTTCGGGATATATCGTCACTAATAATAATATGAGCTACCTGTATACAGGATAGTAAGTACACCTATACGCAACGGTACAGATCGATTGCGGTTACGGTCTTACGTATACACATATATGTACATATATATGGGTCACTCTCTGACAGATTGAACGAACAAAGATCTGTTCATGTTTTTTAAGTTACAGGATGTCGCATTTGGAATTATTACTAATTCTGTATTATATATGCTTGTTTTTATAAAATTCTAACTCCTGAGGTAAGCATTTCTCGCTAAAACATGAAAAAGACTTTTGTTATCAAATAAATTAAGTTTGGGTTCAAAGTCGATCATCGAATGTCAAAATAAAAAAATTTGCGAAGACGTCTTGTATCGTTATAAAAGGATCTACGGGAATTAAGTTCTATTCCTAGATAACCTCATATGTAATGACTTAAACTGCACTAAATACACTAATAAGACACTTATAATTTTGTCCGCGAGTTTGAACCAATCTAATCAATCACTACACTGTGTCATAACAGTAGCACCTAAAAGTCTTTCGTCAAAGTCATTCAGGTCTTCAGAGTCATTGGTATCAAGATGAAAAAATTAATTAGGATCCCATTTACCGATACCAAAGTGTCCACGAAGGTCTCAACTTGGTAATCAAGGTATGTTCTAACTGGAAATCTGGACCAATTTTAAGAACCTCTTATTTTATGATATGATAGCTTCATTTCTAACTATAAATACAGCTTAATTCCTAAGTTTAAACTTGTGTAAACACTTTTTTATAAAAGTGTCTATCAGTGCAAGGCATCTACGTTTTCCATGCGATTGAACCTTTTCAAAATCGGATATAAGGATTTAGATGACTTTCAACGAAATACTTCGATGTTACTGTTATGAAATAATATAGTGATCGATCGGTTTAGTTTAACGTCAACCTGGACAAACTCATAAGTGTCTTATTAGTGTATTTAGTGCAGTTTAAGTCATGTGTTCAATTCAGAGAATATTCGAGAAATTTCTAAAGAACTTTATTTCTAGCTAGAAATATATACATCTTTTGTCTGGTTAATTTGTCAGAGAATCAGGCATATACACATGTGTATTGTACTTGTACGTTGTTGCACGTTATTACTTCTCGATTATTATTAGAATACAGTTAGTAATAAAGAGACGCACCAATGTGAAAGCTGTCTCCGGAAATAAACGTTGTCTTCCACTATTATATCGCAACGACGATAACTTTCGATTCTTCGCAGCCGATAACGACGATCTAATAACCATCAATTATAGGCAATAAATCTTGGATACCATCCGTACGCACTTATCTGCGACGACAATTTATTATTATTCTTTTTTTTAATGGGACACTTACAGAATAAAAAAACCAGCTCGACGCGATCAACTAAACTCGAGGGTGAAAGTCGAACGGTTCGCTGCTCTCGCGCGGATTCCGATTTGTTTATAGCTTCCTCTTCCATAAGATAATTTTTTTTGCGATTCGTTTCAAGTTCGATGGGCGAATGAATCTTTCAAGGTGATACACTTTCGCCTTTTTTCCTTCCATCTATCGTCGTGTTTCCGATAGAAATGCAAATAAACGAAATTATACTTACATTTGCAAAATTAGCATATATATCTTTAGCGAGATTACACCGATCGAAATAAAAGTCACGACTTTCGAATGTAAAATTATTCCTCGACTACCCCTTTCGTCCAATTAAGCGAAACACTTGTATAGTAGTCGTATATCAAAAACTATCGCTCTAAGTATTGCATCTCTGGCTTTCGAGCTATTTTAACGAACGACCTTGATTCAGACCTGTTGTAAAAGTTGGCATGAACAGAGCGCGTATATGGAGTACACAATACCTGCGAGTCCACAGAGCATAAATAACGCGAGGTAGTTGTTGTCGCGTCGCGAATGAAAACTAAATTATAAAATCACCAGCTGTGGAAAAGCGAGAATAATCGCGAAGGTCTTTTATCACTCTCGATTTTTCGCACAAGACGTATACGCGCGCTCTCGAGTGAAAGGGAAAAATGAGCTGAGTCGTGAAGTTGTGTCGGCTGCGTGACAGTTGACGACAGAGATTTTTCTTTCACTCGCGCGAGATATCTCGAGATTAACGAATTTTTAATGTGCTTTGAAATTGGTAAGAGTAGTATATACGATTGGATAATTGCTTCGCTTGGAAATTATGATAGGAAATTAACTGGTTCGAGTAGTTAACGTATTAATGATCGACGCATTTTTTTTAGACAATTGTTAACTTATATTGGCGATACTATCTGAGTCTGTGATAATAATAGTATTAGCGATAGAAATGATCCTGGCTATTTTTTAGATCACAACAACGCTGAGTAATATAAGGTTGTGTTCATCCTATAACCAGCTCTTATGTAAAGGGTATGGCTAATTTACGACTGGCTTCTTTATATTGGTTTGGCCAACTTTTCACCAACTGACAATCTACTCCGATATGTAGTTGTGATCAGTTTACAGCCAAAACATGAATTAAGTTGTGAACAACTTATGGTGAATTTTCAATATATTGGTCAGTGGACGTAACCAAACACATTTGATGCTGATCCAGTCAAAAAGATATTTCTATTAATTAATAATACTATAATTATAGAAAAGTACATTTACTCGATACATTAGCTCTTTACGATTTAATACTGACATGTATCGAAGTTTCAAGTCAAGTCCTTAGCTAATATTTCAATCAAGGTTGTATAATATCGAGGTTTTATTACATTTATAACTGCATCTCTGATAACTTAAGAATATAGATTTATCAAAATTCTAATAAAAGTTGCAGAATATTCGTTACAAGTATATAAACTTTTATTGATTTAGATTTATTGTCGCGGTTAAATTGTACGTTTCGAAAAATATTTTACATTTTTTAAAACATTTTTCTACGATAAGTTAACATACGCATATAATAGTATATAGATATGGTACGCAATTTTCTACCTCAGCGATCTTCAGATACACAGCTGTAGATTATAAATTCGACGCTCGAAGGCTACTGGCAAATGAAATATTTTTATCTGTAGAAAATTATTGCACTATGTACGAACATCGGCAATCAATTTTTTTCATCTATATTCTAACGCAACGAAATAATGTTCTCTCTTTGTTCGTATATATGCAAATCCATGCTGTGTAATAGATTACAAATGAATCAGCTTCGAATATTTCTGAGTTTTCCAACGCGAAAAAGCAGGTGCGACAAAGCAGCTACTTTAACCGGATGTACGGTCAGATGACGCAACGTCGTATACGAACAAAAGTCTCTAATGGATGCGCATAGAGTCCAACAAACGTGTTTCCCCCAAATTCTCATAGCTACCCACATCTTTCGTAACACCTCTATGGTCTAACCGTTTGTGTCTCTGTTCCTTTGTTTTGGTACCGAGTTTATTTGGGGGTTTTCTTGGATTGCGAATTTAGAATAGTAGGCGGATAATTAATTGTATTTAAAAAAATATATTTCTTGTCCAAACATATTATAGTAGACAGAAAATACAAATATGCAATTCTAGAATATACCCCAACGATCCTTCTCCTGGAATGTCCGGTCTCTCCATTGACATCCTCTATAATTTCTCTGTCGTTCAATGAATTATTTACTTTCGATTCGTCATCTCTGGAACTACTGCTTGTACTACCAGTGCTGCTATTGCTACTCGATGAAGTTGAAGGCGACGTCGACTGGGCCGAAGCCACATGGCTCTTCGGCAGCGGCGACGACTGATGATGTACCCACTTTAGCATACTGATGATCGAGTCTTCGAACGATGCATCGCGTGGCTCACTTTTTCAGTTCATTCTCTTAAATTTAATGGTTGACAGATGCTCGGGTTTAGTTTTCACAGCTGTTGAAATTTTTTTTGTGTTAACTTCTCCTTTTTTGAGAAGTTTTCAGATGCTTCAATGGCTTTTGAATGCTTTTGTTGTGTGTTATTACGATTTTTGCAAGAATTAAATTACGACGAAACGCGGTCATCGGTTAAATATAAATTCATGTATGTATTATAATTATACGAAGATTCTTAATAATTGTTTATAAATCGTATATTATACAGATTATCTTATCATCACGTTCTTGGTGAAACGAGTTTGAAGGAAGACGTTTCTATACTTTTATAATGAACAAAGTTTATGTTTATGAATTATTGGTTTATAAACCAGTTTCTTGTTTGTAATCGTTTTCAATCGTTGTGACCATAACAAATTCAGTGTAGGGAAGAACATTAACACGAATGTTTGACCTCACTATACATCCATGAATCATAAACCACTATTAACCAAACTCAAGAAATTCAATTACTCTGCGAATAATAAATTTTCTACATTTGACTGTCTTATATATCTTCAGTTGTATAAGATTTAAGTTTTGTTAACCATTTCGACTTTCCTTTTTCAGAAAACCAGATGAAAAGATGTCTTGTCCCCTTGAGCAAATCGAATCGTAAAATATAACTTCACCAAAGTCGATGAATTCAGTTACTCCCACCCTAACGTATCAATATGAATAAATCGGCAAGTTTATTCCAAAATACGTTGCAAATATTGACTAAAACAAAATTCTGCATCCAGGAACAAGTCCACCAAGAAAAACATGAGATAAGCCACACACGGGAAATTCAAATGACTAAATGTACGCGTACAGAGGCGGACGCACGCACGGCGATAAACTGGTTTGTTTGTCAATCTTCCGCGTCGCTTTTAATCGATCGTATATCGTTTCCACGATCGTTAAACTGTATCGGTGGCTTTATCGTTTTACTCCATCGTTTCTCGAGGATAGTAAAAGTTCTTTTTTTACTCTCATTGTTTTATCGTTATGAAATTGATACTGATGCAAGAGATCAGGGTTTTACGATTCATTGAAGAACTGCGATCCAGACAATTAAGTTAGGTGAGGATTTAATAATGGATTCGATCTTACAACTTTCATTTTTTGCTCCAGAAATTCGCAAAACTTGCCAACAAAGCGTTCAACTGAAATCCGTCACCCAAATACATACTGTCAATTTGCGAATGCAACGAAAAGAACATTGGATGAAAATGAAACAAGGCTTGGTCGAACTTCCGCGTTGCAATTCCCTATCCCATCGATCAGAATCGAATCGTCCTATACGTGTGTAGAAAGCGTCGCTATCGCAACGGGACAATTAATGCTGGAACATTGCGCATACACCTATGTGTCTGTATATATACACTTATTTTTCGCACGCATTAACTCAAGGTACCGTTAATCCAAAATTTTATATAGAAACGAAGCCGATCGATTTACGTAATTTCGATTTGCGAACGCGTTCAACCTACACATGTATCACGTGAAAATTTCAGAGTCAGAGCAGAACGCGGTTCCCTTAACGGTAACATCGTAACGAAACTTCATTCATCATTGAGTGTATACCGCTCGACCGGATTATTATATTGTTTATCACTAGTGCATCGTCACACTCGACGACGACGACTCAACATTGTTAATTAGTTTTATTATTCGCCCGAGGGTTGGAATGAGAAAATATACCGAGGAGTATATATATATATATATATATACACTAGCACATAGCTGTATTGAAATTATTGCATATAACAATTACCGACGTCGATTCGCGGATGTTTGTCTTCGACGAAGTGTATAGAGACACGGACTGGAAAAAAGGCATATCGAGTTTTGTTATAGGAATGGAGACAATAAAAGTCCTCCCTCCTCGATTCTTAGAACTCTAAGCTTATGCAACGCTGTAATTATACAACGATTCATCAATATTTCCTATTCCAACGAATTAACTCCCGCTCAAAGCCGCGAATAAAGCCATTCGGTCTATCTCCTCGGCATGTGTGTAACTCATCTTTCCTTTGTAGCTTATTCTTATAGAGCGAAGCAGGAAGAGGTGGATACGTTGCCCGCGGAGGCTAGCCATACGTATACAGCTGATTCACGGTCTTCCACCTCTAATCTTGGCGGCGCTTTTATAATGTCTTTGAATTTACTACGAGAGAAAGAGATGGATAGAGAGAATGCTTTCCAAAGATCCAATTTCGCCAAAAACAGAAGGCAACGAACGCGAAAATATATACTCTGTATATGGTGAATTGGTATTATTTTTTTTCTTTTCTGATCATGTCCGTAACCGAGCTTCGTTGGACTGATTGCGCGACCGGCGCACTTCCGCTCGTCTTCTGTGTACATTTGATTTTCCGCATATTTTACATCGACGCGTTGCATAGTAGTAGCTCGGATGGTATTCGGAGCGGCATTTTGTGCCGATCGCGATCCAGAGCGCGATTGGTTGTTATCGATTTGTTTTCTAGCTCAATCTAATCAACTGGACGTGCACGATCATCGACTGTTTACAAAATTCTGAACGAAATGACCCAAATATAACTTTGGATGCAAATAGACGCCAAAACAAAACAAATCGACTGCAATTAATTCATAAAGATTATTCAAAGTGTCCCGCCAACGCGTAGTGCATATTATACAGCGTTTTTTTTCATTTAGCATTCCATACAGATAACCCACATATAAACTCGTCTCCGTTAATTACCGAAAGCTGTAGATTTTCCAGCTTATCTTCTCGTTCGCTCTCTCTAATCGAATGACTAATTCATACCCGGGAAATTCGTGCGTGCGTGTAAGTGGGACGATTCTTCTTCTTCTTTTTTTCCTCCCGCAGTCCACTATACGGAATCATTCATTCTATGCACGCGATAAGTGCGTCTGTTGTGGTTATAAGTACAGAGTCTGTGCGTGGAGAAGATGATGCTGCTGAGTAGCCTCTGGTAACGGACGATTCGCGCGTGCGATTTCGTTGATGCTATTCCGAGAATAGTTTGTACGTAATCGTTTTTTTTCTCCGTAAAAAGAAATCGATCTGGAACGAGTTGCTTTTACGAAAATCGACGAAAAATTAAATCTTTAAATGTTATTAATTTGAATTTCCCGCTCTTTCACCGAAGCGCACACGCGATGCTTGAAAATCGTTCTATTAAGCAAAATTATTAACTTCGATTACTTCATGAATATAAACTTCGCTAAAGTGTCTGAATTTAATAGCATAGTTACGGGAAACCTCACTCGTTCATCAATTCCCATGATTCCGCGCACAAAGTCAAAGACCAGTATGCACCATCGTACAACTCAGCATCCTCCCGTCCAATTTGCGGGCAGATTACGAGCGAAGCAGAGCATCGCAAACGTCACGCATCGCGGCTTGCATTCCCTTCTATATACACTCCTTTCTGGACGAATCTAACCGTTTGATATGTATCGGGCACGCTTAACCGTAGATATATGTATATATATCAGTATGTTGAGCTGTGGAATAACGAGGAATCATAATTAATCGGTTATTGCTTTTTTTATTCTTCTAGAGTGCGATGACCGTTAGATATCTGCGTATGACTATTGGAAAAATCGGTTGTTATTTTTTCCTTCTTTGTTTATAAATGATAATGGATAGATCACAGAGTTGCAAGACTCGTTTTGCTTTCGATGACAAATCGGTCGGCACTGCGAAAGCTACCGATTTTCAATCTTGGAAAATATGTGGGTTACTATACATTGAATATATTATAACGTTACATGCTCGATTGGTTATTTATATATACATCGATTCCAAGCAGCAATGAAAATTGATCAGCAGTGCAACGAAATATGTTTTTAGACTACTTTACCGTGAGATCTTTCTTTATTACATAATAATACCGATCTCTGACTCTAATACCAGTTTTTACCGATCGCAAGCTCTGAATATAGCATACTTTAAGCTTCTCGCTTTGTTACGCTTTACGAACCAGTTTCTCTATAACTTGAGATCCTAAACTCGTCGCAGAACATGTATATATACTCCTTTTCACGTGCTTCGCTGGCTATGCTTCCGGCGTGAGGTAAGGGACGACGTTATTACGCCTCAACTTGTCTTCTACTTTAGGGCCTATATTCGTTCTCTGTACTTTCGAAAAATCCTTACTCTTATACATTATTTTCTATTATAAATATATCCACATATGAATCAAAAGTTAGAATACAGAGTTCAGCTGAAGGTAGAGAACAAAAAATATGTTTTTTATTTAATAACAAAAAAGCATGTGCGCTTTCATTGCAAGCCGACATTTAACACACGAGTTTGCGAATCGAATTACAAGATTGTCTCTCATTAATCAAACCGATAATCCTCCTACGGCGGGAGGATCATTGAGCCCGTGGAGATAAACGCCGAGCAAAAGACGATGGGAACATCGAGGGGTTTATGAGCAGCGTAACGACAAGATCGAACCGGAAATCGGCTTTTAATCGGCATCTCCTACAGAGATACAGCTTTGTGCCCTATCGATGATAATAAGTATAACGACAGTTTGTCGTGGGATAAAGATTGAAAAAATCGGTTGACTATCGATGATGGGTATATATATATATATATATATATATATATATATATATATAAGCTACAGGTCGATTCGATGATTAGAGAACAAGTGTTTAGGTTTTATTGGTCAATTCCGAAAGGGGTTGGGAGAGAAAAATAATTCCAAGAGGGAATCGAGATCGAGATGTATTTTTAAAACCGGTTTCTCAAGAGCTATACAGCAAAAAGTTGCAAGCATTCACATAATAATATTGCGCTTGTTAGCGCAACTCGCGCGAAGGGTTTTACTGCCAATCACGTTTGTTTCTTCGTTAAATAAAGTAAATATTTTTACCAGGGATCGCACAAATTTTTACGACGAAAATTCGACGATGACATTAATATGAAAATTCATTAAACTCATGTAACCGAGCAATGTTAAACCGACAGAAAATAACTGTAACGTCCAATTAAGATCAAAAGGGCAGAGACATACATTTTAATACAAATGTTTATCACCTCTTTTATAAAATCATTTTAACGGTATAAGTATAAATACTAAAAAGACGTAGTTGACAGGTCTAATTCGAGTATTACACGCATCGAAACATCAATTTCGCACAATATGAATTCCATACAAAGGAAAAAAATAGAACCCCATGTTCAAAGAATTAAACACCCGACATTATCCCGTCCCCGTTGCGCAATTGCGAGAAAAATTCTCGCAGCTTCCCATCGAAAAGAGATCCGTTCCCTCGCAAATCACACGTTATTAACATCGGACATCGGGTAATTAAAGCTCCAAGCGCGACGATCGTTAATAGAATTTTTTTTTCTCGTCTCCTCTGGTAACGCGCAAGCTTTACTGCTTATACACTGTTTATAGTCCTGATTCGCTGTTTAAAAAAAAATAAAAAAAAACATTTTTTTTATATCGATTACCTAACACCTACACATTGTTCAACCACCTTGAGTACTACTAAGTTTTTTCCACCAATGTGTAAAGTATAAAAGACTGCAAAAACAAAAGCATGACGAGTGCGGGAAGGTCGCGATTGTAATTTTTTTTTATTTTATTTTTCCATTTCCTTTGTCGAATTGAGTTTTACGATACGCTCCAAATTACAAGCCGGCGAGGACGAACGGCTAATTTGTTTTCAATTGAAAAACGATTCTTGCGTTATCACAACTAAGAAAAAACCGTTGAAGCATCGAATCACAAATCCTCTTCGTCAACTCACTCTTTCCATCAGTAATGCACAGCACCTCGACAATGAGACGCATAAATATGCGTCTACATGCAAAACAACACTTCCAACCGTAAGTACAACTGACACAGAACCTATATATATATATAAATATATAAGTGAGCAACCGGCTGGCTCGTACGCGCAGAGTAAACTGACCGGCGTGGTCAGAACGAACCGGCGCTGCTCTACACTCACGGGTCCCTTCCTCGCGGTTCGGTCTCGCTCCTGTGACCGCGGTGAAAGGAAGTGGAGAAAGAGACGGATGAAGAGAGAGAAACGCACGAGCGAACGTTGTACTGCTGTGTTTTATGTATATAGACGCTGAGAGAGGGGGATCAAACGTGAGAATTTTTTTTATCTTGTTAAGGTGATAATTTTATTTTTGTTTTTGTGTGTATGTGTGTATGTGTATCTTGCTGAGCGAGAAAGATGAAAGTAAAATTAACGTTGGGTTGACGGGTTGTTAATTTCGAAGGTGTTTATTAATTTAGCGCGGGATATATTATTAGGATTTTGACATGATTTTGTGAGAATTAGCTTATTGATAAGAGGTGGGTTTGAACGTATTTTTACGATTTATTGAGCAACTTTAAGAATTGAACGTTGAGATGGTGTTATTAAGTTGTTAGGGAGGAAAATATAGTTAAGTTTTTAAAATCAAATGTTTTAGATTGGTATTACGAGCATTTTATTTCAGTTATTTTTCCTGTATACCGATCTCGATTTATCGTGCAATTTTATGTATTCAATTCTGCAGTGGTGTTATTAAATTCTTAATGGAAGTGTTGCAGATGAATATTGCTTTTACGATTGTTTAGAATTAAATGTTTTAAAAAAGCATTTATTCAAATTTTGAAGTAATGTTATTATTTTATTAAATAAAGCTTTCAAAAGAACTAATTATTTAAAAATATTATTTATTAAGATTTTTTTTTATTTTGAGCTTGTATTAAATACTTATATATTTTTGAAAAAACGTCATTTATTCTCTGGATATCTTTCCTGTACAATTTTCTATTTATACATAACTTTATTGGACTCCACAAAAAGCCTCCTTTTAAAGCAAGCAATGATTTACATAAGAAAATTTGTCATTCGTCGATTAGTGCTCGTTAAAAAAAATCATTACGATTTCGAATTTCTTCTCGGCATTTACACATATGCACGCGAACAATTTCCCGATAAGGAATATTTAAAAAAATACCGAGATTTATTGAACAACTTTACGAATTAAATGTTAAGGTCCAATATTATCATTAAGATTTCAGTGCTTCTTTATAGGCACGTACGTTTGAAATAAAAATAGTTTATTGAAGTAAAACCACAACTATTACACACAATAAGTACTGAAAACAAAAAAAAGACAGCTTAACTCCAACGATACTACACTATGAGTTATATCGTTATGCCGGATATACCTAAATTGTAATTTTTAATGACGCAGGTATATACCTAACCGCAAATGCACGCTACAAAACTAATCAAAGGAATTCCGATTTATCGACTGTACATTGCGCATTTTCCATAAATTTTTATTGAGAGTTTATAGTTCGTTTCCGTAAAAATTCGTATAATACGTATTTTCGAACAAAGAAAATTCCAGGTAAATGAGAGAAAAAAACAGAAGCTCCGCGTGAGATGCTATCAACGAGCGGACAAAATAGAGGCAACGAGGTGCAGTTACCAGGCTTTATCTACTGCGTTTTGCGATCGAATTCCAGATCGATCGAGCGGTGGTTACGCACAGCAGGTGTCTCTGTTGCCACTGTTGTGTTACGTATTTTAACGAGGTTCCAAGTATTTACTGTTTGCTGGAGGTTGTTTTGCTTGTTAAGAAGTTTGGTCGATTGTTCCGATCTCATGCTATCAAAATATGAAAAATGAAATTTACCGTTGCTGCTATGTTACACACTGGTGAGAATTGCTGTTATACTGGCTAAGTAGCATAATAATACTGCTTGCTGCTATTGGCGTTTAATTGGTACTTGAATTAAGGGGCTATCATATTTAACTTTTACCAACTGAGTCGATATGGTGGTAGAATGACAGAAAAATGCTTGATTCTTAATAAGTCTACTGTAGAGTTAGTTGACCTCCTATTCGGAACTAACTATGACTATGCCAGGTTTCAAACGATAATATTCATATGTTTTCGAGAAAAGCTTGAACGAAAATTGTTAGCAAGAACATTTCGTTTAAACTTGGCATAGTCATCGTTAGTTCCAAGGTGGAGGTCAACTAACTCTTGGTTTTGCGTAATTCACTGGACTTATTAAGATTCAAGCATTCTTATGTTGTTCTACCGCCAAATCGACTCAGTCGGTAAATGTTGAGTATGACACCCCTTTAAGGGGCAATACATCTTTAACTAGAGACTAGTTAACATTACAAATTTTAGTTGGTTACTATTTCTTTTTCTGCTCATTCGATCGGAGTAAAGGTTCTTTTGTCAATAAAAAAGTTGTTAGTTGTTGTTACAATCGGAGCTCTATATATATTTAAGCTGTAGTATTTCATGTTTTTTATGTAAATAATTTATAATTTATGATTGGAACAAAATTACTTGAATAAAAATAATTATCTAAGCTATGCGTAGAGGTTTCTGTTCGTTTAAAAGAATTAGTTATGAAATTACCGCAATTTGTGGTTTATGCAACGTTGCCGTATCTACCGGACATGTGTGCAAAAGCTACTCTTTTGTAAAATTTAGGTCGACAACATGCGTATTTTTTTCCTAGAAATTATCTTCAATATATGGTAACTACTATAATTTACCATTTCTGCGCAGCGATGTACATTTTTACAATGAAGTTATCTTTAATTTATGAATGAGTCTCGTAAGGATCGATGTAAATGCTGAAAATCTTAATTTTTCTTGTAACAATCAAGTTCTGAATATTGAAATAATGTGTCAACTAATTTTGAAGCATATTTATCTTTTCATTAAAAGACGCTGAAGCTACTTTAAGTCAGGCTACCTAAAATTACATTTTTAATTAATTATAACAAAAATATGTGTAAGATTTAATAAACCAATTGAGCTGAAAATTGGCATAAATATTCTTTGATACATTCCTTAAAACATGAATGTAGGTATTTATTTTTGGATTGAATGAACAACTATTAAAAATTAAAAATATCATTTATAACGGATTTTTTCAGAAATCGGGTTACATTTCATAACGTAAAATGGTTTCTGCTCATTATATTGGAAATCCCTACAGTGGTAGGTTTAAGGAATATATCAAAGAGTATTTATGCTAATTTTCAGCTCAACTGGTCCATTAATTAACTTCGAATCTTAAGCAGAGTCAGTAGTCAACAACCTAACTGTGGTAAAAATAAAACTTAAATTTTCTACATCTTTAATCTTAAATATACAAAGAGTACAATTAATAAAATTAAAAAGAAATACAATTTTTAATTATAAATAGCCTCACTTAAAGATATTGATGGCGTTCCCACCTTAACCTCGATGGAAAAGAATTTTTATTAAATATTACATTTACCAACAATTTTATTTCAATCGAAAATGATCTTTTTAATGTTTTTACTCTAAAAATATTCTGAAAATTTTCAAAAATAATCTTATAAAAAAATATATATGTATAATTTCTATTCGAATAGGTTAAATTCTATTTTTAAATAATTTGACATAAATGTAATTAATAAACACGTAATTGCTTAAATCTAATTAGAATTTCAATGCAACTTGAGTGCAGTACTGGTTTGAAACACTTAAGTATCGCTTAAGTATCTTATCAGTATTGTATTTTTTTCATTTCTTTATATAAAATGTCCCTCGAAAGCATTAGCGACACTATAATATCTATTCGTGTAATTTACATTTACTACTTTACATTACTTTTCACATATTTATATATAAATTCTACACAGTCGCAAATGAATAAATATCACACTATTTAGAATAGCATACTTAAACTTGAATATTCAAGTTTTGATAGTAGATTATTTTTTAAAATTATTTTAAGTTCTCCTAGGTATCTTTGAATATCGATCCGTTCATATTATGCCAAAATCGCGATTACGAATATTTTGCAAAATTATAGTTGATCTAAAAATTTCCATCACAACGAGGAAAAAAGAAATCACGCTCGACCCAAAAAGAACAAAAAAAATCGAAGAAGCAACATCACTAAATACCGGACGACGATTATATATCCCCTCGTACCTGTATACACGAGGATATACAGATGTGCAGCACCAGACCGTTAAAATTGACAGACAGACGCCACATACGCATTTCGAAAAAGTCTGACTTATGGTCGAAAGTCTCCCAAATGCATGGCTCTTGAGAAAGCATATGATGTCCCTTGTGTATAACCTTTCACATTTGTATACATATATACATAAAATTCGACAAGGCTTTATTGCTTCCCAGAGAGTGGGGAAAAAGGGAAAGAGGAAGAAGATAAAAGTATGGTTTTTCGACGAATTTCATCCGTTACGAGAGAGACGCGTGTGAGAATCGCAAATTCATTCATTTCATTGTCTTTGGCATAGACAAGAAAATTCGTATCTATATAAATCTAGCGAAAAGAAAAATTGCAAATTCCTTTCAGGACACACGAATTTTTCATAAAATCGAATGATTCTTGGAAGAAACGTCACTTTCCTATATCGGCAAGCATCGGTGACCAGATACCGTTATCCTAGCGCAAAGAGTCGTATCTTCACGTCCGCAGACCGCGGATGATATACAACCGATGTGGCAAAGCTCTCGTCCAGCGAGTTTATGTTTTGCTGTTATCGACGCGCTTACACCTGTTTTATTGATCCGGTTAACTGCAGAAGACCCCGTAAGACCTTGACACTTCTGTTTCTTGCGCTTTTGTTTTGATCGTAAATGAACATTTGAATTTTATTTATAACCTTTCGATTGCCTGGATTGCGCAATATTTCGATTTATTACCGATCGTAACGTTCGTCTCGAGACAAAGAAAAAGGCATTAATATATTATATATGATTGTAAAAAGATAATCACTCTTCAGAAGTCAGAAGCGAACAATAATGCATCGAAGCATCTCAGTGCAGAGACCTCCGACTGTATAGCCGTGAACTTTGCCGATCTACGATCAATCTCCATAAAGTCTCGTTATTAATCCTCTCATCCTTCTATTCTCGTTACACCACAATAAAAGATCTCATCTTGGCGATAACGGCGCCGAGAACATAACACTCGCCCATAGTATAACATCCTCCGCAATGTATAAAGGCATCGCGTACAATCATGTAATACTTGGCCTTGGTGAACATCAACATGTACATACACACGTGGCTTGCGAAAGCAGCGGCGCATAGAAATCGGCGCCAGACTCTAATTAAGATTGGAAAGCGGTGCAAGGTTGCATGCGCTGTGTGTACAATGATGCAGTTCACAAGATTACACGAAGAAAATGACGGTGACAATGACACGTTGTGTAGCGATCGGTAAGGAAATCGGTAATACGACAATCAAACAGTTATATTGCTGTTAAGCGATTAGCTTCGTTAAGAGACGCTTCTTTTTCTATCTAAGAGAAGACGACTTTGGACTTTTCACTTTAATTCATTGTAGTCTCAGGTATGGTAGAACTAATTCAATTGACCATTGTTTCCGTTCCACTTAATGGATTAAGGAAATAATACTCTCTGGCCTTGGAAAATAAATATGAAAAACAGAAATCGGTATTAATGTATTCGCACAGAGAGTTTTATAATACAAAAACCGCAAAGCGTCAACCATTGCGTTTTCTAACGACCGCTTTTCCACATTTTAAGCTTACCGATCTCGTTTCGATTCATCCGGGTTTGTGGATTAAATTAAGTGTGTAGAAATGAAAATGAAGAGCTACAGCCAAGTCTAAACATTGATCAACGGCGGTACGACTACTCAAGCGCGACGATCGTTCCATAAGGATTTTTGCTCCTGGTGTATACCGATCTTTCGCGGTCCAGATAACCTAATACGATAAAATATGTTGAAGCTTTTGCACACTTACACAGAAAATGTAGCTCATCTTTTTTGCGGAATTTTACGTATTTTTTCAGATCTGTATGGCAGTTATGGAACGTTTTTGACCTACTTTTCTAAACACGTCGCAGCTATCGAGTGTCTTTTGCACGAGTAATCCATGGGCTCCTAATAGGTCTATAATTTAAGACCAGTGCAAGGAGTGAGCTAAAGTTAATTATAGAATTTTAAGATGTGACAACGATCTACAGAGCTACCTTGAGGATGCAAAGTATATGCGTTTATGCAGAATAGGATAAATAACGATTTAATAGTGAAACGGTTCTTCGTCGGCCTACAAACTATATCATCCTAGTAAATCTTAATGAAAATAATTTAATTCACCAAGCATTGCACATAACTTGCACAAACTTTGTATTTACGTGATACGATTAGCTATATTTTCACATTTCGATCGCGTTTATCTGGTAAAGGATGTTGGTACCAAATGAAAATTTCCACGCACCCATTAATGGCCAGCGATTGCTTGGGAAAGCCAAATGGAAGATCTAGACGCTTCTCATCGTCACAGTCCATACCCGTATGCAATCCGACCTTATCCCCGATTAATAAGGCCAATGACATACGCACTCCTTGTATAAAGCTCTGTACACCTCGCACGCGAACGTCTTAAAAAGCCCATTATTTCTCCTCTATACACCTCGCGGCCTTTGCATAATGTACTGTGCCGTGACGGGTATAAGAGATGTTATGGTCACTGGCCCTCATAGGCGTCGACCTCCGCTCCAAGTAATTGCACACCGATGCGTCTTTTTATTTTTTTGCAGTACAAGCAACGTTTTGTGTTTCGGTTGTCACCTGCTCTGAGAATGACGACGGCATTGTCTTTTCTCTGAATCCTTTGTGTGAGAACGAAGACTTGCGATATGTTGCAGTTTGAGCGAGAAATTTATCAACAATTGGAATTACCACGATACACGATGCATAAGCAATTGTGGATCCAGATGCAAGAAAGTGTTATATAATGATGTAACGTTAATTGATCGGTGAGTTATATTACATCAAACTTAGTCATTGTGAAGACGAGGTTACTCAATTTTTTTCCACAGTTGTATCGTTCCATCGTGTAATTTTAGTTTCATCGTACCTTTCGTGATCTCGATTGTTCCAGAAGATTCAGCCATTTCTATCTTCACCCTTGTATCTGCGCACGTAACAGTCGCATTGTATTTTTGTATATTTTTCTTTTTCATCATGATTAATGTCGCTATATGATTCTGGAACAAATGTGTGTAACCACATAACCAAAACAAAACCTTCGCTTCTTATGCAGTCAATGGCATAGCTTCTGTTATATATGTGGGTCGGTAGTTTTCGGTCAACAAAAGTAATTCCACTGAAACATCTGCTTTTTTAAAATTAACAAAAACAGGTCGCTTCTTTCATCGGCAACACAGGTAAAATTAATAATACAATGCAATAGAAGAACTCGATACGAAATTGCAGTTCTATCTCGTGTAATTACGCGCGAATAATATTTCTTTTTCCCGCGTCGATGTGTCTTCTACGACTTGAGAACTTGGTGTATTGTTCCTGTGATTCTCAGAAAAGACTCTGAGAAACTGAACTGGGATCGACGACACCAAGCGCACTGTGAGTCTTATTTGCTTTAATAGTCGACTGAATCGCTGTTATATTTTTTTTCTTCGTGTCGTTGATCCCGATCATTTTTTTCTAAGGATTTTGATAAACAATCAGTAGGAAAAGCATTGATGATTCTTACATCACATCAGGTCATTGTATTGTAACTGACGACCGGATGTGGAAAAGTGATTAGGTAATACAGTTAATTATGTCAACACACGCATTACGAAGAGTCGTAGGACAGAGAATAGATTGGAAATCATGCTCCTTTTTTACATTCTTTAGAAAGAAAAATATATACGATCCAAAGGTTTGCGCTACTACATGTTAATTACGCTCCGCAAATAGCGTCACGACCGAATCCAACGAAGCGAAAAAGCAAATGAACTAATTGCCAGGGTAACTATCAGTCCGGAAAAGGTTGCACACTAAGACGTGATATCGACAAAAACACTATTACCACAGTAAAAAAAACTCGTTTATCCAGATACGATCAATTTTTTTCGAATACAAATACAAGCAGTACTTGTACCTCAACGTTTATAATCACACCGTACCGGATACTTTCCACTCGTAACGAGTCCTTCGCTCTGAATTTTTTCCAGTCCGGAAAACGCTCGGAATTATCGCGAGAAAGAGACAATTTTGTAGGGTCTAGTAGTTTCCAAGCTGTGGATACCATTGCGTAAAACAACTCCATGTAGTTGAGTCGGAAAATGGAAAGGATGCAAAAGGAGGTAAAAGTGCAATGGAACTCATGGCCGCTACCGAGTAGCAAGTGAGCAATTATTCTGGGAATGCGCTCGGTTTGTTGTGAGTTGCATAAATTCGCGTATGAGGATTTTCCGGTCAGTGGACTCTGTAAGCTTCTTGGGGTGGTTATTCAATTGAGAATATTTATATAAATTTTTTCTTTTACCTAACCGATTCTACGCTGCGATTGATTGAACTTTCGAACGGTCGAATAAATGACGCAACCAATGACGTATAAGTAAATGGCTATGAATAAAATCGAACTGGTCTTACTTAGCCACGGATTCGAGAAATAGCATTTACGTACCTGAAACAAAAAAAGAAGAAAGAAAAGGTTATATTTATCGAACAAAAGTATCTAAAATAAACGATTAATTAATAGTCGATCGATTACCGATCACTCGGTCGGTAACGATCACCACCGGTCAGTAAATCGCTGTAAAAAATAATAAAAATCGACCTATTCTTGTTCCTTTGCTATACGGTCTTCCGATTTAATTAGAATAAGAGTCTATGACGCAAATCTGAGTCGCAAACAAAAAAATGTAAACAATGCTAAGCGCATTATCTCTAGGGCTTCGTAAAGCTTTTAACGAACTACAGGCAAAATAAAATAAACCAATAAAGCTTAAATTCTTTTGCGCATAAACCTATATATATATATATATATATATTCCTCTGAAAAGGGATTAAAGCGGTTTGCAACCAGTCCATCAATATGTCTAATGAGAATCCGCTGTCTAGCTCGGGTAAAGGGAACTAAGTTATCGAGCGAGCTCGGCTCTTACCGATTTATATGCAATCGGTAGAGGAGAGTAGCACAGCAGCGATGACGCCGCCAATGGCTTCCGCAATTACGAGCTGAGTCTCTCTCTCTCTCTCTCTTTCTTCCTTCTTTGCCGCTTTCTGGGAGGACTTGATGGGAAGAGCTGATGCCCGGCACTTAAGGATTCTTGGAGGATCGGCTAGCCGCGGAATTTTTACGGAAAAGGGTGGGCTGCTCGAGGTTTTCATTTTATAGACGTATACCGGGATTTTTTTTCTTCTTCTGATCGTCGGTGCGGTGATTTATTTAATATTGTACAATAATAGATTTGCGAGATTACTTTGTATTTATATATACGTAAAACAGGAAATTCCTGCGGTGCATTCGGTTGACTGAAATGCAAACGGCTACTTGGTTATATAAAAGCTAATTAATTTTATTAATTATCCGGTGGAAACTTGAATATTTTTATTGAATAACGTCGTGATTAATCAAAAGTAATATTAAAGTAATATTAAAATTAGTTTCGTAAGTTGAATAAATTCTTTTCAGAAATTATATTATAGTTATCGTATTCTACGACGTACCAGTGATGATCATTTTTATATATCATATATTTTATTTAAACAACGCTAAGCGAGCATTGCTTATACAACGTAATAAAACACATTTTTTCATTGTACTTTCAAAGACTCGTTTCAAAGTTCGCTCGTCAAATAAAACAATATTTGTCGCTCAAAGGTTAGCGAACATCAATCGTCCTCTTAAACTTTCCAGCCATAAGTACACAAGCTAACT
This sequence comes from Apocrypta bakeri, assembly GCA_018906985.1. Lineage (NCBI taxonomy): Eukaryota > Metazoa > Arthropoda > Insecta > Hymenoptera > Pteromalidae > Apocrypta > Apocrypta bakeri. The sequence goes on along the minus strand of JACCIA010000005.1, from coordinate 1,875,059 downwards.
CTCGCAATTCAACTCAGGAAGGTGATTTTCGATTTCACCACACATAAGACCTGACTCGCGGGCACTTGTCACTTGTATAGACGGTGAGAGACGAGAGCAGACCACGAGGTTGTAAGAGAAACCATTGCTACTTGCCGGAGGGACAACACAGATGATGGTCGCAACCGATCATGCAGATTTCTCTTTTTTTGCCAGAGCTTCCTCAATGATCCTATCGTATCTCTCTCTCTCTCTCTCTCTCTCTCTCTCTCTCTCTTTCTCTCTTCTCTTTTCTCTCGGGCGCCGGTGTTCCGCAGTCTGATTAACGACGCGAAATCGAGATGGAAATTTGATCGCCATATACAGCCAGAGGCGACTTCATTGTTAGCGATCTTGGGAATCGGTTGGTAATACGATACCGATTCTTGATCGTGGTTTTTGTTCGAAAATAATTTGATTAGATGATTTGCACGGTGGAGAGATAGCAAATTTCGGAAATATTTGAAATACTTTGCTTTCTAGACAACCGATCTCTTACCGATCTTAACCTCTCTCGAGTTGAAACTACTGTTATATCCCATTTAATTTGACGTGTCTCCACTCGGCAAATTGTGATTCGATCAAAACTCATTTCTCACCACTGGTTCAAGCTCGGAAAGGTTTCTTTCGAAAAAGCCATTAAAAACACCATTACCACTTCCAATTAACTCACAGCTCTCAAATGTCGCGCAAGTGCGTTTTATCGGCAATTCCGTTCGTTAAACTGTTTAGTTTCATTGTTGACTTTCGGCACGGCACAAAGGATTATTATCCTCAATACATAAACATTAAAGATGAAACAAAAAATATTAAATTTTTCATCAGCTCAGCTCGGGCGAGAGGAAAAATGAAGAAAAAAAATCGGTTCAACGTTGCAGTCTCTTCCGCGTCGTTGTTTGTTGCTACCGCGCGTTGCATTATTTATCACCTTATCCTAAGGGATACACGCTTATACATACAAACAAGAAGCGATACGTGATATATATAACACGAAGATTGTGTATATATAATACGCGAACACGATCTGCCGAGGAAAGAGAGATGAGCTGAGATAATTTTAATAAGAGCTTAACTGCTGCTTCTCGTACAAACCTTAAAATACCAGTCTAACCCCTCTCCATAATCATTTTTATTTTCATCTTTAATTTATTTCTCTTTTAATTAAGACTAACCGAGAAGTTGCTTCGTGATTTATGCAACAGCCCATACTACACGAGTATACATCTTAAAGCTTCAAAGATAACATTTGACTCTTTTGTTAATTGCGATGTATACATCCTTCGATTAAAAAAAAATCTCCGCTTACATATCAATCTTTAATCTCATCTGGACTAACAGATCTTTTTTCTTTTGGACGAAGAACGAAAATTTCGTTTTCCATTATATAAACGACATTATTATACGAAGACTCGCGTAGCAGCAAAAATTCGAGAGCGAGAGTTGCATTTTTGATATTTAATATACCTTTCTCTTCCAAAAAATGATTGACGACAGGTAAACCGATTAATCCTCACTTGTACTTTCACGATATCGAGTGAAACTCGCACGGAGAAAAAAAAGAGAGGAATCAACGATAGTATGTACCACAAAGTCATTGAAATCGATCGACCCGTGGATTAATAACACAGAGAACAACCGACGGATACACACTGCAATTTTAATAATCGCAAATTACACATACACACATGTGATTTCAAAACGGATCTTACCGCGCGGAATTTCTCGATTTATCGCTAATGTAATAATTACGCAGCTGCGTAACGGTGTCCGTCGATATTAACGGAACACCTTGTAAAACTAAAAAAGAAAGAAGAAGAAACTTTGTAGCCGCAATTGTGTGGTTATCGTTTCGTAAATAAATCAACGATGACCAGATGATCGCGCGGAAAAAAATCGCTTAGAAAGCTCGCGTACAGTTGAGCGTAACGTGTAGTGGTGACGTAACACCGAGACGTCAACGCAAATGTATCAAACAAAAGTCACGAGCGGCGCTTACTTTTTTTCTTTCTTCGCACGTCTTTGCTTCCGTGTTATTTTTCGCGCGACTGGGAAAAGAAAATTAGGGGTCAATCTCCTCTTATCTTTTTTTTTACGTGGCTATAGATCATCCGAAAAATGAAACAATCCCTCGCAAATCAAAATAAAAACTGAGCTCGTTTTCCTGCCCTTTTTTGCGAAACGCCCGTTGATTTACGGTTTTTTTTCGCTTCCGCCGGTCATACACCTATACTTATGTCAAGCGATGCGTGCAAGCGCCGCTTCGTACGTAATCAAGGCTGTAATGCGCGTGCGCTCGTCGAACAAAGAGAACTTTTCCGGGCCGCGAGAAGAGAGTTGGCAGCTTTTCCTAAAGGATGATTTCTTTTTTTTTCTCGTATTTATTGCTGAGAACAAGTGAGATTGGCGAATCGGCATTTGTGCTGAGCTGGCCGTGTCGCGTATGATTGGGCTTTTGAGCAATGCAATTTATTGTTTGCACTTTTGCGTTGACCTGATTTTTTGCAAGTTGAACAATTGTTGTTATTATCGCGCCGAATTTTCTTTTTTTATTCGATGTATAAATTCGATGGATATTAACGAACCGATCGTTGGTTAAAAATAATGACCGTCTAAAAAATTGTGTTAATTCATTCCTCTGTATTACGTAATGCAAAGGAATGCTTTTTCCTCGACGCGGACGTAATATTCCGTACAATTCGCAGCTCACCGACAATTATATTCATAAAAGTAACGCTACTTTGGAAAAAATTCCCATATGCAGCATTCGCTCCTTTAAACATCAAGATCGTCTCTATACTCGCCGACAGCATATTATATATATATATATATATATATATACAGAAGAAACAACAAAAATAATTCGCATCTCTTCAGTTTGCGTGTATATTACCTGAGAAAAACACTCCTTATCTGAGTGCGTTCATTCCAGAAAAAAAAGAATGAACAATCCGAGTTTTTTTCGACACAATCCGTCCTACAGCTTCCGTAAAAATGATTAGAATAAATTAAAAAAAACGAGAGAGAGAGGGGAAAAAAGACAAGACGTTTACGGTGAAGCGGGAAAATTTCAAAGTAGTGCGTTCTATCGTGGATGGAAAAAAAATTTGCAATCAATGTCTGGCGCGCATTAATTACACCTGCAGCGTAACGGTGCCCGCAGCCGTTGTGTTGTTGATGATGGCATGTGTGAGGTACATATATATATATATATATGTATGTGTATGTGGATATGTATACCTATACATGAACACGGTTATATTTACAAGCGCCTGTATGCGATAATCGGCTGCGAAGCGCGCATGCCACGAATGCCATTATATGCACGGAACGTTGCTGGATTTAACAGAGCTTTAACGATTTTTTTTATTTTTATTAATTTTTACAAAGTACATCACAAGGGTTACAGTTATTTGAATTTCCCGCGCTAACTCTAAGCTCTTACGTGTATATAATGTGTAAGAATAAATCCACGAAATACTGGAAATAAATCGATGTATGGAATATATTCGCGAAGCCCATGGGTTTACGAATAAAAAGACTCTTTTACAAGTTGTACTCAACTTGCCACTCTATTTTTATGGACGAAATGCACAAAAAGTTTCAAACGATCTTTGAGTCCACGGATTTTATAAATTTTCATTGAGTGAAACCTTAGTTCGCGCTATTTGGATGTAGTTGGCTGAATAGTTTGGATTAAAAGAAGTTATTGTTAATATGTTAATAATTTATTGTTAACTATTCGACAAAGAGGTTTTTAATTATCAGTATTATAAAAAAAATTAGTTTTTTATCATGTGCATTGTACAATTAACAACGTTTAAATGCATGAATAAAAAGTATTGACACAGAAAGAGGCCAAGAAAAATTTTAATTGCCAAAAAGAATCATCAAAAAAGACCCACTGGTTCAAGAGTTATGCGCTGGTTTTTGTTCAAATGCTTTTGACCAATCGAACCAGCATTTCTTTGCATTTTTGGTTGTAAACCGAGTGGCAAGTTGAAATGGACTCTTTTAATTTGAAATGGTGAAAATTCGAAATTCAGTGTTTCAACACTATTGTTTCATACTTTTTGAACTTTTCATTACAACTGTTGTGTTTAGTGAATATTCAATAATTACAGATTGCAGTGTACAACTGTGATGTAGCGAATGTTCACTGTTTTAAAAAGTAATTTTTTGTTTTGTGGAATTCGCTACTTTTCAGTGAAAACTCACTATTTCATATTCTTATTTATGATTGCATCAAATTCACTGACTTAATAATGAAAACTCAATGTTTTTAATTGGAAAATCACTGTTTACAAGCATTACAAAACATCATTTATTAAGACTAACCAGAAGTCCATTTTATAATCCTGTCGAGAGAAATGGTTCAAGTTGTTCAGATGGATTGTTAAGATTTAAAGCTCATTATAACATAAATAAGTTATGGCATAGCAATAAGATTATTTGTGTCCGGAATCTTAACAATTTATCAAACTGGTCAATCTGTAATTAAGACAAAGTCAAAAATTTTAAAGAATCATATCTCTACACTGGATGATAACATCAACTTCTGGTAGGTCTTATTAAATCACTTTCTTAATATAATACTTATAGACATTCAAAGTTCTGGGATGGAATAAGTGTAACCCTTTTAAAACAATGTATTTGGTCGTATAGAATTTACTAGGAATTAGTGACTATTCACTTTTTCAATCCGTGTACATCACCATTTACACACCTACAGTACATTTACACTTTGTCCAAAATGTGAATAATTTTCACTTTACGAAAAAATTAAAACTCACTCTATACCACAGTTATAAAATTGTAAAAATGCACTGACAAATAGTGAAGCCTTACTATTTCAATATTAGAGACACCTGGAACCAGGAAAACAGGGTCTGGTCAATGTACCCTCATTTTCGATTTCCAGTATTCCGTAGATTTACTCGTATATAAATACACCAAGTGGAATGAAGAAGGAAGCGATAATTAATACGGTTGTCTAGATGATCAATCGTATGTTTCAGCGATTTGCATAGGTAAACAGTGCGTAGAACATAGATGATAATAAAGCGTAGTGAAGGGAACGTTCATAACGGTTTGACAACTTTAGAGCCATCCACGCGCAGGAAAGTGTTTTATATTCACACGCTAAATATATATATACAAAGATATCAAGATCGAAGCTCCTTTTCATCCCACACTGTTTCAACTTGTCCAAAAGTCACGGATCGAGTATTTCAAGTTGTATCTTGTCAGGGCAGATCAGAAATAATAAAAAAAAATTGAAGAGAAAAGTTGTATCAACTGATATACCTGGAGTTTGATATCCGGCAGTATCAGCATATCGCGAGGAATATCCAATCAGCCTCGAAGTTTCCTTGCCCTTGGAGCGTGACCCTCTCTTTCTCTGGACTTGTGTGTAGCCACAGAACAACACCGGAAACGCGCGAAGGTATATACTCTCTTGCGGTGGCAGTCAGAAGAATGCTTTATTGCGGCGTTTTGTACTGTTCCCAAGGAGGGAATCGCTTCGACGAAGCACTTTTCGAAGGGAACGTTTTCTTTATACTTCTTCTTCTGTTTTACGTGTGTGAAGCTTTTGATTTTGTTGTTTTTGTTTCTTTTCAAAAGAGTCCACGGTACCGAGAGTAATTTTTAATCGTTAGTACACGTATAAAAATAAAAAAAAAACTGGAAAGTTCAGTTTTATATTCGATCGTAAAGATGGAAAAAAAGATAGGCCTCGTTTCCAAATGAAAATTTATTCGAATATCACGATGATTTCTGGAAAGTCTGGCTGTGCGATTTCTCAATGAAAATCGCTACGTACATTTCACTCGATTGTGAAGTCACTCGTGCAGTTTTCAACACTGTCGTTGATGCATGTATGTATGATGCAGTCTTCTTCACTGGATGTACGTATTTAATCACACCAGCGCACACATGTGCGTGTGACACCGGTGTACGAGCGACGGAAAAAAAACCGGTCTTCTCGAGAAATCGATAAAGGTACCGTTGGAGAACAATCCACCGACGCGTTTTTCTAGAAAATCGGGAAAAATCTACCGTCGAAATACTCTTTATCGTCTTCTCGAATCCAAAAAAAAAAAAATCAAAAAGAAACACTCTCTTCGATACCGATCTCAACCGATTTTCGAAAAAAAATCGCGCACTTCGCACAACAAAGCTCTCTTTCTCGCAATAGAGTATGTGTATACACGTGAACTTTTCGCACAACAAAACTCACACGATCGGTGAAGCAATAATCGCTTGTACAAAAAGAGAGAGAGAGAGAGAGAGAGAGACTCTGCGCTGAATGGAAAAGTGGAGCTCGCGGCTCGGCTTTACAGGTAGCACTGGTGAGAGAAGCGCGTCGAGGAAGAGAAGTCGGCTCGACGAAAAAGAACGCCGTGTGCCGGTGTAACGTTGTAGTGGGGATTGCAGTCAAGAGAGAGAGAGAGAGAGAAAGAGAGACACGCGCACACATCCTGCTCCCTTTTTCTCGTCTCTTTCTCGCTCTAGCTTAAAGGAACATACTGTGTGTACGTGTGTGTGAATGTACATATATGTGTGTGCGACCATTTAAATGTGTGCGTAACACGCTGGTCGGTCTTTTTATTCTCTTTAGCGGGACAGCAGCAGGTGCAACATGTCCAGAGAGAGAAAGAGAGAGGGACTAAGGTATGCAGTGTGCAGAGGATGATGCTACTACTGCGGCTAGTGCAATGCTTTTATTTGCCGGGATATCGAAGGGTTATTCACTTCCTAGGTGGCTGTAGGAATTTTCTTCCTGGATACTGACGATGATGATGATGATGAACGGCTCGGTTTTGCGAAAAATCTCGAGCGGACGATGGTAATTGTGTATGACTTTTTGCTCCGAGGGAACCTTTTTTTACCTCAAGGGATCGGCTTGTTTATTTATCTTTTCAAATAAAGAGAAAGGGAGAGCCGACGAAATTGACAAGGTTTGATTGGTTGATTTTATTCTGGATTGTTATTGTGAAAATAAGTGTTTCAACATAATAGTTGAACTTGACGCGGCGCATCAGAATAGGATACGCAGTAATGACTCACCACAACATCTAACGCTCAAATTAGAAGTTCCAAATGTGATATATGTAAACATCAATAACAATTAAAAAAACCATTATCACTAAAAACATTTAAAATAAATATAATATCCTCCAGATCGTTATGCGATGTGAAATTGCTCATCTTGTAACCCATATTATTGTAGTCACTAATGGCTCAGTTGCTGATGCGACAATATGAAAATGATAAAAAATCATATTAATTCATATTAATTTCTCTGTATAAATATTAGACATATTTATCTTACTCCAATTTAAGAGTATAAATACACATCTTTTGTTAAAACTCATTAATTTTATTCAAAAGGAATACCCATTTGTCATGTTTTGTTTGCTCACAGAAGCTTGTTAATGTGTAATGTATATTCTTTTCTTTAAAGATAACGTATAAAAGTGCACGGAGGAAAATTCATCGTCGACTCAAATACCCCCATCAAATCAACAGCCAAGCCGTTGTTTTGATAATACTGTTGTTGAATGCAGCTACAATTAGTTTAACGGAATTTATGTTATACGAACTAACTTATCGTTAGTTTTACGTCAGATTTGTAATCAAATGTCAGCGATTTGTCATTCACCAACTGTACGTATGTTCAAATGTACAACGGTTACCATCTAAAACATGTTTTCGCGAGTAAAAATGACAACACTGAAATTTTCAAATTACATCAATCACAAGTTGTTCTCAATTGACTAGACTGAACCTACGTTCAAAGTGACCTTTACCATGCAAATCAAAACAACAACATCAAAGTTACTCTCGACGTGTCATATTGCAAGCGACTTGTTTTCAGACAAGGACGAAGTCAAATGGTTCCCAAATTGACGCTGAGGGCTACTGCTATCAAAAATTATACACAAATAAAGAAGTTCAAAACCTAAATGTGAGCAAAGAGAAAATATGGATTTGTTATGTGATACTTTATTCATAATTTGTCGTTATTGTATCTGGCGATTTTTCTGATTGTGTAACTATCTATTAGGCATGTTTTCATTTTACTAACAGAAATTCTCTTTTAAATCAAAAGGAAACAATTTACTTGATTATAGTATGTAGAGAATGTGAATGACCTTCATTATCAATTTAGTTACACATTTTTGTACTGTTTTAAATGTCCTATTTACTAATGACAAATGTTATTTATTTATTCAAATTTGTGAAGTTTGATATACCACCTATTATTCCTAAAAACTCATGAAGGACTATACTAACAGAAAATTAAAAAACAATCCGTAGACATAACTGAATTAATTAACTGTCGATTACTGCTGGTAAATAAGATAATTACAGTCGCTAATAAAATAATAAACTGCAAAATTCATTACGTTAAAAATTATTAAACTTGATCAACCGTTGACAAACCGATGCATAATGGTTGATTCATTTTCCTACACCAGGTTAGTAATAATTATTCAATAAATCATTAATAATGCATGCCTTAAGAGAATTGATGTTATTTGAATAAATAAAGAAAATAGGAATAGCAATGAATATACCTCAAACGATATTAATAGCCTATACCGAAAAGAACATTTCAATTGAAATTAAAATTTTCTTGTAAGTGTAACACTGTTTGACAGCTGTATAATATTAAGTTATCCGTTTATTGATTGCGTCATCTCCTGATGCGCGAAAAATAAACTGGAAATGATTCTGCATATAACCGAATTAATCACAAGCTTGGCTTGGTAATTTGTTAAGAACCGTTATTAACTTGTTTTTCTTTAACTCACATATCCAACAAGATTCAATATATAAATATACTACCGCACACTATACGCACCAATGTTCTCTCTCTCTCTCTCTCTCTCTCTCCTTCTTTCTCAGGAAAATTCAAAACCGCTTTAGAGATAATAACCATAATTTTCGAGAGTTCGAAATACGTATGGTTGCGCCTGTAGTCAGAAATCCGGATAATAATGATGGTAATTATTTTCGCCAATACGTTTGCTATTTTCGAAAATCACAATGGCCCGTTGCGTTCCAGATTTTCGTGTACCGTATACTGATATGTTCAAAATTCCATATTTTTACGACCTCGCCACGAACGAGTAATTTCTGTATTATTTTTCAGCCATGAGAATCGCGTACTGAGTTTTACGTCCTCGGCTTGTGCAGTGTATTACTTTAACTACTTTTTAAATTCACCTCTATATACGTATAATACGCGCGTTACTTTCGCTTTGCATCGGAAAGCCATAAGGTAAAAAAAATTCTTCGTAAACAGAATGATTGTGCAATTGATGTAATGATAGAAGTAAAAATCTTCAACTTTTCCTCCTTTTGTGTACAATCGCGCACATAGGGATCTTCGATTTCTTCAATCTCATATATATATATATGTACATCTATATAGTGAAAGTGCTTCATTAGGAATTTTATGAGGATGATTTTCTTAACGTAATAGTTAGTGCATAATAGTGGTATATATATAATCGAAAACAACAGCTGGAGAGAGAAACTTTTCATTTTCGTTACATTCGATCTTTCTTTTTCTTCGTACCACTTTTACTCGCACATCCCGATTATACGAACGTGATAAATCGGTTCAATTATGGATGACTCGAGGGACACTTTTATATATACGTGAGTTATAAAAAATTTTTTTTCCACAATTAATTGAGTTTAATCACACTGAAAAAAGATTTTTTATATTCAATAAAATTTATTTATTAATTAGATGCTTTTTCTTCGAGTTTTTTAATGCATTTTTGAAAAATTATAACATTTAAATTGGTTTTTATTAAATACATTTTTTAACGTTAGATATTATTTTTTAAATATATACATAATTTGTAGTACTTTCATTTTTTTTAGAAGTTAGTGAATATTAGAAGTCAGTGAATATGTTGTTGTCCTATGATATTTATTTATTAATCAAGAGTAGATGAAATTACAATTTATAATAATTTCATTCAGATATACATATTATCTGAAATAAAATGTAACAATTAGCTTCAAATAAATAAATTTCCTTAGGACTACGTGTATATCCAACATTTCGAACGAAACATTTCGAAGCAATAAAACGAATTTTTATTATTTTCTTCTTTTTGCCCACACAACTTTACAACTTCGAAAGGAAAAGGCTTATAACAATTGTTAGACCCATCGAAATGCAAATTCATTGAGAAAATTTTCTGTAGCTCCCACATGTATAAAACATAAAGAGTCGCTTACTTTTTCACAAATGCCTCATTGCGAAAAATTTTATCGCTGCCTTATAGGAACACTATACGGGCTGGCCGTTTTCCAGGCCAACGGATTCGAAATCGTTTTGAAATTCCGCTTTTCCGTCGCCGCTGTCCGAGAGAGGCTCGTGCAACTCTTCGCATATTGCAAGCGCATAAAATTACAGGACACCTTTTACGATCATTGGTCGCGTCCGGGAATTTTTTTTCTCTCCCTCTCTCTCTCTCTTGTGTATAATAATGAATGGAGTGTGTGTAATGCGTGTGATTTACGAACATTTGACGTCGATCCGCGGGTTTACGAAAAAATTGAAAGGAGAAGAGTTATGTATAGAGGGGAAAGGTAAAGGGTAAAAATACTGTGTATAATTGATTTGTGAAGGCTCTGAATGGGTAAAAGCGTTACGCCAAGTAAATAGGTACATAAATATGTATACGGTTGGATAATTTGAATAACTTTGACAATAATGAAACTTTGTTTTCTCCTCTCGAGAGAACTTGTGGATTTAAATAATTCAAGAAATTTTTTTTTGCTTCTGTGATTTACTGTGGTACAGTTAACTTACGTTCTAATGCGAAGATTTATTTTAGACACTGAGATGTTGAAAGACTCACCTGTAACACAAAAATGAATAAAATACGTTAGTAGAGAATAAATTATTACACTGGAAGAAAATTTTTAGAATAATAACAAATTTTTTGTTTGGTATATATTTAAACTAATTCGTTATTAATGTGAAATTTTTTGGACTACCCACAAATAGTTATAGAATTTTAAAAATATTATTTACTAAATATTTATTTGAAAATAAATTTAAATTATAATGGCTATTTATTTAAATATTCTAATTTTGTTATTCATGTGAAATTTTTTGGCATCCCAATAAATATTTATAGAATTTAAAAACTGAATTATCTACTAAATATAATTGTATATTACACTTGTATGTACGAATTTTTCGATTTTTAAAAAATAATTTAATGTATTCAAGTAAATGCTTATTTCCCATACAATAAGTAACTGAAATAAATAAATAAATAATTTTTAAAAGCAAAAACATCGTTAATAAATTGAAGTAAACATTTTCTCCTTTTAAAAATAAGCAATATTTTTAATAAATAAATTCTCTTCAATATCATAAATAATAAAATGCATATAAATTATACACAAATAACAGAAATTACACAACTCCGTATCACGATTACCATCGATTTTCATTTTCAATTTTAGCCGTTAAGTGTCTCATATACAGATGACCGGTAGCGGAGATGCGAAAAGCAGAACCGGAAATTGAGAAAGTAAAACTGCTGCAAATATTCTCTGCGTCATGGAAGCATCTAAAATCGCGAGACTCGAAACTATCGCGCCTTTCACCGACTGAAAGATAATATTGTCGCCACTCCCGTATGTGTGTGTGTGTGTGTGTGTTTGTACATAGCTACAGACCACCGTCTAGAAATGCGCATAGCCAAGAGCCGGTGTGATCACATTCCAGTGGCGGTACTTTCGAAAAATTACACGAGCCAGACATTCATCTCACTTGCGTCTAGTTGGCCGGTTTTGATTTATTTCATAATAAATCGGTATACCGATCTGTTGTTATATACCGATCTAATTTTGAGGTAGGCCGAAAAAAAAGAAGAAGCCCTGCTGCGGAGTGATTCATGACATGTTTTTCGATCTCGTGTATCAAAAGATCGATATCTCTCTGAAAATCGGTTGTAATACCGATATGTAACGAACGACTATGTCAAATGAGAGCAAGCTTTCTTTTAGGATTAATTACCGATTTTCACGAAGATGATTTTTAATCTCTCAATTTTCTCTCCCTTTTAAAAAAATACAGGTTCGTTATCCAGAAAGAGTGACACCTTGTTATAATACCTCGAACAGGATTGTACGCTTGCGAGCAACAGTGTTATTCATGTCAGTGTGCTGCGTGCTCATTTCTCGACTTGTCATAGCATATACAGATATACGCACACATACAATTATTCTTATAATTTTGTAGACTCGGTTCTTTCCATCTGTTTTTAGCGTGAGAGATTTACAATAGTGTGTTATAGATGTTTTTGTCTTTGTCTTTCCACGCGTCGCTGTGAACGAGATCGTTTTGGGAAATCGGTTGAGAGTTTCACCTAATTGAATTGAAGATTAATTTCTTGATTATAGGGTAGACGCACTGTACAGGCTCGTATTTTCTTTAGAGAATTGAGTTGTTACACTCTCAGCCGCGTGCAATCATAAATTCGGACGGTGAATAAGTCCTTCGAGCGACCCGCAAAAGCAAGAGTCATAAATCTACATGTACGTTATATGTGAAATGACACGTGTCAGAATGAAGTTTTTCTCGACTATACGTCTTGTAAATAATAGGAATAATTTGCCAGCCAAAAACCAGCTAACCTCGGATCGAATTATGCCTTCTTGTCTATGTACATGATATTCTTCGAATGAATAATGTTTTATTTTAATATTCATTTGATGTCGTGAGTATCACCAAAATTACAAAAATATTCGTATTCATTTTATGATAATACACTTTTTTAATTAATTGGATTAACTATTATGATGGAGACTCTCTGTAGATCATCAAAACATTCGGAATAAATTGCATGAATAAAGTATGTGTACAAATATGAATTTATAAACATGCTTTATCCAGAAAATTTATTCTGAGTGCTTTGATAATCAAACACCTTTTCAGAACTGACATCTATAAATTTTGATATTTTTCATAGCAACTGGACCAATTAGATTATAGAAACTAAACTTTTGCTAAAATTCGAAGAGGATATTCAAATAATTGTGTTGTTCATGATTCGAATTCATCTTGTGATCCAAGTGATCGACTAATTTAATTAATTATTGATTTATTAAATTATTATATCGGGTTTAATCGGACGTTTGAAGACATGGGCAACCCCTTTAATGTCCCTGAAAACATGTTCTTTAACTGTATTCAGCCAGACCCGTCACTTCTCATAAAAAATATTCCAGGGGCGGACTTGCCCCAGATCTCATCTGTCTCCAGAAAGAGTTCACTTAAGAATAGTCTCATCTTTCTGCATATGGCAGACCAGCTGCACAGAATATATTCTGAGGTTTCCTCTTTCATACAGCAAAATGTACAGAAAGGATTTTTGGTTAAGACCATTCTGTATTTGTATTCCCTTAGGTTGTCGTTGAGGGTATCCACTAACATGTTGTCTTTCATCTTGCTAAAACCGATAATTTGCTGGGACCAGTCATTCGTGTTGCTTATCATCTCAAAGGATCGAGTGTGTTGAGTGTATACTTTTCCAGAACTGTTTCATATGTAAGTGTATCTCATTTTGTTTGATTAAATTCATTACTTTAATGATCGGATTCTTAAAACCAAAATGTACAGGTATATTTTGTATTGGTTTCGGGTCTACTGATGAATTTTCTGGATTTAAAGTATCTTATTCTTAAAATTGAGTCAATTTAATAAAATAATGCTACTGCGTGTTATTTAACGACACGGGCTGTCATGAATTTTTACGACTCTGTAACTGACAGAAAAGTATTAAAAATATCTTGTAGGAAAGTTATTAAAGCAATCACTAAATATCAAGGGAAGATAATTTTAGAAATGACGATTTAACAAACAATCATCCACATAATATGTATATATAACTTTCAAAATATAATTTCATTAAAAAAAGCCTTTGTTCCAAATGACGAATCGACACAGAATCACTCATACAGACATCGAGTCGCATAAAAAATTCAACTGTCTCCTAATCTGGAACTACTACTACGCACTTTTAAAAATATGTACTTTCGTTTCCCGCGACGTGCGAACGAGTGAGAAAAAATTGTTGCATCATCCTGAACTACTGCGTTGATTATGCAAGGGGTAGTTGCGAATGAGCGAGGTGTATATATGTATGTATACACATGACGGAAGAAAAAATTGTGACAGAGACGAAACAGGCCTGGAATTCCGATTGACGGGAAAAGAAGAGGCGGAGACGAACGACGTAAAGATTGACGTGTACTCACGCCCATGTATGAAACCAAATCTCTGGGATTTAAAAATGAATGAACGATGCAATATTTCATTGAAAAATACGAGTACGTTGTACTATACGGCGAAAGGGGGACTCGAGGTCGATAAAGTAGGCATCGCTGCTAAGTGTCACCCGAGTGCGTACAGGTGCCGTTATCTGTATTACCTACACTGCATTGATGTTCAATATAGTTGGTTAATAAAATTTACGTGACTTTTTTGCTTACAATGTACTCAGCTTATTTAAGGCCATGTGAACCAAGGATTTGATTTCTCCTTGACTATACATATATACGTAACTTTTTTTTTATTTTTTAATGCAGCGATGATTTAATGATACTGTAATGGTTTGACTATATACACCTTGTGCACATCCGGATAGTATAAAGTTTAATCGCTTGTATGTGTATGGATTAGGATGAGTCATCCTTTGCAGATGCAAAATTTATGCGAATAACTGCAATACCGTTTCCTGCTTCAGCTAATAGCTGTTGCAGAAATCTATTATTATTTATCTTTATTTATCCGTAAGTAGATTCTAAACTAAAATAATCTTTTAGTTTGTTAGATAAGATTTTAATTCAAATGCATGTGCCAAGAAACCGAGAAAGATAACTTGCTTAAATAATGTAAAATCTAAAATGATTTGGTTTATTATTTCTTTAATTTTGTTTCGTAAGCTTTTTATTTAACATTACCAAGACACTTGTTTCACTTTTCAGAAATTCAAAATAATCGAGAATATTCTTTGACTAGTTCTCAGACATTTTAGTTCTTTGTACGTTCTTATAAAAACCTATATTTTCCAAGAATAAAATTTGTGAAATTTTTTCATATCGTCCGTTATTTTGCTTAATCAAAAAATGTCCCCAGGCTCAAAAAATATTTCCCTCTTTAGATTCAGACACGTCTTTTTTACATTATTTAAATGACAGAGAAACAGTACTAGCTAAATATGATAAAAAGTATAAAATATTCTTTAATTTTGTAATAAAAGATAAAATTTAAATTCTATTTTTTTTACATTTTTAATTCAATTTAATTGTTTAATTCAAATACACATATCTGAAGACACAGAAAAACAGAACTAGCTTACAGTTACATGATTTTTTTTTCTTTTATTTTTTTCATTAATATTCATTCATTCAGATCTTCAAGTCTCTAGCGGTACCAACACAAATAGCGTAAATTACTACAGCCTCATTTTATAAATATTCTAACGAACAATGAGAGCATGTAGGATAGAAGAGAGAAAGAGAGAGAAAAATTAAACAGCAGTCGTCGCATTACCATAAATTACGCGTAGCTGCCGAGAGTTTCATAAAATATTTTTTCGCAACAGAAACTCACCTCTCTTCCTTCCGTACAAAGACGCGGGTCGATGATTCATCGCAATAAAAAAAAAGAAGCTTTTGGATCGAATTTCTTCTGTATACGTCTCTTCGCGCATGTATATATACCTATACATATATGTCGACGCATCTGGAGGATCACAATGAAGAATCGCGAACAAAAGCTTCGGGACGCGCAAAAGAGAGGAGGAGCGGTAAAAATAATGTCGCGAGCACGAACGGTAGGCGGAGAAGGATTATAAAAAAGGAAAAGGTACTGAGTTACTGAATATGCAGCTCGCGTTCACTTCAATATGCAATCTGGAGAGAAAATTATATATATATTTTACTTCGAGAATGAGAATTGCGATGCTGATGCGTGTACTCGTTTAGCTATATATATATATGTATATAGATGTAATGGCTTTTCAATGGGTGGTCGTTAGTCGGCACATTTATTGCTATTTCGAAAACTCATTAACCTTTTTTTTACACTACAGCGTGTGATAAAACGTCAAAACGAACAATTACTTAAATTTTAGCCTAGTTTACATACGAGTACACGCATGTAACGCAATTTTTCTTTTTTTTTATCTTTAACCCCGTTGCGTAAACAGCTCTTACGAGTTATGTGGTTCTAAAAATGTACACGTTCGATTCCGATCCCGTAGCGAGTAGATCAAGACTGCAAATCCGGATAAAATATCTTTTAATACTGTTAAACTCGACTTGGCGAGCCGGTCCTATATTGCATCACATTCGTTGTGTTTGTGGTTGTTTTACGAATCTGTGTGCGTGCGCGCATATATATATGAGCGGATTTGAAAAAAAATCCGACGTACATATGTTACAGAGTGTAAAGGATTCAATTTTTTGAACATTTCGAATCTTGATTATTGGGATATTCATCTTTTGGTCCAAGTGTTGAAATCGGCTATTCTGACACCATTAATTGTTCATGTGAGAGTTTGCAGTCTTCTTTGCCAGATTTGACTTATTTACTCTCGTTTTAATTTCACTGTTAGTATTATTTACAGTAATCACACCAATTGGGCTTTTGTAACCAACATTTACAGGTATTTTAATTTTAGTATCTAATTGATAGAGATTTTTTCGAATTTAAACTGCAAAACGAATTCGATAATTTTAAATAAATTAATTTATCAGTTTATATTTATTAATTATTATTGTATGTTTATATTATTTTTCAAAATATGTTATTCTTTAATCAATTATACAAAAAATGTTCCTTTTATTTTTCCTACTAAATAAAGCTGTTCATTGAACTAACCAAATTTTGAATCGAGTCTAATCGAACAAAGCCAGTTACAAAATATTGTTAAAATAAATTAAACGTAAACTAATTTGTTATTCAAAATTCGGTAAAGAATCACCTAACTATGATATACATAGGATATACATATGTCTCAAAATTTGGTAAACAATCCTCCATCATCATCAGCCTTAAAAAATTATCCTTTGAAACCGTAAATTACCAACAGTTTATTTTCAACCAATGCATAAGACTGCATTTTTTTAAATATATATATGCAAATCTATACATTCCAATCGCGAGTTTGCCCACACCCTCAATACAAACTCTATTCGGAGAACATACGCCAAGCGACACGACAATAAAAGCGTCTTCGTGACAGGTCTCGCGGAAGAACAGGAAGAAAGTCCCTCTTCTATATGTATATACATAAGATATATATATTATACACATATATAGACACACACGTACACATGTATTATAATATCGACTCGACCACCATCTGCAGCATGACACAGGAAACAAAAGGAGAAGAGGAGCCACTTGGCAGTCCGCAGAAAGGCGAGTCCCTTGAACCTGGTGCTAAACCAAGCATTAAAGGCCGAGGCCCACAGGGGATAATGATAAGTCTCTTTACGCATGCGTAACTCGTATACGCCGCGTTATTCTATGACTATACGGCCTCTGGATGGTATAGACGATGATGCGCCGCCAAGCGTGTATGTATATATATACGTATAGAAGAGTCATCGCTCATGGAAATTCATACGGCGCGAGCGAAGCTCGTTAGAATAGGTATGTACGGGAAGAGCTTGGACTGTCTGGGGTATTTTTCTGATAATTGTTATTATTATTCTTTTTTTTTGTTTCCATCTGGAAATAGGGCGTGGACGAAGGTTTGAAATTGGAATTAAGATTTGTCATGTTCGTAATAAGATTTCTTCGGAAGAAAAATTCCATGTCCGCTTTTTGATCCTGCATATCTGTTAAATGCGATCATACTCAATGCTCGCAGTGAATGAAATCTCTCTCTGCAATCGTAATCGCTGTGCAAAGTCTTTACCGCGTCTATTATTCCGAGCTGTACCGAGTCTTGAAAAAAAAAATTGCTACAAAAATCTACTCATTCATAATAACAAGTACAGTCCCCGACACTGTAACATTCAGGCGAATCACGATTACCAGGCAAGGTTTTCTCTCCTTCGCACGTATGCAGAGGAAGAACAATGAAGAGATGTGATGGACACGCTTAGTGTTATTCAATTTTCCATCAGATTCAGAGATTACGAACATAGTCCGTTCGTTTCGTATGGTCTATTCTCTGGAGACGTATGTGGAGGTGTATTTGGTACACAGAGCACGTGTACACGAATGCAACGTATGAAATTTGATTACTCACGGTAGTTTTCGATTCGCCGAAGTCGGCGGTTGGAGAACTTGCGCGCGTAATGACAAATGAGATTTGGATTCACCTCGCTTCGATAGACGACGTGACTCTGCGAGCAGGAAGTTTTCTTTTTCGAGATTACCAAGTGGAATTGATACCGATTCAAGGTTGTGTGTGTTTTCTTTATTTTACAGGGTTGATATAGCAGAGGGTAGATGAATATGGAGTCTGGATAATTATTAGATCATCGAGGAAATGACGAGGTTCGTTGAAATTTGTTTTGACTTATCGAGAATATTGTTAGTGACTAATTTTTAAGAAAACATATTTAGTAATAGCTTAGATTCGACAAATGATAAGCGATTAGAATAGCTATAATGTGGTATTTACGATTTAAACAGCTTGGCAAATAAGCTTATTAAATATAAATTGAAGGTTTTCATTGTTACGAGATAAGAGTATCATTGTTAAAGCTTTTAGATATTTGAAGATCTCTTATATATCCATTTTCTGGAAGTATTGCGTTTAGCTTAAACAAAATTTAAGTATGTAAATATTGTTCAATTTGAATACTTCAAGTTCCAGTTGATAGTCAATATCGACGGTTGAGAAGAAGAAGCAACCAATTCAAAAAGAGCTTGAAGAACCAACTGATTCATAATAGTTTACGAGAAGCAACCAATTAAAAAAAGGCTTCAAGCCTCAATCGATTCTGAATTGACTAGTTATTCAATTGAATTTTGTTCTTAAATCGAATTCAGAATTAGCTGATTTTTTAATAGAATTGTGAGCTGTCACGTTTTGCAATCAAATTGTGAATTGTCTGTTTCTCAACTCGATTTTAAATTGGTTGTTTCTTGAATCGAATTCCGAACTATTTAGATCATCCAACGAATTTTTAACTATTTAAATCTTTAACCAAATTATGATCTGACTGGTTCGTTAAATACATCATTTTAATAGAAAAGGTCTTCAAGCATTTTTGGATATGTGTGCACATTGTACATGTACGTTCGAACCTTTATAAGAACCGATCAATACAAATAAAAATTTACTAAATCTTCGACAAACTTCAAAGTATCAACACGTGAAGATAACGTACATTAAAATAAAATTGTATACACACTATTATCATTATGAATAACCTACAACGCAGTAACAACTCGAGAACTAATCTATTAAACTAACAATCATCAACTCAATAAATTAGAAAATACCCTGAAGCCGTCAATAAACCTTGGCCGACAACACTTTGAAATATTCATATGAATAATTCTGCACTATCCACTTCATCATAAATTTAAAAAAAGCCAATCATTACCACCACAGACTAATCCTCGAGGTATACATATACCACACCAATTTTCACCATTTGCAAGAAAGTTCCTAGCGCGTAAAGACAAATCAGTAAAAATAACTCAATCAATGCAACCCTTAATCTCAAAGCATATAAGGAAAGCTTCAATCTGATGTATCCTCCTGGTATCATCGTCGTAAGTATCTCTGTCAGCGAACCTGACCACCGACGACGTATACATATATGTAAGTAAATGGCTAAATGCACACCCCCGCGATAATAGCAACGATGATCGTCGTTATGTTCATCGACCAAGCGAAACGAGACACACAGCAGGTTGATTCACCGATACACGTGCGCACCCGTGTCTACACTTTTCCGATGCAGTCGAGCAGCGCGATAGACTTCACGACGATATAATCATCCTCTTTGGCGCCTCTATTGTTTGTTTTTTTTCTTCTTTTATCGCGTGGTTTTGCGAATTTCGAGGATGACTGGTGATTTATGGGTATAAATGGAAGGTTCATTGTCTGATTTTTGGGAGTGTATAATTTGGTGGCTTTCATGGGAAATTGCTTCGGTTACACTTTTGTTCGTAGTTTCGGGATTTTTTAAATTGCGAAGCAGTGCTACCGTTATCGGAATTTACGTGCATACAAATATTCACGTATGACGTCCGTCGATTACAGGTGAATGTAGAATTTTACATATGCTTATTACGAGGTATAAGTATACTAATTTCCTGTGAGTCTGTAAACGAGTGACTTTATGCATTATTATAAACGGTGTGTAAAGAGGCACTTTACGCACAGTGTGAGCGGGCTTTATTTATTCAATGCAAAAATTATTTAACAATATATAACAAAGCAGAAAATTTTTGTCATTTTTTTCGGTGAGTTAATCGTTATGATTTGGAATAAAAATTGCTTGATAAGTAATTCGGTAAATCGATCGGTAATAGGTTTTATGGGTCTATAGGTAATAAGTCCCAGTTGAAAGTTTGAAACGAAAATATTCAGGTGATTTCATGAAAAGTTTGAACGAAAACTGATAACATGCAGATTGCCATTGAAAATTTCATTCCAGCTTTTTTCGAAAATATATTAAAATTTTCGTTTCAAATTTGGCATATAATAATAGAGAAAGGCAAAGGGCATAGACTTATCAAGTTTCAAGCATATCGACTCAGTCGGTAAAAGTTGAATGTGATATATATTGGATAAAATATATATTATATATACTATGTCTATTATAATCATAAACATCAATCTAGTTTAAGCTTTGTAATGATCAATTATATAAATATAAAATGGGACTTTCCAATTCAAATGTATCTATAAATTACGTTCATTAGTACACTGTTATTAAATAAAATTAATGGAATGAAGATTTCACTCCGGATCGGCTTAAAATATTTATGAGGATCGAAGATTTAAATTTATTCTTTCCAGAAATCAAGCCCGTTCATCAAATTCTTTCTATAATAATAATAATTTTATTCGTAACTTTGAGAATATTAATGAGCAATCAGTCTGCACTCATTTTTTGTGAATTATTATAAAATTTGGTTTGATCGTATATTCACCGAATTTTAATACTTGAAGAAGAAAAATTTCTTTTTTAATTTCGATATATATTCAAATCACTTTTAATTTTTATTTTTTTAAATCCACAATCATATATCAGTACTCGCGAAGGAATATAAGAAGTGTACATTACCAACTTATGGTGGGAAAACAGTTTAGAAAAATAGTCATTCTTTTTCAATTCTTAAAAAAAAAATATATTTAAAAAGAAAATTACCAATATTTTGAGATAAAATCCACCATATTTGTTCTAAGACACCGGAAAACAGTAATAAAGCAGGTCTAGTCATGATAATTTCCTTTTTCTATTCTACACTTATAAAGATCGCATAAAAGCTAGGAATTTTATGATCGTGGTTGCTAATGTCTTAATAAAATGTTAATCTCTTATGAATAAGTTTATCTATCTACATAAAATATTCAAATTATTTTTCAATGATTGTTCATATGTTTTCTCAGAGTCAAACGACATTCTTTTAAAACCAAGTATAAGCGTCTTTGCTTTAAATTTTACGATTATCTCATTAATGAGTTAATATGTAAAAATACCTCTCATCACAATATCACTAAGTTGGATTCTTTCGTTAACACAAGTCCACAATTGACTAAAAAAGTTCATGAAAAGTCTTGAACATTAACCATTCAGACAAGAAAATTGTCTCCCACACAAGTGCCTCTTTCAAATTCTACCTCATTGTATTCCACCTTCCAAATACTGACAAAGTCCATTATGTTAACCAAGTCAGGTGAAAGAAGCCAGTCTAAGACATCGATCAGAGGACGGGAGAGAAAGTCACACATATATATCTATACATATAATGCAAGTGACAGAAGCACCTACAGTAAGCAATTCTACTCTTCTCATTGAAGCGTGACGTGCCCACCGGAAGTTCAGCCCCCCCCCCCTATCCCACACCGTCCATAAGCTGCGCTGACGGACACCTGTTCTGGGTGACGTCGATGTATCGACTTATAAAAGGTGCAGCGCAGGTTACTCAACCTTATATCACATGTACGCGTCGGCGGAAGGCTAATTAAAGCTGTAGGCCTGCATCGATTACTTATCGGCTAACGGCTGTTGTGCGCGCGTGCTCTGACAGTTTGCGATACGTGGATGAGTCTTTTTTCCACTGATGTATTGCTGCGATGATTTCTTTTCCATTGAAGTCTCAATTCCTCAAATGACTAATAATTTGCGATCTTTATTGGTGAAAAAATTGCGATTACCATGTGTAGTTATTTCTTTACATATCAATTTGACTTGTTATTCGATCATGACTGAAATTACATTCAAATAAAATATTACGATACATATATATCGATCAAATCGTTGATTCCTACATTATCTCAAAAGCTTGAGATAACATCGAAATACTAATTTTTCTTGCACCAGATGTTGCCTTATCACTGAGTACACACGCACACATATGTTCCACGTCTGAACGTACGTCAACGCGTATAATCAAATAATTTTCTCGTTGGAAGTGTGCTTCAATTTTTTTTTCGGTGACAACCGAGAAGTGCAAAGTCGGTAAAATGACTACTTGTCCTATTACACGAAATTATAGGATGTTGCATCGATATATCCTGGTTTTAAGTAATATCTAGATTCATGACATGTTCCTTGATGAATCGCGTAACGACTAATCTAGTTTTCCTCAAACCAGATCAGAACTCGAAATATGTAATGATCAGTCCAGACTGGCACTCACACTTCACATATATAGGTGTGTGTACCTTTAAGCGAAGGAAAAGTGAAAATCCATCGCAGCAAAAAAAATTCTCCCGGTACATAAAACCACGCACACATACAAATCGTTAAAATCTCTCAGCGTTCCAATTGAATGTGTATATCCACACGCTCCGAAAAAAGAAACTCGCCTCACCCATAAAACCATAGGAACGAACTCCTGTACAAACGTACACCAGACCAAAAAAATCTGCAGCCGTTAACTCGCTCTTATGCATATACACAATTACATGCATGTGGGGGATTCCCTGACAGATTAACGAGTAAAAATATGTTTTTCTTATAAATAATTTTAAAATGTTCTTTGGCACTCTGTTTGCCTCTGTAGTAATTGAAAGTGTTAAATTTATTTTTAAAATATTTTATCAACATTTTAGACAAATAATTGATTATAAACATCGACGACACAACATTTATTCATTGAGTACTGCTAGTTATCTAATTTCAAATATAATTTTGATTTTTTTTTATTTTAAATTTTAGCAAGAAATGCAATGTAATTGATTATTCGTGTAAAATAGATATTTCAGTCGTAATATACCAGATAATTTGACTGATAACTTTATTTCCAGCAAGGAACAGAGCTCGATTCATAAGTTTCTACTAATTTAGATAATTTTTTAAGGCAATAAAGGCATAATTATACATTTTTTATTATATTTCGAAAGATTGCATTGATTTTAAGGCATTTATTGTGACGAACATGCATATACGACCTGGGAAATATTTTATTTAAAAAATTTAGCATATTCTGCATAAAAACTTCCTTTTGTATTTTTAGTAAAAAAAACATGCCACTGACGAGCTACGAATTATCGAAAAAAGGCATAAAATAGAAAAAAAAATAAATTAGATTGCTTTAAAAAATGGCCAATTTTTCAGAAAAGCCTTTGTTACTAAAACATATAAGGATCTTTAGTTAGTACAATTGACTCAATCTAAAAAATAAATTAGATACTCTGAAAGTGTCAAGGAACTATTTAATAAAAAAATCAGATAAACACGACAGTACTGTTAACTTTCAGAAAATGATAAAAAAAATCGCGAAGCTATACAAGAACAGTTGAAATACACAAAATAAAACTGTCTGACAGACAATCTGTCAGAGAATGACCCATATACGTATATATACATATATTCACACATATATAAATATATACATATATCTGCCAACCTCTTGCCTAAACAACAAATCGCTCCAGATCGCGTCCGTAGAACCGCAGCAGCTGCATGCACGCATTGTCTCTTTATCCGGCGAAATTCACACTGAACTTTCTACGCATACATATATGTATATAGGCAAGGAATTCAATGTGTATATACGTATAGCAACAACGTATGTATATAGCCATATGGGAATCTGGGCACGCGCTTACGCCCATAAACAAAAGCCGTTCTCTCTCTCTCTCTCTCCTACACACAGAGGCACTTTCAGTGCGCGTACGTATTTTTTGTGCAAAAGTCCGCGGGTTTCATCAGCGGGAGACTTTGTTCTCCTTTCGCGCGCGAGATTTCTTGTATTGTACTTGGAACGCTACGCGTAAGGACGATGATCCTTGTTGGTGGTGTTTTTTGCCTTTTTCTTGAAAGTTCCTTACTTGCGTTGAAATTCTTTTTATTTTCCATTTCGTAGAATAATATGCTAATTATCGCGAGATACGATAACCACTCTCTCCACACCTCTTGGAGCTTAGTCATTTTTTTTCTACTACACTCGTGTCAATGTCAGCCAATAACACAGTCGGAAGAACGATTATGTTCTTTTATGATACATACCAACGATGTTGCACAAAACCTATATATATATATATATATATATATCAGTCATATTCGAGACGCATAACAACATGTGGCTAACCGATTTAGAGCCATCGCAAACGAATAATTATACACCGCATACACACGCACGAGGTGTTGCGTAATCGAATGAAAAAAAAAGTAAATAAAAAAATGGGACACCAAGCGACCTTCGATTCGTACATTTCCTTGATGATCCGCTTGTGAGTTATATATAAAATATATATAATTTACAATATATATGTGTGTGTATATCGACTGCTCATCGGGCTGAGCATCGTTCTGGATCCGTGAATTCAAGGCCTGAGAAATGGCGCGGATGCGCTCACATGCACCACGTGAGAATCGTCTGATTCAAAGCATAGGAGAAAAAAATAAACGAGACGAATCCTTGACATCTCGTTTGCGCCTAGTTTACATACATATATAAGGTATTAGAGTTAAAGTTCCAGCAACAGAATATATATATTTTCCTTTCGTTGTATTACGATGTATTTGTTTCTTGATGATTTACGAGTGGAATACTGTCGTGCAAATTCTACTTAGTGTACTGAATGTTATGTTACTTAATGGAACATTTATCTCTCCATCATTGGTAAAAAATTTACCTGTTCTACTAGTTGCGATTTAACGATTAATTAATTTTTTTTCACTAATGGTTAACGTGTACGTGGATGTATATTTTATATGTTATTTTTTCTGAGCATATATTAACGATGAAATCTAAGACAGTTCTAGTATAAAATAGTAATGGAAAATTTATCCTGATAAATTTCTAATAATACGCAATAATTTGGCAAAATTTGTGGTCTATTTTTGGTTAGCATATGTTAACAGTTGGCGCTAAGGTACACAATAGTAATAGATAAAAGTAGCCTCACGAATGATGGATGTAAATTGTATATGCATTATAAAAAAAAAACTCCATTTTAACATTATGGCCAACTTATGGTGTATTTTTAACTATATGCTATAGCGCTTAAAAGCAGATAATTGAGCCTAAATATTTCCAGCCTTCGAATAATTTGAATTACAGCCTCGCATAATGTAAGGAAAAAAAGATTCCGTAATCTAGTTATATAATGAATAACCGTAACGCTTACATTACATTAACTATTATAATAAACAAACATAATAAATTATTTACATATAAATAAAAACCTTCGTTAAAATAATCATAATTTTACGAATTTTTACTCTATGTAGCAATAAGGAAATCAATCAGTTGTTATCGACAGACACAAATCATACGTATCTAGAAACAATATCCGCAAACGTTACTTTTATCTAAAAATCAATATAGAAAAGAGTAAATTAATCCCGGTTAATCTCCGTACGATTTAGGTACACGCATATTACGCAACCATATCGCAGTCTATTAAGTATAGATTTAACTTAATCGAATTATGTAAATTTTTTCTGCATCAATTTTTCCTGCTGCGATATGTCCTTTATTCTCTGTCGAAATCAGTTGTCAGGTGAATTTTCGGCTCGTGTAACAGAAATTCTAAACGACTTGGATTAGAAAGTATTATACGTAAACATATTTACATTTTGACGTCTTCATTTGATATTCGATCGCGCAACCATGTAAAATAACGAGTTTCAAGGATACGTATGTCTTCGTAATTAACGGATCGAAAAAAATGAATGATCACTTCGCGAGAAAGTCGTCCAACATTATAGAAGACGATCTTGCAAAACGTCCCCTTGAGCAAGATTTGTTGTGTTATTTTTATTTTTTTTTTATTTTTTTTTTACTTATTTTTCCAGTGCGCGACCAAGTGTATATTAATGAATGGGAAAAATAAGGCGAAGAAAAGTATTCCATACGCATAAGCTTGCTTCGTATAAAATCTCGATGACCTTGGATTCCTTCGATAATCTTGGGGTAATTTCCCGTTTCGACGAGCAAATTACTATCATTTTATGAACTCGCGAGCTCGCAGTCGTCGCTCATCGTTACGTACCTTTGTCTCTCTCTCGTGTAGAGTTTGCCTATATATACGCATAAGAGTCTCACTTTTATCGCCTCGACTCGTACCGTCTATCATTTCACATACAGTAAAAAAAGGTTATCTCGCGGATATTGAGTTTCTTTATCGCGAGCATCGAGAATCTAAACTATATTTTTTTTTTCATTTTTTTTACTTTTATTCTATCTTTATTTTTGAAGTTGATTTTTAAATTGAAAATGTGTAGAGGTATAAATTTAATGTTTTGTAGTGTATATTGACTATTTGTAAAAGTCAGAATGGTTTTATTAAGAATGTAAGGAATATTTAACGTTTAATAAATGAAAATAATTTATTTAATTAAAAAATGCATATAATTTACTGTCTAGAATTGTTAATGTACTTGACATAAATTTTTTATTGAAAATAGCTTTAAACATTCATTTAAGGGGGTGTCGTATTTTTACCAACTGATATAAGCATACAACGAATAACATTATTTTTTCACATCACCTAATCATGAAAATAATTTTACACGGTTTACCATCAAGAATAGTTAATTTTGTAACTATTACAAATTATCAGGATAAAGTATAAATTCGAACCTTTATTAAATAACGAATATTAATTTTAAAAATATTTCTTGAATTGATTGAATGAAGTCTTTCTCGAAAAAAATGAATTCGTAAGAAGAAATTATAGAATAATTAGTTCTTGGAATTGGTCAAAGAGTGTGCATATAAATGTTTTCGGAGTTTTATGACAATAATTAATAATTATTTAAAAATTGTAAATTTCCAAAATCAAAAAAGTTTTCCCATCGTTTTGAAAAAAATTTACTGCATTCTAAGAACCATGAATTCTTCATAAGAAATTGCTTAATTCTTTTTAAGAGTTTGGAAAAAAAGATGTTGAAAAACAAAGATATTTTTAATAGATAGCAACAATAGCAAACAAGAGAATAAAAAACTGCACAACTACTACCAAGACGTGTCTTGGCTCGAGAGAAGCGAAACTCGCAGACATGCAAGCCATGGTTATATAGTATATATGTATAGGTATACATAGCCATTGGCATCGCGTGGCATCAACAAATCCAATAAAGCCAACTAAAACCGAGGCACATCGGTCTCGCACATATTAAAAAGAAGCCCCGAGTCGTCGGCGAAGCTTCGTTGTGGACGAGTACCTTTCCCACCAAGGACGCGAGAACCTTTCACGCCAGCCTTTCGAAAAACTCGTAAAAGCTCGCCGATGATGTCCCGCAGCGTCGAGAGATGTTCTTCTTCGCGCGAGATAAGCTTAGAAGACGACGCTTTATGTACGAAGCAACTTTTCGCGAGAATGGAATTTCGAAAGGCGCGGGTACATAATCGATGGTTAGACAATATGTTATGTGAGTATATATGTGTGTATATAGAGGTGTGTTGTTATTGAAACAGGTGTTTGGGTGCGATGGGAGAGAAAACTGTTGTGAAGGATTGGGTGCGTTTGAAATGTTTCTTAATATTCATTGTTGAATATTGTTGAAGGTTCAGTTAATAGGTTCAGAAATTTTTCGAATGATGGTCAGTTTCTTTTGTTTGGCTAGAGCGACTGAGTTGGACAAGTGTAAGGTGTTAAAATGACTGTGTTTGAATTACAAAAGTTACGACTAATGTTGATAGTTATGGAGTCAATAATAAAGTATCGTCTTCGTGAATATTTTATGCTTTTTTCTCTCACTAGAAATTGAACAATTATACCATAATCTGATCAACTGTTTGATATACAGTTGGGAACCTTGGATGGCTTATAAATTTATTAAACCACGTGTACACGATTTTATTTAAAAAACTTTTATACTTTTAGTAAAAAATACTTTACTGCACTAGCTACAATTTACCGATAGTTATAAAATACAAAAAGTCTAGAAATGGCGAATTTGACGGTTCGCGAAAAATAATTTAAAATTATTTAAAATAAAAAAAATTTGTTTGCCAGTAAATCTGTCAGTCAGCTATATATAGACAATTCTCTGATAAATCATTAGTTTAAATACATTGTTTCCTCTTGCATGTTTAAATAATATACCTACTTATTTTCATGATTTTATTACAATTTTTTGAACACATTTATAGATGTTAGAGTTTAGAAACCTTTAACAAAAATTTTTCGATTAGACTAATTAAATACTAGCGGGAAATTAAAAAATCTAAAAAAATTCGTAACCTCTGTATAGGTGTGTTATGAGTGAGTGGCTGTGAGTGGAAAATGTTTCTTAACATTCATTGGCATTGTTGGAGGTATTGGTTGGCACACACAAGTATCAGTTCAGGGATTTTACGAACGATGGGCAGTTTCTTTTTTTTTGTTTATCTAGTTTAAACGAATTTCGAGGACAAATCCAGAACGACTGTTCATTTTCATAATACCTGATAAAAATTCTCACAAGTTTATTAGGACTTATTAAGCAATTTTGAATCTTTTGAAATGTTCGGTAATCGATGGCAACGATTTTTCCTCTTGGTATTTTAATAATACATTAAGTAAATAAGATATGTTTATTAATTAAAAGATCTATAGATAATTTAAGTATTACATTTTTTTAACAAACAAGATTATGTATAAGCAGCTTTCAGAAAATTTACGTTTGTTAACAAAAAAAAACTTTTTCTAAATTTCTTCTAATTAACATCAGATATTCTAAAGAAACATTAAAAATCCATTTTTTTAATGTTGTAAATAAATCAAACTCGTTTATTAAATTTATTCTATAACAATAATTTTTTACTTTATACCTGTATATACTAAAAATATTAATTAGCAATTATCTGCATTTATGAATTTTAATTATATAATCTTTATACGTGCAATATATACTACAAATCACTATCATGATTTATAAATAGAACATAAAATTATATTTTTTAATTGGAAAAAGAAGGACGTTCCTTTCTAAACTGTGGGAAGTAATTGTAGTGAAGGAAGTGGTTTTTTCATATCTATATTATCTACTTTTTTGAAAATATCGGAAACGATAAGATTTAAAAATAAAAAATAATAATTTGTCTGAAATTTAGAAATATTTCTCAACTTCGACCATATAATCGCGATATAATTCAATCGATCCAAATTTTTAACGTAGAAACTCTAATTGTACGACTAGAAATAAATGTGTAATGTTACCAAAAGATGCACGTCAATAAGCAATAAAAAAGTTATATGAATGCACAATTATTTTTAAATAGCAACTGCGCTCCCATTGAACAACTTACAGCCATACACAATGTGAAAGTTAAAGAAGCAAAATTAAAATAATTGATTGAGAAAAATAATGAACAAATGTTACAACTATACTTTTAATTTTTTTATTTCTTGGTTTTAGCTATCCACAGTTTCAACCTTAATTGTTTTTAATATGTTTTTTTCAGTTTTAAGTTACTTCCTAACTTTATATCCCCGGAAAAGAACTGTACAATGAATGAAGTCATTAAATAATAATAATAATACTCTGAAAAAAGTAAACTGTATTTAAGACAAATTATTTATTAAAAAACTGTTCTTAAGGATGAAAAATCGTTTATTTGAATTCAAAACAATATTTTGAGTTAAATTTATAGCTAATAGTTCCAATGAATCGTTATTTATTGAAATGTAATGTTTACTATATGCAAATATAATGATAAAATATATTTTTTATTCCAATAAATACAACAAATATATTATTACATACATATATAATTTTTTCAGTGTAACAATATATAGATTGATTACATGCATCTCGATAAGTACAGAGCTATCGATTACCTCTTTATATGAATTAAAAAACGGCTAAAAAAATTAGAGAATCACTTACATAGACAGTAGTCGGATTAATTAACATTTTACGAAGAAACATTATCAGAAAAACTTTTTTTTTATCAGAAGAACATTTGATCCGAGCAATATTAATTTTTCAAATACCTCCAACGTGAATACGACGATATTTCTCAATCTGGTAAATTAAAACTTTATTACTCTAGCATTACCCGAGACGTCGACGCGCACGTTTAAAACATACAATGAGTCAAAGCAATGATTACATGCCTGGAAATAATACTTCTTGATATCATCACAAATACAGTATAAGTAACGTCAGTATGGCAATAGCTTTCACGCTACATCGAGCGAGTACAACTAAAATACACAACATTTGAAAAGATAATTAACTCAACCCAAGAATATAAAAGATAAAAACGTATATAAAATCGTTTCTTTTTATAAAAGTATAAAAACCATGACAGAAAAAAAATAACACTCCGTATCGTTCGGTAATAGAGAGAGAGAGAGAGAGAGAGAAAGAAAGAGAGAGGGGGAAAATAAATAGCATTGACGAAAAATAAAAAAAAATCAGGAAAACCGAGGCAAACGACAACATAATTGACCGTCGCTACGAGGATGACCCAAACGACAAATCTCTTTTTTGAATGACTATAACGTTCGTTGAATAAAAGTGGGCCGACGCCCTTGACGAGCTCTGAAACTCAAACAGCAACGCAAAACATACTCGACCTCGGTTTCTCGTTATCAATGGCATTTAATGCTTATTTCAACGCGGACTTTATACACGCGTTTGAATAAGCAGTTCCTCTGACCAAGAAATCCACGAGTGGAATCACGGTGTACCTATATATATGGGTCATTCTCTGACAGATTGACCGGTCAAGTTTTATTTCTTCTTCTAAATATTTTTAAACTGTTCTTTGCTAATACTGTCTTGCAAAACTATATATATTTTTCCCTGAAGGTTCTTTAAGTTACGGGATGTCAAGGTTGACATTTTTACGAATTTTAAACTACTAACTCAAAAGGAACTTTAGTTGTGTAAAATAAGTTGAACATTACAAATAAAATACTTGCATACCTGTAGATATAGATCGTAACAATCGTGTAAGTCATCAAAGTCTTCGAATTCCGTAATGAGATGATTCGACCACGAGACTCAACATTGAAAAATTCATGAAAATTCCTTGCATCGACACAAAAGTATGTCTACGAGGGTTTTAATTTGTGAATGAAGTTCTATTTCTAACTAGAAATAAAGATATCATATCATAAAATACAAGTTTCTTAAGTTTGGTCCACAATTCCACAGGATAAGCCATATATACCGATACGGATGGTAATCTTACGAATTATCGAGTTAAATATTTTGTTTTCCTTTTAAACAATTTTAAGTTATTTTTTAGCACTGAATCTACGTTCATGGATTTTTTTTATATTTTTTTAACTAACTGTCTCTAAGTTACAGAGTGTCAAAGTTGGCATTTTCAGCGTTTTTCGTATTTGTAGCTCCTGAAACAAGCATTTTTCTCTAATAGTCCAAAAGGAAGTTTTTTTCGTGAAATTTGGTAAAGGTTTCAAACAAAGTACTTTCAAGATCGTATATAAAAGTGACAATACATTTATAAACCATTTATTAATTTTGGAAAGGTTTTGATGTTCGAAATAACATCGCATCAAACAATTCATAAAGATACTACCTTGACTACTAAATTATCTATACTAGAAAAATTCACGAAGATGACTTGTACAATTTCAAAAGTCTCTATGGAAATCAAGCTCTGTTTCTAGCTAGAATTAAAGATATTCATCCATTTCCCTGGTATTAATATAAAATTGACTATTCACTTATACGTGTGTCCAAATTGATGCTGAACCAATTTATCAATCGCTACAGTATTTTACGACAGTAACATGTTTGTAAAGGTTCCATCATTACTTATCAACATCAATAATTCATGAAGATCAACTTGGGAGTCAAGCTTTCTATTTCTAACTGCAAGTCTACACCTTATCTTGAAAAATTCATATTTTATAGCTTTAGTTCTAAGCTAGAAATAAACTAGATTTGTGACCGGTCAATCTATCAGTGAATGACCCATGTATGCATGAACAAAAAAAATTGTTTACTGCAATACAAGTTGTGATATGAAAGAGTATATTAATTAAAGAGATGCGATCAGAATCTAATATTTAAAGTTTGTCTTTGGACATTGTTTATTGCATTATTATGTAAAACCCAAGGTAAGATATTAAGTCCGAGCTCGATTTCACGATCGAATGCAAGTAACTTCCTCAATGACTCACCCGTAGTGAAATCTTTGCTAGTCACTACGTAGGAATTGGTAATTTAATAATCGTGTATTCTTCAGAAGTAAAGTTAACGTACCAGGTGTGCACAGGCCTCACTTGGAATGAAAAATACTCGAGACTCTTGCGTGCGAAGAACCGAGTCAGAGAAAAATGGAGAGTATCTTTCTATTATATGTGCAATATGTACATGTATAGTTCAATTACCAGAAAATAAGAATATTCAATGACAGAAGTAATTACGTAATTATTCAAATCGAGATTTCTTACCGATCACAAACTACTATCTACAGGTAAAAAGTGTATATTTAATTTAATGATTGGATTGAGACAGATTATTAATTCTTTTTAAATGTTTGAATTTAGAAATAATTTATAACGTACACTGAAAAATTAATCATTTGAAGCATAATGAATAAAATAACCCTAAATAGATTGTTGAAAGGCAAGTTTTTGAATCCAAAGAAAATAGCGTTTCTTGCAAGATCGTTTTGTTTTAACGTGAATCATCGTGTACAAGTCATTCTATTCAATAGAAAGATAATATTTTCACTTTCAATAAATCGATGTAATATTCACAATATTACATCGATTTATTGCATCACACATTCTTTTTTCTTTATTTCTTTCAAAGTGGAGACACATCCTCGCTATTTCACTATTTTTCTCCAATTTATATATCTTAATTCCACAGGATTTTACGGACGTCTTTTTATCCATATTCAATTAACAACCTCAATAAAAAATATACGAGGAAGAGACGGATGATTTATCCTTATTCGAAATAAGAAACAATGCTTCGTTTCTCACGACATCCTTTCCTTGTGGACGCCTCTCTTTTTCGGAGCTCGATTGCCATCGCTTCCTTCCTGTTATAAGCTCTTATGTATAAACGATGCGATTTTTATCAGTTTCGAATCGGTCTGAGAAAAACATCGGAGACGGAAAATACAACCAAGGGAAAAAATCGTACATAATGGAGCCAATCTACGGACACTTACGTCAGCGTGATTTGCTTAAAATTGTGCATTTTTTTTTCATCTTCAGAGATATAGGAAGTTTTTGATTATCGGTGGGTTTGTCGATCAAGGGGTTATTTGTCTTTTTCTTCATACATAAATCGCTTTGAAATATTTGCTGATCTCAGGCTTTGCTAATCGAAATGCATATATGTGTGTGTATGTGTATCTGTGTCTGTGTGTATCTATAAAGACTCTGGCCGATAATAGCTCATTCCAAAGGCTTTTCACGCCGAACCTGCTCGGCGTGTTTTATATCACGTGGATAATATATTCGAATACATATAATATACATACACAGACACAACTTTCGCCTCTCTTATCCCAATTTATTTCCATCGCGTGATATAGGCAAAAATGTTCAACCGAAGGTCAAGTGATCAACGAGTGTCTAGTGCCATAGAAACGGTGAAAAAAGGCGTCGAGGTGAAAAAAAAAAGTAGAAAACAGTCTGTTTTTTCAGGTGCTTCGAGGTGAATCATCGCTGATAGCAGAGTTGACTGAGACCTTGGCAAGGAGAGAATATAATTACCGAAAAATACTCTCCTGTATTTCTGTGTACGTGCATTGATGGGGGGACTAATTATCTTTGTGTGTATACCTGTATAAACATATATGCGTAACAGCTGTCGTTCTACCGTATTACTTGCAAGGGGAACTTTTATTTTTTAAATGGGAAAACTATGCTAATTAATCACCCTGGAAGTAGCGTGTATGAAGCGTTACACTTTCGTTTCTTTCTTGTTAAATATACGTATACCTATATGGGGGATTCTCCGGCGGATCGACTAGTTCTTTTTGGTTTCGGTGCCTGACTTCATGAATTTTTTTAGATGAAAAGTTTTTAAGTCGCAGAGAATCGGAAATGTAATTTTCAGCATTTTGTATTTTATATCCCTTTTTCAATAAAAATACAAAGGGAAATCGTTTAATAATTTCTCTAGAATCTGTAATAACTGTCTGCTTTGGGATGTTGTATTGTATTTTCGTTTTTTTTTAATATTTAAAAGGCTAACTTTCTATTTTCCGGTTATGTACTGTGTAGTCAATCCTGTTGCTTTTTGAACTCATGTTCTAAAAGTTTTTTTCTCTTAAATAATTTTTAAAAATGTTATTTGGCATTGTATCTCTACCGCCATGAATTTTTTTAGATGAAAAGTTTTTAAGTGACAGAGAATCGGAATTGTAATTTTCAGCATTTGTGGTAAATTTACTGTAAATACGAAGTTTATTTTCAATGTCGCTAATATCGAAAGGGGATGCGACTTTAAATAAATAAAAAAAAAATTCGTAAATGTTTGTTCCTTCGAAATAACATTTCATACATTACGACTAAAATTTTAAACTCATAATCAATTACATTGCATTTTCAAAGTATTTACGAATTTATATTTGTTGCTAAAATGGAAAAATATCCCAAATTATTGAAAATATGTAGGCTAAAACTGCCAGTCTAGACTCTCTATATCTTCTAAACAGTTTGTAAAAAAATCCGAGGTCATACAATTCCAAATACTACTTTAAAACTATACTTATAAGAAAAAAATTGATATTGAATTTAGACAGGTGCCATGGATTATCACAGTAGTAGTACTTAATGAAGCAATTTTGAGCTGTAGCAATTTTAATATACCGAAATATTTTTAAGGAGGTCTTATTGTCAACTTTTACCGACTGACTCAACACGGCTGTAGAGTGACAGAAAAATATTTGAATTTTATTTATGCCAAAACTAAGACAATATATGAATATTTTCGTTTCTAACGTGAAATTCTGTGGAATTATTAAGTTTCAATAATTTTTCGGTCATTCCACTGCCATATCGACTCTGTCGGTAAAAGTTGAGCATGAAACCCCCTTAATGATTAAATAATTGACTGCCCAGATTGTTGAAAAAATATTAACATAAATTATAGATACACGGTCAAAAACTACTTATAAGAAAAAAAGATTCTGTATGTACACTATTTACTTGCAAGTACAATACAAGAAAAAACAAAAAAAAATAAACTAAAAGCTCTGCGAAATTATCCTTTAAAATTCAAGGAAAGAAAAACGAGCTCGCGTACACGATACACAAGACGGTCGATAATTAGTCGCAAGATTCCACGTCGTCGCCGGCGCTTTCTCGCAGTTAAATGCACTTTTACCGCGCCTCCTCCTCGCACGGGTGTCAAGGAAAAAAGAAAACATCGCTCGTTACTTTAAACATCAATTTCGCGTAGACTATTATATACCCTGCACGCGTAAAAAATTATCACTCTCACTCGTAGCATTTGACAATGTGTACATATTTAGCCTCTCTCAAGTGCACCTATACGTGTATAATACATAACCTTTTGAGCAATAGTTTATTTTTCTTGCGCGTTATTCGCGTCAAAGTGGTGCTAACGACGGTTTGTTTTATCTGAGAGCTGGAATTGCTTTGAAATCGGTTCATTTTCCAAGTGATTAGGTAATTGCTATGTTGAGAAAGTGCTTCTCAGTATATAAGAACGTATGGACTTTTGGACGATCGTTAGAAAGACATAAAGAAAGATTGACAGTTCTGTGACAGATAGTGGTTGAAAGATTTTTTTTGTTTCTTTCCGATCGATTTATAAATAGCTGTAAACCGATCGATATTTCTTGTGCAAGAGGAATAAAAGTCCTGAGTAAAGGAAGTGAGACGGTTATGTAAAATTAGCATAAATCAGTGTATTCCAGTGAGGTTATATACGAGTGTTTAATAAGCGCGCGGTTTGTGTTTAGCCTTAAAGACACGCTTACGTGAAGTTTGACAGTAATGATTTTCTTGTTTGTTCAACATTTCGCTATAATTGCGTAAACAAATCTAAACAGCTATTCGAAACGATAAAGATCTATACCGAAAAATTTCTCCGCGACCTCGCATCGTCTATTATATCAACATATACATCTTTAAAGAAAAAAAAAAGAAAACGGGACAAATACACCTCCGGTATTCTCTCCCAAATACCTCATTATACGGCAAACATTCGCGAATATTAAATTAGAAATCACATTCCTTTCAAACGAAAAATTCTCATCGCATATATTACCGAAACAAATTACCAGTTGAAGCAAAAGATATCCTTTCAAACCAGAACGAAAATAGTCTTGTAAATCGTTACTTAGTGCAAATCGTTCTTTTCGATTCGAAAGGAATATTTTCACTTCCACATGTATGCAAGAAGACGATATATAAGATATGGAACAACGCATTGTTACTAAAAACAGTTATATATACCGTGTCAATGGATGATTTTATCAGTTGCAGACCTATTAAATAAACCAAGTTTACAAATCGATAATTTCACCACTCGCAGGTAAATTTGACTAAACGCCTTCTAGCGGATAGTACGAAAAGTTAATGGTAGAAAAATCCTTGATAATAGAGTGTAAAATGAATAACACTTATGTTTTGAACTAAAAGGAAAGATGTTCCTATTGCATCCAAAGGATTTAGCCAAAAGGCATACACCTCTCGAACGTATCATTTCTTTCAGTGTACCTATATATACTACACACTCACACACAAATACTGCACAGTTTTACATAACCACACAGTGGATCTCCAAAAAGCGCGCACGATGTTCGCAGCAACACAATGTATACCTACACAAGATCTATCTGCATATACACATCCCTCTGAAGTGGAATGTGTTGCTCAATGACCTTTTGCACGCTGTGCACTTGAGAGAGAAAGAGAGAAGGCGGTGTCGGAGATCTCCTATATATGCACATCGCCGGCAGGCTTTCGCAATTTCTTTCTTTCTATCTTATGCTCTCTTGGATTTAACAACAGCATTTTTACGCCTACCATCTAACGCGAAGAGACGTCGAGGTGGCAAAAGAAAAACAGAGTTCCTGAACCGACATTACAACACAAGGAACATGGAAATGAGGAAAAGCTCAATGGACACCTTATTAGGTTATAGGTCAAACCGTAGACGTCAATTGTTAACACTAGGTTCATCTGACTGGTTTTGCATTTTGGATTAAAAATTTCTATCGAATCCGTATAAACGACGTGATGACTGTTTAGAAACCGGTAAAAACGGGTAAATCCAGTGTCAAAGGAATAAATAATTCGCGAATAAAAAATTAATGCAATACCTTGTCACGAGACTCGTGACCCGATTGAAGACATCATTTTGAATATTATGAATAAGGCAACGTATTTAACGGCTTTAAACACGTCCTTTTCTTAATCAATCTTTCCCTCTCTTTCACTTTAATGTATTCTTCTACTCGTTTTTTCGCTCAATTGATGTCTACAGGTTTTTATGCTAATTTTGAAATTTCCTCACCTAGAACGAAATAATCATGTACCTCGACGACCTTAATAAGTTGATCTTTTTTTAATACACATTTGCGGTATTCCAAATACGCACGCGCTCACGAGCAACTGAAGCGCGAAGAGTTTTTTTTTTTATTTTTATTTTTCACGGGTGAAACGAGTAACGATCGGCTAACGTTCTCTATTTCTTAAAGATTCTTATCCCTTGTATAGTCCCAATTAGCGTCTCTTTATTTTCATCCACTCGGCTATCATCCTTTTTTTCTTTATTGTTGAACACACGTCGATGATGATACGCAGAAAAATCTGGTTCTATAGGCGGAGAAAAACGAACGTGTTTTTACACTCGTTTTATTAACAATAACCGATAACGCCTAATCTATTGACCGACGAAGACTTCAAATATATATATATATATATATATATATAAACGTTTGCATCTGCGCAATTAAAAATTGAAAAACGTTATCTTTCTCGGCATCTCGTAAAAACATCGTATTTATTGTTTATAATCGGCGATTTTTCGAAAAATCAATGCACATGTGTATGTAAAAATTATGCAAAATGCGAAATAAATCACGTAACACTGCACAATAACGAGAAGCTGGAAAAATCGGTTGACGCACGGGAATCTCCTCCCTATTTTCCTTTTACAAACTCGGAAAGAGAGATTTGAAAAAATACAAAAAAAAAAAAGTCGGACGATCGAGAAAAGTTTCGTAAGTCGATCTGGATTTTCGTCGAGATCGAAAATGACTCGATCTGTACGTGCACGTAACCTAGGAAAACAGCAAGTACCTCTTACGTAAAAAAAAACCTGTTAGCGAACGGCAGCGCAAATACAGCGAGATAAGTCGAATTACACAATTATTTGCAATTACATCGCTCCTATACCTTGTTTTTCTATGTTTCGAACGCACTTCTGTATATGCACACATATATATAAATATGGTAAGTCTGTATATATGTATATATGTAAATATAACATACCCTGACAAATCTCGGTTTGTAACCGTCATCGTCGATGTCCCCGGCGACGATCGGAACGTTCATGCTGTCTTCATATTACTCTCGGCGCTCACTTGAGATATACACACACACAGTCGCGTTTTAGCACAGGACGTGTACACCCCCTCTGCGAGATGTATATCGTGTACACAACGGCTTCTTCTTCGAAAAAGACACTGAACTGAAGGAAAGTGTATATATGTATGTATATACCGGACCAACACAGCACAGAGTGAAAATGCACACAGGTTATGTCGAGGATTGTGTATTACCAATACCAACCCTGTCACTAACTCGCGCACTTCGATACCTATATATTACATTTATTTATATTTCAATATATTTATATATATATATACATGTGTGTCTATGTATTTATAAACATATATATGTATATACATATATATAGAATAAAATACGAATTTGTATACATCTATGTATATATATATATATATAAACGAACGTCTCCCGTGGAAAAAGCGTCGCGCCGAGTGAGAGCTCGCTGCTGCTCTGTCTACTAAGTATTCGGTTGTGTCGCGCGCGGCGAACAGTCTCTCGTGAGAGAGTGTATATAGCTATATATATATATATATATATAAGACACTACTAGCCTATAGTTTAAGTTTACCAATACTATAGCGCACGGTGTACTAAGCAGGAGCAAAGCGCAGAGCAGACCAGGTGACGTGTATGTGTGTGTGTGTGTGTGTGTGAACGTAGCCGTTGAGCGGTTGAGCGCGCGAAAAAACACTGGAGGTGGAAAGGTGTATGTGTGTGTGCGAGTGACGGAGTTGGTGGGGGGAGTTAAACTGTGTACGAGAGAGGACCGCACGACGGCACGAGTGCGATGGTCCGTGAACGCGTACACGACGAGAGACGCGGGTTTTGTTCTCTTCTCTCTGTTTTAGAGAGAGAGAGAGAGAGAGAGAGAGAGAGAGAAAGAGAGAGGAACAGCGCCCTCTGACTAGAGAATGAGATTCTCGGCGAGCTCAGGTGTGTTTTCTAGTCAGGTAAGAGGTGTATGGGATAGAGACGGCTTTATGATTGTTTTACGATTGATCGGTAAAGTTGGCAGTGACTTTTTTTTTGTTTTTCAGGTTGGTCTTTATGTTTGGGATTTTATTGAATTGGGTGAATTAATGAATCATGATGATCGTTGCTAGGAGTGTAAGACGTTTTTTGTTTTTATTTATTTAATTTCTTTTTTAAGACGCCTTGGCATTGTGACTATTTTTGGATTCATTTGTAGTTTTGTGGCAGCTTGTTTTTTCTCTCTCGTTGTTGTTATTTTTTGGGGATGTATTTAGTAGTGTAAATTAATTATAATAACGTACAATGACTGTCGAGATCATTGATATTTAAGAGTTTTATTTATTTTTTTTATTAATTCTTGAGCTTGCATTGCGTACTGTATTTTGTGAATAAAGACTAATGCCAACGAAGATAGATACGCATAGAAGCGGAAAGCCCTATCTTGAAGTGAGGCGGCCAGACCTCAGTACGCACCCCGACCAGGGGAGTCGCTACGATCTGATTCTTTGACGCGATGGTACAAGTAGCAAGCAGTCGATAAACTACCTATACCTGTTCAGATGATAATCATTATCTAAATCACGAGCATTGAAAGTTTTTCAATTTTCTAGTTGAGGGTTCAAATCCCACCAAAATTTTCATTTATTTTTTCTTTTTTTAAACAACAGTTACTAATTAATTTTTACTAATTTTTAATAGGTAGTTTATCGCAAATTATTGGTTTTATTGAAAATAGAATCGATCTACAGCCAAATCGGTATAAAATCTGATAAAACTAAGGAATAAATAAATAATTATCTTATATATCAGAATAAACGGATTTTTATCTAAAAATTCAGTCTTATTAACGAAGACCTACAAATTTTAATAATCGTTTTTGTTACAAAGACAGACGTACTATGCAGTTTTCTTCAATATTATTAATATACAGGGTATTTAAAAAGCATTGGACCTCTTAATTTACCTCTTAACCACCCTCTTAATTTACGAAAAAAATATATTTTCTTAAAAAATGTCTTCGATAAAAGTTTCAAAATTTTAATTTCTGAATACGATCGTGACTTTGACTTTGATTTCTAACGTGGCCTCGAAGGTCATTTAAAGGTCAACTCCAAAATTTCAAACTGTAACCCTAATCTTTGGCATTGTCAATCAAAAATCATAACATTATATATTTTATGAAAATTAACATTTTTGTGTATCAGGGGAGATTCGATACTTTTTAGTCCATACATTTGGCCGTTTCATATAAATAATTTCTATTTATTAATCATCGTCAACTTTGTTAGTCATATTATTGTAAATTCGATAGTTTTTAAATTTATTTATAAAAATACAAATACATTAATTAAATTAGTATGATAAAACCATTTCTCTTGTATACGCAGACCGGGTGAATCGTAAGTTTACCTATTTAAATTACACAATTACACAATTTCTTTCAACAAACATTGTTTTAGTTGCTAATATTAAATAAACGTGAATGAATATTAAGCGATTTACACCGTTTTCTTACTGAAGTAATTTTGCCGCGTAATACTAACGCTTTATATCTAACGCAGTATTAAAAAATTGTACATAATAACAAATATTAGATCATCATTGGTTCATTAAACTATTCAAATGTGACGCGGTATGAAGAGCTCTATGATCGATCGATAACCGAATACGCTACTGCGCAGGCTCGAGAATCGGGTTCGATAAACTCACTTCACTCAGTTCCCACATTACTAATAACCTTACCCGAGGACAAAGGAATATTTGTATTTCCAAGAATTTCAACCAAAACATCAGAAATTCGACCTTAGAAATGAAAATCTCTCAGTATTGGATTATCTCTTGTTTACTGAGCATCATCTACTAAGTGTAAATTTCAATTTTACTTTCACAAAGGAACTGTTACCACGTTTTTCGAAAATTACCAGTAGTTTCGCTGAAAATTTTATTGAATTTTTAAATATTAACTATAGAATATTAAAAAGCTGTTATGGAAAATTCACCAGATGTTACTGCGGAATTAACTGCAGAATTTGTTTTATCGCATGTCATTGACAATGTGTGTCGATTCTTAAAAATCAAAGATCTTTATTCTGTATCCAAAGTTTGCAGGTTAGTTGTATAATT
This sequence comes from Apocrypta bakeri, assembly GCA_018906985.1. Taxonomy (NCBI): domain Eukaryota; kingdom Metazoa; phylum Arthropoda; class Insecta; order Hymenoptera; family Pteromalidae; genus Apocrypta; species Apocrypta bakeri. The sequence goes on along the minus strand of JACCIA010000005.1, from coordinate 1,832,754 downwards.
TGTTTATCTTACGTTACTGTTACGGGATTGTAAATTGATTGTTGATACTTAAATATTATTGCAGATTATGGCAAGATGCTGCTCTGCACGAATTGAATAGACTAGGTCCTAAAATTGGAGTAGTTCCTTTCTTTAACGAAGTGATATATCAATACTGCAAAAAACAAATTGACATTCTGAATATAATACATACAAAACCACGTGTCGCTGTAATGTTTTTTAATCGAAGTCATTACAGACAGGCACTCAGTGAAAAAGAATTGCGTTTCAGTGAGTCTACATCAAAAGAAAATTGAAATATTATTATTTTAATTGTAATATATATTTTTTACAGTTATTGACAAGTATCAGCAAAAAATGGAATGTAGCATCATATCTCTACATTCAGAAGAAACGTATTTCGACACAAAACGAAAAATTGAATTTGCCAATTTCACTAATGTATGTGAAAGAGATAATTTTTGCATCCCTGCCTTATTTCTATCAATTTTTAAACAATCGAATATAACTATTTCATGTAGTACGAAGCAATTGGGAGTCTCCAGTGCTATATTTGCACAAAGGATGTACAAAGAATTAATAGATAATTATAACAATTCGAAAATAACGTTAATACTATTTAGTGCATCTCAAAAAGGTACTAATATTGCAACGAAATTGTTATCTATGATTAAATTGAAGTAAGAATTAAATTTTCTGTTAAAAGCAATATAAACTATATTTTTGCGTTACCTTTGCTTATGCTTAATTTTTTCTTAGTCATGAACAAAGTCAATACAGCATTTGGGGAAACGAATGTTACAGTCTAGAAATAGTAGATTATGATCCAATGGATGATGAAGATATCTTGGAACCACATCTGTTAGGCATAAGATTGTACGGCCCAAATATCGACTCCTGTTCTACTATTATTGATACTAGAATGAGACCCAATAAGTTTGAGGAAGAGCTTTTAAAATTTAAGGAAAATATTAAATTAAAGAAACATAATTTTGGACTCGTATGTGGTCCTATACTTACACCAATCCGTAATCATCCTTCTATCGCAAAAGTACAGAGTACTCAGTTAATTATGATACTTATCAAGAAGGTATTCCCAGAAACTCATTTTATCGGTGAATTCAGCTATGAATTTTACTTCAGTGCTTATGGATGTGATTCAACGAGTAAAAGTATACTTTAACCTTATGACAAGTAAATGAAATGTTCTATTGGTACAATAATGGTAATAATTTTTTGTTACAGCTAGTAATATGGGCGTTTCAAATAAAAGTGTCTCTATTATGATTATAAGTTACGACTGAATTGTTAGTTATACAAAAACTGTATTTGATGTAAATAGTAGTTTTGTATATTAATGAAAAAGTTATAAAATTAATATATTTTACACAGAAACAGATCATTTCTATATCTAACATTTTAACTTACTTATAATATTCAGCTTTAAGTCTTCAAACAAGAGAAAAAAAATATAATGCCACAAAATAATGATTTCACTACAACTATATTATACTAACAAATGTTTATAAAATATACAAACGCATAAATTTAATTTAAAATGCATTTATGTCAAATACCACAATTGAATTTAAAATAGAAATGTTGAAACAATTTTAGAAATTAAGAAAGATTACGAAAACCAGTGATTCGAATTCATTGTATCGAGTCACCCTGAAATTGTTTTCGCAAAGCGCAGTTACAGTACACTTTATTCCTTGTACCTATAATCAACAAAAATTATTTATATTTTTTGTACATTGAATAAACTAAATAAAGAAATTACAAAAAAAATCCTGAGGAAGTTATTGCAGTTATTTTCAGCTTGGTGTAAAAAGACCAAAATTAAGAGTTAATTATTTTCCAACCAATCACTGACGAAATTAAGTTTTTTAATATTTTTTTCATTGGAATTCGTTGCGTAACGACATTCAGCTGTGATAACTAAATTCCCCATGAGATTCATCAATTTTTGTCATTTATATCATTAGTTAACCATTTATTGTTAACGAATGACATAAATAATAGAAAGGGCTACAAGGGAAGTAGTTTGAATTATCTTTATTTAAATTTTCGCTCGTTCAATTTTAATACATAAATTTAATGTTACGTACAAGGAAACTTTTTCCAAGTCCTGTATTGACGAGTCGCTGCTTTTCAAATAAAAGTATTATCGTAACATCTAGATTGCGCCCGCAGTATACTATTATTTCAAACGAACGAAAATTAGTTCCGCAAAAAGAATAATCAACGAAAAGACATATCCAAAAATCAATATAAAGATCAATATATCGACAGAAAATACATTGAACAAATTTTTTTCCTTTTCATTCTCATAATTAAGAATTTCCTTATCGAAGTAGTAAAAAATTTTTTCATGTCGCTGTTTCAGCTTTGTCCACACTCCGCTCTCTACTAGATTCCTTTGAATGGATCCAAATCTTTCAGCATAAGGTGAAGATCGTTGGAATGTGTACATCATTTTATCGTAAGATAACGGTGGTTTTGCCAATTTTATGGTTTTTGTCATCGACCCGCTGTCGTAACGAAACACATCAACTTTTGCCAACCAATCCATTTGTATACAAATTCTCTTGTTTGTTTTGGGATGTTCTATGTAATGCAAAATGCAAGTCTCGTTAAAAGTCGAATAAGTGTGGACTCGAGATTTTAATCTGTCGATGGTTTCGTCGGTATACTCGTGGAAAACTCGGTCATAGTAAGCGTCGGCAATAAAAACAGGCAAATTTGAGTCTACTAGGTCTTTGTAACTGTCGAATTTGATTTCACCCTGTTCTAAATTGATGTTCAGTATGATGTTGTACAACACGTTGTTGTAAGCTATCGACGTGATCATGAGAAACACACAGATAATTATGTTCGAGGGTCTGGTCGACTTGACCACCACAACGATGCCTATCAACATTTTGACAAAATCGAATACTTCCCATTGAGGACCCACCACTTTGAAAAGGATGAGAATGTAGATTGTGACAATGACAAGTACGGACAGTATTATCGCATAAGACAAATTCATTTGGCTTATATTCAACCTGGTCGAAGATGGTAGAACTGGTACTACTGCGATCATTCCTTCACTTTCAGGTACGATTATGATAGCTCGTAACTCTTTGATTACCATTACCGGTGACATGAATGTCCACATGTCGATCGAGCAGTTCTGCAAGTATTTAATCACTTTCCTGGTCACATCGTTAATGTTGTTCGACTGTATTTCGAAAGCATAATCCAACGTGAAGTTCATTAGAAGAAGAACGCTTTTGAGTATCTCATGATTCGGTCCTGTTTGTATTGCTGAGCCATTGTCGAATCTACGTACCAGTGACACGGGAGGGTAATTAAATAAAGGTAGACGTATTTTGTAGCCGTTCAGATTCTTCATCTTCTGCGGGAAAATCTCCACCACGCTCGAGTCGAAAGGTTCCATGTTAATGACGTCGTAGAATGGATTGAAAGTGTATATTATAGGAACTGCATTCCAGATATTGTCACTTGAGTTTATCGCGATTACGGACACATCCAAGATTTTCTTCAACCAACCGTACCGAAGAATCGATGAGATATCCTGACTGGGAGAAGTTTTTTCATAAAACATTATGATGATACAGTGTGCTTGTCCAGTTAAGGATGATTCGACAAACTTGTTAAGCAGGAAACGTGCAGCATTAAAATCGATGGTATCGAAAATAACGTTTAAAGTCTTGTATCTGGGATATAGAAAAATGGGCATTATAGTTGATAAAGTTTTATCCTCGTGAATCCAAAGATTTTTGTCGATAAGCACGCGTGGAGTTTCGTTTGCGTAGTACAATTGGAGACTCCATTTGTAAATGTCTAATCTGGTTGTTGTTGAGTTTATGTTGAAGAATGTGATTTGATATGGTTGGAAATGTTGCGATATATGTTGTGATAAAAAATTGCTCATGTCACGGTTTACGTTTGAGATGCCACGCGATGTGGTATATTCAAAGCAATTGAAGTATAACAAAGCTGTAACCAGATTCATGTTTTTATGAATTGACAGTTACGTTATGCTTCTTAACAGCTTCTACTGGTAAACTAAAAGAATGTACGCGTAGCTCGAATTATTTGCTGCAATAACTACGTTAAGTTTAATCAATAGACATAAAGTTAAGTAATAGAATATTTGTGTATGCACAGAGCCAATAGGACAAGAAAGTTATTTTTATGATAATTTTTAAAATGTACAAGATAAGTTAAAAGCGTAATTTTGACTCAATTATAAATTATAAACTATAGATTTCAATATATAATTTCCTCCTGAAATAATATCGTATACATTTGTATAGACTATTAGGTATAGTTCATAACAAATAATAATTTGCAATTTTCGATTAAACCTGAGAGTAAATCAATTATAAATTATTAAATCTATCTTCGCATCTATTTTTTTAGAAGAATTTTATCTGTAGCTAAATGAGCAGAATAAACAACTGACAAAGTTCAGATATCCGGATCGAGAGGTCGCAGAAAAGCGGCGATTTAAAGTTGTGCATTAGTGGAAAAGGGTACTATGGAAAGGAACAGCTCGGCTGAACTTCGATTACGATACGATACGGGCAAAAATAAAATTTCTGAAAAAGAAAATTTAACCTGCTTGATTATTTTAATCAGTTTAATCATTACAACAGGATGCAAAATGTATGCCGAGACGATTAGGAAAAAACTGGAAAGGAGAGAGGGGGACAATTGTCGTAATATACATTTTGAACCAGGAGGTAGAACTAAAACTATGGAAAAATGAGATAAAAAGTGTACACGATGATCGTAGACATGAGAAAAGAAAATGAATAATCAGTATACAAGGAAAGACTGAAGAAAAGAAATGATTTTGATTTTTTTATTTGTTTTGTTAAAGTAAAATAAGTATTTGTTATTATTATTTGGTATAGCATTTTAAGATATGTTTTTATTCTATTTTTATTATTAATACCCGAAAATTATTAGCAAAAAAAAGAGCTAGTGAAAATAAGGTTCAGTGTAAGCAGAGACGAATACAGAATTGTTATGATTATAGATAAGGCTAGACATAAAAAATATATATTTTGTTACTCAAAAAACAGAGAAGAGATAGTGAGAATGTAAAATAAGAGGAAAGAAGCGTTAGGAAGGAAAGACTAAAATGTAAACTTGGACGAAATTTGAATAAATAGTATTATTATAATTATAATGAGTTATGTCGTCTTTGAAACTGTCATTTCAAATCAAAATAAGACGTTATATCTGAATCAAGTTTTGAGTCGAGAGTTATCCTGCGGAAGCTATCATATAGTTGAACATTTTCAGTTTGGTGTACGTAATGAAACTAACAAGACCGAAAACTAAGAGTTAATTAATTACCAACCAATTTTTAAGTGTTGAAAAACAAAAATAATAAAGAAAATTGCTTAGAGAACGCCCGGTTTCAGGCAACGAAAATCAATTTTTTAAATATTTTTTTTCCGTGGAATATGTTGCTAGACATTATGAGAGAGAATTAAGAATTATATTAATTTATTTTTTACATTTATGATGTTACATATAATGACACTTTTTCCAAGTCCTGTATTGACAAGTCTATATTGATAGTAGCACACTATTGTTTCAAGCGAACAAAAATTAGTTCCACAAAAACAATAATCAACGAAAAGGCATATCCAAAAATTAATATAAAGATCAATATATCGACAGAAAATACATTGAATAAATTTTGTTCCTTTTCATTCCTATAATGAAGAATTTCCTTATCGATGTAGTTAAAAGTTCCGTCTGGTCGCTTTTTCAGTTTTTTCCACACGCCGCTCTCTACTAGATTCCTTTGAATGGATCCAAATCTTTCAGCATAAGGTGACGATCGTTCGAATATGTACATCATTTTATCGTAAGATAACGGTGGTTTTGCCAATTTTATGGTTTTTGTCATCGACCGGATATTGTAACGAAACATATCAATTTTCGCCAACCAATCAATTTGTATACAAATTCTCTTATTAGCTTTAGGATGCCGTATGTAATGCAAAATGCAATTGTCGTTAAAAGACGAATAATTGTGGACACGAGATTTTAATTTGTCGATGGATTCGTCAACATACTCGTGGAAAACCCGGCCATAGTAAGCGTCGGCAATAAAAACAGGCAAATTAGAGTCTACTAGGTCTTTGTAACTGTCGAATTTGATTTCACCCTGTTCTAAATTGATGTTCAGTATGATGTTGTACAACACGTTGTTGTAAGCTATCGACGTGATCATGAGAAACACACAGATAATTATGTTCGAGGGTCTGGTCGACTTGACCACCACAACGATGCCTATCAACATTTTGACAAAATCGAATACTTCCCATTGAGGACCCACCACTTTGAAAAGGATGAGAATGTAGATTGTGACAATGACAAGTACGGACAGTATTATCGCATAAGACAAATTCATTTGGCTTATATTCAACCTGGTCGAAGATGGTAGAACTGGTACTACTGCGATCATTTCTTCACTTTCAGGTATGACAACCATAGCTATTGAAGACTCTTTGATTAACGATACAGGTGACATAAATATCCACATTTCGATCGTGCCGTCCTGCAAATATTCAAGAACTTTCCTGAACGTTTTCTCAATGTTGTACAACTTTATTTCGAAAGCATAATCCAACGTGAAGTTCATTAGAAGAAGAACGCTTTTGATTATCTCATGACTCCATCCGGTCTGTATTGCTGAGCCATTGTCGAATCTACGTACCAGTGACACGGGAGGGTAATTAAATAAAGGTAGACGTATTTTGTAGCCGTTCAGATTCTTCATCTTCTGCGGGAAAATCTCCACCACGCTCGAGTCGAATGGTTCCATGTTAATGACGTCGTAGAATGGATTGAAAGTGTATATTATAGGAACTGCATTCCAGATATTGTCACTTGAGTTTATCGCGATTACGGACACATCCAAGATTTTCTTCAACCAACCGTACCGAAGAATCGATGAGATATCCTGACTGGGAGAAGTTTTTTCATAAAACATTATGATGATACAGTGTGCTTGTCCAGTTAAGGATGATTCGACAAACTTGTTAAGCAGGAAACGTGCAGCATTAAAATCGATGGTATCGAAAATAACGTTTAAAGTCTTGTATCTGGGATATAGAAAAATGGGCATTATGGTTGATAAAGCTTCATCCTCGTTGATCCAAAGATTTTTGTCGATTACAGCGTGTGGGGTTTCGTTTGCGAAGAACAATTGGAGACTCCATTTGTAAATGTCTAATCTGGTTGTTGTTGAGTTTATGTTGAAGAATGTGATTTGATATGGTTGGAAATGTTGCGATATATGTTGTGATAAAAAATTGCTCATGTCACGGTTTACGTTTGAGATGCCACGCGATGTGGTATATTCAAAGCAATTGAAGTATAACAAAGCTGTAATCAGATTCATGTTTTTATGAATTGACAGTTACGTTATTCTTCCTAACAGCTTCTACTGGTAAACTAAAAGAATGTACGCGTAGCTCGAATTATTTACATCAATAACTACGTTAAATTTAATCAATAGACATAATGTTAAGTAATAGAATATTTGTGTATGCACAGTACGAATATTAAACAATTTTTTTTCGATAATTGGAACAAAAACGAGCTTACTGTTTAACTATTTTCTAGGTTAATGAAAAATCCATATTTTCCAAAAAACCAAAAAAAAATACAGTAAAATTCTAACTTTAAATAGTTTACATTATATTCTAATTTTTTTTTCCTCAAAATTATTAAAACAAGTTCTATTCTTAATTGGCACTAGTGATTAAATTCTAACAATATATTTTTACATCGAACAACTTAGAATAACAGTCAAAATATTAAACGCATTTTCGTATCTATCACGAATGTCCTGAAAATGATTTTAATTCAATATAATTTTAAATTCATTCAAAAGCTCGGCTATAGAACCAATGGAGATGCTGTTACTTTCAATTTACCGTTTTTTTCCTATTGAGCAAACTAAATATTTTTCTTAGCGTATTAGCCAAATTTTTGAACGAAATGGCTTACTTTATAAAAAAAATATATTAATGTGAATTTTAAAAATTATATAAAATGTGCTATTAAATAATAGAATCAATAAGAGGCCAGAGAAGACGATATGGAACATCCGTTGTCGATAGAAAAAGAAAGAAACGTAAACATATCTACTTAGTATATTAATGTAGAGAAGGTAATAAAATAAATATATTTTACAGAAAAATATTTATTTTCTATAGCTAACGTTTTAACTTACTTACAGTAATTATCTTTATGTCTCTAAACAAGTGAAAGTAAAAGGTGTATAGAATTCAAGTGTAACAAAATAACTCATTCACTATACCTATATTATACTATTAATTGTATATAAAACATACGAATACATTCATAAAGATTATCACATCTTTTTACAATTAGCTATTGTACTGTTTTCGACAATGGAATGCAGTACTTCAACCTCGATGCAACAATAACATTGTAAATATCATTTTGCATCGTGAATTAAGTGTAAATTGCATTTTCGTTGCAAACAAATATCAAGTCGTTTATACAAAAATTGAGCTTAAAATAAGATACTTCAATCAATTTTGAAAATAATAATTATAATGAGTAATGTCGTTTCTTCAACTGCAATCTCAATGCTAAATAAGACGTTATATCCAACACAATATAGAGACCAACCAAGACTAGTGTCGAGAACCAGTAATCTGAATTCATCATATCGGAGTCTTCAAGAAGTTTTTTTGGCAGTGCGTAATGGCAGTAGTCCGCTGCTATACACTTCATTCTTGGCCTGTTGTATCTGCAATCAATATCGATTTTTTTATTTATTTTTGTAAATTTACATCAACTACGCTAAGTTACACAGAGTTACGCGTCTGCAAGTTGGTGTTTGTGTTTCGACTAAATTACACGACTAAAGCTTTAGATTTCATTTCTAACGAATTTTTAAGTGTTGAAGAAATAATGCAATGTAATTTATTTTTGAAAAAAAAAACAAATTGTGAAATTTAAAATTTTCTCGATACATAGAGATAATATCTGAAGACGTTAAAACCTTAATAAATTTATAAAAATTAGTTTTATCGTATTTACGCAATATTAGTACCAGAAAGCTTTTATTTTAATTAACTCTTTAATGTTGTAAGGCCTTTTGTTTAGGGGCAGAAATCATGTCTGAAGCATATAACTGTTTATCGAAGAAATATTTACCGTTCAAAAATGAAAAATAAGAAGAAAAAATGTATATTTTTATATCAAAATTATTTTGCCTTTGTTTGAACGTAAAACCTATTTAAAAGGTATCCTTGTCGTCTGAAGTCTGAGCCTAAGATATTTTCGGACCCTGGAAATCACTTCATCAAAATAACGGAAAATGTTAACTTTTGTAATAAATAGTCAAAGCTGAAAAATGTCTTAGATTTCGTCGTATCGAAATCCTAAGTATAGTAGTATTTACTCAAAATATGAAATTGACATGTTTTCTAATTACGCTATAAACTTCCTCGTAACTTACCCATAAATCGCAACCATCACACCCTCAAAGCCATACTTGAGGAACGACGCGTGAAATAGCCACTGGAAATAGGGATGAGCGTCGTAAAGCCGCACAAAGAACCCACTGAATATCATAAAAGGTAGTATGCAAAATGGCCCAAATATGACTCCGTTCTGTAAAATTTCATAATATTATATACGGCATCTACAAAAAATATTCCATGTTAAACCAATGTACATTCGTATTTGATTAGTTAAGTCCAAGAATGCAAATTTATATTAAAAGTACAGTAAAAGTAAATTTTGTTCTTTTGTGGATTTGATAGAACCATTATTTAACCTGAAACTTAGTGTAACTTATAACACTTACAAAGTTATATTAATTTTAAAAATCCCTACATTCTTGCTTTACTGAATGTATCAAAGAGTATTTATGCAAATTTTCAGCTCAATTGGTCCATTAATTCATTTGGAACCTTACGGAAAGTGAGTTTTCAACAATGTACTATACAAGTACTATACTATATAAGTAATAATAATCAAAGGGACCTGAGGATGTGAAACAAAGCTGAAATTAAATGTGTGCGCATCTACACCTTCACTGTTACATGATTTGTTAAAATTTTTAATTTTAGGGTAGCCTCACTTGCCTTGCCACCTTAAACGGTTGACATACGTTCATATTATTTGGTCAACTGATACGCTATAAACGAATTACTTTACGTTTCTATCAGGATAACTTCCTGATTCACAGTTTACATTCAACTACATTTCTCATCAATGTGTAAATATCAATCGAATAAAATAATTACCTGGAGACTAAGACTAGTGCCAAGGATAAGACCAACCTGTCTGCGCAACAAGGCTGACCAGTACACACATCATGAGAAATAAACCCAACCTTTTCATTTCCGGCACTTGACCACTCATGTAATAAATAATGAGTGTATAAGCCGAGGCTGCAGCTATCTGTACCGGAAGATCGGCTAGTTTGTTCGCCATATAGAACGAGTGTAATTTGTACCAACGATTAAAGTGCTCTCGAGTCAAGATCGGCAACTCAGCTGGAACTGTAGGTTTCAGTTGTGATAATAATTAAAAAAACAAAATTAAATAAAAAATAAAATCTTTCAGTGTATTTACTTACAAGTGATGAGCGTGGCGTTGAAGGCACTGAACATGAGGAACATGATACTGAAGAAGAGCAATCTGAAGTTGTCCTGGGCATAGGCTGCGTCCTGGCCAATTTTGTAAAATATTGTACCGACTAAGAATGCGACTACTACGTGCATTGTTAAGCGTATGAATGTGAGAACCTGCAATGATTGGAAAATGGGAGGTTGTTAAGTACTTTAAAGCTTTCAATATTTGCATATTTATGTGTAACAGCGCGAACAGAGCGATAAATTGGCTAATTGTGATACGAACTAGACGCAGTTTAAACATTTTAGAATTAAAATGTTAATTAGGTTATTGTGTCAATCTATCAATACATTTATATAAATAAACGATGATAGTTAAGTCGAGATCCTACCATTCAGTACCAGAAATAGCCAATTTACGGGCAACATTTCTAATGACAACAGAACTAGCCAATTTATGGACGAAGTCATTCTACGTAGTTATCTGATTTTTAGGCAAAGATTCTACCAGGAAAATAATGTTAAAAAGTAAATTTTATCAGGAATGACACATAAACAGTTTGCAAGTCCAAATATAAATAGCATCACGATTACATTAATACATTGAGCGAAGAAATCTCATAAATACTGATTCAAAAGGCATCTGCAATTTTCCTTAAGTATCGAAGTTTACTCCAGATTCTCTTCTCCGAACTATATATAATCATCAAAAAAACTGTCTTTAATTCCAGGTATCCACTTGTAAGTAAGACTATGATAAAATAAATTTTATGGTCTGAGGAGAAGAAAAATCATTTATCATGTTTCGCATGTTATTTTCATCGTTCAATATTGGTAACAAAGTAAAAAAAAAAATACTACTCAATAAAACGAAGACATCCACAATACCAGTATACTATTGATGAACACAAACAGTTGAATGAAAAAGTAGGTGCATGATGGAATTTCAAGGTAATAATCCCAACTAAGCCAGTTAAACAACAAAAACTACCAAGGCGAACTACGCGTACTAAACACTTCGTCACTTTTCCTTTACTTGCTATATGAGAGAAAAAAATCACAGAGATTCAGTCGTCGCAATATCTAACAATAAGCCTCATCCAGGACCAAGTCAACAACCTCGAACCAACCTTGTCTCTGGAGAGTCTTATCGCATTGCGTTTTAGCAGAACGCACAACTGTCGCCAAGAACCAGTCGCGTAATAAGCCGAACCCTTGACTTCGCTCTCGTAGAAGATTGGAGTCGCTGGAATGGGTAATCGCGGTGCAACTTCAAGTTTCGACGTCATCAACTCCTGGAGGCGACTATCCATTATTTCCGAAGGTGATCGACAAGCTGTGCTTCCACTTCGCCAGAGAGCATTACAGCCGTTTTCTGCATTGCTCACCAGACGCGAGTGATGAGAGCCATAATCTCCGTTCAGGACTTCCAACACTGATGGTGAAATTTATTTTATGAGTATTTGATTTTCGTATTTTTATTTATAGATTATTTATTTTTGTAATCAATCTAATTTCATCAAACTATGCTTTAAATGTTCTGCTTTAAATGTGAAACTATTATTTTGTTAATTATAATAGCATTCAATGATTGCATTTTTGTAATGAAAAGATGGTTTTCGTATACGGGCAAAAATTAGGTCATAATCTGGCCAATGGTTGGGTAATTTCTGGTGATTTTTTTACGAGTATGTCAATTTTCTGAATTTGATAATAAGGATTGATCGTTTAAAGCTAATTTTCTTTATTTATGAAATCTTGAAGTTACGTATACATAAATATGTAAAACTTTAAAGGTATGTTATTTTTTATATGTATTAGTGAAAAATGCCTCTATGAAAAATTATGCATTTTTTAAATAAGTATTATCCAATCAAAAGTTGAATAATTTGGATTTTTGATAAAATGATCAAACAATGATTATATATTCAGTACAAAGAACGTTTTAAAATTATTAAGAAAAAAAAAATGTTGACCGGTGAATCTGTCAGAGAATCACCCATCGTCTATATTGTCGATGATTATCTTAGACTTACGCAGCTTTATCAGAAGTTCAACGATAAGAACTATACGTGAAGTCTGTTCGAAAATTATAATTGAAGTCTGATTTACCGATAGATTATCGAGGGAAATACGATGTATAATTGACCTTCGTGTTTGTTGAATAAATAATTAATTAAAAACCGACAACATTTAGGCGCGAAAATTGAATTTGTAACTCAGAAAAAAGATTTTTTTCCAAACAACTTACAGAAATCCGATGGATTGTGATAGGTCGGGCAATGCAGTCCAAGACTCTTTAAATAAGGCACAAGATTTCTAGCTCCACCGGCGTATACACACTGCCCTTCGGCTACAACGTAAAGGTGGTCGATCATATCGAAGAGAATAGCGCTCGGTTGATGAATCGTACAAACGATGGTTCGACCTTCTCTGGCAAGTGACTTCAACAGACCAATACACTGTCTGGACGATACGCTGTCCAGACCACTGGAAAAAAAATTCTCATTTACTTCCAGCTGTTCGTGAATTTCTTTCAATTTCGATGTACTCACCTCGTCGGCTCGTCGAAAAACATGATCGGAGGGTTACTAATCAACTCCAAAGCTATGGCTAATCGTTTCTTTTGTCCACCACTGAGTTTTCCCGACAAAGTCGCTCGAGATGCCCAAAGACCCATTTCCTTCAGAATCACGTCTATCTAAAAATCGGAAGTTTTTTTTAACATCACTTTTCGCGCCAGCCGTTTTTGGCGGGGAATTCAAATGTTCAATAAATCCTCACGCTCTCTTTTTTACTCGCATCGGAAGATTCGAGTTTCAGATCGGCAGCGATGTTCATAGCTTCTTGAACAGTCAATAGCGGTTGCAGGTTGTCGACCTGCATAATATACGCGGAGGATCGGCGAAAAGCCGAGGAATTTCTTCGACGACCATTTATCCATACTGACCCCGTCACGCCAGACATTCTGTCGATTAAAAAGAAAGTATTACTCAACAACTCGCCTTCCATTGCGTTATTTGTATAATTAGAATTTCGACTGTCTAAAAGGTCGTTAATCTTTGAACCGATGATATATTCACACTCACACACATATATATACACGCCGTTGAAATTCGAAATTCAAATCTATGCTCAGTGGCTAAATCAAGAATTTAATCAAAAAATCAATCCAGTAATTGGAATCCCGCTATCTAGACGACATTTATTATAACGAGTCGTCGGATAGCCACTGATTAAGAAGTCAGCTTTCGGTTGTTATACCGAGATAAAGAGACAATAAATCGCGATATCGACAAACGGCAGCTATTTGCCTGCGGAGAAAAATTCCAAGCGATTTGGGAAATGCAGAAAAAAAAATTACCATCGCAATAAAAGATTAGCATCGATTTTTCGTTGTTTATAATTATAGTGTCATTCGTCAACTGCTGCGCACTACTTTTTCGAGATAAAAAAAAATAACGATTCGATATCGGAACAGTGTATACTTACGTATAACCAGCCAGAATATCCATCAACGTGGATTTTCCGGCTCCAGACGGTCCCATAATAGCCGTTAATTCACCTGGGCGAAAGTCACCATTTATGTTGAATAATACTTTTTTTCTCTCTGCAACAAAGCCATTTTTATGTCTTTTATATAAATATACATAAAAGTGAAATTGATATTTTCTGTCTTCTCAACGGTCGATTTCCACTAGCAATTTTTTTCAAACATACGCGATACGATATGGTACAACATTTTTTTTGCCTTATCAATAATGGAAAAAAGTATGCATACATTACAAGGGGAGAAGTTCATTTAATCGATATTAGTACTCGAACATCGTGTACAACAAATCTTTTGGTAGAAAAATCGGCAAGCGATAGATAAGCTTAAGACCATTAAGAAATACTCGATTTCTAATCAGTTTCTAACTTCATTCAATTAATCAATCGTATACAGTATCTTAAACCTCGTGTGTGTGTATATATATATATATATATATATATGTATACATTATACGAGGTATATATATATATATATATGTATGTGTATATATATACACACATATACATATGTAGTTTATCAGTGATAAATTTGCACAAAGCATTACATTTCCTTGCAATCGCAGCGTCCGTCTGTCATAGTCACGGAACAAAGAAAATTTATCGAGTCTGAGTCTTCTGACGAAAAAATTTTGCTGTTACACGCGTGAGTAAGTGATGATAATGAATGTCGAGTCTCTCGGCTATTGTACAATGAACTGGAGGAGTACACTTTACACATAATGAGTCGATTTGTAGATATATATATATATATTTGTGCGTGTGTGAGTGTGTGTATATGTGTGTGTGTGTGTGTGTGTGTATGCGATAGTGTACGGAAATTAAAATTTTGAGAGAATAGCGTATACATTTGAAAAATTGTTGCGAACAAGCAATTGGAGTTGCGAGTAAAAAAATACGATAAATCATTCATCGATTAAAAAAAAACAGGGAAATCGCATCGGCGTCAGAATTCTATTATTTTATCGTATGCATATCGTTTGTCGTAAACAAATGTAAAACGTCAGATATCACGCGAATTTGTCTAAAAGATATTGTATTGAATGTATGAGATGTTTTTGAAAAAATAGGAGTATATATATATATAGAAACGTAAGAGTTGAACTTTTGAAAATAAATTCGTATTTATCGATTTTCTGAATTGAATTTATCGTCGTAGCGCTCGTGCAGTGATGTAATAACTCATTCAGATCGAGATTAATAATATATAAGCTTTTGATTATCGGATGTCCGAATCTTGATTCAAGCAGAACCTTTCCACGATTTTGTTAGCCGACCTAATTATTCTTCAGAGCAAATCTTCAAAAAGCAAAAGAAGAAAAAACAAAGAAAATGTAAAATCGTCGGTAAAACAGAACGCCGGTAATGTTTAAATGATTTACAAATAAAATAATGAAATAGTTAAAAATAATTCTAATTACCTCTGGATAACAAACCACTTCTCACACAGTAGCTAAGATCGGCAAACGTTAAATTCAATTGATTACTTCGAGTCGGTGATTTCGGGCTTTGAGGACACGAGGATGTCTCCGGTAATGTTTTATTCGTCGCTTCGACCTTCATTACAGCAGATAAGTCAAGTTTCAATTGAACCGATTTTAAAATGTCCAAGTGGCCGTTCGCCACGACCGGTTCTTTCGATTCCATAATCACGAGGTAGGAAATACACACTTTGATCGGTATGCTCTCGCTAAGGCTACTGACTCAGTTATTGATCATCGTTGCTGCAGTAGATACTATTGTCTATCAGTTTCTCTCTTTCTTTCCTTTTTTTTTTTAACAAAGAAAATTTATTTTGTTCAATGTTTTCGAAATCGATGTGTACGCACGTAGTCACGGTTTGTTTTAATATTACAAGTACGCAAGCACTTTCTATGCAACGGGTTTGTGTCTATACTCCAGCTATGCATTTGAAATTCAGCGATAAGCCTCCCTCCTTCTCGGCAAAGAGAAAACAAAATGATCTTTATTATCATCAATAACCACGTCAAATCCGTGGCTCGTCGTCACAATCCAGATTGCAATTCAAGTTAAAAATTAACAATAAAAAACAAAAATTTCTAAATCACTCCACATAACGGAACCACACGTGTATCGAACACCAAAGTATCACTGTGCATACGTCAATGAATCACGAACGATATAAAAAAAAAAATAATAATAATAATAATAATAAAATTGTCAAAAGCTACGCGTCACCGCCGTCTATCCATGACGGAGACGTCGTTCCGACTGAGCAGCCAATGCGCTTCGATACGATATATTTGGTGGGACGTCGATTTTCGCGCGCTATCCACATTATATTTACTTGGGAAATTCTCGGCTGAGGTATATTTGCTACAGATATATCTATAGTCGAGTGAGAGGCTCGCGCGCGTGCGCTTGTCCCGGACAGAGAGAATATACCGATCGTAAGTGCGATAGCGCAGCTGTGAGCGAGAAGAGATAGTTTAAGCGCAGGCTTGTTGCAGATAATGAACGATATCTTTTCGGCTGGACGAGAGCTGATTTTCATTTATTTTTTTTTGGAGGAAGAAGAAGAAGAAGAAGAAACTTATGGATTGATTTTTTTTATGGAGTATAGAAGAAGTTTGTTATTGAAGCACACATTTTGTTTATTTAATAAAGCAACTTTTTAATCAAAACTTTTTTTCACTATAAGTAACGTTTTTGGTGTAAGGACGATGATAAATTTTGTTAAGTTTTAGTAATATTTCTTGTGAAATTTGAAATCGCAATGGTAGTATGATAAATAAAAATTTTTTTCATTTAATAAAGTTATTTGTTAATAAATATATTCTTTCTATTTAAAAAACATTTTTTTAATGTAGGGACGATGATTTTTATACTTTAATTTTCATTTTTTTTTAAATAAATATTCTTTCTGGGGAAATTTAAAAAAGCAATAGCCGTGACACAACTGCTCATTGAAAAACAAGTTTGTAATTGAAGTAAACATTTTCTTCATTTAATAAAGCAATTTTTAATCAAATTTTTTTTTCAATTCAAGTAACTTTTTTACAATAAAACTTTTGGTGAACTTTTTTTTATAGTATTTGAAATCGCGATAGTAGTGTGATATCTGTGGAATTGGTGTAATTTAAGGTTGGCGATTAGATATAGATAGGAAGATGGCTTTTACAATTAAATTTTTTTTTGTATAATTCTTCTTATGGAATTTAAATTGTGATAGTATTGAATAATGATTTTTTTGTAAAGATCTAAAAAAAACTTTAACCTTATCATTGTGTTAATTAGAACACAAAAATAAATGGTTTATTACAGAAGAATATTTTGGTATTTAAAAAATTATTAGCTTAACACTAGGTGTACAAATTATTTCAGTATATCTATATATCTTCGTTTTATTTTTATCATCATTATTTGGAAAGTAAATGTTTCATGCAAAAGGAATTTTCAACTAAAGATAAATCTACTGTTAAATAATTACATTTTTTTATTTCCACAATATGACGTAATATATTAATGAAAATAATAAGTAACGTATTGTCGACAATCTTACGTTTTTAATTAAAAAAAGAACAATTTTTGAATAAATAAAATTCCTCCTGAATAATAATAGAATCACTATTTTTCGCTTGAAATAAATATTTTTAAAATGATAATATTATTTTTAAAAAAAATTTTTGAATAAATAAATTCCTTAAATTTTAGTAAATTTTTCTTTTAATGCAAGAACTAAGATTTTTAAATTGAAATATTGTTTTTTTATAAATTAGCACTATCGGTTATCGGAGAATAATTTTGGTTGTGTGTAAAATTGAAAAAAAATAATTCAAATTCATAGACGTGTGTATTTACATATAATTTATTGGGAATACAAGTAAAGCTTCAATACGTAATAATAGTATACATCGTTATGTGAATGAATTTATAAAAGTTATTTACGTATAAATTCCTCTCTTTCTTATTACATTTTTATGTCTATGTTATATTTTGTATGTATAGGACAAAAGGAGTCCAATGCCTCCCTCATTCGCCTCGAATTTAATTTATCACGATTGTAATATTCGATTATATCGGATTTTTTAGGCCCTTTTGTTGTTGAAATACGAGTAAAAACAGTGTAGAAAACGATTACACTATTTTTTTCTCTCTTTCGAAATTAAAAATCGCACTAAGTCAATTCGTCAACGGCTCAGTGTTTAAAAAAAATCTCGAAAATAATGATTTTAATTTTTAAGCTTAGAATGTTAAAAGAGAGATTCGTTCTCTGTACAGTTTTTAAGTACTCCAAGTTCTTTTTTTACTGCTCGGTGCAAAAAGCAATTGCTGGGGGAAAAAATTCGTCTATCGTGCGACGGAGATCATTTGAAATTTGAATTCTAATTCTAAACACTGTTTGAATATTGAATTCCGTGAAACGAATAAGTTATCGACGCTCAATTTCGCTGTGTGCGATTTTTCATTGCCATGTCCACCTTAATCCTATATAATCGTATAAATATAGACGCTTTATTCAATATCCTATATCTAGTTGTATAGTCACATCATAAATCACCAGAGACAGTCGAGTACCTGTCGATGTGCTTCTGTACAAAAAAAGTCCTCGACTATCCGCGTTCGCTTTTGCACTATTAAGTGTACATAGTCTTACAAAATAATTACAATATCGCTTAACGATATTCTCGTACTTTTAGTACGTTTTTACTCGACAAACTAGGAGTTAATATTCGCTTAACACTGGCTAAACAATATGTTTATGCATATATTTTTTTCGTTTATTAAATCTGGCGTTCGTCGTTGTAAAAAATAATTAAGTTTCCGATAAATCATACAATTCTTAATATTTCTTCTGGTTAAACTTAATTACGAGACTAGTGCTTTTAGCTAATTGTCAACAACTCGATGAGACAATATTTGCCTAAGCAAATCATATTCATCTACGTTATTTATACATTTTTTTTTCTTCTTCTTTTTTTTTGTTAAGTATATATAACCAAGTCATGTAAAGACACTGTTGTTGTTAAATTTTTGCTATGCAATCGATCGACAAAACAGTGAAAAAATAAACAGGTATTCCTGTCGATGGCGAAAGTCATGTTGAAATTCATTTGAAATACTGAACTACTGCCGACAACGAGAAATCGATGGCTTTCTTTTACAATTTCTTCGTCGACGTCAACCAGCAGAGCCTTTCGTTTTTACGTTTTTCGTCGCTGGCAATTACATATATACGAAACGTTACGAAATCAACGTCGTAAAAACATCCAGAAGAAAGCTACTCTCATTGTACATTTACATATCTATATGTATATAAACATTGCATTGTATTATCAAAATAAAAAATTGATCTATCCTCTCGTCGACAAAAGAATCGACGATTTCGTTGTTAAAAATGCAAAAAAATATATATAAGCAAAAACTACATCGCGTCACATTGTCTCATCGACGATTCAGTTTACACCACAATGCACTGGCAGTTAATAGGTGCATAAGAACACCAATTCCCACGATGAGTACGAGATTGTTCACCACATTTGTCTGTATGATCTCCATTTCTTTGAGGAATTGTTTGGGCTGCATATAGTGACAGTAGGTCAGTTCACCGGGTTCCTGTTCACAGTACAAATTCGTACGGTTATTACCGTAAACAGTCAGCAGGAGACTGTGAAAACTCGCTCTGAAGTACGAAATGTGAAATAGCCAGCGAAACGGCATTGGAGTATCCATGTATCGTATGCAGAAGCCGAAGACCGAGAATAACACGGCTATTATCGGACCCACGAACACGGCGATCTGTGAATTAAATTAAATTATTATTATTGTTGTTGTTGTTGTTGTTGTTATTGATTTAATTGTACTATTAAAATTTGCTATACATTTATAATCCCGTGACTGAGAGAAATTACTAATTTAAAAAAACTGCATACTAGTTTTAATTAAATGACGTAATACTTAGTATTGAAATGTTACTGAATTCTGCAATGTTTTTTTCCTAAAAATGTACTAATTGTTATTGAAATGGAAGTTTGTATTTTGGGAGTAATTTTACGTATATTATTAAACTTTTCTCTCAGTGTATACACTATCGGTAATTTACGGAAAAATCATACCGATGTCAGCACAGTCTAATTCCACATCACGATAGCTACCGTATCGACGACCGATCTTTACCGATCTTCAAGCTCAATCGATAATTACCTTGACTGGAGTAGTCGCGCCGATGAAAAATCCCCATGCTTGAGCACAAAGACTCGCAGCTATACTGACAACCATAAACATAACGATTCGCTCGGCTTCGAGTGGTTGACCGGTAAGCCAATAACTCACGGCTAAGTAAGTCGCAGCACAGGCAGCTTGAAAAGGCACTTCGATCAGTAACATACTGATGTAGTACGGGGCCAGCCGGTACCAACGATTGAAGTGCTCGCGCGACAGTATCTGCATCTCCAGTGGGACTATCAGATGTAAAGAAGAAATGTAATCGCAATGTTAAAATAAAAAAAAAGAATAATAACGAGAAAAGATTTTTTCGTTACTCACAAGCTAACGTAACAGCCATTTTGCCAGTGTAGACGATCAACAGTAATGAACCGTAGAGATAGACGTAGTTGGCTAAGACACCATTGGCTCTGTAACCACTGCCCATATAAAGGTAACCGAAAATTATACCGATGAGTAAGTGACAGAGCAATCGAACGACCAGAAGGAAGTAATCACGTTTGAGACTCAGTAATTGACGTTTGTAAAGGAGGTAGCATTGCGCGAGAAAACCCGCTGGTGGAGGTGGTTCGTCCTTTTCTAAATCTGTATTTGAACGGTCTGTAAAAGATATTTAATTGTTAATTTTTTTTTTTTTTTTAAGAGATAATAGTAACAATAAAATGTTTATATGTACCATCCAATGCCGGCTTCACACTGGGGGCAATCATTTTTTGTTTCTCGAAAGTCGTATCGTTCGCTCGAATGAGTTTGTCGGTAGATATGCCATATTCGCCTATCGCCACTTCCAGAACTGCAACGACATAATTTTTAATTAATTATTTTTTATCAAAAACTGCAGAGACATCATTCATTTGTAATTAATAATATTTAACATTATTTTTCAATCGACCCTTTGATGCTACAACGATATGGTTTGGACATTTCTTTTAATCGAGTTATACCGGATATATTGAAGCAAAAATTCGAGCAGTGCCTTTTCATATATTTTCAATGATGGAGATATGAACAATCGAAATAACATTAATAACCGTGATTACAACAAAAATTTATTGAAATCCTTTTCTATCTATTTTCTTATCAATATGCATAAATCGACAATAAAATAAAAAAATAGTTTATTTGTTCCTGATTTTGAAACAACTACTCACAAGTTGTGAGTAGAGCTTCAAATGTCACTAGGCAAGAAAATACTGTCGATAAAAAAGAATTTTATCAAATTTAGTTAAGGTACCTACCAGTGTTAATTTAAATTTAATAACTAGTTTCGAACAAAAGTACGTGTTTATAAAGGGTTTTAAAAAATGTCACTACATAAAGACTTAATTGCGTAACTTTACGTAGTATGTTTAAAAAAAAATATTTTTTGAACCTACTTTAATCCGACCAAAATGATAGGTCTTTGTATCATGAAATAATCAATTTCTACCACTAAAATCCTCAAACTAGAGAAAAAATATTAAACTCACGAAAATCAGCAGGATTGTGGTAAGGCGGACAGTTTAATCCAAGTGAGCTTAAGTGCGTAACCAGATTCGAAACAGGTCCTCGATATATACAGTTACCATCGGCTAGTGCATATAGCGAATCAAACATCTCGAATTGCAAAGCACTGGGCTGATGAATCGTGCAGACGACCGTACGACGTTCCACACGAGCTAGTCGTTGCAACAGAGCTATGCACTGGCTGCACGAGGCCGAATCCAGACCTGAGAATGTAAAAAAAATTACAATTTCCACGTAGAAATATATTAAAAAGAATCTCCTCTTAATGTTATAAAATCATCACCAATTGGGTATGAAACGACAAATTTTTAGATAAGAATTTGTCATAGAGAAGTCATTTTTTAAATTTAGCATAAGCAAAGAAAATTCTCCAAAATTTGTAAATTTCACCCTCTCCAGATTACGAAAAAATACTAAAAAATATAGAAATAAAAAAAAAGTTTAAGCTAAGAATTTCTCGTAAACTACTAACCAGTGGTAGGTTCATCGAGGAATAATACTGAGGGATTACTGAGCAGTTCCAGAGCAACGTCGAGCCTCTTCTTCTGTCCTCCTGAGAGTTTACCACACAGAGTGTCATAGCAATGACTTAATCCTAATATTTCCAAAAGCTCCAAAACCTAAAAATTAATCATTAGCACAGACTATTACAATATTATCGACTTATCAGTGCGTTGTTTGTAGGTGAGGGTCGAAATTTGCTATCGAAAAAGTGAAAAAAAAAAATTGTCACGCGTCGAAGAGATACCAAGTGTAGGTCAATTTTACTCTATTTGTACAAATAGCTCGTGGCAATCGCGTATTTCAATACTTATCGGTTGTGTCGTGTTTATCTTTTTGAACGTATATATATATATATTACGTGTGATACGTGTGATTCATATATATGTATGTATAAATATTCAAATATTCGCACAAAAGGGAGTTTTCTCCTTGAACATTTAATATTTGCAACGAAAATTTTAATATTATTACAAGGTTTTGTAAACTTTTGTTACCGATATACAAAGTTCAAGAAGGGGACCAGTGTAATTAAAATATTAAAATATTAGTTATACCTTTAATTTGAGCTTTCAATCGCATCGTTACGTCTCTTCGATCATCACTTATACTTATTAGGCTGTTAATTCTCCGTAAGGTTCGAAATGAATTACTGGAGCTAATGAACTGAAATTTGGCATAAATACTCTTTGATATATTCTTTAAAGCATGAACGCAGGATTTTTTTATCGAATGAATAGAAACAATTTTACAGTGCAAAATATACGACAATTTTTAAAAATTAGTAATAATAAAATCAGTTTTTGATTTCTAATAATTTCTCTATTTATTCAAATTCAAAAATCCTATCATGCTTTGAAGAATACGTCAGAGATTATTTATATAAATTTTCGGCTCTATTGCTCCATTAATTTATTTTGAACCTTACGAAAAGAAGAGTTTTCAATAACCTACTATGTATAAATGATCATCGAAGAGGCTTAAAAATGCAAAACAAAGCTTAAACTAAAAGTATAAATATCTACAACTCGAGTAATTTTAATTTTATAAAAAATCGAATCAGTGTAACCAATTAAAGTTATTAATTCTAGATAGCCTCACTTAAGTGTCTTGCCCCTTTAAGTTTAGAAGCACGTAATGAATATTAAGTTTTTCATATTGACCAGATCTACGTGCAGATGCGCATGTTTATGCTGATAATAATAAAGTGTAATGTAATGTAGGTTATATGCACATAAAGCTGTAAATGTAAATTTCTCGAATGTATAATGTCGCTAATACCTTCGGGAGACTTAAGATAATGAAATAAATAGCAGAAACCTTGACTAACATGAAACAAGCTATGAGTATTAAATTTACAATAATTATTTTATAATTTTCTTTTAAGCTCCCATTGATAAATAAATAAATATCGCCTTCTTCTATAATCTAAAGCATCCCTCAGTCAACCGTAAAAATGTTGAGATTACTAACATAAAAAAAAAACATATATCTACACTAATCGCTTGTTTGATTCACATATAAAATATAATTATTAAATTCTTACTCAATCAAGTATCAAACATCGACCGAGAAGCTTAAGCAACATCGTTGTGTGTTTCAAATAGTCTGAAATCTTATTAATCGGTGACGCAAGAACAACATTGTGTACGTGTAAATACGCGAGAGAGTTTTTTCCCCGAACCGCTGCAACAAAATGCACGAGAGAGATAAATGGTATAGACCTCCGTATGTTAGTAGTTAACCCTTAGTTATATATGTATATGTAGGATATTGCTAAATCGGCGTGCAAAAGATCTTTCTCAAGCTTTCTCCTACTGGCAATGTATATAATGTATCTAAAACACGAGGGTTGAGATTAGCTCGATTGCGAGAGAATACGATGTGTTTATGGTTGATTAGCGGTCGGTCCAGTGGTTTCGATGTGTACTTTCGAATTGCACAGTTGCAACTTGTATTCCCGACTTTTTTTTCGGACTTGCTTGTTGCGATTTATTTTCATAAATGTCTCGCGTCGTTGAGAAAAAACGTTATTTATAGCGCGCATTATTTACGTAAAATAAAATCTAGAAAAAAATTCGGTATAAGAGAATCAACGATCGAGACAAGCGGTACCACGTGAACATTTGAAATCAGCATTAGAGGCAGAAGCATTAAGCGAATCTTCGAACCAGTGTGTCAAGGATACTACAAGTGTATAGGCGTCATTCTGCTCCGAATAAGATGAGAAACAACCGTGAGATTGGTGTGTATAAGAATTACGAGATCGGTATCGTCGAGGCACGTGTAGAATGAAGATATACGCACACGTACACATGTGTACGTGTAATAGTTTGGTTCATTACTTTTAATCTGATGATAAGGTGACTAGCGATAATTGAGAATGACTGACTTTTATTTATCCACTCCTATCGCGACGTAATTAAAATATCATTTCTATATAGGCGTGAGATACCAAAAGATAATGATTAAAAATTCAAATTTCGCGCCATATTATATGCGTCAGGTTACGAAATAATTCATTTGCTTACAATTGTTATTAACGAATTACTCAACGATCTATTGATCGTATGTCATCAATCTCGATCCGGTCTTTTTACCTAATAAGTAGGTCATTACAAAAAAAAAATGAATAAAAAAATAGAAATACCAACCTGTGTGTGTTTGAACGCTGAGCTAATGGTACAACCAAGTTTAAGATGCGCAGCGATGGTCATAGCTTCGCCAACGGTCAATCTGGTACGTTGCACCGCGTACTGTTGAATATAGCATGACGTACGACGCCACCTTTCGCTATGCGATACTCGTCTTTTTCCATTCACCAGAATCTCTCCGCTCATACCCTTAACTCTGTAAATTAAAGCCGAGAGCAAAATGTCAATTATATTTTCCTTCTAATTTGCTTCGGCTGTTGACCGAATTTCATATATATTATGAATTATTCATTGATAGATTGAGGGGCTAAAAAGTTTCTAAAAATTCGAACTATTCAGGGAAGCATTTCTCACTAAAACTACGAAAGGGACTTTTGTTGTAAGATAAGTTAAACTTTACAGATAAAATACTTTCAGACCTGTAGATATAGGTCATAACAATCGTCTAAGTCATCAAAAGTTAAAGAGAGTCAAAATTGGCATTTTCAGTATTATTCGTATTTGTAGGGTAGCATTTTACACTAAAAATTAAAGAGGAAGTTTTTTTTGATAAATTTTCCTAAATTTTTCAAATAAAATATTTTTATAATCACATTTATTAGTGTTTATTAATTCATAAACAATACATGTTTTAGAATCAAATTTAAAAAATGTTTTGATCGCTCGAAATATCATAAAAAAATTTATGAATTTAGCTCTGTTCAAATTATCTCGCGCTTTGATTAAAACGCATATTTCACACGCATAATCATGATGTTGACTGTATTTATAAAATTATTAAAATTTACAAAGAGATACTTTACATTATTGGGAAAGGATCATAGCCTTGAAATATTTATATACATTCATTTGTTGCGAAAATTACATATTTACAAAAAATATCAAAAGGATTTTGTATTTGCATTTTTAAAACGATTTAGACGGTCAATTTGCAAGAGGTTCGCCTATAAATAATATACATCTATAATAGGCATGAAATAGTAAAAATTAAAACTTTGACATCTTGTATTAACTGGTCTACTTGTTAGAGAATGTCCCGTATACATAGTATAAACACACAAAAGTTTCCTTCTTCTTACATGTGATGTAAAGATTGCAAATGCTAATCATCACTGCCATTCAAAACTTAGTACGATTAATAAGTATTTTAGCTTGAATAACATTTTTTTCAGTGGATAGTTATTACCCAGTTAATAGCTAATGTCTGTGATGTTTCGACATTTCGTATGTATACGTTGTATATGTATTGATTGATATACAAAAAAAATCTTTATAATTTAAACAATTTGTTTTTTCTTGTCTCCAAGGATTTGCAAAATTTTACACAATGCACGAGCATCTGAAGATATCGATCATTATCGCAATCGCGTTGCGCTGATCTAATGTGTAGAACAGTTGCGAAAATTTTATCTACTGAGTGTTCCATTTTAAAAAGGACATAAATTCAGAAATGTCATTCTTAATTTTGTAAAAGAGAGAGGTTAGTCGGGTGGTAGGTTAGTAGGGTGTCTCATTTTAGCTTAAACTGATATCTATCTCATCACGCTTTCGATCCAGAAATGATACAAGAGCTAAATTCTTGAGTTCAATTTGACCTTGACCTTCTAGGGCAATGTCTCGGTTGTTTCATTTCCTGGCTAGATATTCAGCTGTTTCTGTTAAAATGGGACACCCTGTATATACATATGCATACATTATATACATATACATATATATAGCTGGTTTAAGACAATTATGTAAATATAGAAATAATGTTATTCCATCAATTACGTTAGAAATACATGTACATATAGAATTCTTGCTTATAAATAATACAATGAAAAAAAATATACGTTTCTTACAACGCTTAAAGCATTTTTATTAAATTAATATACAAATAAATACAATTTAAAATTGTTGTTTTTTTTTGTTTTTTTTTTTAATGTAAATTTCATTTCGTGTCTTCTATGCATAGGTATAACAACCACACCTCAATGAAATATATCTGAAATAATTTTCTTATGTTTTTATGTAGTTAATATTAATATCTGGTAAGCAAATAAATAGAATAAACCTAATATATGTATATACGTAAGTGCGAACACAGTTTACACAGCTTGAGATGAATATTTAGGCTTTTTCTGCTTCTCCACTGTACATATAAGGATAATTAATTTTTTTCTCAATTCACATCCAGTACAGAGATTAATTCAATAGCCTCTGCGGTTAGAATCACAATTACGTAATAATTAAGCTCTTCGAAGTTACAGTCGTTTATCGCACTTGTAGATGTAATAACACTTTTTACCAATATTCTCTCAATTTTTTTTTTTTTTTTTTTTTATTAAAGCATTAGCACCTCGCTTAGTACGACGTATTGATCACTTTCTTATCCAGCGACAAAAAATAGCAAATGTCGAGATAACGTCATGGCCGGTATACGAAAAAGTGAAAAAATCGGTAAAAATTTTCCGTTGTTAACCAACAAAAAAAAAATAAAACATAACATAGGCAACTCGCTCGAGTGCGGCTCTACCATTGTTCTTTTGCTTAGGTTACCTAATCGTACCGGCGTTTCCCAAGTGAGGCCGATCGCTAATTATTCCGCTGTAGTTTTCCCGTCCTTGATGTAGCTTCGATTGCACGTGTCCGTTGATCTGCATAATATGTTCTTATATATATATATTTTTTTAAGGCTTTATAGGAACATTCAAGGAAAGCCTCAATTTGCTGCAGAGTCGTAAAATCGAGTGAATCGCGAAAAATCGGTTGTCTCCTTTTGTGCGATAATCGCGATGGACCGCAAATGTCAACCGTTAAATTGCACAGACATCAATTTTCTTGGACTCTCGTTCGAACGTCATTCGTGGTTCTGGTGTCGGACACGTACGTTTGTGTACACTCGAACGTAAAAAAATGAGAGTCATCCACAAAACTATCTTGCTTGATCGAAAGATACTGCTTTCATTTGTTATATGAAAAACATATATATATATATACAATACCGATGACAATAATCAATTTTCGATCTATATATATATCGCGGGATATATGTATAGATATATATAAAGCGCGGGAAAAGTCATGCTTACTGAAGCGATAATATGTAAGTAATACACACCTATACGTATGAGCAAAAAAATGAAAGTCTCACGAGTAGCGTTTCACCTACGATATATAAGACTTTCGCAAAAATACGGATCTCTTCGACTATATAATATAAATTGTTGATAAATAATTTCTTAAGTGTTTTTTATAATATTCGCAAATATTTACATTACGATGAAAAATTATGTGTTTAATTACAACTAATATAATTAATTATATTAATTATATTAGTTGTAATATAATAATATAATTGTGGAAGAATAAGTAGTAGAAAAATAAGTGGAAGAATATAATTAATATATTTTCTATTCAATTCTGAATTTTTGTAAAAATTTTTGTAAAAACATTACATCTTGATGAATTGTTTAATATTTAATAGTTAAAACGATGTTATTTCCGTGTAATATTGGATTATCGAACAGAAAATTTATCGTTTGTATCCTTACGGTATGAATAATTAAGTTCGAAAAAATAACAGAAAAATGTTCTACTGTACAATTCGAGAATCCAAATAATGCATGGAAACAACATCGTTTCATCCAAAATAAAAAAAGAAATAATAAAAACTTTTTTGATAACATAATGATTTTTAATATATTTTTAAAGTTACGATTAAGCTTTTAAAAATACTACGTTTTTGAACAAAAATTCAAAATTCAAAATATAAGTATGAAAATTGATATAATTTTCGTTTTTCATTTCTAATCTTAGCAAGAAATGTAGATACGACATTCACTTTACTAGTAAAGTCATGGTTATTCTTCAAAATAGGCATTTAATCATAATATGAGGTAGATTAACTGATATCTTTATCTTATTTCTGGTGAATAGCAAATTCATATGACTATAAGGAAAATGGCTAGATAGCTTTAATTCTAGCTAGAAATAAGTCATCTTTATGAATTTTTCTAATTATATGATTGGTATATTTTTCTTATTTCTCGCAAGAAATAGATCTAAATTCATAAATTCCTATTAATATAGATAATGAAGTAGTTAATATAGGTATTTTTATGAATTTTCTCAATACTATTTCGAACGATGAAAACCTTTTCAAAATTTAATTCTAAAACATAAATTGTTTATGAATTAATAATCACTGACATATGTGATTTTAAAAATATTTTATTTGAGAAGTTTAGCATATTTCGCCAAAAAAAAACTTCTTCTTTAATTTTTAGAGAAAAATACTTCCTTGGGGTACTTTTATATTGATCAAGGCATTTTCATGTGTTTTTCAATGTTAGAACTCGTCTAACCAGCGCTAAACTCAATTTGAAGGCTTTGATGACTCAGCCGATTGTTATGACATACATCTACAGGTCTGAAAGTATTTTATCTGAAAAGTTTAACTTTTACATTTTAGAACCGTCCCTTTTGAGTTTTTAGTGAGAAATGCTTCTCCTGAATAGCTAAAGTTTTTAGAATACAGGCATCCAATGTCAATATTCGTGAAAAAAAATCTAAAAAATTCGTGAAGTACTAAAAAACGGTTTAAAAACATTAAGAGAAGAACAAATGTTTTACTACTCAATCTATCAGATAATCGCATATACACGCATATATATAATCATATAAAATCTTTGTTAAATATTTATCAGATTTTCTGAAATTATCAAAGAACATCGTGCATTGTATAATTTAAATGTACCTGATAACGATATCACTACCGCACTGAGTTCAGTTTTGAGTTATTCTGGGATATAATATACGTCCAAAAAATCAATTATCACCTGCAGTACTCATATGTATATACAATATACATATACATACAAAACTACAAATGGTAATTAATAATAACTCATCGCATTTTAAAATTGATATCAACATTAATTTGTTAATTTTCCGCGTTTATAACTAACTTCCGAGCAAGAACCTTTGCACGAAATTGAGAAATTATTAACTGACGTTAAGCCTTTAAAAAAATTATCTCGAATCAATTACACATATTCCAAAATATCACAAATGCTAATGGACCCAAGACAAAGCATTTCAATAATTGAAGTAGATGACAATCTTTGCAAAGATTGCGTTATACATTGTTTCAAACAATTGCTATCTGATATTAAACAGTCAAAAATGAAAGCGGATGAAGATCGCAAAAGTCAATTTTTGTACCAGAATTGGGAGAATTTTATAAATGTTTTTTTTTGTAATAAATTTCAATGAATGTATTTACTATATATTTTTTTGTTTTAAATGTGGTAAATCATATTTATAACGTAATATAGTTTGAAATAACCTCTATATTTTTATACATGTGTGAGTATATATATATTATCCCTATTTAACGAATTTAATTTAGAATTTTTCTACATCCAACTTTCCTTCTCCAAGTTCTCCATGGAAATAGAAAATACCTAATAATAGTGGCTTATTTATAGATAGCCCATGTACACACTCGCCAGTATATGACTAGTAAATGAATTTCTACTAAAGTGTGTGTGTATATGGTATATACATCTGCAAATAGGTATGCATAGTAAAAAATACCAAGACGAGTGTTTACGATTGAATCAAACTGATAAGAACCTTACTTGATCGATTGTAATTGGAATGTGTATATGAGGCGACTGATGGAACGCGATACTTAACGATTCCTTTACAATCAATTGTTACACGAAACGAATAGCGAATCAGAAAGATTGTACATTAACGTGACTGTTGACCTTTAAAGATTACACAATTATCTTATCGAATCGTATCGAGATTCTTCAGTTATAACGCGTCATTCTAATAATTTGTCATTAGTCAAATTAATTAAAAAAAAACTTCAACTGTAAATGAACTTTCTCGTAAAGTGTCTCTAATAAAATCTAAAAATCTGTCTCTTCAATTTGTAGCAAGAGTTTTTTTTGTTAATAAATAAAAAGACTTACGTATATCCGGCAAGAACATTCAGAAGAGTAGATTTTCCGGCACCTGACGGTCCCATAATAGCCGTAAGTTCACCAGCTCGAAATTCACCGCTAACGCTGTGCAGGATTTCACTTGTCACTGCAACGAACAAAATACAAGGCATTGATTAATTAGAATTTTTTTTAAATAAATTAATATTCATGGAATGATAGTTTTTATAAATGGTGATTGAACTTTTTATTATTCAATGATACTTTGCAAGGTATAAATAATAGTTTCGTAATGAAGGTGTTCAGAATTGCGAATATATTCATTGAATAACGAATAATCAAAGAGTCATATTTTTTTGTTAATAATCCGTTATTCAACTCAATAATGGATAATTTATAAACATGAAAGTTTTTTTTTATGTTTATATTTTGGAATTTTCTCCAGGATTTTATTCGAACTTTTAAAACAATTTTATAAAAGTAGAAATAGAACATTTCTGTTTGTAAAATTGACTCAATTTCAAGATAAACATACTTTGAAGGTCATTTATAAATAAATTATAGTTAATTGATTACTATTAATAAATAAAATCATAAGAATGTTTAATGTTCAGAAATATCAAATTTGTAAACAACAATACAATGCGTCTATTTGCTACAAACCATTATAGAAGTAGTTTTTTACAAAATTAATGTAAATAAAAATAATACGTAATTACAATTAATTAAACAAAGTGCAAAACGTAAAAAAATAAGCGAAAATACAGCAGTATTGAAAAAAATTATTACAAATTTTTTTTCTATAAAAGGAAATGAGAATTTATTTAGGAAAATTCAAATAATTAAATATCTGTATGAGCTAATCTTGTAATGTTTGCTATTTCTTTTGGGTCACGAAACAATTATTCGTTCTATGATTAAACAATAATCAATAGTCATTGTATTTGTCTTATTCAAATATCAGTAATAATTAATACAAATAATCTAATATCAGTTATTATTCCAGTCAGATCTCATATACACATATACATTTTATTACTTTTTTTGTCAAATTCATTAGCTAAATTTATACTATAACTACTATAATAATATAACACTTAATAGAAACTATCATTTTTCGCTCGGATAACAAACGCTTTCCTGAAAAATTACAAATTTTTAAAATATCCTCAGATGACAATGAAAAAAAATTTTGAAAAGACAATGTGAGAAAGTCAAGACAAATTAAAAATTTTTAATAAAATCCATGAAAACTTGTGGTAATTTTAAAAACATTTTCAAAACATTGACAAAAAATATTGTTCAAGCGATGATTTGACAGAATCAAGATAGTCTATATAATGTTTTGACCATCAAAAATTCCAGACGCGAGTAAAACTGGTACGAAGGTCGACGTTTTTTTTGTAGTTTTTTTTCGGTACAACAAACGCGAATAGCTGCATTTTCAAAGGAAAAATCAATTAACTTCCTCAAACAAGGGTCAAATGTAAAGTTTTTTTTTGGGATCCGGCGCTGGAAAAATATTATTATTCTCTATATGATCATTTGAATTTCAGTTTTTTTTAAATTTACTTAAAAGCATTAGTCTGTTTGATCCGCATACACGTGTGTGGTAATTTAAATTGATACACAGACAAAAAAGTTGCAACAATTGCGGAAATATATTTCCTAAGAAATTGCTATTTCGAAAGAGGATAATATTTGCTATAGAATTAAATAACTATTATCGTATGTATTAATTACTGAAATCAAATAAACATTTTAGTATCTATTTTTTATTTAGTTATTTATCGATATATAAATATGATTTACTAAAGTGTGATTGAGTGATTTTATAAAAATAAACAGGTAATCATTAAATTGTAAATAAATTGTTTAAATCGAGAATTTTTTGTTTTATTTAAAAAATATTATTTCGAATAAAATGGTTATTTTTGACTATTTTTTAGAGTCACTCGAACTATTTTTTTATTTTAAGAAACATAATATTTTTAAAATACATAAATAATCCATAATAATTAAAATGTACAGTTCATTTACATCTAGATCGAAAAATTCACGTCGAAGTTTGGGCCTCCAAATATCGATAATTTATCAGTGTAGGCATTTTTACCCTTGTCATCGTTACATTTATTTTTATAACCTTATAATATAAAGTTGTTATTGTAACTGATAACAGCGATAGCTTTCTTTTTCTTGTCAAACAATCGCGACATAGCCAATTATCTAGCAATAAATTAATTTTCAAGTAAGTAATCCGAACAACAGCTTTTACAGTCCATAAAACAATGTAGAAATGAATCATTTCACTCGCGATGAAAGACATATTTTAATCGTCCTATTGGCACGAGAATATTCTCGAGGGTCTTTATGGCGAAGTACGGAATAAAAAATCGTAAAAAAAAACAAAAAAAATTCATCTCTCGACGTAAAGTGTATCAAATTGATAAGGAGTAAAAGTTCAAGGTCGTCGGTTATGATGTCTGTCTTATCAACTAATGAACATTCGTCATACAACTCAGTCACTCTTTTCTGTCGATGCGCTTATCTTAAACTCTCTGTCATGACAGATGACATTATATATATACACACATATATATAAATATTATATACGTATATACATGTAGATGTAACAATGTATTCCCTGTGGTGGTGTTCTTCAATCGATCATTTCCACGTTGTACAAGGGTCGAAGAAAGAAAATGTCATTTTTCATCAATAAAGACGAGATGAAAGGCATTTCGGTTAAGTTATTGCTCGTTTGTAATTTACGTCTTAATCGAATAGCAATTTTCATATGTATATATATTATTTTCATATATATGTATATATGTATGTTTTTTTTGTAATCTATACTAACCGATGACTCAATCGGATAACATATACGATGCATTGAAAATTCATGCGATTCAATGATAAACAACGCAACATTTTTCATTATTTAATAAAGATAGATGGTGAACTTTTGATCGACAGTTCGATCGCGTGAATCGAATATCAAAAGAAAAAATTAATATATCGTTAATAAATTAATTAAATACATAAGTAAATAATAAAATTAATATATATATATATATATATATATATATTTATATAAATTGCATACAATCAGTATGTGATGTATTTGGCATGTACATCTTGATACACATGTCTTTGTCCGATTATTTTATATATATAAATATATCGAATAAAAGCCCAGACTCGCGCTCAGAAAAAAATCGATAAGCAATATAAATTAATGTTTTGTTATTATTTATTAGAAATGCTGAAATATTCCCTACACGTATTACTGGAAGATTTTTAGAAAGTCGCAACGCGACGTGTATGTATCTCTTGCGTAAGCCGAAACAAAGGAGATGATGCTGTTGTTTCAGAGACGCCGCTCAAGAAGATACATTTTATTATTATAATTATTTCTTTTTTAATTACCAACATTACGCTAGCGAAATGCATTAATTAAAACGACCGGCAAAAATCGTTGAATTTTCACAATCAAACAGCTGCAAAGCCTTTGTGCATCCGCTACAACGTGACTAATAAAACCGCAAAACAAAGCAAAGTCCAGGACGAACAGAAGAGATATAGGAGCAAAAAAAAAAAAAAATTATATACATATATGAATAAGCCTCTGATGCAGCGAAGCGAATTAGGTGACGAGTGCACGAGACGATAATGGCAGACTGTGTGTGGGATGAATAGCCATCATTTCAACTTCAAGAAGAAGCGAATTTTTCTGCATCGTTGCTTCGAACTATGAATCTTCGAAGTGAAAATTCTCGTTAGACAAATAAGAATAGTTCATTGTTCCAGAAACAAACGTAATAGAAGATCTTACTTCGAGGAATTGCGATAATAGCAAAAATAATATAATTATAAGAATAATAAAAATTCTTATTATTCTTATTATTCTTATTATTCCTATTATTATTATTATTAAGAATAATAAGAAAAAAATAATTATAATTTATACAACAAACGGTTAAATGACTTTATACCCGTTATTCAAGTAGATCGTTGATAAATGTATTTGTATATAATATATAGTCGACAATGAATCAGAATCATATTTTCTATCTCCGGCTCAACGTTTCTTTATACGATCGAAAATCATTCGCTGTTTTTTCAAACACATCGGAATAATTGTGTCGAGATCGAGCGAACTCATGAATAATTGATAAAAGCTTCTATACAAAAATGGTTTAGCTCTCGCGAGATTGCACGCGTCATTCAATCATAAAAGCCTGTTCCGATACGTTCTACAATATGGCTTAAAAAAAATCACAGAAACTGTATATAATCGCCAGTCTCTCGATTCCCTTTCTCAAGCTTTGATATAATTGAACGAAATTACAAATAGCGAGACGCGAGTCTCCGATGTGTCGCTTAACCAGAATAGAAATTATAATCAAGCAAAAAATATTTCTACAAATATTCAGGTCACTACATCGTATCTCGTCCCGAGCTCACACTCTAATGACAAATAAATATAGTACAATAGCGATTGCGTTACATCAATTTTAAATATCTGGTAGAAAAATATCCAGAGTGTAAATGTCCATACGTATCTACGAGCAGAGCGAAAAACGTCCGCTGCTATTTCCCACGCAAAACAATGAGTTTCCTCTTTGCTTTTGTATGAATAAACAAATGCTACGTCGACGGAACGAGTCGCGAACGAGTGACGTTACGCCCGATGAACCTCTCGATCACTGCTGAGAATAAAACTGCGGAAAAAATGTACCGATAAATTTGATATAGTCACTCATCTAGAACGTTCGTTTTTGAATACTGAATCTGAAAACTGTCGGAAAAACGGCGGTGAAAAGTCAATATATTTATTTATTTGTACTGAGGAGGAAGTTCGAATTGCATGAAAGACATGATTAATACGAAGAAGCGAATACAGTCTGATTAAATCGATGGTATTTCTGAGTGTTCAAATTACAGAGTAATCGTGGTTCCTTAGAAACATTTTTTCTATTTTATATGCAGCGAATCGAAATAATTATTAAATGAATTGTGATGATTTAATGTGAGAACATTGTTTAAATGTTTATGAAATGTTTGTTTGTCAATATTTCTTCTGTGTATTATGTACAAAGAAAATAAATATTGTTAATTGTGTATACAAGTATAATTGTGTAGTGTTGAAATCTTATATTTATTGTCCATTATTTTAAACATTTAAAATACTCGTATATTTTCTAAAAAAAATGTATATCGGGTTATACAAAATTCGGTTATGTTATAATAACCTAAAGAGTCTTTTTCAAATCAATTAATGTTTTTAACTTAACATTGAAAAAGATACACTATAATTTGATTAGTCCCTTGCGTAAGGATATGACGAGTGGTATACGGTTATAGTGTCGTTTGACTAACCCATAGAGGTTAGGTTGATTTGAGTAACCGTATACACTATAACTACACTATACACGAACTTGGACAAATTATAGTGTAAAAAATATTAAATACGTACAGTATACAAAAGACATTGGAGTTATTAAAATGCCTATGTACAATTATGGATAATCTACAGTATAGTTCTTACACCATAATTTGACTAACCCCTATATACATACAGTGGTTATGATGAAATTATAGTGTAAATGCTGCGCACCATAAATTGGCCATAAAAAAAATTTGAGCCAAACGTAGTAATTTACTTAAAAATTCAAAAGAAATGTACTATAATGTATTATGCCTCTATTAATAAAATAATTGTAATTTCTCAGGAAAATGAATAATTATCTGACTCGATTTTAGGTTATGTCGACTTCGACGATATATATTAACATTGTTTACATTGAGCCATTCTACACATGTTCAGCAGTGACGTAGTATACGTATCATTGCGTAATATACTGTTTACGTATTGCCGATGCACTAATGATTGGGTAGTCACTGACAACGGTAACAACAGTTGTTAGTAAAAAAGTTAATAAAATTGACCAATAGTTTACCTGCCAGAACGCTCCGCATAAATTTTACGAGAGAATATAAAGTAACTTATTATCTGCAGCATCTTTTTATATATTAGCAGTCATTGACCAATGGTACCAACCGTTAAAAAAATTTTCCAATACTCTAAAAATCAGAATACTCCGTATCATTTTACGAGTACAATATAAAGAAATTTAGTTTCCGCGTTATCTTTTTATACAAAACATTGAAAAACACAATTAAAATTTACATTTCATCGACTCCCTACTTGTAATACAAAATAACTCCAAATTGTTTTTTTCGCGAGTTATGCATAATCAGTTTCCCAAATAATTATTTACAGTGTATTTGTGGGTATATACAACGGAAAAAAATAATTACAACAACGACGAACGTCATTGCACACAATTTATTGCCATTAAACTCAGCGCAAGTAAGTGATTCGAGGTAAATAAATTTTATCGAAGGTATATATATACAAAACAAAATAGACAAACGTAGTTGTTGTTTAAAAAAAAATTAACGATACTCTTTTTCCATTCGCGATTTACTGCACGAAATCGTTAACTCTAAATTATCCACTGGTAATTGATCGATAATCGCTTTTTACCTACACTTGTAATACATATAGACACGCCAAAGTCATATTATTCAATATGAATAGAAACATTATATACTAAGCTGTATTTTAAACGCCTGTCTTCTAAAAAACTGTGCGAAATTAACGATAGTCCCGATCTACAACGGATACCGTTTATCGCATAATTAAAGTCGTAAGTGATTACGTATGTATAAAAACCCGTTTACATGCATTCGCAAGTTTAGCATATTCCAGTCACATAATACTGTTATAGCCGACTAAATTTCACTCCAAAATTTCTAGGAATTATTTTCTCCGTGTAATATAGCTTCGTTGTCACTTTCGTTGATATTCATGCGTGCTTCGTCATCCCGAGACGAGTAAAAAAAAGAAAAACAATTTCATCGAGTCGTTCTTCATAATTTGCCCGGAAAAAACACTCGTCCGCACACGAATAACATAGCCAGTTTTTATCGGTCGCGAAAAATCGGTAGTCTGTATTTTCAATACGTAACCAACGTCAACCATCATTAGTCTCTTATTCCTTCCTATACAATAGTCGTCGTTTCATAAAACAGTGTATAAATCGATTTCTATCTTTCGGATATAAGAGTGAAAATTGTTATACTTTTGCAGTAATAGGGGATGTACTTTTGCATAGACGAGAAATTATGATATATACTCAAAACATCAATAAAAAAAGGTCTAGTAGAAATTGTGTCATAGTAAAACGAATTTCTGTTAAGTTGCAAAGAATGCGACAGTGAGACCATCAATTGCTACGTCAATTGATCATCCATCTCTAAAAATATAGTTCTTTGATTCATTCTTTTACTATATTTTTATTCGCAACTGTTGGAAAGTAATCCGCTAGAGGGCTTATAATCAAAGTAACCTGCGAGTGGAAAAATAATTGAGCGATTACAGTATAACAAAATTCAAAACCGGTATATTTAGCGATGGTGTGTTATTAAGTTACCTTATATCTAAACTATGTTATAATTAATACTCGCAAGTACGAAAATAATCACAGTTTAAAAATGTTAACGAAAATTTCTAATTTCTTCGTAAACACCATATTAAAATTTAGGTTGTTTTTTTCTAACAACTTTAACTCGTGATAGAATCAAATTTTAATATCCGGTATGGCAATGTTAGAATGTTTCAAAATTTTGTTATATTAGATATTAGTGGTAAAAATTGCACCAGAAATTAGCCAATCGCTGGCCAACTATACAAATGCATCTGACGAATTTCTAGTGTAATTTTTACCAACAAATATTTAATGAAAATCAATTTTGATTTAATAGATATTACAGTAAAATTAAAATTAAATTTATCTCCGTGGGAACGCAAAACTATGACGCGTTATACGCCTTCGATCGGTTCAAGGAGACAATTAATTAAAAAGCTTTTTTAACAATTTAATCGATGATCCAAATTATTATTAATTTAGTTCAGTTCGCAAAAGTATCGCATTAGATTAAAATTTCTGTCGACTAAGCGCTTGTTTTGCTCGCGAAAAATGGCTTATCAATTTTTTTCCATACGAGATACTTTCCATCGGTCGAATCTTTTCCTACGAGCGAAATATTCTAGCTTCAAAACGCTATATTTCGTAAGAATTCGAGCGTGAAATTCAGCGAAAGCTTGATTTTTCGTTTTCACCGTAATGTTATAAAGTGGAAGTCGTGTGTAAAGAGAGAGAAAAAAGAAACACGAATGATGTCACACACTACTCGGTTTTTTTTATCGCCGGTTGTATAAAAAAGTCACGTGACCGCCTTAACGATACACTAGCATAACTGTCGCGTGTGTTTACGAGCTTGAGACTACTTGAAGAAGCGCAAAGTGTCGCTGCCTCGTATATAATCGGTATTATTTGCAGTGAATAAAATTTTGCGATATACGTGACGTATGCAAACATAAAGCTTTGCATACGTACAATCTTAATGCTATAGTTCCTTGCTTATCTCTGAATGAGTAAAAAAAAGAATAATAATAATAATTACTATATACCGAATCGTCGTAGCGCATCGATAAGCCCGTGAAAGTTTTATCACTTCGCTTAACGATTATGACGCATTATTTGTTGAGTATCTCCCAGAAAGCTACGCAATGCAAAATCTTCTCGTTGAAGTTTGCGAATTACGCAATTTCGTCTTTTTTTGGTGTTGTACACACGCGTGTCTATATGAATAGCGAAAAATGCATGCATTATTTGCCTTTTTTGCGTAACGTAATTTCTCCGGCGAAGCATCGCTATCGCCCGTGTCGAACTTTCGTAGGCGAAGGCTACTTTCCATTTTCTTGTCTAATGTACGCCTCCTCTTTTTTTCGCGAAGCGACATTCTTTGCCTCTTTTTTTTCGTCGGTCGTTTGCTATGCGAATCTGCCGTTTGTTTGCTTTGGCTATACGTAATTTGAATCTTCGAATAACGCGCATTTTTTAAAATTGCGTATGGATGAATAATTTTTTGAACATAAGGTTGGTCAATAATAAGAGAATTTATAAATACAAAATGTATAAATAGTTTTCTGTTCGTTCGCTGTGTATATACGTCATTTGAATTTTTTAATTTCGCGCGCGATCTAAGTATTTATTATACATTGTGTATTTTTTTTTTTTTGGTATTTATTAGTATTGATATTTGTATGATTTTTTCGGTCGTTAACTACGTGAATTACCCACGTGTTTTATACGCGTAATTTGAATTTCGCGCACTTTTTAATTATTTTCTATATATTGTGCATATATAGATAGTTTCGAAATTTAAGATATAAATCACATTTATTTGATAATAAAATGAAAATGTTGCAAAGTATATACAGAAGTCGATGAAAGTACCTGAAGAGAAATCGAAACGAAGAAAAAAAGCGAATGTGTAAAAAACAGAACTGGTTCTTTACACGTATACGTGTATGTGCGCTTACGAGAACGATCGAGACGAAGAGAATAAAAAATGAGAAAACAGTTGCGGCACAGCTGATTCCACCGATTATTCACGAGTTAACGGTTACGTCGTTTTCTCGGACGGTTTACACCTATACACTAAGATTTTTGACGTTTTTATACGTGTATAAATCGGTATCATTGACTCTTCCAAAGCTTCTGTACAAACTGGAATAAACAAAGATCAGACAAGTTTTTTCGACGAGACTTTGCATTAGCACAACCGTTTATTTAGAAATTGTCAATTTCTAAACCAACACAGGCAATAAGTATTTATCGTTTTACGCAATGTGGTACTAACTAAAAAAGTAAGAAATGTAGGTCATCGACCAATACCGTACGTGATATACAGTTTTTTTATACTGTCCGAGTAATTCATGATACATAAAGAAGAAAAAAAATTATCGTCAGATTCCGGATCTACCGTCAGTTTCTCGGTCGTAAAAAATGTATTATCCACTAATCACCAACCTGGCTTGAGATTCCTGATAGTCCACGTGTTGACCCTATAGCTGATATCTCGGAACTGAAGATCGATTTCTGGCCTTTTAGGAAACTGATGTTTCTCTTGCATAAAATAATTGTTGTTGGGCATTCCTGGATTTCCATTTCCATTGCAAACGTCGTGGACGTCGTTCTGACTACTGTTATCCACTTGACAGCAGCTCAGAGACGATCGTGATGGTGAATAATGCGTCGAATTACCAGCCATGTTTATCCTTTGTGACAATCGATTATCGTGAAGGATTCGATTCTGGAATTAGTTCTAGACCGTTTGGAAGATTCGAAATTCCAGATTAACTGTCCATAATTTGAGATTGGGTTATCTGCCTGACACTGCAACAGAATAGAAAAATGATTATGTCACTAGGGAATTAATAGAACATTTGCGATTGTCTTAGAAAAGTGAATAGGGACAATTCGACAATTGCATAATTCAAAGTGATGTATCTTACAAAGTTGTCATTTATCGCTATCGTTAGAGACTACACTCTGTCGTTGCGCAATGCGAATAACCAGACGATTATTTCATAAAAATCTCGTCATTTTTCTTCCTTTTTCTTCTCTTTGCAATATATAAATTCAACGTGAAGATATGCTTCCGTAGTGGAGTATGAATTGTGACTTTTACCGAGGCTATTAGAAAGAAGAATTACAGTTTTCCGCGTTCACAACGCATCATAACGGAAATTTATGGGATTCGTGATCGGAAAAGTAAAAAAACATTTTGTATACTTGTCGCGTATCTAATTCCGTTTTTGCTCATATGTATACTAAAGTACGACTTGATTTACGCAGTTCGACGACATAATGTGATCTTCATTACTATCATACATTTTCCTTTATTTTTGGAATATTTTTCACGTGCATACCAAAGTGCCACTGCATATAAGTCTGAATCTTTTTAATTTTTTTAAATTCTATAATTTTTTTTTTAATTAATTTTACATAGATTAACGTACAAGTAGATCTATGTTGAAAATTTTTAGAGAATAATAAGAAGAACACGTGTCGTCGAATTAACCCGACACATGTTCTAATTATTCTCTAAAAATTTTCTTTTGTTTGATATATATATATATTAATATTTTTCTCATATCGAAAAGGAAAAGTAGATGTACGTAGTCCGACGACAGATGATGAGCTATCATCTCGAATATTTTTAATTTTTTTATATTTTTGTTCAAAATTCGAATGCGTGAGCCACGACTGTAAATACACTAACATTGATGCACAGCAGGAAGACCGTCAGTGTTGAGTTTTCCAAGCACGAACGCGTTCGCTCGCAAAATATTAACGCTAATTTCCGTATTGATCGTGTATACACATGCCTGAGCTTTAAATTATATCTGTGCTTGATTCGGTTCTATTTGAATTCAATGAAGGTGGCCATTATTAAAAAAAAAAGTAATAATCAAATCGACAACTCATCACAAAAGCTAATGACACAGGATGAGTGGTATTTTTCATTTCTCGCGATGTAGATTACATACAGACTGCGTAATATACAGATATTACAGCCACCGGAAGATGAACCCCCTGTTTATCTTTTATCTAGTTTTGTTTTCTTCTTTTTTTCGTTATATCACTTTCAATAGACAAATTCAACGCGTATTATATATTCTGTATATGTAAGCGTCTGATGAACTTTATACACTATTACGACATTGTGTAGACTACTCTAGAACTGGATTGAAAAAAATCGTACGCATTGCCCGGTTTATCAGCGTGTACTTGCACTATTTGCGCACGGCGTATTGTGAAATCGCTATTATCGTGTCAATGTCCCGCAATCATACCGCATTGTCCTAAGTTCCTCTATGATTACGTGTACATAGACAGCCAGAGACAGAGAGAAGATGAGAAAAAAATTGCGCGAAAAGTAAGATGACTCCTCGAGTAATTGCGATAAAAGTTGTGTGTCATCACCGGTGGCCGAGTTAAACCAAGACATAATTATGGTTTTAATAAAAATTTTTTTTTTATTTATATTAAATCCGTAAAAATGACGGAGTAATAGACATTAGCAGAAAATAAGGAAATAATTTTGATGACACGTTCACATATTATTTGTGAATTTAGCGTATGATGTTTGTTTCCCTGTAATTTTTTTTATATATAAATACACGTTTTCTCGATAAATAAAGAAAAATGATGCATCATTTCCTTGAAATCCGTTGCAAAGACTTCTACCTTTTTTATGTACTCAATGAAAATTTCTGATTTATTTTTGCTCTTTCCGAGTAAAGTATGAAGTAAATTTTAACACGATTTAT
This sequence comes from Apocrypta bakeri, assembly GCA_018906985.1. NCBI lineage: Eukaryota > Metazoa > Arthropoda > Insecta > Hymenoptera > Pteromalidae > Apocrypta > Apocrypta bakeri. The sequence continues at coordinate 1,789,508 of JACCIA010000005.1, read as the reverse complement.
TTATGTGTATATTATAATAAAATGACTGTTTTATCAAATCAGTAACAATGACGGAGTAGTGTTCCAAAGTAGAAAAAACAGACTCAGAACAAATGATAGTTCAAATCGTTTGTTTATTAATCACGTATTTTTATTTTAAATATAAATTATTAGTAGAACTGTTCTCAAAAATAAAAATAAAATCCGAGATTTTTTAAGAAAGAAGAAAAACATACTGTGGTTCTCCAAAGTAAAAAAAACAAAATCAATGTAATGCGTATTTCAAAATGTATCGAATCATTTTCAACTAACCTTAGATGCTTTGTTGTCAAGCTCTTATCTTCAAATGGAACAAACTCTTTTTTACACACATATATACATAAAAACTGAAATTAGCAAATCAATATACGAATAATCGAATGTATATTTGTCTTTCGAAATTAAAAGAGAAATACAGTCTCGAAATCCACGGCACCGATAACCGCGCAAAGTCCAAGCGAATCGCGTACACGACTTGGTAATATGCGAACGTACAGAAAAGCACAGTAATCGAGGGGAGAGAGAGTAAGCGGACTCCGATGTGAAGGAGCTCGCGCTCGCGGTGACACTGTGCTCTTGAATGTGGAAGCACGACGATAGTATGCGGTACGCCGACTGAACTGCCAGTTAGGTAGCGATAACGACGCGTGCCGGTGGCCTTCTTTGAGTTGGAAAGAGAAAAGAGAGAGAGAGAGAACATGCGCGCTAGAGAAAGAGAGATGGAGTGGCACGAAATGATACGGGAAAGGGTGATGCGTTTGCATATGTTGTGGTGATTATATTGTTCTGAAAGGAGGATTAAGTTGAACGAAAATGTTTGTTATAGCATCTGTGCATTGCGTTTGAGTAAGGTCTTGTTGTTGTAAGGGGGTATCCTACTCAGCTTTTACCGACTGAGTCGATACGGCGGCAGAACGAAAGAAAAATGCATGAATCTTAATCAGTAGACTGAATTACGCAAAACTAAGAGTAAGTAGCCCTCCGCTTTGGCACTGTCTATCACTCTGTCAAGTTTGAAATTAAAATATTCATATGTTTTTAAGAAAAGCTCGAACGAAAATTGGTAGCTGCAAGATTTCGTTACAAGCGGTTCTCGAAAACATGAATATTTTCGTGTCTAGTGTTTTTTTGTGGTTCTACCGCCGTATTGACTCAGTCGATAAAAATTGAGTACGACACCCCCTTAAGTAAACTTTCGACTTGTTCAACATCTCTAATTTCCAATTTCAAGTCGAATCAAGTATCAATGGTTATGAGTCTGGTGGTTATTTCAAACAGGATGTTTTTGATAAGAATTGCCGGTACTAGAACAAAACGACAATATTGGTATGAAATATCAGGATGAGAATAACAGGCCAAAATTGCACTACTGTACTGGCCCAATGTTGGTGTGCCCGATGGGAACCAGAGTTTGACCAAGTATGATCTCAAGAGTGATAAATGACAATTCAACAAATTTTTTAATTAATTCTTTTATACAGCCAGTCTTACAAACAGGGACATATTTTCTCTGTTGGGTTGCTATAGAGGTAATTTATTTTACGTATAATAGTTCGTTGTATTGCAAATAGTTAAGAAATTTTTAGAAGATATTATTACAATTTCTATGGTGCCTAAATCGTTTTTCATCGGTATATTTTCTTACATTTTTACATTGACTATGATCGTTGAGTATGTTACAGTAAAATTTAATAATCAATTAATAATTTTTAAAATATGCGTATATAATCATTTCATTTCATTATATAATCATTTGAAAAAATAGTATTTGAAAAAACGTATAATTTTTCTTTAAAATAAGTCGAATGATTAGATTTAAGGAGATATTTCCTTACGACTGTAAGAAAATCGTTTCTGGGAATTAAACAATTTTTCATGCAGTAGCACGCTTGTAAATTTTTAATTTTCGCTTTTTTAAATGCTCACCAGTTATGAATTTGCTGTACTATTTTCTAAAATAATTTATTTTAATTATTACGTATGCACTATTATTATTGACTATTATGTATTTATAATTATTTATTGATATATTTATTGATATATATACACCTTTTAATACTTATAATAAAATAGAAAGGTTGAAAATTATTGATTTCAGTTGACAGAAAAAAACTCATAATAATACAGAAATTATTTTATTTACCCGACAATTATCTTTTTTCACCGACTATCGCAGACTCTTTTCAACAGACTTGTCAGCAATTGCTACGTATGATAAGATTAAAAATTAACCCTGAATTTTTTCTACGCGTAGTTTTACACATAAATTTTATAGTTTATTATTTGATTACAATTATAACGTTAACTATCAATATACTTTAAAAAATTTATTGTAAGTATTGGACTTTATAGTTTTTAGGAAATATAGATTATGTTGTCGACATTCGGCCACTAGCTAATGCGATGCAGTCTAGACATTGGTCTTAGCAATCAAATAAAATAATTTTTACGAAAAAGACTCGGAAAATCCTATTTCTTACATCTTTAATTCACATCACACCTCATTGATTTATGTAACGAATGTGAATTTTATTGGTGTAAATAGTTGATCAAAATTTTTTACTAAAAAAATGATTAATGGTCAACTGAGAGGCCATTTTGGTTGATTAAATTAAATAAATCTTAAAATTCCATCGTTAATTGATAAATTAATACGACTTTAATTAAGCTTCACGATTCAATGGCTAAAAACAAATGATATTTCTATTTCTAAAATTTCATACATTTATCAAACACGCTTTAGCAATTGTCATCCGAAACCAGTCTTTTCATAAAGTCATGTGCAAAGGCACATGTTTAATGTTAAACGCTCATAGCAATCAAACCAAGAGCTCTCAATCAAAAATCAAACTCAACGAGATATTTTCTTCCTTTAACATGCATTCCATCTCTGCAAATATCTACAAACAAAAACTTGGCGGACTGTTCGCCGGTAAGAAAAAGAGTCATTCGGTCAAAAGATAGAGGCCACGAAGTAATGACTCATAAAAGAGAAAAAATAAATGTCAGTTACAAAAAGAGAAATAATGGACACCGGATGAGCGCATACGCAAAGCACATACGTGTGGACATGAATGTACGTGGGACTGATATCTACACAGCCGTGCTTGGTTTCACAGCAAAACATGTATGCCATAAGGCAATGAGTTCTCCTATTGTGCTTTGCAAGCGTTCACTTACTGATTGGGTCATTTCTCGTAACTTTTGAAGAATAGAACATAGGGTGAATTTAAGTACTTAAATGCGTGGCCTGGAGAGTCAGATAACTTACCGAAAGATAAAAAAAAATTGTTCACGTTTTTTTCGAAACATTAAATATCTATTGTACAATGTCTCCCGAGGTATGGGCTCTCAGAAGGAGTAATAAAATGTTAGAAAAAATGTATAATTGTTTCATAGTGATTTTCGCAGCTGAAATTCGTACTGAGCATTTCACCAAAAAGCATGTTAAGTAATAATTCCCGACACGTGAAAATGATCTTTAATCATACGGAGTTATTTAGAAATAGCAGTACCGCAGTAGTTACCGTTGGTACTTGCTCAGTCGTTTAAAGCCAGAAATACAGTTTTAATGAGATTACTAAAAAACTATTGACTGTCAAATGCACGTGCTGTACACGTTGCCTACCGATTGTTCTACCGTTATTATACAACACTATTTCTAAGTCTCGAAGCTCTTTTCCTCGTACGTATATCCCCGACTTCTTACTGAGATATAAATTGTGAGTATAGAATAGGCAATAATCGATCTAAACGAGAATCAACCTTGACAGTTCTTTTGGTTAATTTTGCCAATCAGTGAGCTTAATTGGTCAAGTATCGTTTTTTTTCATTTCGGCAAGTACATGTCAGTATATTATAACGAAAACAATATTTTCCAAGCAAAAGGAATCATATTTGTAATTGGAATTGCAGTTTGCAAACAAATGCGATACATGAATGTTTGGTAAAACTCGATGATGGAAAAGATTAGCATAACTGTCGTCGAATCATTGTAAAAAGCTAGGAATGCAAAAAAATTCAAGTATAGGAAGATAACTAATATTGACTAAGCAATTATTCCACGATTGATTGAATAGAAAAAAAAATTAAATATACAATTTCTTATTTTCCGAATTAAACAAAAAACTTGTATTGGTACGTAGTATCTTCTCTTTTGACCCTTGATGTCTTGTGGATTAACAAGGTTGTTATGAATTAATATGAGAAGACCTTTTCAATCTTAAACAACTTTTTACTTTTTATAATATTTTCTACAATACTAGTTATGGATTAGTTAGTTATGGATGCTTTTTTTCTCACAAGTTTTATAACAGTGTAGCACCACAAAATTATTTCAATGAGTAAAACTAGTATAATCCACTTTACTGCCTGCATTGATATTAAAACAGTAAAATTTGTCTTTAATTATTTTTAATTACAAATTTAAAAAAAATCATAGATTTACAAACATCTTTAAACTATAGAAGGATCAAACCTTTCAAAATTTGATTATAACACTTAGACGATTAAAGAATTGGTTTATAGCACCTTGACATCATTTTATTTGAAAAATACATAACATTTCCTTTTTGTTTTTATAGGAAAAAATACTTCCAGAAGCTATGCAATCGAACGAACAGAACAAATGTCACACGATTAAAGATACCAAGACCTTTGAAAAAATAGTTATCAAGCCAGTTTCTGATCTTTACTAATTATTTAATTCATACGACAAAAATGCCCTACACTTATGCTTTAATGAATGTATCAACGAGTATTTGTGCAGATGTTCAGTTTAATTGGTCAATAAATTTACTTTAAATCTTAGGTTATAAGTGGTTAACGAATGGACTTAGAAATATAAAATAAAGCTCAAATAAAAGGTATACGTATCTACAACTTCAGCATACTTGATACGATTAATTAAAATTTTTAATTTTATGTAACCTCACTTAAAGCTGTCACGTCATCCTCTATTCAAATTGTCAAAAGGTTTGGTCATTCGAACCTGTACAGACGACTAAAATTGGGATGTTAACAAAACGTTTAACCACTGAATCACCAATATTTAATATCAATCTAACTTCGTAACTGACTCTAAAATCGAATAATGAAAATACGTCACGGTCAGTTTTATTATTATCAATTCTCTTCTTTAATAAGGGATAAGTATATGTATCCGGTCGATACGATGATACAAATATCATAATAAGAATTTGTTGTTTTCCTATACTTTGGTGAGAAAAAATTACATAAGGATTTCTGACGCAAGACTTTTTTTCGGATCGTCCTATTTATTATAAAATTAATAACGCACGACCGTATCTTGCAAATATTTAAACACTACATGGATTTATCAATTATTTACCTTCATCAAGTCGTAGCGAAGATAAATCAAGTTGTATATTGCTTTCGATTTTTATAATGTTTCTTTTTTTTAAATCGTAAAACTGTTTATTATCGCAAGTAATGATTAATGCAAATTACATATAACGCATAACGTAAGTATGTCGAAACATTTTCACTTTCAATTCACATACGAAAAAAAAAATTCCGATCGTTAGCTTTGAATAATCAAAGGAGGAAATGTATACATAGTTTAATTATTGAATACGCTTCAACCATTCCAATTTAAATGTCGTGCATTATCTGAATTCCCTTGTCATAAAAGTCCAATGATGAGACTTGGATTTCGTTCGATCAGCTGTTACGAATGAACCAACTTCTTATCTCATTATCTCAGAAGTCCTGCAATAAGGCGATGACAAAATAATAGCGACAACAATAAAATTGAACAATATACACGATATAAATATTGAAAGGTTCCAAAGAATTCCACCTGTTCGCGAGCTTGAAGTGAACGACCCCGAGAAAAGTCATTGAACATAATCGAGAAAAAGACTCTCGACTAAACCTTCTTTACAATATAAATGATTACAAAGTTCAAAAGACGTTAATCTAATTTTGACAAGCCAAGGCTTCTTAAACTTTTTTTTTTCATCCTCAATAGACGGCGAAGGATAACAGCGCAAAAATCCTCTGTACTTTAAAAAGTCTCACCGCTTACTTCATTATCGATTGAAAATATAAGAGAAAAAATTTCCATCGCTGTAGTGCACCTTAAAAAAAATTGTCAGTCGACTCGCCGAGGATTATTAATCGACGCGTGAATCGAATACATACACACTTGAAACAAAAACAAAAACCGCATTTAACAATGACGTATACCTCGTACATGTCGAGGGGGTTAAGGCCAGTCGTCGACGAGTGAACGACCGACTAACCAGATGGGAAATAGCAATTTTGACGAGACGAAATGCTTTTTTTTCAAAACGATTATAGAACACGCAGTGACTTTAAAAGATGACTTTGTTTGCTAATCTTATTGTTTTCTCTTTTGACGGAGTACGTATTGTTCTCAGAATTATTATCGTTTGCCGACAAAATAGTATTATGTTAAATAATACAAAAATTTTTCTCTAACCATAGAGACAGAGAGAGGATATCGTAAATCAAAAGATTCGCTTGAACTATAACTGCGAAGTTCAATTTTTTCGAAGCTTATCGTCTGTTTTTCCATCGGAGAATCTGTGTTACTCCTTATTTATCGATGATGAGCTAAGTTCTTCAAAACACTTTTTGTGAATGAACTCGTACTTTCTCGACGATAACGTAATAAATAATCCCAGTACAGCAAACTTACTTGGATAAATTATGGCTTTTCAATGGGTTAATTATCTAAAGGAAAATGAGAACTTGTATATACTTGTATGTACAGAATAACGAGTTGAAAAAAAACAGTGGCGAATGTGCGTAAGCTCGTTAAAAATTTAAATGTCGAGTTGCACTATTAAACTATAACGCGAACGTGTAAAGTAATACAAGTAATCGTGTCATCGCGGAAGTTACTTACTTCACGCTGCAGAAAACAAACATGACACGACTGACCCTCGTATTTAAAAAAAAGGAGGTACTATGTAATAATCGTAAATTTTATAAATCTTTCCGCGATACAATCGAAAATTTCTCATTTGTAGATACAAATTGCGTTTACGTATGCTGTATAGATTTATGTACACTGGAGGAAATGCTACTTTGAAGACAATTGTAAGCATAGAGATTTTTTTCATCAGTTTAGTTTTACTCCAAAATTCAGCAGTTTTGGACAAAATGATTATATTTTGGTTAATTTTGACACTGACCGCTAGGCGGCGTCTATTCCTATTAATCCGCAAGTGGCAATTTCGTTCGATGATAAAACCGTTATGTTCAGTGCTTCTGTGATACGTGAAAATTTAGTTTCATCGATTCAAAAGGATTTAAGATCAATTTCGTTACGGTTATAGAGAATTATTCGTTCGTCAAGTAGTTTATAAGAATCAGACATACGTTTGAAATATCGAAGTTTTTCGGGTCTTCTTTATGGAGATGAGTCTGTACAGCACATATACATTGATTTCCAAGGTTGCACATAATTAATGATCCTTTTTTTTTATCTTATGCAAGAAAAAAAATGAGTCCCCTGTCGGGAAGATGGTATACAATGTATTTTCAGCGTCGCAGAATTATTTATTCAAGAACAAACGACAAACACAGACATTTTTTTAAAACTATTAACACAATTCGTTAGAAGGCCGAATCTATTCATTGTTTCTAACGCCAGCATCTTACTAACTTTTATCTTCTACGAATAAGTACAAATGTATCAAAGCATTTGTCGATATACAAAATAAATATTTGTTCGGAATACCAATGGACTTTTTTGCAAGGTGCCGCCGTCTCCTCGATTTGAAACGCGATTAAAATTCCATGTATATATCTATGACACACCGGCAGTATAACGAACGTCAAAGAGTCAAGGTCAAGAACAGTAAATCGACGATATTTATATTGCGCAACATCACGATACACGAGTACAATCGCTAGAGTCACTTTTTTTATTTTCGTTCCTTAAACCGTCGGGAAAAATTGCGATCGCGTAGCCGGATCTGATAACGTTACGTAATTGTTATTCAATCCATTATTTTTTTTTATTTCAGCAATAAAAAATATATTGACCCATATTTGAACGATTGAAATTTTATTGAAAAAAATAGTCACACTTGCGTTATATTTTGACTAGATGAGCAAATAGATTCGCCGAAACAACAACTTCAAAGAAGGCGCTAAACTCAAAAACATGAGAGAAGAAAAAAAATTTCAAGATTTACGCCAGCCGACACAGTAATGCAGATTGTGTACCTAACGATCTCGCGACATTCAAATCAGTAGGTCAGGAGAGTTGAAGGAAAAAATTCACGACCAAAATCAGCATCGGAGACGCTTGTGTGTATACATAAACCGTACGGGAATTTATTTTTTTCAAGTTAAGAAAAAAATATTAGACAGCCAACGCGTTGTGTCGTAAATTTAAGTCATTCTCTCTTTCTCTCTCGCCACGTGATCGGAACGTAAAATAGAAACAGCCTCCCGTGAGGTTCTACGTTCGGAAAATACAAAGATTATTCAAATATCCCGCGCTAATCACCAAATCGGGTTATGCACCTAAGTTTGTAAATTTATGCGTTGGTATGCAGTTTTTGTAACAATCTATTTTTCTTCTGAAAGTTTGTTCCGGTTTTTACGACCAGTTTTCTAGCTAAAATTTACTTATACATATATGGAACTGCGTTTTTCTGTCGGATTTTAAATTTCAACCGCAGCCTTGTTAGTTGCAAGGTTAAGCTCAGTATTAATTCTTGAACTATTTTCGACAACTAAAATTTCAATTATTCAAAAAAGAATGAAAAAAAAGAATTCATTAAATTGAGTTTTAATCGGTTGTCGTTGAAAAGGAGGGAAATTTGAAATATTCGATCGTACCGGCGTGTTTAATTTAGAAAATGGTTTATTTCTAATTAATCGTTTCGTGCATTCCACGAAAAATGGAAAGCCTTTTTTTCGTACTAATAGAAAAAAATTAAAATACCTTTTAATTCGTTATTTTAGAACATACGAAATTTAAAATATTCGATTGTACCACCATATTTAATTTCAAATGTGTTTTATTCCTAACCAATCGTTATGATACATTTCTTCCATTCCAAGTATGAGAAAAAAATACCTTCAGTCTAATAAGAATAAGCGATTCAAAGGAGCGCAATTCCAAATGAATCTAAAACCTTCGATAACAAATAAACATAAACTGATAAATATTACAGAACACGAGTTGCTAACAACTACACTTTAGAATAAAAAAAATTTCTTCAAACCCTTCGAAAAGAGAAAACGTCGTCTCTGTGACAAAAACAAACGACTGGTGTATTCCGCATTTAGATCGGGATCGCGACTTTCACCATTGTTGCATTCTATTTATAGTATATATATATATATACAAAAGTCGCAACAGAGCGACCGTCAATACCGAAATCGAGACAATGATAGATCGGTTGTAAAAATTGTTCGTTTATTAATGCTTTCTACAAAGATATAAAAATATTATCGCTATCGTTATAGAGGATTAATGAGAAATAGTTCACTGTCCTGGTACTATACGTAACGTCCCGAGGATATTCGACAGAAAGAGAATCGGTAGATAAAGAGTTATTTTCACCGCAGTAGACTATGAAAGAGGGAGTGAAAATTCACGCAACTGATATTTTATTTATCAACGGGCAGAATTCGTAAAGTGCATCGTTCAACTAGCCAAGGTCGAATGATTAATTTTTTTTTTCATCCCCAAGCAATTGCAAAATCATACGTATCGCGAATGACGTGGTTCATACCGATTCTCGGATAACACGCGCGGAATAATGCATTAATGCAAACTTTGCGATAATATGTTAGCATTACAAAATTTGCTATAACCATGAAGATTATCGAAACGCAACTACTCTGAGCTCGAGTTAAGCCATTTCAGCATAAAACCGAAATATTTTTTAGTTTGACTCGTGCCGTTTTCGACAAAAGCGATTAACTATTAGAATATTTTTTTGTCAACTATCTGTCGGTTGCTGGACAAAAATGTAAAATATATTTGTTTAAAAATTAATTTTTATTGTTCTAATCGCATCGAAAAGTGGTCAGCGTATTCTCGTAAAGCCTAGAACGTTCCACGTTTATAAACAAAGAAAAACAATTTATATTTTTTTTTTCGTTTTCAAAATTTCTCTCAAAAGATATTTATTGTAAGCTACGACGGGATTTTTTCATTGCAAATTGTTTATAACAATTTTAATAAATTTTTTTTATTAAAAAATTACTAATTTTCAGAAAAAATGTATACAAAATTAAGTAATTCCTATAAGTATCTAAATAATAATCAATTAGTCAATTAATTCAATTTGAATCTTACGGAAAGTGAATTTTATATCGACCTGCTATTGTGTTTTTTAATGTATTGTTAATACATAATTTGTTTCACACCTCTAACTTATTCATATGTTTAATTTAATATACCTTTCCCGTTGTTAAAAAAAAAAAAAATTTCTTTACATGATAAATTAGTTGCAAATATATTCAAGAATACGTAGCTAAAATTTTTAAAGACCCATTTAAATTTTTATTTTGAAAGATACAGGAGTCAAAACAGCGTCGACCTGTGCGCTGGAAGAGGTTCAAAAACCTTACAGTAGAATTTTTTGGATTCGTAGGAATCGTAGGACGAATAACAGATGTAGATGTATACAAGGGTATTGTAACTACTGCATATGTATTATGTATACCTATCCGCGTACGTGTGCGAGTGTGTGTGTGTGTGTGTTATGACGGTTTTTTTGCGTCGACCCCCGATACAGCTGGAATCTCAGTATTCTCGCGATTCTCGTCGAGTAAGGAAGACGAGTTCGTATCCGAAAGGAAATAGCACCACTAACCATCGCGCTTCAAGACCGCGAAAACTTTGGTTTCACGGCAATCGATATCGAAGTGCACCAATCGCGCGCAACTCGAAGCAAGGTCGACTGTATGTATTTACACGAGCTAGTCATTTTAAATATCTCTTTGTCGACGGTCTTTGAATTTGTTACGCGATTTTCTTATTTTCTTCTTCCTTTGCAAGATTGTAATTTCATTCCATAAGGTGAATTTCTATAAATCGAATGGATTAATAAAACGTGAATTGTGTGGTAGTTTATCGAAAAGAGAAAATCAGTAAGTGAAAAGTGAGTTACACACGTGTGTATTATTTTACGTATATCTAATTGTGTGCAAAGTATCGAGGAAGTTGATTATACATGAACATTAGCATGAAAGTTGAAAACAATTTTGTGATCGATGACTCGTGTAAAGATTAATTTGACGTATGTTCCAAATTGCAAAACGAGATTCGATATGCAGTAATCGATCGAAAGAAATTCGAAGCGGAAAATTGATTGTGCGTATGTGGAAGATATCGATGTTTTTATTTTGACATTGTTAATTTGTATTTTTATTTTTTTAGAAATTTTAATCTCGTTTCGTGATTATTTCGCTCTCATTCATTTTTTTATGAGGAAAAAGATGGTCGTTCATCTTATCCTAGAATTAATTATTTGTCGAAAAAAATGTAATATTCAATTGGGAGATATTATTTTTAAACGGTAAGTCACTTATAAATACGAATATAGTAATCGCGAAAATTACATTAAAGTACTTAGTCGTTAACATTATTCTGCTATATATGGATTCAGGCATTTTGTCAATTCTATTTAGAATATGGAGCCATATCCTTTACAAAATTGTTAAAAATAATAATATAAATATAATTTAAATTATTTAAAATATTTTTCATTAGTTATAATTGAAAAACGTAAAAATAACTTTTTCATTGACATTTAGTTAAATTTAATTTTATTACATAATTTCTATTATAAAATAATTTATGGAAAAACAATTTTACTTTTAAACTATTTTTTTAACTTTATATTCTAAGCCCAACAATCGCACTAAACTCGCTAGTCGTTAAATTCTTCCTACACACACATTATGTACTTAAATTTTATGAATTTAATTTTCAAATAAATAATTCGTTTATACCAATAGTTTGCTTTAAAAAATTTATCAGTAAATTAAAGATCATATTTTATAAATAATAATTAATATTCTTTAAAATAACAATAAAGCCGTCTAAGAGATGATTTGATAAAGTTGATAGATTTTAAAATATATCATGTATTAAATAGTATTAAAAAAAAGCATACGTAAACCCAATAAAACGAACAGTAGCTTCGTGAACTAATAAAATACGTGTACATCTCCATATAAATCATTTTATAAACAAAAAGTTTAACGTTAATCTGAAAATCGACCAATTTAGTTCCTGCAATATATCCGAAAAGTAACGTTAACATCGTCGGTGAAAGTGCTGAACGTTTTTTATGAATTGGTTATACGTTTATACACCTATGCGTGTGTCTATACAAAATATATATATAATACATATACACACTAACGATTCGAATGAATAATGTTATAAGCCGTGTTGGGACTAAAATATTTTATAATATTGTAAAGTTATATGTGGAAATACTTTTACTTTCAATGATGCACCAGGACAAACCCGGAAGTACCTCTGCCTCGAAGGAAAGTTGGTGAGAGTATTTTTTACTCTATGTTTTGCGAGATCGAATGATTTTTCTTCTAATTTTATTTTCCAATCGAATAAGCAGAACAAAAATTGTCACTATGAAATGTACCAAAATTTAAAAAAAAATTTCTATATTTATTCTTTTTAGATAGTCTAACTAAAAGGTATCGTCTACCATTTAATAATTTTTGTTTAAAAAAATAACCCCTCTAAATGTATATTATCTGAAAAAATGAATGCTTACTAAAATTCGAAACTGGTAATTACACTAAAAAACAAGCCAATACGCGGAAATTTTGTTTTTTTTAATCTGAACAAATTTTTCAAAAGTTTGAAATTTCGTAAAAAATCTTAAAATTCATGATAGATTGCTGACTAATTTTTGCAGGATTTTTTACCTAATAAAAAACTTTCACGGTCAAATCACTAGAACTATTTTACGTGTAGACACCCAGATAAAAATCTATGTACACGTTAAATCATACGAAAATAGTTTAAAAGAAAAATTTGAATAACAAAAATAAAATTGTTTCAGTTTTCGATTTTTTAACGGACCTTTCTAAAGGCCCAAGGTCAAATAGAACTACATATAGGGGTTACCTTGATCTTATATATATATATATATATATATATATATATACATATTAGAACAACATATAATATTGTAATACATATACGTATCTAAACAAAGAATTTATTTCGAAAAAAACGTATATATATTTTTTAAACGATTATAATCAATATACGTCTAAACGAGAACGCTTCTATCATAAATTCAAAGCGATGTATTCTACTTACAGTCGACCGTTATATTAAAAAATAAAAAAGCTTTAAAACAAAATTTCCGCAATCCACCTCCTTAAACGCTTGTAATTGTATGCAAGCGCGTGTATACATATACATACACAACACACTTACATCTCAACATCACCGGCGCTTTCTTCGGATTTTTTTAGCATTTTTTACGAGCGCCGCGACTTTCTCCGATCTTTCTCTCCGACACGTCGTGAAACGCGAACGCAAAAGAAGGAAGCTTCCCTGTACACATGTATAATACACGTTGATATATATATATATATGCACACATATATACAATATACATACATATAAATATATGTATATAATGAGTAATTCTTACACTTTCGCTGAGAAATTTGTAAATTTCGATAGTTTTCGGTGCGCAATAAACCGGCTTCAAGTCTGTCTAACTTATAGCGTAATTTTCGATTGAATTGAAACTTCGGCGAATATCGCGTGCAAAGAGATCGAAAATCAAACGTAGCTAGAAAGCTCGGTCTACACTAATTGCGCTTCGAGAGCGAAGTAAAGTTTCATTGCGATATAGTAACGAATATTTCAAAAGCGATTCGCTTTGCTTTGGAAATACACATTTTTTTTATACATTGTTTACTTAAGAATATATACGGGTATATACATGCCATACACATAAATAAATATATCTATAGAAACGCAACGACCAATATAGACGTAGACGTATATTTAAGAAACATAACGGAACCGTAACTCACGTTTCAGCGCATCGACCCGATTCCCCGTATCTACACGCGCGTTCGAAACATAAAAAAAACAAATGCACAAGTAAACAAAAACACTGGACTCCGCACGCGTAACTAGGCCAATATAATGAGCAGCATCGCACACACGCGAGTAACAGCTCTATAACCTCAAAAGGTCGTCTCTTCGGTTTGCGACCGAGAAATGCAACCCGAAGCTACTGTCGATACGTAGAAAACAGCAAGAAATACAAAAAATTACAAGAACTAGAAGAAAAATAATGAATTTCGACTTACTCGGAAAAACGTCGAGTCGCACACTGTATTATGGCCGATGACGTTCTCTACGCAGTCAGCTGCTCTGTCGGTCGCTGCGCATCCGCTATGTGTACTATTGTGTATAGTACGGACTCCTTGAATGCGCACACAGTGCGCTCTTTGTCAAAACGCGCCTATGTATTTATAGATATCTGCGATCTACTTCGATTTTCCCGCGTCACTGTCGAACCCTTCGAAAAGCTTCGATTGCCGTTTGACTGTTCGAAATGTTTGAATATGTGTATATACGTTAGTTAGATATACATACACGTAGAGGTAAAAAAAAAGTGGCCAAGGTGTAAGAGAAAAAATTTTTATATGTATATATACAAGAAACCGCAATGCAGTTATAGAGAATTTATAAGGTTGCCGACCCTAACTGTGTCATAGGCGAAGTCCCGAGCGAGACTGCGCTGCTCTGCAGTCTGCCGTGTCGAGGCAGAAAGAGAGACTCGAGAGAAAGAAATACACAGGCGCGGTGTGGTGTGCGCCGGCGCCGCGATCAATTCAATCTTGCATGTATATATATAAGTATACACTGTATATAGTGTATAGTGCAAATGCTATCGTATATACCGAGTGTTCTCAGTGAAACACACGATACGGTCAGTATGGTTAACAAAAGTGTTGGCTTTGGAAATTTATGAAAAACTCTGATTATTGTATCGTAGATTTTTTTGTGATTCAAGTAACGTGGAAACGTTCTGTATACCGAGTGTCCGCGGTGAAATACTCGGTGTGGTCAGTATGGTTAGAAAAAAATGTTGGCTCTGGAAAACTCAGAAAAATTGTAGTTATATTTATGGACAATTCTGATGATTCTGTAGTAGATTTTGTCAACGATAAGGTAACGCGAATATTATCCGATTTTCAACATTTATCTTTTATCTTGATCATTTAATTGTACTTAATATGAAATATATAAGATTACAAAGTTTTTAATATTGAAAATTACTTTTGTAAAACGTGGAAGGCAATCCTCGCTAAGAACAACCTTGATAAACAACACTTAGTTTGTACATTAGCGACGTTTCGTCCTCAGTCCTTTATTTAAAAAGTTATAATATAACATTCAGAAATCACAAATTATCTTCACTATAATAACAATCAACCATCTTACCATAAATATTGAGAAATGTTGAAAAAAAATTTTTTGGCGGAGGACAGTGATGTGGTAATCGGGTTTGGTACCCAAAAAATGTGGTTTCGCTAGAGTTCCGCCGTGGAACGTTATGACAAAATGGTTTTTCGTAATTTTGTAATGAACTATTTATAACAAAATAGATAATAAACTTTTCCTTAAGAAACAATAATACTAACCGATTTTAAATGTTAAAGATCGAACCATATTTGTGTTACCTAAATCATAAAAAATATTATTTCCCTAGTATTTTCCGTAGATAACAAGTTACCGTCATAGATCTGAGTCCTCATTACGAATCATCTACAGTTTCCAATCCAATTCATAATCCAATTCCATAGACAACGTTTTTTTCTAACCTTACATGTCCTATCGAGCGTTTCACCGTAGACACCCGGTCTATTGAGTTTGGTCTACTTATATAGCGCTTTGCACATCTGCCTGTTACAGCAGGCGTGAGGTGAGTTTTCGGAGGGTCAACGATTTTCTCGACTACTTTTCGGTTGGGGAAGCTTCTGGTCAGACCGGTTTCGTCTATTCATAGGATTTTCTGTGTGTGTATTTCTATGTATATGTAAATAGTTTTTCTTTTGAAATTTTCTAGACGTATGCGTTGAATGGTTAGATACGTCTTAGAGGTAGACATTTGACTGGAAATTTTTACTGATTAAAATTTGATGTATCTGTGTGTGCGTGTGTATGTGTGTATTAGTAGTTATTTTGTAGGGCAGATTTCAAGGAAGTTTCGATACTTTTCAAAAATCCGATGTGAAGCTTATTTTGAGGAAAGTCTTTAGGCACTTGTGCGGAAATGTGCGTAAGTAGTTTCTGTCAAGATGGGACAGACGTAGATACAAACAATAGGATGTTATGTAATATAGCAATAGATTTTATATACTTTGATTTTTTTATGTAATTGTTCGATATAAATAGATTTGAATTAAAACGTTCGATTATAGTAAATTATGAATGTAATTCTTTGTAAAAATTGTTTATTTAATAAAATGTAAATTTAAATATTTACAAATATTATTTAGATAATAGATTATGAATCTATATGCTTTTCTTTCTTTTTTGTTGATTATTTCTTCACACGTGTGTAAGGGGCGTCATACTAAACTTTTACCGACAGAGTGCAGTGGTAAATCGAGGAAAAATTGCTTGAATCTTAATAAGTCCATAAATTACGCAAATCCAAGTTAGCTACTCTCCGCCTTGATACTATCTATCATTATGCCAAGATTGAAACGAATATATTTATGTGTTTTCGAGAATAGCTAGAATGAAATTTTTAATAACGAAATGTTGTACAAGTAAATTTTGAATTCATAATAATAATAATACCAATAAAATACCACTAATAATAACAATATACTATAGTCAAAATAATAGATTCATTGACAGACAAAATTATCAATATAGACAGTCGTATTTATCCATATTCGATATTCGATTCGACATTATAAAATTGTTTAATAGTTCGTTTCTGTACACCAGACGGCGTCAGAATGCCATTCTAATACGGATCGATAATACAGAAATCCACATTATCTTTTGGTTACCGCAAACTACCGATTATTGCTGACGTAACCCTTTTTAATTTTCAATTCTAAAAAATGCAATCGGCAGTGGATTATTCGCCACAGTGAAAATACAAACTGGAATACGTCGAAGGAATGAAAATTTAATTGTAAAAATCAATCTGCTTACATCACCGGCGTACAAGTAAGATTACATTTGATATACGTATATAGTTAACAACAACAATGAAGTTTTTGTCTAAAAAAGAAAAAAATTGATAAAATAATGTAGAATTTTAAAAAATGAGCTGAAAATTAAAATATTGTATTCGTGATATAATGAAAATATAAATAAGTTGAATTACTTTTCATTTTTTTGGTTTATTACTTTGTTTGCCTTTTGATTGTTAGTTATAAATAACTTTAATACTAGAGTACATCTTGCAATATTTAAACGACCAAGAGATTTTAAAAGTTGCTACGGTCATTGCAATGGGAAGAGAATATGATATTCGTTAATATGTTTTAGCATGACAGAGCAGAATTTTCCACCTCTGCTAAACGATAGGATTCTCAGAGCAGCGAGAGGTGAACCTGTCGACAAAGTGCCTGTATGGATAATGAGACAAGCTGGCAGATATTTGCCAGAATTTAGAGAGCTTCGTGCGAAGCATGATTTTTTCACTATCTGCCAAACACCAGCACTTGCTTGCGAAATTACACTCCAACCCATAAAAAGGTTTCCACTGGATGCCAGCATAATTTTTTCAGATATTCTTGTCATACCGCAAGCTATGGGGCTTGTGGTAGAAATGAGACCTGGTGTCGTAAGTTAAACTGATTAATAAACAACTTTAAATTTTGTATTGAGATGGTATATTTAATATTTCATGTCATAAAGGGACCTGTTTTGCCAGAACCACTGGTTGATCCAACACACATATCTAGACTGAAGATGCCCAATGTTGAAGAGAAATTGGGATACGTTGGAGAAGCAATAACTCTCACTAGACATAGCTTGGAAGGAAAAGTGCCTCTTATTGGATTTACCGGAGCTCCAGTAAGATTAAGTTTCTGTAATGTTATCAAAATAAATCAGGAGTATTGTTTCAATATTTTCTCTTAGTGGACACTTATGGGCTACATGATCCAAGGTGGAGGAAGTTCTACAATGGCCCAAGCAAGAATTTGGCTTTATAAATATCCGGAAGAATCGCACAAATTGTTACAAATGATTACAGATGTTATCGTTGATTATTTAGTTATGCAAGTTAAAGCTGGTGCTCAGGTTTGTAAAAAATACATATTTGTGTCTTGTAAACGAGTATATTGTGAAAAAACTTATTTAATTCTGTTCAGTTGTTGCAAGTATTCGAGAGTCATGGAGATTTCCTAAATACAGAATTGTTCAAAGAGTATTCGCTCAAGTATTTTAAACAAATAAGCGAAAGAGTAAAAGCCAAACTAGACAGTCTAAACATTCCCAAAGTGCCAATGGTAAATATAAATAACTCGTTTAATTTAAATTGCTATCGTTTGTAGACAAATTCTGTTATTAATGACTGATGTACTTTTAGATTGCATTTCCCAAAGGCGTTACTTTAGACTCGATAGAAATTTTTGCCAAGGAGGCAGGCTACGATGTAATTGGTTTGGATTGGACTGTTGATCCTGTTGAAGCTAGACAAAGGGTAGGTCCAAATATTACCCTGCAAGGAAACATGGATCCAACTGCTTTGTATTCAACATCGGTAAGCGAACTAATTTATAAAAAAAAAAGATAAAAATATTTGAAATCATTTTTGAATATTTTCTTTTAAATGTATTCATTATATCACTTCGATAACAAAACAATTGTAATAAACAGTTTAAGGATCAACGAACAGATTTTGCTTTTAAACCATTTTATTTTACGCGGAAATCGCTTTAAAATCGTTATTCATTAAATATTTCCTACTACGTATGCTCAAATGAATTTCATGAATTTTATTTCAAATAAATTCTTTAAAAGTTGTTAGATTATGAAATATTTGATTCTTTTATTAAAAAATTAACACAATCAAAATATTCTTAAAATTTAAATAAAAAAGCATTATTTTACCAATAGATTCTTTTACAAAATTTTGCATTAGATTTAGAATAATTATTTTGCGAATAATAATTACAAATAATCAATTAACGCTACCAAGGTATTATTTATTAGTTGTATGTTAAAAAAAGTCATGAGATATTGATATTTGAAAAGCCCAAAAATAATTGAAAACATTTAGAATATTTTTTAAAAATTTATTCATTTTATTACTTAAATAATAAAATAATTTATTAATTACAGGAAAAAGTACGTCAGAGAGCTGAAAATATCGTGCGGCTATTCGGTAAATATCGTTACATTGCTAACCTAGGTCATGGAATATTACCAGATGCACCAATTCCCTCAGTTGAAGCATTCATCGAAGGCATCCATTCTGTATAAAAGAGCCAAACTGTGATTTTATTATTGGATTTTCGTTCCTTTTTTTTCTTCTGAATTTGTTATAATACGAAGTTTATAAAACGTCGATTTCCTTTTTTTATACAAAAGTTCTTCGTTTTTCAAGTAGATAATGAATATAAGAATAATAAAGCGAAGGTTAAGTAAATTTAAAACGATCAAGAAATGCAAATTGTGTTGGGCGTTTATTTGTTATTTTCTTGTTCTCTCTCTCTCTCTCTCTTTCTCTCTTTTAAATCTTCATATCTTGATATAACAACTTGTAGCCTTGGCATTGTCAAACGATATATCATCTCAATGGGAAATTTTATAGACTATTTGAAATTTTACACTTAAAATATTCCATATAATCTTTTCGCACATGTTTCGATAGAATTTAGTATCTAATTTGTGTTTATACGCGAATAAATTTCGTATCTTTTTTTCATTTTCGAGAATTTCATCATCACGTTTCTTGCTCACACCTTAAAACGCTAATAAATCTTGATATTCTTTATACATGGCTTTGCGAGTGCTTATCACAATATGTATACACTAAATTGTTGTTGTTGTTGTTTTTTCTTAAAGTCGTACACGTCGCATTAATTGCGATTAATAGAAACGATTAATTTCGCTTGTATCCTCCCGCAGTCACACAACAAAGCATCGATACAAATTTATCGATTCATACTTTCGAGAGCTTCTTTCTCAACTTATTTATCTATAATAGGGTTAACGTAAATCTAAATGGTAAATATAGATATAATTATACTACATTATATACAAGCCAACCCTTTTTCCCCTTTTAAACAACGAGAGATATTTTCTCTCTTGATGCTTCATTCGTAGCTAATTACGAATAAACATTTTTTCTCCTTTACTTCCTGTTTTTGTTTTTTTTTCTGTAAATCGTACGCATTCGATATTATATATATATATATATTATTAGCATATAAATTATAGAAAACGAGAAAAAAAAGATAAGACGAAAAAAACACTAAAACGTGCAAGGAATACAACGATACGAACGGCAATCGCTTAATCAAGGCTCGAAAAAATAAAAAAAAAATATATATATATAAACGCTTACGTCGAATTCGAAGAGAGATCCTAGGAATCGTGGAATGAATTGTAAACATTAACAACAAGTAACGTTTTTTGTAAAAAACTTTTTTTTTCTCCCTATTAAAAATTTTCTCCCGATCGAGAGTCACCCCCCCCCCCTTTTCCCGCTCCTATTCTCGTTGCTCTTATAATTTATTTTTGAAAAAATTCATGTCACGCAACTTCTCGCAGAAGCTCGCCAATACTCGAGAAATTAATTAATCGTTAAATTAAACACAGGAGGTTTTATTGATCAATGCCTTTAATGGCATATATTTATATGCATATAAAACAAAACCTTGGTATTGAATTAAAGTATCGATGAAATGAATGAGTATGAAAAAAAATAATAGTAATATTTGTAAAAACATTAATATATATATATATCTATATATATATATATATATATGTATATATATATATATATATATGTGTGTGTGTGTGTGTGTATATAAATATATATATATGCCCTATTTGAAACAGTCATTGACAAAGTCAAATTATTCAAACGTTTCATCTTAGAAATTAAACGGTATAACTCGAAAAATACCATCCCACATCTTTTACGTTTTACGTTGTCATTCCGATATCGAATATCAAAGAGGGTTTCTTTTTTCTTTTCAAAATTCATTTAACATTCTTTCAATACCATAATAATTGATAATTAATAGTAATAATAATAACGCAGTAGATACAGGCAGAAATAAAAAATAAATATCATGTGTCTCTCTCTCTCTCTCTCTCTCTCTCTCTCTCACTCTCGCACACACAAGTAATCATAATAATTCATGTCTTTCACTCGGGAAAGTTCAATTCGCGATTTTAGCCTCTTTCGCTACTACGTGAATTTTCCTTACACTGTACAACATACACTCCGATTTCGTGTCTGTTTTGTTTGTATCTTCTTCTTCTTCTTTTTTTTCTATCTTACTTAATTCTTAGAGGTACAAAATCGTGAAAGAGTGTCGCTGCTCCTCGTGGTCCCACTCAACTAAGCACACATCGTCCTGTTCTCGACACTTTTAGCTTTTGGCACTAGAACTAAGTTCTTCTTCGTCGTTTTCCTCAACCTCTTCGTGTTCTTCGATAGGTTCCTCTATTTCTTCAGTATCTTCCATTTCTTCGATTTCTTCACCTCGTTCCTCGGTCTCTTCCTCCTCCTGTTCTTGATCCTCGACTTCCTCCTCGTGCTCGTTGCCGATTTCCATCTCGAAGCCATGATGCTCTTGCTCTTCTTCCTCGTCACCTTGGTTCTCCACTATAGCTTCGTAGTCCTCGAGAGCGAAACCTGTGCCGTCTTGGAAGACGTACTGTGCCATATCGTGGACAGAGTCATCGTTCTCCAGGTCAGCCATGTTACGCTCGATCAGGATCTGATTGCCATCTGCGTCATTGGCTAGCATCAATACTGTACCGTTCAGATTGTGCATGTCGTTCTCGTCGACTTCCAATACCTCGTGTTCGTTCATAGCGTGTTCCATGTTACCATCCTCATCCTCTTCTTCGACTTCTTGTATCTCGTGCTCTTGCACTTCCTGCTCCTGACCTTCCTCTTCTTCCTCTTCTTCTTCTTCTTCTTCTTCTTCTTCTTCTTGCTCTTGTTCTTGCTCCTCTTCTTCCTGTTCCTCTTCTACTTCTTGCTCTTCGCCTTCCTCTTGTTCCTCCTCTCCTGTGAAGAAACGATAATTTAGTATTTGTGGATCTAGAACTTTTTTTATAGGTGCTTTTAGAAATATTTTAGATTGCGTGATCGTGATTTACACTGTGTAACGGAAAATTCTCTTTACGAGGGATTTAAATGGAATTTGGATTTGTTAATGTTGAAAATTTCATTATTTTTTTGAGAAAATTGTTCGTAACAATTCTGGCTTACATATGTTTCACAAAAATAAAAAACTAAAGATAGAACTGGAGATTTTAATAGTAGAAAAAATCTTCAATATAATTTTACTTCGCGTGTTTCATGATTCTTTTTGTTTACAACAATTCTCGTTTGAATCTAATAGAAAAAATAGACAAATTTCACGTATGAGCAAATATTTCGAACAAATTAACTACCTTCATTGCTACTCCTGGAGTTATTATCAGCGTGAAAATCAGCATTGGGATCCACGAGTTCAGCATGTTGCACTTCTTCATCTCCTGATTCTTGTTCCTCCTCGTCGCTGGTATTCTCCTCGCTATTTTCCTTTTTCACACTCAACGCGTCATTCAGAGTTATGTGTCTATTCGTCAACTCTTCCTGGCTATCGTCGTTTGGAGCACTACCCTCGTTGATCGCCTGTGGCAACATCGGACTGAGAGCCGGTGGTCCTTCGTCGTCCGAATAGTTCACCATCATAGTTTCCTTTTGCTCCATGTCATAGCGGTCTTCGATTCCATGTTGTTGTTGTGCCTCTTGTTGCTTCTTGAGATATTCATCATTTTCTGATTCTGATATACCCTCTTCCTCCTCGTCTTCCTCGCCGAGGCTCATTGTTTCCTCCATCATTGGATGCTTAATCTCAACTTCTGGTTGGATTGCTTCAACATTGTCGGAGTCTTTAGTGCTGTTACTATCCTCGTCGACATTCTGCTCTTCGTTATCGTCGCTGTCGTCATCGCTCGAACTGTCGCTGTTGCTATTACTGTCGCTGCTATCGGAGTCGTTGGATTTATCAGAACTACTCTCAGCGTTCTCGGAATTCTCGTCACCGGATTCGACCTCGTTTTCTTGAATTTCATCCTCCTCGTCACCGATGAGGCTACCTTTTTCTTCGTTCTCTTCCTTTACGGTTATCGGTTCCTCGCCGACGTCATTCTGGCTTGGAACTGCGACGCAATTCACCGAGTGCTCGGTCAGTTTGTCTTCGGCGTCGAAGCTGATGTTGCAGCGTTGGCACATGAAGTTGTTCTTGCAATCGATGTGAATGCTCATGTGCAGCAGTAGTTTGCTACGAGCGTTGTGGTACCGACCGCAGATTTTGCAGGTGAAATTGTTTCCAGCGGTGGAAAGTATCGATGGATGTACATTCTTGAGATGTTCAGACAGGTCGTCGTACGTTGAGCAGAGCTTGAGACAAACGCCACAAGTAACAGCAGCTTCGGCTCTGTGGAATCTGATCAAATGCTGCCAAAGATGTTTCTTCGCAGGCCACTGTTTGCCGCACACCTCACAGGTACATTCGGTGTTGGTCGACTCGTCGTAGACTTTGCGAGAGTCCTTACGCGAATATTTCGATGATTTGGACGAGTGTCCACCAAGAGGCATCAAACTTGGTACCGGTTTTTGTCCCGAGAGCTGCATGTTAATGTCTTCGAATAGATTGAAGTCCGGAATGTTGAGGTTTGTCTCGCAGAGAATAGGCTCGGGTTGTTCGCGCTTGATCTGGTTGTTGTTCTTCAGGTGAGCTTCCAAAATGGATGTTGATACAGATTTACGAGTACAGATGTTCACGTGGCCCATGTACAAAGTCTTCGTACAGAACTGTTTCTGACAGTTTTTGCACTCGTAGTTCTCTCTTTCTCGCATCTTTTTCTTGGGTTTACTGCTGGATGAATCTAATTTGATCCTCTTGAACATCCTTTCAGGATCAGTATTGTGAACGTTCCTGTAATGGGAGGATAACTGCTCGTGGTTCAGGAATATTTCTGGACACATCTCGCAATCAAAGGTGTCGGTGATTGAGCGCCTACGTTTGGAATCGTTGGAATTTCCATTGGTATCTTCGTCGAAAGGATCACAGTCGAAATCGAGATCTTCGGGTTCTTCTTTAACAACGACCTCTAACGCACCCAATTCGTAGTCTTCCATCTTGTGACCAGCAACCTCGAGTCTGTACTGGAACGCATCAAGCTGGTCTTTAGGAATGTTATGTATGTGTTCGTAGTGATAGCGAAGATCCTCGTCGGAAGTGAATACCGCTAAGCACTGTTTACATGTACGGAAGACTTTGCCGTGACACTTCTTGGTGTGATCGAATGCTTTCCACTTGGAAGCATACTGCTTGCCGCACACCTAAAAAACAAACGTGGCATTTTAATTATTGCTGTTACTAAAAATCGAATTTTTTATAAGTTTCTAGAACAAATGTGTTGTATTTACTAGGTCCAAGTATCATACTCCTAGTTCACTGACTCAATGACCAAAAAATTGATAACAAATCAAGTTAATCCTTTACCTGGCAGGTGTTAGGTCTCAGCAGAATGCTTTCATGCACGTCTTCAACGTGTTTCTTGAGATCCTTGGGATCTTTCATTGGTATCAAACAAACTCCACAAGACACGCCAATCTCGTTTCTGTGCAAACTCAAAATGTGCATCTTGAGTTTCAACTTATTCTCAACTGTGTCTCCACAGAAGTCGCAAACATTTGGAGTTCCAAGGTGCTGATGATCTTTACGATGTAGTTCCAGGTCTTCCTTCGTCCTGAACAACTTACGACAGAACTCGAGCTCACAGGTGAGGTCTGGATGATGCATATGATGCATACGATTGTGCGTCATGATACCGAGCTTAGAAGTTATGGTCTCCTTACAAAGATGACACTCATACGAGCTGTGATGATTTTCAATGTGTTTCTGCAAACTAGCACGATCTTTGAATATACGCTCGCAAGCACGACAACGAGTAAGCAGAGCAGCAGGATCCTTGCGGTAATTTTGGCATCCTTTCATATGACGACGAAGAAGGTATCGCTTGAGGAAGGTCTTGTTACACTTTTCGCAGAAGTGCAATCCATCTTCTTCTGATGACTGAGCAGCTGTCACGTGATAGTAGTTGTTGCTGTTCTTGTAAACCATACTATCTCGTTTAATATCGAGTTCGGTCTTGACATCCGGTTCGTATTTGTGGATCTTGGCAATGTGAGCAGCCAAGTGATCTTTTGAAGCACTGGTCTTGAGACAGAAGCGACAAGTGACATCCTCGTGACCTTTATGGACGCGATTCACGTGTTTCCAAAGATGCGACGTCCGACCGTAGCATTTGTTGCAAAGATCACAAGGGAATAGACTGTGCGCTATACGTCGGTGATTGCCAAGATCTTCGAGACTGTTGAATTTCATATTACCACACATCTCGCACCTCAGATCAAGCGAGGCTGGTTCAATCGGTTGAGGTATACCGTTGTCCAGGCTTAAGGGCATTGGAAGACCCGTCATTTCGCTGGAAGCATCGTTGATGATCAGACTGCTGTTAGTCGCCAAAGGATTGTAAACTTCTCCATCGAGTCCGTGAATCTTCCTATGCCTTGACATTTTACTTTTATTGGAATATGGTCTTCCACAAATGTCGCAGCTGAAGTCGCCGTTAGTCAACGGCCAGTGTTTTAGCTTGACGTGTTGACTAAGCTGCATAACATCGGGGAACACTTTGAGGCATACACCACAGATCAGTGGCACAGTATCAGCGTGAACACCCATAACGTGTTTCCAATAATCGACGCGACTACCCCAAAGTTTGCCACATATCTCGCAAGTATTGGGCGAAGCTCCTTGCAACTGGTGGTGCTGAGCGTGTTCGTTACGCAAAGCTTTGGTAGCAAAGATTTTGGCACAATCGTCGCGTTCACACCTGATTACGGATTCGTTGCCATGCATACTGCTAACGTGTAACCATCTCTCCCACTTGCTTGGATGGGAACTTCCGCACAATTCGCAAACGAAGAACAGGTGATATTGCGCTCGGTTACCGGTACCGTTCTGACCAGGAATCCCACCGTTGCCACCCATTTCGACCAACTGTTCAGACTTGTGTGCATTTCTCTGATGTCGAATGAGTTGATCCTCGTTAGGGAAGCTCTTGTAACAAATGTAACAATCGGCCTTCTCACTTTCGTCGTCGCAATCCATTATCAATTCGTTAGCTCCTTCGTTGCTGTTCACATTCTCATTGTAGTAATTGGTATTCAGTTGAACGAAATTAGCCGGATCGTAGCTTGGATCGATATTGTGTATGGACACGTGGGTAATGAGTTTCTTGCGCGAATCGTGTTGTCGACCGCATATCGTACAACTGTACCTTCTCTGCTCGGACATCAGTAATTTATTACCTCCGTGATACATGTTAACGTGATTTAGCAATTGAGCGTTGTCCGAGCAAATTTTCAAGCAAACGCCGCAAGCGAAAGCTGCGTACTCTTTGTGAGTTGCGCGAATGTGCAGCCAAAGCGAGGCACGATCGTTGAAGTCGCGAGTACAAATTTCGCAGACAAAGACCGTCTCGATCTCCAGCATATTGTCATTGCCGTTTTCTTGCTCGTCTTCATCATTTTCCATGTTCTGTGAACAAAAATCATAATAATAACAGTCATTTATATAACTTCAATGCCACCGGTCAATTTATGCAAGCAAAAACTTACATCAGCAGAAAACGGAGATGAAGAGTTATCTTTGGTAGCGTTTTGTTCTTCTTTTACAGGTAACGATTGCATGTTAGATTCCTGAATGGATTTTTTCAGGCACTTGTCGCTCTCGACCAGTGGTGTAGGATCGACGCCGTGAGACGAGAGTATGTGCCTACTGAGAGAAGATTTGAGAACAAAGTCCTTCTCGCACAGAATGCATATATAAGGCTTATCGGCGTCGTGGGACTTTTCGTGCTGTCTCAACTCGTCGACTGTCGCAAAGTTCAACGGACAAACTTCGCAATACCATCTCTTCACATCAGGATCGATACCTGTAATGACAATAGAATTTAACATCAAAATGAAAACCAGAAGATGGATTGAAATTAAAAAAATGTTATGCCACAATGCCAAAGTTTCTATCGTACTGATGCATAAAAAACGAAAACATCAACACCCCAGTCACAATTACCTTTATTACTAGAGTTAGCTTGTTTCTTTGATTTACTAAGCATTTTCTGTCTCTCTTCGTACTCCTTCTTCGCGCTATCGCCTTTGATAAGAGCCTGTTTGAGAATGGTTAACTGAGGATTTTTGGCAAGTTTTGCTTCCGCGCTTCTGTAATCTTTGTTCTCGTAATCCGAATCGATACTCGATAAATCAGACGTCGGATCCAAAGCATTTTTGAGCTTAGCTGTTGAGAAAATAAAAAATGTTTGGTGTTAAATTAAAAATATTCTCTGCTAAATGAAAGGCTGTGGATTAAGAAAAACTCGATACTTACACAAGGCATTCTTCTTACCGAAGTTCTGGGAGTTAAAACTGTTATTAGCTTGTTCTTTACGTTGCTGCTCACCCAAGCAAACGCGACTATGTTTATTGAGATCCGTAATATTGGTGTACATCTTAGGGCAGGTTTTGCACTGATGTCTTGAATCCGGTTGGACATACGGTGCCGGTATTTCAGGTGGCGGTGGCAGACCTGCGTGACGTGATTTAATATGCTCTTCGAGATTTGTCCGAGTCGAGTAGATACGCGAACAATAACCGCACGTCACTGCTGGATGACCCCTTTAACAAATAAATAACGTTGTTTTACAAAAATTCTTAAAATAGCTTTGTTTCCCACCTCCAAATCTCTTTGATGACCACTTATAGTAAATTATTAAAAATCAAAGTGTATTAATGAACTAATTTTACTCAAAATCATCATGAACGTGGCATTTTTCGCCTATTAAAATTTAAAAAATTTTAGTCAGCCTCGCTTAAATTTATCTAGCCGCCATAAAAAAGACAACCGCCAATTAACATCCCTCCATACCTATGGGTTGTAGAAACGTGACCCCAACGATGCTTAGCCGTAGAATACGACTTGTTACAAAGATCACACTGATAGGGCCTTTTGTAAGAAGTATGATCGTCGGTGATGACTTTCTCGCCGATAACATCCCCGGCACCAACGTGTATCCTGGCGTGTAAAGACAGATGTCCCTTTGAGCTAAAGGCCTTGTTACAAAGCGAACAGACGTAGACCTCGTGTTGCTCGTTACGATGTTGGAAAATACCGGTGTTTTGTTGTTGAGGAGGAACAACGTTCTCTTCCTCGGGTACCATTGCGCTCATTTCCAGAAAATCGCTCGGGTTTGTCTCCATATCCATTTCGTACTCGTCGGACTTGTCTGGATCCTCGAGACCTGTTGCGTTGTAATTAACAAAAAAAACCAACGTTAGTTACACGAGTAGATACTGAAATATTTCATTCGTTGATCGAGGAAAGTCTCGTAGCAGACAGCTTCGATTTCACATTTATTTCCTTTTATTTTAGCGCTAAGTTGGTAAATACACTTTTTAACCTTCACGACGTTCTTATAACGCGTACTTACGTTCATCACCAGCAGTGGTGTCTCTAATCTCCTCGTTGTCGGCTTCTCCGTCCAACCGGAGTCTAGGAGGTGTTCCAAGGGCTGCATTTGGATTGACTACCGGTGCTTCGGGTATCAACATCGACATACCACTAGTGGACCCGATTCCGGTATCCTTGTCTTTTAATAATTCCATTCGTAGCTCCGAATACGGCTCGGATGAGTCGTTGTTTTCTTGCTTTATCGTCACCCTCGCCTGCGAGAAATATCGTAAATTTTTTAATAAAAAAAAATTATTTTTTTTAGTTCAACGAGATGTGTATTTGTGTGAAACGTACCGTATTGGGTGGCAAACATCTTTCCAGCATAGCCACTGCATTGACGCAGGCAGTTCTGAAGTCGTAAAAGTTCTCCAAATTGTACATGCATCTGTAGCAAAGGCATTTCGGCAGTCGATCATCTTCGGCTATCTGTAACAGGAAATAGTTTTTTTTGTTAATAAATAAACAAATATATATATATCCGTAACCGTATACAATATATACTGTAATAATTTGAAAGTCTATTAAATATAGTCTTATTTTTAATTGACCTAAAAATGTAATTTAAATAGATAGTCTATTGAAATAACAACTGATGATAGCAAAACTTAAGCGAAATAAGCAACAAATTTTCTAAGAACAAATTTCGATATTTTCATTTTTTGAAAAATTCTTAGATAATATCCATCTTTGAGACATTTTCATAAAACTACAGCTTATCAAGAAAAAAAAATCTGTTAAAAGTTTAAAACATACATATTTGCAAATAAGCTGCTATTTTATGTAATTAAAAATATTTCAGGGTCAAACCACTAGACATCGGGAATTTAATCTATTTAGACATTAAGTTAAATAAAAATCAGATTTTTTTCTTGTAGTTTTGAATTTTTTAATGGCCAACCGATTTGGTATTTTGTGAAAGTCTCACACATTCGTCACTACGACGCATTAACGAGTTGCTCCAATTTTTGGACAGAAGGGGTGTTTTTTTTCACAAAAAAACGTTTATCAAAACGAAACAATCTTGATTAGCACAAAGAAAACCATTATTTATCAAGCTACTGGTAAAAAAATATTTTTACTCCATTTATTACAATTAAATAAAAATTTGCCCGATTTTTAATTAAGATCTAATGCTTTTCTAATAAAAATATATGTTTCTTATTCAAATAAATAGTACAACAAGATCCGAGTAAATATTTTCATAGGAAAATCGAAAAAAAAAACGGTAAAAAATAGCTTTTTTTGGATGCAAATAATTTTTTCCTTCGGTGTCCGTCTCGAGCCAACCACAGAGCGAGCGGTTGAATTATTTGTTTCAAGAAGTATACGTATACTTCAATTTTTTTTCTTTCATAAAAATAGTTACATTGACTCATTGACTTATATACATATACACAACGAATAAAAAAATTGTTCTTTTTGCTTTAACAAGACCATTTCTTTCAGTGTAGCGAAGGTAACTTCGATTAAAAAACGATATATATTTTTTCGCGAATAGCACGATCTTCATTTCCGACCTTAACGTACGGAATACCATCTCAGCGTCAACACCTTCGTTAACGGCAAAAAAAAAATGAAATCATCAAACCAACATTCTATTAGCCAAAAGCAAAAACAGTAGCAGAAGTCGTTAAAACCACGTCCAACGCTGATAAAGCGTCGACTTCCGCAAACCGATATTCCCGATAACACACAGGCATAACATAACGCTCAAAATCACTTTTGATTCTTTAATTAAAAAAAAAAAAAAAAAAAAAAAAAATTCTCATTACGTATACACTATTTACCGGGTAAATATATAGGTCAAGGTGCAGAAAGCGCATACATGTGCTCCAAAGAAACCACAACACGCACATGTGTATATATGCACACAAAACGTGTTAAATCAACATATCGCATTAGTACCTCGCGATAACAACGACGAGAACAATAATAATAATAACAATGCAAAATCGAAGCTTCGATGCGGTCGTTGTGTACCGCCACCAGGAAGCCGGTCGTGTCGGTAAAACAGAGTGTGTCTTGAAAAAGCCCTCGCCCCCTCTTTTGTTACATAAAATCCGCTCTCTCGCTCTCTCCGAGTGAACCCAGCCAAGCGAGTATTATACCAGGTGTTCGCCGGGTCGGCTGCCGCTCGATGCGCCGGGACTCCCAGGTATACTCTCTCTCTTGCTATATATATATATATAATATATATATACTGTGTATACATTTGTGTGGGTAACATGTACAGAAGAGGAGAAGAGAGAGAGAGAGAGAGAGAGACCGGACGGACCGTCAGGCGCGGCTCTCCGTATCGAGCGGGCCTCAGGTAACCGGACAGCCTTCGCTCTCTCTCTCTCTCTCGTTCTCTGTTGCACCGCTGTGCTATACTCTCTCGAGCGTAGACTGTTGGGAATGTTGAGAGGTGCAGCCGAGGCGAATATTTTTTTTTTGTTTTTTTTTTTTATATTTTGGTGGAGCCAATTCGTTTCTTTATATATATATATGTATGTATGTATGTATGTGTATATATGGGTATTTCTCTGACAGATTCACCGGTATACAGAGAAATGTTTTTTCTAGTAAAGATTTTGAAACTGTTCTTTGGCACTGTCTGATTTAGATTTCTTTTCATCGAGGGACTTTAAGCTACAGGAAAGTGAAGTTCGCATTTCAAAGCGTTTTTCTTATTGTTGTTGGAGTATACTTTTAAAGCTGGTGATATTCATCGTAATACTATTAACAATAGTTTTGAGAAGGTTCGATGGTTGGTATCAATTAACTTAGGAAACAAGTTTTATTTTTAGCTGGAAAAAAACATTATCTAGAAATTTCCTTGATATTGATTTAAAATGTTTACTCACTTAAATTGTACTAAATAAATTTAGAAATTTGTTCAAACTAATCAATCGTTACACTCTTTCATAGCAATAACACCAAAGTCTTTCGTTGAAAGTCATCCAAGAGTTGAAATTCAGTTTGAGTTGAAATCATCTGTATCAAAAGAAAACAATTCAGAAAGCTGTCTTGCATCATTACAAGTGGACATTATAAAAGTGTCCACGAAGGTCTCATCTTGGGAATCAAGTTGTATTTCTTGCTAAAAGTAGCTTTCGTATGAGCTATCAGTTTCTCAAGATTGGTCCAGATTTTCAGTTACAAATACAGATTCATTCCCAAATTAGACTCTTTTATAAAAATGCAAGTCATCTTCAGGAAGTTTTTTTACGTTCATACTAATGATCCAATCTGTTCAAAACTGAATTTAAAGACTTGGATGACCTTCGAAGAAAGACTTTGGTGTTACTATTCTAAGATAGTGTAAGGACTGATTTGATTTGATTCATCGTCAACCTGGACTAATTGATAAGATTCCTTAGTTTAGTTAAAGTCATTATTATTATAACTGTTAACTCTATTTCTATCTACGAATAGAGCTTAAGCATGCAAGGTATTATAATAAATTTTTTCATGCTGAGACTAATAATCGAACCATCTCAAAACTGAATTTAAAGATTGAATTTGAGTATTTTATGCATAAAGTCAAACTAATTTGATAACAAAAATCTCTGCTGTTTTTTTAATTCCCAAATATGCAACTGAAAAACTGTGATTAAAAAATTTTGTTTAAATTCATCGATCAACATGTGCCAATACGAACGAAAAATATGTTTACCGGTCAATCTGTCGGAGAATGACCCATATATGCACACACACACATACACACATACGAATTGATCCGCGGAGGCGGAGTGGAGTAAAAAATATTTTTGTATTTTTCTGCGTATACACAGATATACACACATGTAAATGCACACGTAGTATCGACGAGAGAACGTTTCAAAAAATCTTTTTTCTCAACACACACGCATACACACAAACACAAACACACATAACGCTTGGAGAAAAAGAAGAAGCAGAAGAAAAAGAAGTGAGAGAGAGAGAGAAAAAAAGGAACATCGCTGAGTCGTCGTCTGCGCGCTTCCACTTCTCCTTCTATACGTTCTGGAGAAGACTATAGGAGCAACTAAGCGAATGAGCAAAAGAGCGAGAGAGACAGACACAGAGAGAGAGAGAGAGAGAAGAATTTTCCGTCCTCGCCGTCGACGAAGTATAGCAACGCCGAGGTCAAGCGAGTCGAGGAGGTTGGGCAAGCAGATAAAGCCGACACACACACACACACACACACACAGCGAATAGCCTCGTGATTCGTTCTAGTACTTAGAAAAATATTATAAACGCGCTCTTTCACATTGGGATATATTATTATCCTTATACTTCTTTTATATAAATATATATTGTATATCTATGTTGTATATGTATAAACATAAATATTAAAGAGCGTACGCGCGTTCTTAATTACGTAAGAGACCGTATCTTCGTAAGGATAACGACCCGTTGCGATGTACGTGTAATAACGCGCCGCGTAATAAAATATATCAGTGTTGTACTTTAAATTCGTCGCGCTCGTCGGTGAGAGATTTAATCCGCTAAAAAAAAAGATAGCGCGACGATATCGCAAGCTGCGCGGTGTATACACGCACACTGCAAGAAAGTACGCAGGTCGGCAAGGAAAGCTCGGAAGTGTGTGTATATATATATAAGTATATTATAACAATAATACAAAACGTTAAAATGTATTCACGAAACGTTTTGTAAGTGTGCGTGTGTACGTATAAAAGTCGCTAGCGCGCGCCAAGGCTCGAAGCGAGAAGTAGGTTCTCTCTGGCTACATTCCGTCCTCGCTCGCACGTCGTCATCGTCGTCGACGAGAGGAGGTGAAGGGAGAAGCGGGGGAGAGAGAGAGAGAGAAAGAGGAGAAGTCGCTTGCCTGCTGCTGCTGTTGCTGTTGCTGCTGCTGCTGCTGCTGCTACTCGTCGGCGACGTTCGAGTGACTACGCCTTGGCCACGTTCTCGCGACGGCCGTGAGTGCGGCTTTTTGTCGGTTGAGTATTATATACTCTCTGCCGCCGCTGTTGCGCTTTGTATATTTTTTTCCGTCTCTCTGTGCTCGCTCTTGATTATGTAAGGTTATTACGACTTTTTTTTTGTATTTAATAGCTCCGATTTCAGATTGGTTTGCGAAAAATAGATGGACTCTGTCGGTAAAGAATGATGGGTTGGGGGTGTCGGTGGATTGACGTTTTTCGTTCTGTTTCTGAACGATTGATCTGTTTATTTAAAAAATGTACCCTGGCTTTGAGCGTCTAATGAAAGATCGTCAGTCTTACACGACGCTGTCGGTAAATAGGATCTTTTGAGTGGTGAGTATATTTCTTTGTCGGTAAAGAAAGACCGCATAATAGAGGTCGGTAAATGTCACGACCCTGTTTTACCGACGAAAACGTGATAATAAAAAATTTCATTTACAACAAATTTTGAGAGAGAAAACCAGACATATTGCGAAGTAAAGCTACTACGTGGCGTCGGCGGTGTGAGAAATGCGCAGCGAGCGGTCCATACAAGGTACCTCGGCATCGCGTCGCCTCGGTAACAGGCCCCGTGTAATCCTCTTTCTTTCTCTCTCCTCTTCGCATCGCTGTCTCACTCCAATGCAGTAGTGTAGACTTCCGTTGAGAGACAGTAAGTAACAGACTCTCTATTCCCTCCTTCTCTCGAGGACGTTGAAGGGGTTAGCAATCGCCGAGGGCTTTCTCAAAGTGCTATGGAGTGAAGAAACTTTGAAAAGAGAAAGAGAGAGAGAGATAGGAGAGGAGAATAAAGTTGAAAACCAACTTCGTCTTTAACACATATATATATATATATACACCAAAGGTGTATATCGACATGTGCTATTTCTGAGCTGACCGGTTCGCACCGCGTTCAAGTGATAGCAGTAGTACACGCGCGACAGAAAAGAGAGACGAGGATTCCTTAGAATAACCCGAGGCGTTTAAGAATCGATACGTCGATAACTAGACACACTTCGCTAGCTCTACGTACGATTATTTTCTTCATTCTCTCTACTAGACCCACTGTAATTCGTAGGAAACCAATCGCTAGGATTCCCAACATAGTACGTACAACAAGCGCACATTTAGCTTCGAGTATAAAATGCAAAAAGCCCTTTGAGGTTATATCGTTAAGTACGATCTGCAGTGCGCGCGCCGATACGCCCAAAATTCCAGTATCCCAAACGGTAACTTCCAAAATTGCAATACTCGCGCGTCTACAAATACAAAAAAGAAAAAAAAATCATCTTCCCCAACTGTTCCAACGAATATTCCTCTCCACGAGCCATAGAGAGCTGCACAGTAGCATATCGATTTTTCCTCTCTCTCTCTCTCTCTATCTCTCTCTCGCTCTCTCAGCTATACCCACGCCAACAACCCTCGACGACCCAAGCAAGTCTTGAGCTCTCTGCCAGAGCAGCTATCTAGGGAGAGAGCCTCGACAGCAGCAGCAGCAGCAGGCGGCACCGACGTCGGCGAACGGCGTAGTTTCAACAGAGAAAGAGAGAGAGACAGCCGAGCGCGTGCGAGAGAAAGAGACAGCGCTAGTCGAGGGGACGACCTCGAGTCGAGAAAAGGACGGAGCGAGCGCCGCCGCGTGTTCCACGTAACCGCACCCGAGCAGCTCTCCGGAGCTCGCTCTCTCTCTCTCTCTCTCTCTCTCTCTCTCTCTCTCTCTCTCTTACTCTCTCTCGTTCTGTGTATATGTCTCTACTCGCTTGTGCGGATATTTAGAGGGAGAGAGAGAGAGAGAGAGAGAGAGAGAGAGAGAGAGAGAGAGAGAACGGCTGAGTTGAATGTCTGCGTGTGATGCGACGCCGAGGGGCCGCACACGCACCGGGTGTCCGGGAAAGAAATAACTGCCTGGGCGATTTCTGCGCTCGGAGAGTTTTGCTTGCTTCGCTCTTTCGCTTTTAGTAGCTCTTTTTTCAGAGAGAGAGAGAGAGAGAGACTCTGCGGACTGTAGCGTCGGCTTGCTCGATGGCATGTGACGACGAGCTCGTTGGAGAAGTGGGATTATTTATGCATTTTTTTTTAATTTTCCATCTTAGAGTTTCCGGTTCTTGGCGAAATTCCTACTTACACCAACGATGAGGTAGTAAACGTATTTTACACGAGTATAACAGTGTCTTTTTTTTGTTTTCGAACTGTAATTGTCTCCGATTACGACACTATGTGTTTTTGGATAATTACGAAACCTAGAATTTTTCGGAACAGGACTATTGAATATTAATTCGGATATACATGCATGTGTATATATATAGATATAGAAAGGAAAATCCAAAGCCGGAGACTTTCACTTTGGCGAAAATTGTCGAGTTGATCAACAATAATTATTACCGATATGTATACAGAACTTTGACCGCAGCTCTCTGTCGTAAGCCGAGCTAAGGAAAACAAATTTCTCGCTATATAATAGAAGATACGAGATATATACGCTATGACGTCTTCTATATCTATATATATATATACATATACATACGCACACATGTTGCATTGGCTATGTAGATAACAATTGATTCTAACGTTTGTTGACCGAATCGCAGATTAAGTCTGATTATTGAATCAAATATACATGAATAAATAAATAAATATATACAGATTATATATATGTATATATACATATATATATATATATATATTATATGTTCGTAAATTTTTCAAGTCGAAAGTCTGCGCGTGTGTATAATATACATATATACATTTTATATGTATGGCTCTTTAGCTCCCACGTGTATCCGCGCGCACTCTCGCTCTATAACCTAACCTTAAAATTTTCAAGCCTCTTGTTATATTCGCGAGAGTGTAAAGGCAGATGTGCAACTTTACGATTTTTTCTTTTCCCCGAACATGGTGTGTGCTTTACGTACGTGACTGACGATTGAAATTACACGAGGATTAGTCACATTACACAAACCCGATAACGACTTCGTTTACTATCGTTCAGTTTGTATATATGTGCGTGTGTATATATATATAGATATACAAATTTGCATGTTAAAGAATTTTTATGCAATTTTCTTAATAATGTACTGACGTACCAATAAGTCAATTCGTAGTTATCAAAATTACTTATTTATCAGTAAATAAAAAAGTGTTTGTAAAAGCTATTAAATAATATAGAACCTATTTTACTCGAAAACCATAAACATCAAATGATAGTTTAACGTATATTCATGAAATCGACAACAATTTCAATATGTGCACCTGTAAATACACACACGTACATATCGTTACTTAAATGAATTATCAAATATGCACCAGTGATTTATAACATTAAATATAAACGCAAACCGCTAATTGTTAATTTCTGCTTTTTTAATCTCACCTACAGCTATACATATCAGACTTGGAATATTTACCAACTAACAACGAAATAAATAACCCACTAAAACTTAAAAAAAAAAACGTCTCGTGCTTTCTTAAATCCTCTAATTTCTCGACCACTGGGTTTTGTGGAAATTAAAAACAAATATCGATTTTCAATTGTCTTTCGACGTGACGCAAAAGAAAGGATAGTCCGTGCGACAAGTACGAAGAGAAAGAAAACAAGACGACCAGCACTACGATCATCATCAGAATCTCTCAGAGCTATCGAGTTACACCGGGGGCCATAGGCATAGCAAGACCTTCTCCGTCCTCGACGTTGAATCGATTTCAGAGCCCGGCGGCGAAGCTGCTGCTCACTGCGCAGACGATGACGAGGAGGAAAACGAGGACGACAACGGTGCTGCTGTTGGAAGGAAAAGCGCGCTTGGCTGAATCAATGCTTAGACCTACTACTACTACTACTACTACTACTACTACTACTACTGCTACTACTACTTCTACTACTACATTGAGAGAAAAATCTATTTACTATAAATAAGATGATTTATTCATTTGAAATCCTCCATTGCTGTTTAGTGATTTATTAACTGATAATACGCACTACTGTATTGTATTTTAGTATTTAATAACAAGAATGTTAGATAAATCTTTGTTAAGAGTTTTGATAATTTTTTATACTTGTCGAATCCCGAGATTGACTTGCTTTTATTTATTTAT
Organism: Apocrypta bakeri; assembly: GCA_018906985.1. Classification (NCBI taxonomy): domain Eukaryota; kingdom Metazoa; phylum Arthropoda; class Insecta; order Hymenoptera; family Pteromalidae; genus Apocrypta; species Apocrypta bakeri. The sequence continues at coordinate 1,751,685 of JACCIA010000005.1, read as the reverse complement.
TCATTAATTTATTATTTGTTGTATTTTTTTGAGCTATGATTGAGACGAAGTTTACGTCGTGTGATAAGGAATTTCGATGAATGAACTGAAATGTAAATTTATTGTAATTTGTAGGTACGTGTATTAGAATGTATTTTATAAGAGAAATTGAGGATTTTTTGTAAATAAATTTTTTTGCGGAGTTTTAGTGAAAAATATTCTACCAAGGAGTTGAAAATCGGTACACTGAAAAAGTGTTCGGTACGATTAATAGCTTGTAAATGTACTGTAACTTGTATGTACATATTTTATTGAAAAAGATAGTAAAGATAGTAAAATATAGTAAGTTTTACAATTAAACTTTTTGGTGTGTTTTCAGCAAAAAAATACATCCCAGAGAAGTTACAAACTGTTGAAAATTTAAACACTGAAGAAGTGTTTGGTGTATTTAATGGCTTGTAAATTTAGTGTAACTTGTATTCTATTGAAAAATTTAGCCAATTTTACAACTAAACTTTTCTATGCGTTTGTAGTGAATAATACATTCCAGAGAAGTTAGAAACTGTTGAAAATTGGTACACTGAAGAATTGTTTGCTAAATTTAATTTTGAGACTTGGCTGGCTTGGAAATTTATTGTATTGTGTATTTGCGAGTTGAAAAGTACTTTATTTGAAAAATTTAAGAAATTTTACAAACAAAGTTTCTTATGAGTTTTTAATGAAAAATACTTCCCCCCCAAGGAGTTACAAATTGTTGAAAATAAGTATACTGAAAAAAGTTTTGCTACTCTTGAGAAAATTGATTTTTTTAAATAATATTGTCGATTGAAACACTTTCATTTCAAATTATATTTTATTTAAAAAATATCAGTTTTGGCATTCAACAATTTGTTCATCAACACGTTCTATTCTTCATAAAACTCAAATAAATAATTTACTCGGTGTAGTTGTGACTTACTTAAAATACGTTGAATAATTTTTCGTAATGACATTTCGAATAAAAACCATATTTAAAAAATTGCTTTTTCAAATCAAACGAAGTATTATGATTCCTCGGTGTGTTTATCGTAAATATTGCAATATTCGCTATTCAGTTGTCTACGAGATTAATCGTATGGATTTAACTGTATACGTAACATATCGACCGAAAATTTATATAAATTATCGGTAAACTACATAATTCAACATTTCGCGTCGATACGTTCAAATTGCGAATGTAATTAAAATCATCGGAGGTATAATTAGTCGAACACGAAAACAGTCACAAGTAGGTGAATCGATAACGAATTAGGATAAATTCGATAAAAAAACGAAAGGAAGTAATGATACATGCATATATATATATATATATATATATATACACGAACATACACGACATATGCCGGCGGTCTAATAAACGCTCATACAGCGGCGCGGTCGCGCCGCACTATATATATGAACACACGCATACACACATACACACAATACGTACGAGCGAGCTTACTACTACTGACTGGAGTAGGGGGTGTTTTGATTCTAAAGACACGTGTTTGTCTCACGACAGTCTGCCGCATTGTAAACGCCTGTCGATCGTTGCGTTACATTTCCCTGGTCTATTATTCCCGTTCGCTGTCGCTATCGACAACGCGAATTGCGAAAATTTCTTCCATCGCGAAAGGAAGTAGAAAAAAAATGTCTAAAACATGTATCTACAGATACACGTGTATAAGCGTGCACTCGACTGGCTGGTTCGCCGATAAAATCGGCCGCTAAATCGAGGACACGACGCTCGCGCTCGACAAGATGGAGCCGCGCCGTCGTCGTCGTCGCCGGGGAACTCGCGCCGCTTGCGCGCTTCTACATGTATACATTCGTACACTCACACACACACGTGCAAGCCTCGTCACGTACGCCACGGCAGCACGTAGTGACTAAGGCCTGCACTGCCGCAGCCCACACTTCTCTACGTGTCTCCGATGTCTTTGTCTCCTAATCTTACATTCATATTTTGTTCTTTTTTCCTCGATCGACAAGAGCATCGTTTCTTCTTCTCAACGGGAATTCGCGTGGAAAACGAAAATTCCTAAGCGAACGTTCGAATTGCATTTTTTTTTCTCTTCAAAGAAGGCGCAACGAACGGCTGCGGGAAGGACGTGAACGAGACCGAGGACGACGCCGGCCGCGAGAGAACAGAACGCCCTCGGCTTTTGCGCACACTGAAACGTGTATACCTGTATATATACATATACACGTGTATATATAGCAAATCGTCGGAGTGTTAGTAAAGAGAGGAGAGAGAGAGACCAGGTGCGCAGACGCGCGTCTCTTTGTGCAGCAACAGCAGCAGCAGCAGCAGCAGCAGCGAGGCCCCTTCCGAGAAACCTGGATTTTCCCCCGCGTCCCATGCGGGCCTCGAGAGGACGAGCCGTAGTATATGTATGTGTACATCTATATCTATATCTATATAGACACAGGTATATTATATGGGGGCAGTTTGTACGGTGCTTCTGAAGAGGAATTTTTCCAGAACTGTATATTAAGAATGTATATGTACACTTTAATATACATATAGAGAGAGTGAGAGATTTACGTAGTTTGCAAGTTTGGCTAATACTATATATCAATCCCCAGTATATCAGTACATCTACGAGATTATGGGTGGGGTGAGGGCTGAAGGTTTATGAGTGCAGTGTTTTGGTTTCTCAAGAGGTTCATTCACGTCGAGTCAAGCTTTGATTTATTTATTTATTTATTCATTTATGTTTTAATTATTTCTGCAGCTACTTCTACTACAAACTATATTAATATATACATATTTATACATATATATATATATATATATATATATATGTGTGTGTGCAGTGCATATTATGTACACTATTGTTATTTAAAAACGGAATAATTATCACTGCGTGTATAGACAGTAAATGAACCCTCGAGAATTAGACCAAAAGTACAATAGTAGATATGGAGTCAATTGTAATAACGAATTAAATAAAAAAAATTCGCTCGGCTCATCTATACACGTGCGCACACGTGCGAACGGCTCTTTTGCCGATACATAGCTATGCACTCGCGAGCGCCAGTGGAGGAGATTATTATAAATGTGTCAGTGCGGCTCGCTGACTCGCGCGCGATTGACGTGTCTTTCGATTTCTTTTTTCACCTGCGTTATTAAAAAGAACAAAATAAAGAGAAAAAATTTTTTTTTCCCTTTAACTCACTTTATTTGTTTACTCGAAAGAATCACCGCCTACCCATGCATGTATGTATGTATATACCGATATACAATTACATTATACCCACATACGCGTGTGTGTCTATACATACATGTATATATATCGGAGAAAACTAGCAGACGACGAGAGGCTATGTAAAAACAATCTCACGCCGACACAGGCGAGAAAGAGAGAGAGAGAGCGAGAGAGCGAGCGAGAGAGAGAGAGAGCGAGAGAGATAGAGAGATAGAGAGAGAGAGAGAGAGAAAAAAGTGCCGGTATATAAGCAAATAGCTTTATACACACATTATACAACGTACCTTGAACGGTAAGCAGGTCTGTATCTTGTCGACGAGCTGTCGGTTCTTGCCTTCCTGTCCGAAGATGTCCATCTTGACGGCGTCGTACGAGGCACAGAGCCTACATAGCTCGTCGTACCTCTCCCTCTGCTCCATCCTGAGAAAGTGTCTCTTCTCTGCCGTCTATTCGTCTCCTCCTCTTCTTTTTTTCTCCTCTTCTTTATCTTGTTTCCTCAAGCGGATAATCCGTACTGCGCCTACGAGTAGACGCTACATCGACGCCCCGAGAATGGCGCCGCTCGACTGCTGCTGCGTCGTGTCCGCCTCCTTGTGCGTCGCTGCGGGGAAAGAGAGAGAGAGAGAGAGAGGAGAGGCAGGCAACTAGCGACCTCGATGATGACGACGCTCGCTCGCTCGCTCGCTCTCCCCCTCGCGCTCCTCGTACCGCGCGGCCGCTATATCGAGCCGAGCAGCGCCTCGTAACCGCTGCTCCGCATGATACACGCCCGACTCCCTACTTCCTTTCTCTCTGCGTGTCTTCTTTCTCTTTCTTTCTCTTCGCTCGTTTATGGCTGCTGCGTGTGCGTCTGTGCGTCGTCGAGGTCGACCGGTGCAGGTCACGCACGGAAGAAGAAGACGAAGAAGAAGAAGTAGAAGAAGAGACGACGATCGGTGTGGCACACACGACGACGAAGTCTCGACGTCGAGAGGATAGCGTTAATGGTAGAAGCGCGCGCGCGCGGCGATGTCGAGTCTCGAACTCTCGCGGGGACACTGCGCGCCGCCGCGGCAGCAGCGTCTCCTCCGGGGGAGTAGGCCGAGAGTAGTCAGGCCAGGCGGAGAGCGGGAGCTGCACTCGGCCGGAGCGTCGCGCCGGGCGCCGCCATCTTTCTCTGGGCTGAACTGCGTCTGTCTCTCTTTTACTCTTGGTCTGTATGTGTGTACGCGCGGACGAGCCGGGAACACTTGTTTTTGCCCGTCGAATGTGCGCCAGCGGAGAAAGACCACGAGAGACTGCCGGTTTCTGTGCTAGAGGGCAGTAGCTTACGGCGCGCTTGGATTTTTTCAACTTTTCGATGTTTTTTTTTTACATTTGAAATTCACCATTTACGTAGTTTGCAAGTTTGGCTACTAAAAAAAATGTTATTTGTTGTAATTCGTCGATAGTAATAGTTTTTCATCTTCGAGTTTTAAAAAAGATCTTGGTCTGCAAAATAAGGGGGCCTCGTGCACTCTACTTTTACCCACTGAGTCGATACGGCGGTCGAACGAAAGAACAATTATTGAATCTTTATTACGCAGAACTAAGAGATCTATCACTGTGTCAATTTTATAAATAAAAGTGTCAATATAATATCTTTTTGAGAAAAGCTTGTACAAAAATGGGTAGCCACAACATTCTGTTGCTGCAAGTTTCGTTTCAAACTTCACATAGCGATAGCTTGTGACAGAGCGAAGAGTAACTAACTCTTCGTTCTGTGTAACTCAGCTGACTTATGAAGCTTTAGACACTTGCTAAGCTCAGTTGGTAAAAGTTGAGTGTGACACCCCCTTAAAGGTACCTTCTGGATAGACAATTTTTGAGAATTTTTGCAAAATAAGTAAACAACACAGTAACCGAAATTTATTATATTGTATTTATAGTACATTAAAGTACGTTTAAAAAAATTGTAGTCGATTTGGTTAACTTACCGCAGGGGTATATGGAGTAGTCGGAAATGGAGGTTTGTTGGAAATAGCTTACTAATCGGTTTTTTTGTTAAGGATAAATGTAATTATGGAATAGACTAAATATTTAATTTGAATTAACATTTGAGCAAATGGCGACATTTAAACAATTTTTCTTAATTATTTATGGTACCACTTACAAAATTTGCTTATGTAAATCTCACTGATTAATAATTAAATAAATTTAAAACTAAAATAAGTAATTAGGCTTAGAATTTTGAATAACCGACTAGTAACCGCAGTGAGTTACTGTTTACTTTCCAGGGTAGGTATACTTAAAGAAATTAGTAATATATCCATATAATTTTTTACAATATTCATTATTTATTGAACTTGCTTTCGTTTATGCTTCATGTTGTTTACTCGATAATGACAATAATAATTATAACTATAATAATATAATCACACGCACACGTTCTTTCCTGCCACAAGAGATTGCAAAAGAAAAAAAAACATTTTGTTTTCCTCGCTTTTAGCCAATTATTCTTTTCTTTTCTTTCATACATATACACATGCATACACTTATGAGCAAACAACGACCCTACATACTCATCACACGCTTTCCATTATTAAACGTACGTAAAATAGAAAATATCATCCTTTGTGAAAATCATGTACATACGCGGTTCGCGCAGTCCGAGAATATGCGCCCGCACGCTTTACGAGGGTTACGAGCACCCTTGGCTTTTTTAAATCTGATTTTTTTTCGCTACGACGAGGAACGTTCACAGTAATTCGCTTATTCCTCAACGAGACGTTTGTATTTGAGATAGTCTTGATTAAAATGAAATCATACTTTCAACGGTTGCTTCCTAATTTGATTAGCTACTCACCATATACTTTTCTTTTTGCATTCGTGCATTCAACGTTAAGATTAAAAAAATGATAATAATCTAACAAAATCTCAGTTAATTCATATGCATACGTTCCCGAGTTAAACATAGCGGTATTTCGGTTCAGTGATTATCCTTTTCATTCAATGCAACTTTTAGCGATGATGTCGACCAAATTCGAGTGAGTAGAATAGTACTCATTTTGACACTTAAAATTATTATGCCCACTCGTAATAATAGTTCGTTCAGTTGTATAGTATCTCGACGTCATCGACATCCGACACCGCGTATTCGTCCGAAGAAAAGATACCATGAAAGTCGAGACTTTCGTCGCCTGTGTCGTCGCCGTCGCTGTTATCATCATCGTTGTCACCGTCGCCTTGATCTTCACCATCGCCGTTATCGTCTCCTTGAGCATCCCCGTTGTCGGTCTCTGTGAATCGACGTGTTTGTTAGTATTTTAAAATTTTCGAATACAGTGGAATAATAATTTTTCTTTTTTTTTTATTACGGACCATCAGGATTGTTGTCGTCGGAGCCAGAATTCGAACCGTCATCGTCGCTCGCATCAAGATCTTCATCGTCGTCGTCCTCCTCAGCCTCGTCTTCGTCGTCCCGACGTCTACCCACATCGTACAAACGAACGCAGGACTCTTGGATACTGTCGAACTCACCCATGTTCTCGACAACTGCGATCTGTGTATCAAACTTGTTGAATGCCAAATCGTAAATTCCTCTCTTCACGTCGAATGTAGCTAGAAAAAAATATTTTTAATTATTTATTTATTTATCGAAAACAGTAAGTCCTTTATATAAATATATATATTTAATATAATACAATTTAATGTTATGTAAGTATAAAACTAAAGAAAAAATCAGTGCTATTAAGAACTTTTATATAAATCAAACATCATGAGCTTAAATTGCATAAAATACAATGGAGAGAAATTATAAATGTCAGTATAAGTAGTCGTTATAGTACTAAAAACATAAAATCTATGTGATTGTTTACAACTTTAGAGGCAAATATTAAGTAAATCTTTTTTGTCCAACGTGATTTAACAGATGGTATTTTCATAAAATTTCATAAAATTAATTTTTTTAGAGATTATTGAAGGACAGTTTAAAAATATAATTGTTCGTGCAATAACCTATATATTAACTATTCTATTATAATTAATAATAGAATAAATTATTTTAAAAAATAAAACAAATACAATTGATAAAATTGATAAAATTGATAAAATTGATAAAATTGATAAAATTGATAAAATTGATAAAAATATGTAAACACTAACCAATATTACTATAGTCAAGAGCATCAAGTGTCTTGAACGATGTCATATTGTGCGAGTCGTCTTCATTTTCCTGTTCGAGCGAGAACGCATAGATGATGCTATTAACTGGTGAGAACATGACGTTCATCTGGTCCAGTGCCGGCACCGTCTTAAGCAGATGGAACGTCCTTAAATCCCAGACTTCTGTATTTGACACGACTTCAGTTCCATTAGGATGAAACACACCGTTTAACGTCTGGTTCAGTTTATCGAATTTGTGAATTTCCTTCCCAGAGTTTACGTCCCAGAGAATACCGTCGCTCAAAATTAGTTCATCATTCATGCTGAAAGTCGCCCGGTTTTTCGTGTATTGATTTGATATCGTGGGTGTAAGGGTCTTGAGTAATTTACCCGTGGCAATGTCGTATATCTAAAATAAATGAAATGAATATTAGACAAAACATTTTTGACTGAATAAAATGTAGGATTTAAATGAAAAAACTAGTATATACCGTAGCGACTTCGCCTTGGGTGCCAACAATTCTATCCTGTAGTTTACTAAATTCGACATAGTCCTCGTGTTCGAGAGGAATCTTCATATCGAAGAACATACCCATACTCCAGAGTGCGGACATTGGCGACCTCCAAGCAGTCGACGTCAGCAAGAGATCACCTCGTTGGTTGCACTCGACATGTGAAACGTAAGACTCGTGACAGGCGTAAGTTGCTTCTTCAGCACCTGTTCGAGCACTGAACATCTTCACTTCACCTGCGTATGTGCCAAGCAGTAGATACTCCTGACAAGGCTATAAAAAGAATTTCATTTATCCATAAATATATTCTTTATTGCTAATAATTCGAGCAAGAAAAACTTACCGAAAACGTGCAACATGTGAATGTGCCATCGACATCGATCGGTCTAAAAGACTTTACTGGACAGAATCGACTGTAGATGTGTCTTCTATCAAGCCGCCTTCCATCAACTCCTTGCTGCCTCCTTGCTAATCTTACTGCTACGTTGACATGTGTCGAATTTTTCTTACATGGATCCGGACATTTATGCGGTCTAAGAAAGTATGATTATGAAACTACTCTGCTTAATAAATTTATAAAAAATATAAGCGGATATACTCACTCGAATAAATTAAACTGTGGACAAGTAACCATAGGATTTTTACAAAGAGCGTGCTGATTTGTTAAATATTCCGTAATAATAGAATCTAATGTAACTGTCTGAACGGATGTGGAAGCAATACCCAACGCTGTTCCACCAGGATCTCTCGAAATTTGTTTTTGTAACGATCGACACGCCTGTTGGTTTTGATTGGATATAGACTGTGGGCTTTGCTGCATAGTCGACAGCTGCCTTTCCGTTTTCTTGAAACTTTTTTCAAACAGATTAATAATAGTTTTGGAAAATAAAAGAAAAATCATTACATCTATTACGTTTCCGGGGCACTTTTTCGACGTCCTCTTTTAACAACTTTTAACGGTCACAGAGAAATTCGTGACTTTCAATGGTGAAATTATAAGGATAGTTAAATCAACATTTACCGTTGAAAAGTTGTAACTTTTCGTTTAAACTTTTTGATTAAAATATTTTTTCGGATTTACGCAAAACTTTTAAAAAGGTGTCCTTAATGTCTATACTTAACTCCGTGAGCTGTAGGGAGATGTTAATCAAGGAAAAATTTTTCTTATAAACTTAATTAACAGATTTTATCCTCGGAGAATATACACTTTTAAAAAATGTGTACAAAGAAAGAAAATGTTTTAAAATTAGTCAAAGAACTCTTTCAAATTTGTACAGTTTGAAGCTTTACAAATTTTTATTTTTTAACAAATTATGGAATTAAAAATTTTAACAATACAATTGACATTTTTTAAAAAATATTTTTAGATCCTGAAGAATTTTTAAAGATTTTTGGATAGACGCGAAAGTTCTAAAGCACCGAAAAATGACTTTGAGAAAAAACTTTCAAAGAAAAATTGAGATTTTTTAAAAGCAACCTAAATTTTTCTGAAATTGTTTCTATTCAGGATAAGCAATCAAAAGAGAAATTCGAAAAAGTGTCGTTACTATCGTTACGAGGTTCATTTATTTGCATACATACTTGATTTGATTTATTGCCAATTTGATAGGCTGGTTAGGCGCTACCGAGCCCAGTGAATCAGCAAGCTTAATTCGAATAGGATTGCCGTTTGATGTGGAAGTAGCATTTGCAATAGCACCGGTATGAGAAATGAATCGCGAGTTCGTATTTGGTGTTGTGTTTGCTCGTGTCGCCACATCACGCTGTCCAGGTGTACATCTCGTGTTGTATAAATTTGCTGCTGCTCCTGGAGAAAACGCTGGCCTTGGCTATCGTTTCAATCAATGAAAATAATTTCAACTTTGTGATTGATGATACTAATCGTATATTATTAATTATACAATAAAAATACAAGTACTAACTGTAGTAGTCACTGGACTCCGATAATGGAAAGGTGTATATGTTAATGATTTGGGTACCACTGGCGATTCTAAATTGGCTTCCTTCTGCAACGTCGCAGCTGTTTCCGATAGTCCTTTTGACAGTAGGTGTTGATAAATGAGCTGATGCAACTGTTGTTCGTTATACTGTATTCTTGTTTGGGCGACAACGTTTGCCCTATGTAAGCTAACTAGCGAAATCTCATACTCAGCACCCGTAGGTTTGGCCTTTCCAGATACACGCTCCATCAATTCCAAGGCATATTTTTGAAACATTACATGTTCTTGCCTTTTCTCCTGAAGTATTGGATCCTTCATCAGAGCTTGGATCTGACCATCGGTGAACATTGGCAGTTTACTGATAATTTGTCTGACTTTCTCGCTCCTGGCGAGACCAGCTAAGGCTCGACAAGCCAGTGCACGTATGCTGTCGGCATCCGTGATAGGTGTTTTTACCATCATTAGTTGCAACAAAATCTGTAAATAATTTATTTCGTTATTATCAGGAAAATCAGCACGCAGAATGACATTTTCTATTTTATTATAATAATTAGGAAGACATTTTTATTTCAGGCATGGCAGTTATTTGTTCTACTAGTCTTTTTATATGTTGTTATAAAAGAACGATTTGTTAATTTTTTTCTTAGCCTAGTTCTAGTCAAAGATTCTCAACTCAAATGCATTTTTCTTCTACGAAAAGTCTCTTTTGGATTGTCTTTCTTCAGAATCGCCAAAACGAGTGTTAGTCTTCGTTTGGGTTATCGCAATTAATTTAATTCATCCTTTCTCTGTTTTCATTTTACATCTAGACTCACCATTATTCCGTTGTTAGATCTAACGCTTTCCCAAACTTTCTGAATAAGCTCCTCGCTATTGTGAATATTCGTTTTCTTTTTGGCAGAGCCAGTCACAGAGTATCTGGCGACATTTCCACCTACACGATTGATTGGAGCACATACACAATTGATGACAGCTCGCAGAGCTGCTCGTTGTACATCTGCATCGACAATAATTTCACATTCCGCTGCGGCCAGAAGTAGATTGATGGACATTGTCATCGACAGATCGGGCATGTCCACTCGCTCACAAAGAAGTAACATGACTTTGGGTACAACCGAACAGATTGCTATGACGTCGAGACAGGCGCGGACGGTCTCGGCACTCGATGTATTGTGGACGCTTTTAGATAAATATAGATTGTTATTAATTTGTTATAAAAAAACGATTTTTTGGTAGCCCTAAGAAACTATTTACTGCTATCTAATCAATGTATTTATTACAATGACAAAATATACGTTTTATTTAAAATAATAAACGAAATGCCATAAGCATCATTTTAATAAAATTAATAGTATTTTTTTTAAATCAAAATATTGTTTTTTAATTCAAATGCACATATTTTCTTCTTCCAGAATAGCGATCTTTAAGTAGAATAAATTTTTTTAAATATAACAAACTTTTTTCAGTGTTATAAATAGTGATAAACAATTTACCGGCTGTTGAAATTCCATTCTCGAGCAAAGGCGATAATTTGTAGGAGTAGGGAAACTCCACCAAGACGATGAAGCTGTTCAACGGGTGGCCAAAGTGCTCTTAATGACATTAATTCCTGCAGTATTTCAACCTTAGCTTGGACTTCCTCGGGACTTAATTTACACGCCTAAGAATAATATATTAAACAGTTAATAAATTGATATTAATATATAATTAATAATTTTCTTTGAGAAGCTTCCGTGATTACTTTATACGGTGGTAAAGAAGGCTGCCAAGTGTCACGTTCTGTCCTTGCGTTTTCCGCTCGTTGTAACTGTTCTGCTTTCCAATACAAGTGAGCTTCCATGTACTTTTTTAGCGCGACACCCACATGTCGCACTATTTGTCTCGAGGCACATTCTTCGTCGTCGTTCAAAGTCGCTTCTTCTTCAATATTTAATAAGGGCAGTGTCGATATCTATAATAAACAACAATATTTTATCTATGCATAAATATACATATAATGAATAAAAAGCAAATAATCAGTACTGTTTCGAAATATATTAACATACCACATTATATAATTTTCTCAAGCCGTCTTGTGCGTCGAATTCATCCAATATAACTTTGAATGGAAAGGAAAAACCGAAAAACATCGTGGCATGACACCTGCCAGAATCGTGACTTCGTTCGAGCAGCCATAAAGCGTACGTCACCAGATCAGTGATAATATGTTTAGGTAATAAACAAACTTTTTCCATGGCATCCTCGCAATAAGCCAAGTAGTACAAACATATAGAGACACCAGTAGCGGCGACACTGGGCCTAGGAACATCTAAAAGTCGCTGTAATCCACCGATGCTGAGAAATTCGATCGAGAATTTCTTGTGACAAAGTAAAGAGGCTAAATATTTAAGAGCCTCGAAAGCTAATCGACTGTCTTTTGTCTCTTTTACATTAATGTATTGAAGGATCAGTTCGAGAGCATTTTGTTCAAATACATGACCTAGGAATTCTTGATATTCGCCCATTGGTGTTAGATACCTGAGAATCAACATTTGTCTGGTAGCTAAAGTCGGTGGATATATCTGGATATTTCCGATAACGTAAGTCTCCATTTCGGCCCAGGAAGAATTCGAATTTCCTTCAAATATCAACGATGGCGTACTCATTGTATTACCCATCATTTTTGAATAGTTCGACCATGCTGGACTTGACGAATTTTTTCCACCTGAACCTTGGTTTTTCAATGGAGTCACCATCACATTCGTAGTTGAACCTCCATCTTCGTTTTTAACAGGAGTAGTCTATAACAGTTTAATTGTGTAGTTGTTAATTTTTGTATTTTTTTGCTAAATTAAAAAATATTATTGATACTGATACACTAATGCTATTATCACAGTATTGTCGGTAAATTACAGTAACATGAATATGTAATAATAAATTTTTAATAGGTTATTAAAAAATATAAATTAATCCGAACTTTCTGACCTAAAAACAATTTTTACAATTAGACAATTATACGAATTAGACACATATGTCAAAATTAAGCAAAAGAATAAGCGATAAAATTAGAGACAAAAAAATCTTCATTTTTTGCCACAAGAGCTTATGAACATAAATACTAGTATAATAGACAAAAAAAGTTAATTAAAAAAATTTATATTTTAAAAATATATAATTTATGGAAGATAAATTTAAATGCATAGCTCAAAAAGCACAAATTCAAAAAATTCATTCTAAAAAATTGTTATATTTAAAAATGTATGATCTTAGAATGTAAGTTTGATATTTGACATACAGATAGGCTTTTATACTTTACAAGGTTACAGAAGCAATTGACGTACTTTGCAAAATTTTTTATTAATAAATGATAATAATAAAAATGTCAAATTTTACGATATACATACCTGCGAATTACTAGCGTTGCTCTTTCCGCTATTAAGCGGAGGTATAGCAACAGGCGGTGACATTATGTCAGATCCATCGCGATCTTGTATATTTTTTTTAGTTGGTGAGTTCCGCGTGTCTCCAATTTCGTTTTTTAACTTTTTATTAGGTGGTGAAATTCCATCATCCTTTCCATCATCATCATCGGACGATGAATAATCCGCCAATTCTGGCGGTGATTTGACAACCCCGTTTTCTCGTGTTTTGTCTCTAACTTTTCTTTTTCCTGGAAAAGCCTTGTGCTCCGAGTCTGTAAGACTATTATTGGAACGATTCTGGCCAAGATGGGCAAATGGTCGAACTGCAATGTTAAGTCGACGTTCCTCTGCTGCCTCCTTCTGTAGTTCATGAAGTCTTTTTAACATGAGTGAAACCATTTTTCCATTCTGCTCACGAAATCCTGTAGCTATGTCTTGAACTTCCATAGCTGCTGCTAGCAAACCAGTTGCGTAGCTCTGGAGAGGCTCGGTACTCGTTTCTGCCCATTGGAATAGCCTGTGAATTAAACCTTCCATGTCCGGTTGAAAGACTGCCGAAGTCTCCAGGCCTGGCAGAATATCTAACATCAATCGACAGGCTGCGGTGTTTAATCCTCTAACATCTCTGTTCGTTATGCCAACTCTTAACCAATAATTATCTCTTAAATAATCATTAATCAACTGGAAATGAAACATAGACCTTTAGAATGTAATATAATCGATATGCTTGTAAATATGTGTAATATGAAAGATCGCAAACCTTTGTCATAAAAATCTCTTTTCTAAATAAAACTTTTAAAATATGGCCAAAATTGCATTCTGGATCTGTTCGAGATGGATGCCTTTCATCAAAAGGATCAGGATCCATTTTAAAATAGTTTTCAGTTTCTTGTTCTATTATTTCGGCTAAGCGTTGCAAAGTTGGTATTGGATCATACGTGGGAGAGTTTTGATCCTCCTCCCACTGTCGTAATATTTGTACAACATCTGTGACCTCAGCCAGTGATTCTGCCGTTGCCATCTAAAAATTCAATACAAATTACTATTGCTTAAAAAAAAAACACGACAGTTGTCAATCCAACTCTTCGAAAACTCAAATTTAGAAATTTCCTCTCTTTCTAATAAACTTACAACTCCATAAATGAGAATAAAAGAAAAAACAACTGTAAACAAAACTGTAACACCTCTTCGATCATCCTAAAACATCATTCACATCTCATCGTCTACCAATACCTTTCCATTAGCCCTTTTCATCGAGTACATCTTTCCCAGATAGCAGTGCGAATGACTGTATTTTTTTTTTTAAAAAAAGTCAAACCAGCCGCAGGACCGATCCCCAGGACGACCTAACCTCGAAATCCCGGGTAACTGCAGCGGATCCTCGGTCGACGTCGAAAATAACATTCGCCGAAGGACGCGAGGCGAGACGAACTCGCTCGACCCAGACGATGACGAAACGACGTCGAGAGATACGTACAAACGAGACACTTCTTTTTTTACGTCAGGTATAGGCCTTGCGGCGACGGTAGCGAATTGCGGAATGGGAAAAATGATCGCGGAAAGTTGCGCTTAGATATACTGACAGCGACTCGCCTCGACCGACCAGGGAAACAACGTTCTGCCGCTGTCTATTTATTATATATATATACACACACACATACACACACACATGCACGCATACACACATATAACGAATAAGAACAACGAAAAAATGTATTTTGAAATTTTTTAATATTCCGTAGTGTAAGTATTGTTTAGACGACTTAAAAGGACATTGAGAAACAATGGGAGACTTCGAATTAATGGTATTTTTCGTATTTGATCGATTATTTGTTTACGTAAATTGGGTTTGTTTTGAAATTCTAATGCCGAGTGCAGAGGTTACGGGTGGTCGTTCAAACTCGAACCACACGAGTTGCAGGAGTTATTTTTCGAGAAATGTCGATTATTGTAATTTTTAACAACGAAATCGTGTACTCGAGGTAAATAAAATTGTTATATATATAGAAAGTACAGACAAGTACCGGAATTTCGCTAATTATTTCTAAATTAAACGAATAATAAACAATTAAAAAAAAGAATTTCCGATAGGTTTTAATTATCAATTATCTTTTAACGGAAAGTGTGTGACTCAGTCGCTAGGGACTGATAGAAAAATCGAGAAATATCAATCGGATTGTAAACACTAAATTGCTCCAAAATAGAACAAAAAACTACTCTCTAGTTGTACAATTGATTAAAAAAAAAATAATTTTCTTTAACTTTTTTTCGATTACATTCGATGGGCTGAATGACGAGCTTGATAATTGCAATTTTTTTTTAATGCTGTTTCATTTCGGTGCGCATAGTGTCATACACGTATGAACGTGTGCTCAGCGAATAGGTTAGAAACTCCTTGTAAACATAAGTTTTATGTGACAATAGTGAAAAACTTACTTTTGCGATTTTTTTTCGTTTAGTACTTGGGTCTTAATTTCTGCCGACACCGTCTGTTCTATCGATGAACAACAAATGCTTGTTTTTTTCTAGTTTGTTCAATCACTTTTGGAATAACTCGTGGTCCACTGGTCTACTCTCTCGCGCACACTTTCGATATCTTTACTGGATTTGGATATTACAATGTGTTGTATATATATATATATATATATATATATATACACATGCGTTTACTCGCGACGTCTCGTGTAAGTCGCAGAAATACGTAGTAGTTCTAGTATTGACCGCCCGATGGCGGTATTGTAAAAAATGCCGGTATAATACGAATGTGCGTTGTTTAAATATATTATTTATTTATTTTTAGCATTTGTAAAGAAATTTGGATATTATATTGCAAAATATTACTGAAAAGTGATTAAAATAGAAAAATTAGAAGAAAAAAAACGGGTAAAGTGAATTAAAAGAGAAGGAAGCTTGTAAAATTTAACTATGCTCCCGTAACAAGTCGTTAAATTCTCCTGATTCAGAAAGATTCTTTTTTTGGTCATAGAAACAGTCAAATCCTATTACAGGAAATCGATTATCCGCATACTGCAGAAAGATTTTTTTCTTTAAGGGGGTTCATACTCAACTGTTACCGACTGAGTCGATATGAATCTTAATAAGTTCACTGAATTACGCAAAAGCAAGAGTAAGTTGTCCTTTGTCTTGGTACTATATCTATGATTATGCCAAGTTTGAAAAGATAATATTCATATGTTTTCATTATAACTAATTTTCGTTCAAACTTTTTTCGAAAACATATGAATATTTTCTGTCTAAATCTGGCATATTGATTGATAGTGCTAAGATGGAGTGTGTAACTATGTCTTGGTTCTATGCGTAATTTAGTGGACTTATTAAAATTCATAACGACTCAGTCGGTAAACGTTGAGTATGACATCCCCTTTAATGATATTTCTACAATATGCAGAAATTATTCCCGAAAATAAATAGTTTCCTACAATAGGAAACGACTGACACTAAAAAAGAATCTTCCTCTATCAGAAGGATTTAACAACTTGTTACAGGAATATTGTCTACTATAAAATTTCCTCAGAATAGGAATTATTTTTTCATGATATTGTGCTACAAAATTATTTCTGCATTGTTCATCTTGTTGTAATGCAAATTTATGCCTGTTCTAAAGCAATAGTACATTTAGCCTCAAATGATTTACTTATTTAAAAATTGGAATAAACTGATATTTCTCCATCTACAGGAAAAATTCGTTAGTCCCCATTTGTAGATTAAAATCCTCCTCTCAGAGGGAGGGCTTTTCATTGATATAGGAGGATCGTAGTTGGTCAAGTTGTGTATCTCAAATTACGTGTTTTCCCTTATTCATCTCCAGTATCTTGTTATCATTGCCCTTGCAGTAATGCACATCTCCGTTGACGCATTTCCGCTCTTCTAAATGCTTCCCTTTAACAAGTGTTTAGCCTGACAGGACGTGTTACTCTGTAATATACGCTCATTTACCCTTGTTGTTAAGAAGAACACCTGCAGGTAGAGGTAAATACTATATTTAATCAACATCATTTTATATTTAAGTATGTAATGTACATTTATTTTTTTTTATAAAAATAAACAAATCTTTTTGCAGTGCATAATTGGAGATTTTTAGCTTATAATGGATGATCGATAGCAGGAAAATATTTTTTTTTTGTAAAAGGAGGTGTGAGGTTCTTTTGATACTATATATTAGATAAGTGAATATAATACGTAGAATAGAATAATACTTGTATTTAAAATTGTATCACTTTATTATTATATGTTCTATTCTTTCGTAACAATAATCGTAAATATTTTGGTTTACAATATACGACGTACATATAAACTAAAACTCTAATAAGTAATTTAACTAAGTAATAATTGTGTTTGTCTAACCTAAAGTATTACATATATTTCATCATTTTATTATAAAAGATGGTTAACTTGCTGCTCGCGATATCTTGTATAACATTGATAAATGTAAAGTCTTCATAGACGATTGAAAGTAATATTATTAGTAGCGTATGCGTGAAATTAGTTGCACCAGAGGTTAATTTGTCAAAGAAAAACTAAAAGATGTTAATTATAATGAAGTACATTTATTGAATTTATTTATTTTAGTTACTCGTAGTTGTTCCTGTGATGCTCGAAAATAAATATACAGTTGCACCAACCAAGAAGATAATAGATCTATATCTTTACAAACTATTTATTTACAATTTACAAATATAACTTATTTACAGATATCTTTTCTGACTTATAGCTAACATTAAATAGCTATTTACACAGTAAATTAATATTCTTTTAAATGCATAGGCGAGAAAAAAATCAGTTTGATATATACTATATAATTCTTTGTATAAAAAAGAAAGTTTTAAGTTTGCACCAAAATTTAAACACATAGCAAAGATAGAAAGTATAAGACGTCTTCATCAAGCGTTTAGCAAACTAGTGCTAAAAATACTATTTTTGTAATATTTTCTTTTTCTTTTCTTTTTTTTTTGTTTTCATTCGTCGACAAAATTCTAGAGGGTCGATGTCAATACTGGTATTAAGAGGCGTTCGTAAAAGTGCATTTGGCACTGGAATGCAACAAGAACGCAGTTGATGGTAACTGTTAATGAAAAAATTTTTAATTTTTTTCTGACAGTGGAAATAGAAATGCAAAGAAAGATAAAGAGAGACAAATGTAGTGGAAACACTCAACCACGTAGTTTTCTTTTCAGATCTAAGATTATTTAAAGGCACAAGAAATGAATTTTTTTTATTATTATTTAGTGAGCGAATTGAACGGGGACAGAGGAGGTCACAATTGCTGCTCTCGACATGGTACCCAGATGTTAGGCCCCGACTGTTCGGCTATGACTTTCTTCACCATTGCATAAATATCTTCTGGGGTGTCACCTTGTACAACAGCTGAAAGAATTTTCATTTAAGTATTACATTTTATAAATTGATTTTATTTGAAAGTCAACGTGATAATATATGCTAGTAAAATCGTATATACCAGCAGTAGATTATTACATAAACAATTTTCTTTTACATAAAATTGAACTATAAAAGATTTTTGTAACATATTTGATGAAAAACCGCTCTTTAATAGTAATGTTGAATTTATAACATGAAAGCCTTATTATATATCATACCAAATTAATGTAATAGAATATTGAAATAAAAAAATTCTTACGATTTGCCGTATATAAGGTTGGAAAATAAATAAAGATTATTTTAGTTTCAAACCAAAATACAATTTTATAATTCAACTAAATATTGTCTTCTTTCAACAAAGCGTTATTTCAATCGATTTGATATTTCCATTAAAAAAAACAAGAGCCTAACCCTAATCTACAACCAATAATACCCTTATCCCATTTACCTACAATAATAATATTTATTACCATATTTATTAATATATATATATTTAAAACTTTTTACAAATACAGACTATAGGTTTGGCTTAGTCAAGTATAGTTTTAATTCAAAATTTAAAATATTGATTGCATTGACCTACTTAAGAGATTCAAATTTGATGTGTTCACTTTGATACAAAAATATTTAATTCTCCATTACAACAATTAACTCAAACATGCATTACCTCTCCCTATCTCATCGATTAAGCTTACTCTGCATTTAAAATTTTGATTGATTGGATTTTTATAATTCCTCACTTAATTACGTTAGAATTCATTAAAGAACTATACTAGAATATTCTTGAAAATCAATACTACCCATTTGTTGGCAACACTTAATATCATGGGCTCGACCCGTTAAGAACATATAATACATAAATAAATAAAATCATTTCAACTGTCTATACATAGATATGTCTATTAATACATACCAGTAAAATATTCGCCAAATTCTTGTTCTACTTTAACTGCTCTATCGAATACTTTTTTCGCTTGATCCTCGGTCATTCTCTTGTTCATTTCCCTGCGACAAGGAATAAAAGAAAATTTTCTCATAAAATTCAAAATCCAACGTGGGCGAAATGTTTAATAAAAAAATACTTTACATAATGGATTCGACCGACTTCGGTTTGATGTAGATTGTAATTGGATACAGTTGTGCAACCTGCAATCTTTTAATGGCATTCCCACTGACGTCCAGAATACAATGTTTTCCCTGGACAATGAAAAAAAAAAATAATTTAATATCTTTTACCAATCAATACGATGATAAATTTACATTGATGTGTCATTTAAAATACCTTCTCGGCAACCTCTCGAACCGACGCTATTGCTGTGCCATAAATGTTGTCGTTGTACTGTCCTGCTTCAATAAAGAGATTGTTTTGTATGTCTCTTTCCATTTGCTCCCTCGATGCAACAAAATGATAATCTCGTCCGTCCACCTCGTACTCTCTTTTACTCCTTGTCGTATCTGGACACATTCAACGAGCAATTTAAATTTTAAAATAAATTACACTTAATGCGCCTGATTATACAGATCTATTCAATTTTATTAACATCGACGTATATATACGCAATAATGTGCTTCAATTATAAGCTATAAATACTTTTTTTATGTTTATATATGTATGTGTGCGTGTGTGTATGTACACGAGTCTGATAGCAATATCGATTGCAACTTTCATTTTTAATCGGCGTTAAAAGCTAAAGTAGTACATACTGGAAATAAATCATTTAGTGTCGTAACTAATTTAACTCGGTGAAGACTTTGCAGATCATCATAAGAGACTAAAAAAAATTCGTTACATTGGAAGTAAAAAGGATTTTTTTACAAAATCTAGATTCTACTTAAACAGCAACTCCATTTATCATGTGTCTTTTTGCTTCAGTAAAATCAGCATTTTCAGTGAAGTATTTTTCCCGCAAGTATAATATATACATATGAGTCATTCTCTGACAGATTGATGAGTAAAACATTTTTTTAACTGTTCTTTGATACTGTTAGTTGACACTTACAGTTTCATGAAATTTATTTAGATTTTTTCCCGATTGTTCTTTAAGTTACAGAATGTGAAAGATGGCATTTTATGCTTATATTCCAAAAATTGTAATTCTCCAGGGAAGCATTTCTCACTAAAAATGCAAAAAATTTTTGTTCTAAAATTAGTTGATCTAATAATATAGTCATTCAAGTATACAAATTCAGTTTTTGAAATTTTGAAGATTCAATTCAACTAGAAGTATGTCTCATATTTTAAGATACCGAAACTTTAGCAAATTTAACAATCACTGTCCCTTTTATATTTTTAGTGATAAATTCTTCCCTGAGGAGTGAGAATAATCATAAATTGACATCTTTAACATTCTATAGCATAAAAAAAATCTAAAAAAAAAATCACGAAGCCAAACTACAGTTTAAAAAATATTTCCAACCGATCAATCAGTCACAGAATGACGCTTATACATACACATACACATGCATTCATTCAGTTTATTTATACTATTTTCCGATATTCCTTTCTCGCGACTGAGCGATTTCAATTCTAGATTTCGCCCTAATCCCATTACGTCAACCGATCAATCCACTACACATACATCTCAATATCGATATCATATATACTAACGTGGTATGCAACTGTCGAATTTGTCAGGAAACTCCGAAATGAGATCCTCGTTGATGCGGTCTTTCAATGGTCCAACAATTATAATAGGCCGAGTGTATTGTATCGTTACTCGTTGAACAGCCTCGTAGGACAGCACATTCTCTTCGCCTTCTGCATTTTTGTTTTTGTTCTCGTTCGTGATTTCTGAAAAAATAAATAAATAAATAAAAATACAACTCGTTAATTTTCTTTTTCCCCTCAGGAGGGGAATACCTTGGTCAAAAACATTGCTGAATTATTTACGATGGATGAGTATATAAAATACCGACATAGAGGAATTTTCTCACACCGGATAACGGCGCGGAAATGTAATTTAAACCATCGCAGTAAAAACTTCGCGCTGCTCAGGAATCTTTAAATTTACAAAAAAAAAAAAAACAACAACAACAACACCTTCAAACCCTATTGTAGTTGTATCCCACGTTAACTCTGAAGGGAAAAACATTTTCCACGTCGGCGAGAGAAAAAAAAGGCGGGAGATGCCGGTATGTTTTTTTGTAATTTAATAATACTCACGCTCTTGCACGGAACTCGCCTCGGACTTCCCGTCTTTGTGCTTGGAGAACGGCAAAGTTCTACCGAACGGGAAATTCTTCTTTTTCCTCTCGAGTGTCGATTGCTGGAACATAGAAATGTTTATGAGAAGAGGAAGAAAAGAGAAGGAAACTCTGGAGGAGAAATTAAAAATTAAATCGAGTTGTTTTCTTGCTGGGCAAAACGTTAATTGCGTATATACATCAAAGGGAAATCACTCTCCTTCGGTGCGGAGCTGAAAAATCTAAAGGTTTTTTATTTTACGATTTGTTGCTTTAACAGGATTTTATAGTGCGTAGTTTCACTTTGATTTACAGCTTGTATAGTACTGTGTTATTATTATGAAATCTCGACCCTGAATGAATAAAAAAAAATTAGCTATTTGCCTTGATTGATAAACGACGATGAAACATTGCTTAACCGATTAGCGCTTTGATGGACGATTTTTCAAAAAGTTTTACAGGAAAATTTTGTTCTACTCTCGGAGTTCGAGGTTACTTTTATTAGTAAATAACACCGAGCACTGTCAAAAACAATTCACTCGAGCAAACATCGAGAAATAATTAATGTTAGACAGTTTTATATACTGTGAGCTGAGGGAAGCGAATTTACAACGTTAATGAATACTGCTCTTTGATATTCATTAGTTTCCGATGGTTTTTTAAACAATTCGTTTAAATGAATTATGCAATAATTATACTGAGTCCGTAATTAACGATCAAAAAAAAAATCCTCTGATATTTATGTTTTTTTTTATTTTTAATTGATGACCTACAAGCTTGCAATTTTAATAAACTTACCTATGAACGATGAAGTTACAACTGTCTGTTGTTGAATTTGTTCATAATAGTGTATAATACATTGTTTATAACAATTAACGTTTGTATGCAATTAAAAAAATAATGCAAGACTTCGAATGTTCAAGAACATTGTTAACTAAATTTTGAATATTTTATAATTGTTTAAAACAATTTCACATGACTGAAAGAAAAAAGAATTTTTTTTCTCAATCACATTTGACTTGTCCGTTGAAGAACCAATGAGTTAAAATAAAGCGTAGAACCAATAGACCCGTTTTTATTAGATAAGAGAAGACAACGTCGATAATAGCAAATAAAATAATAATATATCCAAGTGATATACCGTTAGTACTTATCATCGCAAGGTTATTTAAGAATAAAACGACCGACGCGCGTTATTTCTCACTTCGCTTAAAGCATAACCATCAATTTGTCAAGATAATTCTAAGCACCTTGTCGACGATGACGGGCATGTGTCCCTGGAACTTGACCTGGCGCTCTCGAGCGCGTTGCTTGCGTTCCCATCGTTTTCGCGAAGGTATGATACCAAGAGCTTCTTGTTCGCCTAAAGGCGTCACCTTCCTGGCTTGCCACCACTCGTCGTCCGACGCATTGGTCACGTGTAGAATCTCGCCGTATCTGAAGGCCAGACCATGCGATGGTAAACCATCGTCCTTGTTGGGGTCGTAATGGAACAGTGTCCTGGAAGCAGAAAAAAAAATTTTTTTTCTTATTAATTTTGTTGTATAATCGGAATAACAAAATTCATAGGATTGTAGTAGACAGTTGGAATCTCTAATTTTATAGGTCGACTGTTCATTTTGCTATTGTATTTTAATATTTTTTTTTAGAGTTTTCCCAATGACTATTCCCAATGGTTTTTAGCTCCCCATAAAAGTATTTTTTTTAAATAAACAATGTTTGTTGTTAAATTCGAAAAATTCTTCGAATAAAACAATTTTAATGTTGCAATAAAATGTTTCACTCATCCACATCTTCAAATTAGATGTTGAAAATGTTCGATTCTTCGAAACAACATAAATAGATTCACAACTGAGTGAAAAGTGAATTAAAGTCTGTTTCTAGCTGGAAATGAAGTTATCTCCGATTATGACTAAAATGCCCATTATAACGTATAATCGTGAATTTAACCTCATCCTAACATCACTCAAATTTACAAGGAAGTAGCTCACGTTACTGGAAAAGTGCCTATCACAGTTACTCAAACGTACATTTCATACGAAAATTAATAATACAAATTTTTTTTTTCAAACTTACTATATCACAGTCATCTCTACTAGTGCCGAGAATACGTGTACCAATAAACCACGAAAGGTTGTTAAAATATCAAGGGCCAATTTTAGAAAATTTCTTAACGATTCAGCAGAAATTTTTTATTCGTCAAAATTAGAACAAATTTGTTTTAACAAGAAATCAACGTTAGTCAGTCCGTTAATGGTTCGCATGACTTTAGATCGAAAGATAGCGGTACTCGACTGTACATTAACGTGTATATACACTATCGCTGTTACTGCACTGATTTCTTTTTCAACCTGACAATGGAGCGCCGTGAGAAGCGAAGCACAAATTTATATACATAGTCGTTCTCACGATTTACTTCCACAAGGTTATGTACAATACAATATATGACAGTTGCATAGTATCCTCTTATTATCTCTTCACACATGGTCTGCTTAACTACGCCCTATAGGTGTACAAAATTAATTTAAAAAAAATGAATAATATTCATAATTATGTTAATACTACTGAACGTATGCATAGTTTCTATTTATGTCTACACCCATCGTTCGCTTAAATAGTCTGTATATGTGTGTATAAACTTATTTAAACGATATATACATATAATGTTAAAAATATGAATAAAATATTATTATTATAAAAACGAATTATAATAATAAAACTTACTTAACGTAAAAGGATTTTTTTTGCGAGGTCCTCATAAGGCTGCCTGTCATGGATACAATAGTCAATAAACTCGGTCCAGCTATTCTCGTCTAAATAGCAAATTTTTGTACTCGAAGGTGATACTCTCCTATCGGAAACCTGCAACACAATATATAAAAGACATTCAGAACATATATAAATATATACATATTTTCAATTATCGCGGACAAAAGCTGCATTCTTTCACGTAAGTCCATGACGTGGACATTTCGAAAATTTATATCGGACTCCGAGAATAGCAACGCGACCCTCGGGAGGCTTAATTTTCTCGGATGTAAATCTTTCGCTCTTTGTGTTACTTATACCTACGAAGACAAGCGGTTTCGAAGAAAGCAAATAAAAAAAAAATATATTACAATCGATAAAAAAAAATGCATCGCACTCTCGATACCGACGTTATTCAACGCGAGATCCAGAGAAATAGAAAAATATATATATATATATATATATTATTTTTCTCTCCAAAAATAAATCAGAAACACATGTTGTATTCTTTGAAAACGAACACCTACATTCTCGCGCGCGAAACGCCCCTTGACATTGCTCTGCGCAAACCCCATATCGTAAAACAACGAGGCGGTGCAGCATCGGACTCTGATGCCTTATGTATATACATAGAGTCTGCAGCGATGTGGAAATAAAAGTTTTAAAGGAGCGCGTGCACGAGGGCGTCGGTATATTTAGAGCGCGTGCTTTTCTCTCTGTGCTCACTTTTTTTCGTTTTGAGACAGAGAGATTTCGTGTCGATGCGCCTGGACTTTTTTTTTTTTTTTTTTTTTTTTATAACGGTATTTTTAATACCAGATGAATGTGTGTGGTTTTGTTTTTTATTTTTAAATATTCAACTGCGTCGTGGTTAAATAAAGGATTCAGCCTCTGATTTAGTGATGTTTACGACGGAGTAGAGCGTTTTCTTTTTTATTAGCTGGAAATCGGAAAAATAATCGTAGCAATGTTTTGTATATTTGGTATAAAAAAAAATTTTTCCCAAGAGGACAAGATGGAAAGATATTCTGAAATATCGTTGGCTAAAATTAAAGCGAGATTGAGAAATTACAAGATAATTTGAACGAGTGTCCGTTTGTTGATGTGATATTATGGGTCTGTGGTAATAAATTATTTAAGTTAAATTTAAGTTGTGGTAATAAATTGTTTAAGTACTAATGACGAAAACCTTATACTTCTAACTTATGGGGGTCAAAATTTCGAAAACATTCAACGAGTCTAAAAATGTATGCTTAAAGGGGAAGATTTTTTTTTAATTGTTCTGGCAGATTCTTAGGTTTTGAAACTCTTACTGTGTCCGTCATTTTGATACAGTAGATGAAATAATGGTAAACAACAAATTTGTTGTTCTTAAACTTTGTCCATAGTAAAAAAATACTATAATCGAAAGAGTGAACAAAAAATGGTTGTTTTATTGCTGAAAATTGAAAACGTGCTAGGAATTTTATGATTTTGGTCGTCGTAACAAAATTCCATCTCATAACAGGCGTTCTTAGTACTAATAAAGTACTAGTACTGTAACGTAGAATTCCAAAAGTACCGAGAAATGAAAAATTATTTTCCCTACATTTATCGTGACGTAAATGTAGAAATTTCAAATAGAAAATTAATTTTTTAAATCATTATTTAATGCTTTTTAATTTTAATCTCTTTATTCGTGTTATAAAAATGATATCAAAGTATACTACTCTCAAATTTAGATTCAGCAAGTTCGTCGCCTGACTTTCAATCTTACGGTCACTTGAGGTTTTTAATTTCATACACTAAATTGATATCAAATATAACCCACAAATCTAATACACATTTTTAACCGATTACATACTCTCTTAAAGTATACGCGATGTATAAAAAATTGCTTGAAAAGCTATTTTTCAGCTCAATTAAATAATAAATACATTTTCTTAAATGTAGCTCTTTAGAGTGATTCTGAGGGCTGACACCAAAATTGCATATCAATGTTTAAAACCCATCCAAGTGACCGTGGAGAAAAAGTATTTTTACCAACACTCGCATACCGAATTACTCGATACTATAGTGTTTTCTAAATAATTAATACAATTTAAAGTATACACACTAAGGTATTAAAAATTAAAAAAAAATCATAAAAAATCTCTTTTTTCTCTAAATAAATATAAAAATAAGAAAATTACGTATCTCATCAACTATACCCGTAGAATCATTTGCACAAACGTAAATAACTACTGAAATGATCAAACTGACAGATAATCATCACCAATAGCGTAACTTTATACCGAAAAAGTACTTAACATTCATGATAGGCGTGAAAGTTAAAAAACACAACGCGTTCAATTTCAAATTGTAATTAAAACTTATTTCTACATAGCGCGTGTACGGTTCGTGATAAGATAAACGCGTTTACAGTGCTTTTCAACGACTCTTACTTCTACACCCCTGTAGAATTGCGTTCTGTTGCTTTGTACTGACCCAAATAACTTAAAAGTTAAAGTTGCTATGGTAAGTCCTACATCATGTATAATACGTATAATAAAAAGATAGCTACATTAAACAAAAATATTTTGAAACGTTATTTAGTGGAATATGTAACTATTTAGTTGTTTTTTAATTTCTATAAATTGAAGTGTATAATGTTATCGATAGTATGTGAACAATTATAACGGCTTTGATTGTTTAACATAAAATCGCAGTCCTTGGATGTCAAATTAAGAGAAACGTATTATTATTATTATTATTATTGAGTGTATTTTTAACGCAGTACAAAAGTTCGCGTTCCGTAAAAAAAAAATCTTGCGAATGTAATTGTTATCAAAATCGCTCCAGTAACCTATTTCCATGCTACTGTACACGACAAGTAGACCTAACAAAGTTGCCGCGACTATAAAAAAATTAAAAAAAAAACAAGCTTTTCAACGTCGAGAAAAAGTGATAAAGTCAATGAACACGTTACACGCGTCGTTGCCGTGGAATACACTGCACTACAATCAATATCATCTGAACCAATGAGTAATTAAAAGCGAGTGTTGCGTGACACCACTTATGAGCCTATTAAAGTAACTATATTATTCTTATATTTTCATGTTTCTATAAGTATACGGAATCATTTATCGTCACGTAAAGATCGATTCTATTAAAGATAATTCAGGCAACCATGCAGTAGCAAAATTTCTATTGGTCTACAATTTTTTTTAATATATGCATATCGCAAACGACTTAATGACGAAGAACTTCGAAAAGTGCAGAAATATTTAGGAATTATTTTTTATTTTCATCTAAAAATGGAATGCACATATATTGATTGCGCTATAAAAAGGTCTATTATGAATTAATTTTATTTTTATTTTTCGAGACAGATATGCTAAGATACTCTTGGCAAATTGATCGTGAAGATTACGTTAGCGCAAAACGGGCAGACGAATTCTCGAAACTGTATGTAAAAAAAATCAGAGTTACGTAAATTCTATCATAATGTATAGCAGTTTTAAATACGATTGACTATTTGTTTTTGAAGTCAAAATCAATTTTTTTCAACCGCACCGTTTCGAATAAACGCATGTAATTCATTCTAATGAATAGAAAATATTAATTTTAATAAAATTGAATTTCAGTGTATTACTTACTGTGCGCAACATCGTATTATTAGATTATTAAATACACTTTAAAAGCGCCAATATCGTAACGCTCGAACGAAAATTCCAAATCAGCTCATTTACAAACCAATTATACTTTCAACTTCGTCTCTCTTTCTCTCTCTGTAATTATCTTCAGACTCATCGGTTTGAAAGGAAAAAGCAAAAACACTAAAAAATTTTCCCATCGACAAACTGAACGAAGCTAATACTCCGATCCGTTAAAGCGCACGCTCGCTTTGAGTATGCGCTATATATGCAGCGGAGTCTTGTACAACGACGTAGTCGCATTAAGCGAATAATACAAGAACGCGCCGCATAACTTGCCTTCTTTGCTCCGCGATTCTCTTTTTCGCGATGCACGTACAAGAGCTAGAGCGCAGCGGATGCGTCGCTCTGGAATTTCTGTGCGGATATACCCGCGCACCGGTCACAAGTTATATGTTATAAATACGGTGTATGTGTGTGTATGTGCACACTGGATGTCACGTGGCTGTCGATGAGAGCTTTATTTTTTTCTCATGGAATTGAATCGTTGGATGTGAATTAATATTCGAAGTAAATACATTGTTATTGATATTATTTCGAGTACGTAACGGTTGTGATTATTTTATAAAGATCACGAGTGGATAAGTGATTGAAGAATGTAATGAAGATTCAAAAAAATCTTATTCAAAATTAGGGCAGACGAAAAACGTTGAGAAAGATCTTGACTATATACCCTGGCAAGAATTGTTGGTTCTGGAATAACGGGCTAGTTTTGAATCTGAGTTAAAAAAAACTGTGTATCGATTCAATACTGTCTGACAACACTGGACCAATGCTGGCTTGTCAGATTGGATACAGAATTATCATTGAATAGTGACAAGGCACTGGTACTGTACTGGTGTTTACTAGTACTTGATCACTTTTGGTTTAACGTATGGTACTAGTATGTACCAACATGTACCAACTTGATCATATTGGTTGTATATTCATGTACTGTTGACAGGGTATAAGTACTGGCCCAGTACTAAGCCGTTACTCCATTTTTACTAGGGTAACAATAAGTCATACATCTACCCCAGAATACTCCAAGTTGGAGCTGAACAATTGGAGTTTATTGAAGTTGATGACTTAAATATATTTCAATAAAGAAATAGATAGAATAATATTGTATAATACTAATTTTTAGAAAAAAAATTGGAAGCGAGAAGAGTTCGCTTAATATAAGTATTATTATAATAACCTTGACATTTAATATGTTTACATTAATTGTTATGATCCATTTAATGTTACAAGGACGAAGTTCTCTTTTAATGGTTTATCCTGAGGAAACGATCTCAGAAAAATTCGTGCAGTTCATATTCCATTATTTTAAAGGTCGTGGAATCACAATATTAAACATTATTAAAGAACAATATCATATTATGACATTTGAAAATATATGTATATAACTTAAAAACAACTACGATTAAACCGAAAAAAAAAACGACAAACAAATAAAGAACTAATAGTAGCTATTATATTTTCTTCAAATTCGTCTATCAGTGACGACCTCCATCCTTAAGACCTTGTAAAATTTCAATATATTTTAAACTATATTAGCATAATATCATTTCATACGTAACACTTTTTAATAATAAAAACATGATAATTATTTTAAAGTATCCCCGCACATATAGGTCCATAAATCAAAAGTGAAGCAAGAGAGAGAGAGAGAGAGATACATCATAAGAATATTCAATTCGATCATAAAGTTGAAAATTTTCATACATATATAACCTATATGTATAGAATATATACGCATATCAAAAAAGGAATGAAGTTAATTCACGCCAATCGTATTACGAAAGTGGAAAGTAGTTCAGAAATTCAAAGAGAGATACTACGGGCGTATACACAGTGTCTACACATACGCAAAGACCGTCGCGTACGTGATGTAACGTCATTGCTGATGTCTGTGCTCTGGAATACGATACCGACGTGACGTCAGCGCAGACAATATAATAAATTTAAAAATCACACACCTGTTACTCACGTACGCACTAAAAATACCTTTCGCAGCAAATATCCGCATATCCTAAGAAATAATGGTAAAAAGAAAGAAAAAAAAAAGAATTTCGCATTCCTTTTCTCTAAT
Source organism: Apocrypta bakeri (assembly GCA_018906985.1). Taxonomy (NCBI): domain Eukaryota; kingdom Metazoa; phylum Arthropoda; class Insecta; order Hymenoptera; family Pteromalidae; genus Apocrypta; species Apocrypta bakeri. Next base: position 1,721,422 of record JACCIA010000005.1, on the reverse strand, counting down.
TCATCCTTCTTCTCTCCGTTCGCGTGTAACGTCAATTTATTTTTTTCCCCCGTCTCTGTATACACGCGTTGTGTACACAAACGAACCGCAACTGCAGCATTTTTCAAGCTTGACCCACTTTTTCACGTGCGCCCAAAAATACGATGTATATATCTACGTATAGGTGTGATATGTGTAAACGCAGCTTATCGTTACACATACACACGTGCGCCTTTTAACCGGTGAGCTCCTTTTTTCTGCGTATTGGTTATCTTTCGCTCTCTTTTACTGCGTGGGTGGGGAATTGTTCTTTTATTTTGATTATCTTTAATTTTGAAGTTCGTGCGATATAAGCGTGAGATTCAATTTTTGAAATTAATACGATGTGCTCTTTGTATGTGTACTAACATACACATGTTATTATATGTATATAGAAGGTTTCGGTTGGATGCATCGAGAGCTGGTTAGATAACAAGATTGAGAAAAAAATTGTTTGTACAGTGCAAGTGTCGATACGTGGCGTGTGTAATATACCTTTTACGTATATGTTTTTTTCATCAACTCGTGGTATCTATATAATTTGTAGTTTTACGTCATACATTTTTTCCGATCGCGGACTTTTTTTAACGCAGTGTAATTATATTTTTTTTTTTCATCAACTTTATACACAACTATAAAACTGATCACAGTGTCGTTGATTTAAATGTATATGAGTGATTCTTGGACAGATTGGATGGTCGAACATTTTTTGTTATAATATAATAATTGGATTTATTTTTTCAGTTTGGAGTTTTTATTTAAGTTTCAATTTTGATATAAGAAATGCAGATTCACAAACAGCTTGAGATCATACTTTCTTTTTTTTCAATGGTAGTGATGATAGGTACAGTCAAGGTCTTGATTATACATGTATAAATAGGCATTTTCGTCGTAAGCCAAGATAATTTGAATAGTAAGAGTTTATTTCTAGCTAGAAACAGAGCTTGAGTCACAAGCTCATGAACATTTTTTTATACTCTTTCAAAGAATCTAACTTTTTCACAATTTGATTCTAGGACATGAATGTCTTGTATATGAGTTTGTGAGTATTTATTGTTTAAGAAATTTAAAATATTTTTCAAAACAAAACTTTTTTTATATTTTCCAAATCATTGCAATTGTATTCACTGAAAAAAAAATTTGGTGTATAAAGAAATCGCTTTTTGAACTAAGCAAATGAAACACTTCTTAGTAAATCGAGTAATTTTTTTCAATATATTAAATATGCTGTATAAATATTCAGAAAAAAAATTTGAACAAAATTGGTAAAAATTGCTGCCACCTGTTTGACATCTCAGTATCTAACACTTCTACTTGTTGTTTTGCCGTGATTATAAATCAAGAGAAACTTATTAAAACTTCTCGTTTCTTCAATAATATATTGTTATAATAACTGATAAGGTCTATTATACACTGTTTACACAAGTGAGCTAATTTTGATAAATATAAAATTAAATAGGCGAAAAAAATAAATTTTTATTCGAAAATAAAATCTATATATATATATATATATATACTGAGAAACTTGTGATTAATAATATTTACAATCCAAATATTGAACAATTATAACTGAGTGCCAAAAAATGCTATTTTACATAGCCGAAATTCAGAATTCGAAAGCAAAAAATCTAAATTTTACTACAAAATAAAATTTGCTACGGACGCAGAAGAAAAATTACTATTTTAATAGTAAAAATGTATACACAGCTATAATGTAGAAAATTTGACTGCTTAAAATAATAATTTTTCCTATACATTCAGTATATCCTCTCCCGTTTCTATATAATATAGTAATTTTAGCTATTTTACGACAAGTTTCTCAGTGTACCAACAACAATTCTATAATGAATTATCGATTTAAAAAACGTTGCAAACAAAGGGTAGTACCAGTCGGTACCAAATAATATTGGCCAGTGCTTAGGGCACAGAACATAACAGTTGGTTTAATTTTAGCCAGAGTGTAAATACAGCAGGAAAAACCAATTTAAAATTATTAATTTGAAAAAAAAAATTACATTTACGCATCGGTCAAGTGTATAACGCGAAAAGAAGATCAGAACACAGCTTCGTTGGTGTATAATAACAATATCAGGTCACTTCTTCAATGATCCACCGACGAGAGAGAATTTAACGATTGTCCTCTTTTTCTTTTGCATCCTTTGATTTACGGCTATAATCAGTCTCCAGACTTCGACTCGTAAAAAAAACCTCTTTTCTTCGCAGAAGAGAAAAAAAAAAGTCCGACGGCGCGCATCGTTAAGTTCGACGAACGAGACCTTTTCACTGTGTTGAATATATCAAGTCGTTAGCTTAATCGATCGTGAAAATTAACGAAGCATCGAAAATAATCTTCCGAAGAGAGAAACCTCGTGTATATTCCAATACAAATACAAGATAGAGAAAACTAGCTATTCAAAAGCTACGAGTAAAGAGACGCGCATTCAGCTGAGCGTTTTTATGACGTAACAATTGGCGCGATAGTACCGCGAACCTGTTGCTGCTGCATCAGCCTCGTGTATATATACAGACTTCCAAGTTATTACACTTACGCGCGATGACACTTGCATCTTCGTAACTATATATGTGTGCGTGTATACACACACACACACACACGAATTACTGGCGCGTCAATTACACGAGACTCATCGCCGCACGCGGAACTATAATCCAGTAGTTACGTATATCTGTGTGTATACTCTCATTGTATTCGTCTCTTTCTGTGTTACGCTGTTTCTATAATTGCAAAGAGACCGGAAGCGGAGATGCTTTTTTTGTCGTTAAATTGACTTTCGGGGAAGAGAAGACGACGATGCAGGGCTTCTCTCGCGGCGCTCCTTTTTTTCGCGTATAGGAAATGAGAGCTCGGAAATAGCTGCTGCTTTGATGCTCTCTAACGTATTGTAAAATCACTCGAGCGAAATCGGATTCTAATTCGAGATATAAGTATACTATGGATATTTAAACATTGCTTTTATTTTTATAATTTTTCAATGACTCAGGGGGTCTACGCTTGTTTCCTTCCTGAATTCTGATAGCTAAGATTTTTTTATTTGAAGGTACATTTAAAGATTTTTTTATCCAATAAGATGCCATTCAACGGAAGCATTTGTTTCTGAAAACATACAGATGATTGTTCATCTGATGATATACAAGAATAATATTTTGAATAAGCACAGTTTCTTCCAGATAGCTCTTCTCGTCTCGTTACTTCCATTAAAATGTTCGAAAAATTCTAATTTAAAAATCACATGGATATTCTGTGGGAATATTATTTCAACTTTCTCAAAAAATAAAACACACAAATTTTTTTTTATAGCACTGCCTATAAATAAACACGAAAAAAACACACGAATTTTAATGATACCCGATTCTTGTTAGTATAAGTGCATACATATGGCTTTTAAAGCTTTTGGATGGATATACAGTCGTATAATCGAATCGTATCGTTTAATCTGAATGTAAATTTGTTGATAACGATTAAGAGACTAAGAAAGGCAATAAGAGATGTTTTTTGTGACACTTTTTTTGCTAGCGAATACATACACAATTGTAATGTGTGAGACTAGAAATTTAATTAAAGAAAACATAATGTCATCCGCAAAAAATAACGGAAAACTGAATGAAAGAAGGCCACATAAGAATTGTGGATATTCTCTCACTGCAAAACAGCGCGTTAATGAGCAACCGGTTTCCGCTTGAAATTCAATAATAAATTTCAATTTTAATTGAACTCGTTTTAAAACAAAAATGTCTTAATAATTATATTACTATTTTTACATTTTAAGATAATATTATACACCTCGAACTATTCCATGTTATGTCTGTGTTTTTTTATAAATTTCAGAAAATATATGCGAACGTAAAGTTACATTTCTGTTCCCATGTATAGTATACCATGGGGCGATAATAAATCCAAACACGACGCGACGACACATTTTAAAACGAAATCGCGCGCGTGATATTGCGTATATGCGTATTTTTTTTTCTTTATTTATTGTTCTCCATTCTTTTTCGGACGAAGATAGATGGTTTGGATGGCTTTTAATGAATCGATCATGTGTAAATCCTTAAATGATTAGATGTACATTTATATGTGTAATGAAAAATTGCTTTATTTAAAGACGCAAATATTTATTTTAAATTAATTAATAATTATTTTCATTAATACGTTACCGAATTTAATGAAAATTTTCGAAATTGTGAATTATTTAATTGCAACTATAAGATTTTGGGAAAATCGATAAGTTTTTTAATGCAAATTTAATTAAACTTTCGTTAGATTGATGTGCGAATGCATAAGTCTATGTTACGAATAAAACCACGTACTATTTTGAAAAAAAACATACAAAAATATAGACTCATCTACAGAAATCACAGAATTATTACTAAAAAAATTTTATAAATGAAAATCAATTTATTACTACATACTACAAGAACCCATAAAGTATTGCGCAATTGTACGCCTTGGACTGGCGTAAATACTATTATAACGAATTGTATACAAAAATTCTCTCCACTCCAGTATTATGACAAGAAACAAAAGTTTAATTTTAATAAAAATAATTTTATGATGGCAATAATAGTATTTTATGAAGGTAAGAATGAATAATAGTACTTCGGAATGAGTCGAAAAAAATTTTTAATTAAACAATAACGAGAAAATAATATTAACCTCGAATTTTCAGTTTTAGTTTATTGTACTAAAAAAAATAATAATTTTTGTTAACCAATTCTGCGAGAAAGCGCTTTTCTCTTCTGTAGGAACTTTATATAATAATTAAAATGTAAATTTAAATTATTAATAAATAATATTAACTGTACGTGCATATTTGTCACGAGTGTATCGTTTATTTATTTTACACACACAATACACGTTCCTGGGATAAATTAACGACGACATAGAGAATTTTTACGGTTAATTGAATTCATTACCAAAAAGGCACTCGTCAACGAGATTTCCGCTCGAAATGGAGTTAAAAAAAGACCGTTGCACGTCTCTCGGGAGAGAGAATCAAGGTCTTTTAGTCGGAGCTCGACGAATTCATTTCAAACGGCGAATCCGCTCTGTTCTCGACGCCGTGTCTTTTCTCTCGCTCGTAGGATTAGAACCGATGACGTTTCGTTCGTTACGACGACACGTGTATTTTATGTGGGTGATTCTCTGATAAATCGTCACTTAAAATTTTTGTTTTTGTTTTCGTATTTTGGGAATATTTAAATAATATTATTTTCATTAGTTTCCGTGAATTATTAGATTTTTTTTTAGAAATGTTTCTTAACTAATTAGATTATTGAAAAAAAATTCTTGGCTCCACAGAGAAGCATTTGTCTACTTTTATCATATAATTCGTCGCTATTTTTCTCAGTACACACAGACCACCACGCACACCCCCTCACACACACACACACACACACACACACACAAAATCTCCGTATTCTACAATATCGTAAAGGTGCAATAACACCGGACAATCCACTTCCACAAACCGTTGAAGTGCATATGCACAATCGTACTTTACATAACTGCTATAAAGATTATGTTTACGAGCTATACACTAACTCTAGTCGGCCGTTATCTACACGCGCTCGCGACTATATTTCAATAAACGTCGCTGAGCAATATGCACAATTCCAATGCCGTTCCAATTGTTTCTCTCCTCGTTTTTTTCACAATGCGTCTATTTTTTCCTCTTCGTTAGACACGAGGAAAAAAAATAATAATATCGTCATGTACAGTCTTATACACACTCGATATGGCCGTAGAGAAAAAATTCAACGCGTAAGTGGTTCGAGTATGTAATTAAAAGACGAAAAAAATAATGAGTTTCATCTCGGATGTCTACACGCAGTTTGACAAACGCTCGAAACATTCAAGCGATTCCTCTCTCTCTCTCTCTCTCTCTCTCTCTCTCTCTCTCTCTCTTGTGCGCGTGCAGAAAAAGAAGTGAATCACGCGAGAATATCGAGGAAAAGCCTCCGATGGTGCATGTCCGTGGGAGCTTTTTAATTTCTGCACGATATGTGCGTGTGTGAGTGTGGTAAGTACGCGAAGCGCGTTTATGTAAATGAGATCGCAGTGACTCACGAAGGTGTATGTGTGTATATACGCGTGGACGTGTAAAAATGTTGTCGGGACGAGGTAGAACTTTCACCGGTGTCTCGTTTTATATATACATACACACAGAGCAAAAAATGTTGCTATATTTAAGAAATTTTATTTATCAAAAAACAGATTAAAGTATTTGTTTTAGTTGAAAATAGAGCCTCTATAGTTTGGATTTAAAAAACATTTCTCTTCATTCGTGCCGTCACTTGCTGTTATGAAATAAAACACATTTACTAAAATCTTTGAATAAATTTCGGACCGCCAATTTCTGATGAATTATTTCCTAGGAATTTAGTAACGTTTTCATTTATTAGATCCTTAAATTGACCATACGTTGGCCAGATTATGATGTAGAATTTGGTTAACGGACGGCCAATTTCTTTGGATAAAGTAGACTTTTTAATTAATAACAGTAAGTATCGCATTAATGAAAATAATTTTAGCTTCGATAATACAAACATACTCTGTTTTTGTATTCACATAAGTAATTCCCAATTATTGGATAAATCATAGCGTAATTTATACCACGTGTATTTATTTAAATCCAATACGTAACTATTTAATACACAACTATTAGTAATCTAAATTTTTTTCTTATAAAACTATATCAATATTTATCGAGAATAATGTTTACTTACAATAACCAAGTAGTTTACGCGATAAAGATGAATATTTATTAACACGAAACAAGCTTCATTTAAAAAAAATATATCATTCCATTAAATACTCTGTTAATAGATTCAAACGAATTCTTATTTTTCCCCAATGCCCATGAAATACCTCATACGAAATAACAAGAGAAAAATCTCGATTTTGAAGTCGAAAAAATTAATCAACAAACTCGAGTCCATTTTACAGAGCGAACCCACGTCCACTTTATAAAAATTATCGTAGAGTAAAAGTGGTATGACCGACTTGTCATTATTATATTTTTTTCTCTACTCGAGACTCTTCGCGCGTATATAGAACACATCCAGTGGAAACTTTGCATAAAACCATTCAGACGACGACAACTCGTGCATCTTTATTAGATAATAGTTTATTAAGCTCGCCGCAAGTGTACTAACGAAGCCCGGTATAGACGACCGCGCGAAAGCAATTTTCCGCTGCCTCGCGAATTTACCTGACATCGAAAAACCGAACTCGATTTTACACAATAAATGCACCCACGCCCAAGCCCACGCCCCGACAGCGAAAAAAAAGCGACTCTCGGAAACTTGTTAATGTGTGATTACATGTATGTACACATACATACACACGGCGATGAAAAATCTCTCCTCTGAGTGACCACAGAACTCGCCTATATATGTATACACACAAATGCAGTCACGAAGGTGTGCACACAGTCATCCGTTGAAAGATCGATAGCCAAGCGAGTTTTGTTGTACTTAGAACCGATGTCCGTGTGTGAGTGAACGCGCGATATAACGAGGCTACGGATTTTATCCAAAGATACAGTCGAAATTATTAGAAATTTTTGAGGTTATGGCTGGCATGGCATTCCTAAAGTGCGCTATGGTTCCGTTAGGCACACCGAGTTTACGGCTGCTGTGTTTTTACGACGAACGGAATTCTTTTACTTACCGCCGAGTTGTATTACTTTTCGTTTAGTTACAACCAATGAGCCTAAAATCTATGTATATAGACATATATACATACGTATTTTTAAAGTTCAGTCCCTATTATCGATCTGTCAAAACGTGTGCGATTCTCGTGCTTAAGAATGATTTTTCATATATAATATATATATCTCAGTTAGATTTAAAAACAAATCTGTTCTACTCCTATAATCTACTTCTATCTCCATATAACCGATTTGTTTTTAATGCAATCACTCGAACTTCGCTTCACGTAAATTGTAATTTACACGCGAAAGCCACGTTAAGTTTTACCTTGAAATATCTCTCATTGGATCGTAAAAACTCTTCGAAGAAAGCCATAGCAACAAACTCTCTCTCTCTCTCTCTCTCTCTCTCTCTCTCTCTCTCTCTCTTTGAGAGATTACATATTTGAGGTTATGTTCAGAGCCGCCGCGTCATCTCTCGGTATATCGAGACCTTGTATATAAGCGACTCTTTCGCGAATCTCGAAAAAAAAAATCTTTCGCCTCGAAATTTTTCGAAAGCTATCCATCTATATACACATGTACATTACATATATATGTATATATATACAGTTGAGAATAAGGGGCCCTACGCGTCTCTCTTTCTCTCACAGTACGTGTTCCTTAATATGGCGGCGCGCCGGCATGACGCACACGATTTTTCCCCTTCTTCGGAATCGTTTCTCGTTACCTTATGGTTTATAGATATACATGTATATATTAGCAAAATATAGAAAGAGAGATATAGAGAGTGTGTGCGTGCGATAGATAAGCCAATACTGCACTTACCCATAGACACACAGCCGCGCGATTCTGTGTATGTGTCTGTCACAGGCCGGTCGGTGTTGGTGTAGTACGAGCTGCGTTTGTTATACGGACGGAGTTGATTTCTGCATATGCATATATGTGTGTATGTGTGTGTGTGTGTGTATAATCTAGATAGAATATGCAACTATACAACATACAAGTGAAGTATATCGTGGGTGTGTGCGTGTTGCGGTTCGGGAATTATGGCCGTATAGGTAGACAAGCACCTTTGCTTCAATCGATGCGCCGAGCTGCTGCGGCGTTAGCCTCAGGTCCCTCCATAAAGGCACTTTATATACGTATATTTCTATATATATGTATATATATATCTGTATATCTCTATACGCGTGAGTGCAGTATATACATGTATATAGATGTATGTTCAGGAACTGAGTTTATTTCGTATGTGTGTGTACATATACACACGATATATTTCAAAACTATATATGTATATATTATACGCAAAGCACTTTAGTCCAGGTACTGTATACAGTTTACACAGATAGAGACCACACAGCACGCACACACGCGGGCGCGCGTAAAACACTTTGATCTTTGTTTTCTTTTAGATATATGTATGTACGTATATTTATTTTTTATTTTTCTTATTGTTTTTTTCTCGTACAGAGAACTGATGCCGCAAGCGGAACGACGCTCAGCTCGGTGTACCGTCGCGGAGGAATTCCGGAGGAGTACTGACTTGTTGGCGCGAGCGTCGCGCCGTGTGTCTCGTTCTCTCTTCGCTTCACGGCGAGACCCTATATTATAATGTACGATATATATATATATATATATATATATATATATATATATATAATAGCTATAGCTATGTAGTGTATTATATACACTACGCGTGCCTGGAATTCCTGAGTGCGAAAGAGAGAGAGAGAGAGAGAGAAAGATAGGGACTGTTGTGTGCGTGTTGCGGAGGGGAGAATTGTATATATGTGTGTACGTGCTTTTTCTGCCGTTTTTCCACTTGTTGATGCTCCGTTTTGTTTCTCTGTTTTTTTTATTCGGTTTCGAAGATTAGACACTTTCGATTCTTGAACAGTGTGAGATTGTTGAACATGGCGAATGAAATTTTGCGAATGAATGGCATTTTTTATTTCTTATTTTTAGGCTGTTACATTGGCGACCGTAAGAAAGCATGTGTATCTCTAACTATTTATATATTTATGCATTTCTATTTATACATTTATATATACATTTATTATATGTATGTATATGTATTATATATATTAGGATAAACGAAGGAAGGAAATTTAAAAAAATATAACGTATATTCAGCAGTGGAAATGTAGCATAACCTCCCCTTCGTAAGGAGCGCGCGAAGACAACTTAAGTCTGAAAGTAAGCGCGCGGCTGATTGGTTCTTGCGACTCAACCCCCTCCCCCACGCCCCTCCATTGATCTACAGCCATTTCTCCTGTAGTCTGTGTAGTTCTATCTCTTACTCTTACTCTTTCATACTCTCAAATCTGCTTGCGTACATATAGCGGGCACATCGATCGAGCGCCATCTACCTACGATTCGAACTACCAATTCGTTTTTTTTTCTTTATAGTGATTTATTTTTATTGTAAATTTATAGATTATTGGCCAATTAGTAATGTGCGGGTCAAATATTTTGAATAATAGGCGAAACTAATTTCGAATTAATTAAAAAATCGAACAGGCGATATATGATTATACTTGGAATTGTAAAATTGTAATTTATGTTATTAGCTTAATTTGAAGTTTAATTTAGATTTAGTGAGGATATTATACATTATTTTGACTTGAAAAATGGGATAAATTTTTCATTCTTCTTGTGTAAAATTAATACATTTTTTTTATAGAACGTTTATCTCGATATGATATAAGTGCAGCTTAAACAAAATTTGTGATACGATCTATTAAGATTTAGCCTATTCGAGTGTATAGAAACAAATTGCGATTTTATCGAAAAATCAGTAAAAATGATTTTTGTACAAAAGTAATAAATATGTAATGCAACCGTGTAACAAAGTTAGAGATAAAAGTAAAGAACAAAAATATCTCAGAATCATTTAAAGAACATTTGCAATTTTTTTCGAGATCATCCGGTGAAATGTTTAATTTTCCAAAAAACCCCAAAAACACAAAAAAATTGTAAAAATTCATTGATCAATTCTGAAATATTTTTACTCAGTTTCATAATTTTCCGAAAGACATACACAAATCTAGAGTTTACTTTTAAAAGGCATTTTTCATTTTTCACTCCAAAACTATAAACACATATTTCACAAACAATGACCTATATATTATATATATAAAACATTTGTACGAATAAACGTAATAAATTTTCGAAAAAAAAAATTTGTTTTCGAGAGAAAAGCAGTATTCGCATATCTATACATATACATATAGATATGTCATAATAATCAGTAAAATCACTGTCGGTATCTTAGAGAAATATCTTTTCAAAGTATAAACAACGGATGGGTTTGGATTGAAAGCTCTCTCGAGCTAAAGGAAAAAAAAAGTTCGAGGACGATTTAGAACGAAAGTGAAAATACACGCGGAAATCGAAGAAATCGACTAGCGGATGTATATCTATAGATAAGGGTGTGATCGAATTGGGTCAACTGGATTTCATGGCTACGACCCACTTTTCACGCGTTCGACACTTTGGATCGTTTTTTGAGAAATGATGCGCTTATAATATACGCAAATGGATGTATCGAGAGCGGGAAATTTGTTCGTTTAGTCTTTGCACTCGAATAGCAATAATTAAACACAAGCGCGCGGTTGTAGGTAGAAATTCAATTTTACTTGTATGTTAAGAATAGTATGAGTGAAAAATTAATTTACTCTTCAATGTTGTTGTGCGAATCAGAAAAGTATTCAATTCTTCCATTGATACATGGACGAAGATTTTTCTGTGCGTGTTTGTGTATATGCGTATGTGTTGTTTATTTTTTAGATAAATAATTCTAAAATAAAAAGTTTACATTTTTACAATAACGTAATTTACTGTCATTCGAATAAATGGTCCACTAGAATTTATCAAATCAACCAAAGCATGGACTGAGCGCGAATTCGGCAATAATGCTCTCCTTTTCGATCAGAAGTAAATTATAAAAAATCAAAAACTGTTTTTTTCAATCAAGTATTATAAATAATCCAAAGGTGTTTTTAAATTAAACGATCGGAAGGAATTTGACGTCATGAGATGTATTAATAAATTTTAGAAATTTTAAGACATAATATACACTTTCAGAAACTGAAAGTATTCTTGTATTTTTAATGAAAAATATTTCCCGAGGAAGCATGAAATTAAAGAAAAGAGGTTTTGAATAATTGTTGTAAATTTCGCTTAAACTAAACAAAAATATGTATATAAAAATATTAATTTAAAAAAATCCTTTTTTTCGATTAAAACGTATATCCTACCCCCTTAATCCCATGGAGGTAGTTCACCCATTTTCGGCTTTTTAATAATACATTAAATATTTTTAATAATAACAAGACAATTTTTTAATTTCTTCGAATACTTTACCAATGTCAATCAGAGAGAGAAAAAAAATCGTTTAAGACGCGAAATGAAACAGATGTATAAAATTTGATATGAAAAAAATATATATATATTTAAATTTTGGATAATTGTCCTACTGACATCGAAGCTAAAATAGTATTTAAATAAAAAATAAAAAATTGATAGTTTGCTCAATTCTATTCGAATATATAAATCAGTGATGTAATAGATTTTAAATTATTTTTAATTTTAATTTTAGTTTTAGTATGCAAGTAATTTTTATTCCGAATCCGCCCTCAGGAATATTTGTTGTATTTAAAGATCCGTCGAATATTTAAAAAAAATAATGAATAATTAAACAAATAAGTAAAAAAACTGAACAAATGAATAATAAACAAAGGTACGTCATATATAACATACAGCCTTATACCAGTTTCGTAACGATTACATTACGGTACTTATAACACCGACAAGACTGATAATGAGAATAGACGACTGCACGCAGTGGTACCGTATGAATTTGTTGAAAACGAGGCCAAACCCTGTAGGTACCTTGTACTCTGCTTTGTATATCGATCGGCATCGTGACGTTTTCTCATTAATAGTCTGCTTGTACGAGGTCTGCGCTACTGTCAGATGGACAGGATTTTGATTTACAAATAAGTTCAAGGTGAACGTTATAAACTGTGTGCAGTAATTGAATGACTGTAGAGCTTGCGATTGTTGAAATTAAAAGTTGATTGCTTTATCGAAGTTTGTCATTAATTCGTTGTACGCATACTAAATGTAAATTACAGTTGAGTCGATTCGAAGGTCTGGAAAATGAATATAAATGAGTTTTTTTTTAAGTTTTTGTAATTAACGATTCATAAAACAGAATTACAAAGATAGATAATCAATCAAACGGATAATTGTTTGATCTTTAACCACAGTGTATCTCAATTTTTTAACATGTGTACAAATATTTATGGTATGTTGTATAGAGCGTAAATGCAGTTAGAATTTTAAAGTTGTACAATTGAAAAATTGAGATACGCTATCCAAAACTAAACTTATTTGTCTAATCTGCTTAGTTTGGCCATTTCCAAACTTAACCCGGTTTGCCTCCTTTGACCAGACTCTCCTCTTGCATCGAGATTTGGGTCAGTTTCTTGCCGATTCTTTCGTGCACATCGAGATATTTGGCGATACACCTGTCGATACAAACGGATTCTCCTTTTCCCAGTTCAGGTTCTAAGTACTTTGGCAAAATACACTTCCTATGACATGCCGATGTCATTCGGTTGTACATGTCCGACATCATTTCTATTTCTAAATCCTGGACCAATTTTAATTTCTCTTCATCTAGTGGAGGTAGACCAGCCATTTTTTATTTTTTTTTTGACGTAATAAAAAAATTAACTTCAAACAAAGTAAATGTCGATGCTACCCAATAGCTAATTCACTGTTTCAATGTATTATCTATATTATTAGCCCGTGCGATACGTTGTCTAGTTTTCATTGACTCATACCGTTGCGACTCGATGTGATTTTTGGATAAGTAAAAACTGTACAGTCCAAAACCTACAGCAAAAAACCTGTAAATGAAATAAATAAACGAAGCATATTAACGAACAAATATTCCTATTTAGCACGAACTTTCAGTGACGATGTACAAAAACGATTCCAGTTTCACTCTTTCATAAAAATTATCATATCGCATGGACTTCAGAACCAACTAAGAGTTACATAAATATTAAAAAAACAATCGCACACAATCCACAGATTAAATCTAAGATTTATAAGCATCGAATAAAATGAAATCTTCGTAGAATCGAGAATTTACGCAAAATTGTTCAATAACGATAAACGTATGGAAACTATAAATAATCAAACCGAAATATACTTGAAAATATCACTTAATTCCCGATTAGAGGTTATAAAATTATTTTTATCATGTCACTTTAAATTCATGACTAATCGATGTTGAACAATTATTTTCGCAAAATTACGCACCTACCATCCAATCCCAATTTTTGTGCTGCTTGACAATTTCATGTTTCGTTTATAATAAACGGTATTTCGATAATAAGCGAATCGCTCCGGGAAAAAAATTCTTCCACACAAGTCAGTGACGAGTGTGACGAAACTACGCACGTGTCCTCGTCAAAAAGACGACGTAAGGTGCGATCGACGCGCCATCATTGTGTTAATAATTATTACAATATAGGATCTGTGATTTTTTTTTTTAATTATTTGAAGAAAAAATTTTCAGTGTATTTGAAAAAAATCTGTGATATTTTTGAATATTTGAATACAATGTGATAATTAAAAATTCTCTGTGTATTTTTTTGAAAATATTTAATAATAATAGTGACCTTTTTGAAAATCGAAGAATTCGCAGTGCTTTTTATAAATATCTAACTATTGCGGTAATTTTCTAGAAAAAATACAGCTATTGTGAATAAATAATTGAAATATTTTTTAATATCTCTTAGTACATAAATAAATTTATTATAAAAAATCTTATATACATATGGTACACAGTGTAATTCATTTGCGAATTACATGTTTAGAATTAATATACAAAATGTAAAAAATTATAATTATATTGTCTAGAATAAAATTATGGATAAATTTGTGTTATTCTGCATCTTCGTAATACTGATGAATTATGCTTGCTATGTCGATTTAATGAAAATTGATCATTTGGCAAATCTCAACGGATTATGTTTAGTGAGTAAATAATTTTTCTTTTCGTGTAGAATTAAAAGAGCCTCAATTTTTTGCTTTATAATTTCCAATGCTTTTTTATAGCCACTTTCTACACGTTTGCATTGGTGTATTACGTATTCTTCTTTTTTTCTGGCGTATTCTTTATAGTTCAGAGCAGATTTCTTAATCAATTCGTACTTTTTCTTGAACAACTGAAAGTCACTTGCAGCTTTTGTCTTTAAAGCTTGAATTTCTGTGCAAAATTTCAAATTAAGCTCCTCAGACTCTTTGAGTTTCTTGTCCAAGCCAGAGATCACCTTTTCTAAGTCCGAATTCTTCTTAATAATGTTCTGTATTTCTGAGATCCACTCGGACATTATTTTGGCCATGAGAGTCTTGTCTTCTTCGAAAAGCATTTCTTTTTGTACAATTTTAGTATTAAGATTTTCAATTTCCTCATTTTTCAATGCTATTTGCTTTTGGAAAGCAACCATTTTTGCCTCGACAAGTTTAACCAGTTGTTCTTCCAGCATTTTTGTATCGGAATTGATTTTTAATTTTTCTGCTGAATGCGATTCCTGCTGCAACTGTATTTGTACATTTTTCTCTTTTAGTTCGCGCCGCAGAATGAGAATGATCTTTTCATACTTCTCCAAATCAGTTTTGTACTTTTGTTCGTATTGACTTTTAATGTAACGAAGTTCTTCCACAACTTTTGCTTCCATCTTCTTCTTCATGTCTTTCAATACATTTTCATGAATTAAATTCTCTTGCTCACGCTGCGAACCATTGTGGGATGCATCTACTTGATCTACTCCATTTTCAGGTTGTTCAACAGACTCAGTTTGCGTGTACTGTTGTATCAGGTTCTTTTTCAATTGCACATTTTCCTGAACATCGGTTATAGATTTCAATTGTTTGACACAGTCCTTAAAAATCTGCTTGTTAATTGCTACGTGTGATTTTACTTTCTGCGTCATCGAATCACGTTCTTTTTGCAATTCATTGTGCTGTTGTTTCGTTTTAAAACTATTTAATTGGTTTTTAAAGTCCAAGGCAAGTCTATCTTTTGTTGCGCATACATCTATGTACAGTTCCTTAACTCTATCAAGTTCTTTTTGTACTTCTTCTAATTCTGTCCTTAATTGTATAATTTCTTTTGACGTATCGTACTCAGACTTGTTGGCATTTTCTGCTTTAGAATCCTCTTCAACAGGTGGAATCCCATTCGTAGAATCCAATTCCACTTCTTTATCAATATTCGGCAAGACATCTTTGTTCGAATGAGTTACAGGTATTTGCTTCGATATTTTAAAATGTCGTTTTTCTATATTATTGCATACTTTCATTATGTCATCCAGTTTATTTAAACTAATTGCTATTTGATCAAATGCATTTGACGTTTGACTAGTCATTTTATTAGTATATTCTTGTTCGAGCAATTTAACTCTATTAGAATAACGTACTTTTTCTTTTTTCAAGAATTTCACCGTGCATTGTAAGTCATGGAGTTGCTTATCTTTTTCTAACGAGTCAGAATCTTTACTTTTCGTATCTAAGGAACATAAACATTTCTGCCTAAAATGATTATAAATTTTTGTCAACTCTTCGTATTTCCTGGAAATTAATTTTAATTGGTCTTGACTATTATCATTTACACTTTGATTTTGTTTATCCTCTACCTTTTTCTCAGAATTATTCGAATTTTCATGCTCTTGTTGATATTCTTCGTACAAATTTTTTAATTCAGCGTATTGCTTTTTTAGCGAATCGTATGCGTTATTTTTAAAGTCAAGCTCTCGTGATACATTATCTACTTGTGTTTGCATATTTCTCATCTGTATACTATGTTCTTCCTGCATTTGTTGCATATATTTTTCAGATAATATTTTGTTTGATTTTCCATAATCTAAATCTTCCAAAACGTGTATTTTTTGTTCCAATTCGTAAATTGTATTTTCAGCGAATGATAGCTTTTCAATAACTTCTTGTTTACTTTTTTCTAAGGCTTCATTGGTTTCCTTTAATTTAGTAGTTTGCAATTTTAAATCAGAAATTTCCAATGTGGCATCGGCAAGACCTTTCTCAGCCTCATTTTTTAAGACTTTTAAATTATCTATTTCTATCTGGGATAAAGTTAAATTTCTATTCAATAACCTGATTTCTTCATCTTTTTCCATTTGTAACTGTCTTAAATCTATTGTCAATTTATCTATTTCTCTAATTCTAATAGCATTAAGAACATCTAATTGTTCACCAGGTTGATAATTCAAAATGTTCTGCACTTTTGTATTGTCCGAATTAGTTAAACCTTGAAAATGATTTTCTGTACTTGCAGTTTTTTCAATTTCCGGAATCTCATTTTCAGTAGGTTCATTGTAATTATCTTTATAATAATTTTGAGAAGCCGATTCATCTTGTTTAAAACGATTTCTTGGCGTTTCAAAATTGCACATATAATTAGGATTCACATTATTTTTGCCAAAGGGAAAGGATGGTGCATGAACATCGTTATCCATTGTTGAATCCATGTGGTTGGATAACGTTGGAGGACCCATCGATACACTGGTATTTGATTTTTCTCTTTCGCCATTGCACATACCATGACTCTCGTTGACATTATAATAATAATTATTAGTATTTTGGTAATGTCTTGATGAGAAGTTTGAACGATTATCTAAATAAGAACTGCTGTTAATAGAACTATTGTCATCATTGTCTAAATCATCGAATGCATTTGTTAAAAGATCTTTTATTTCTTCGTTACGTCTTTGTTGATCTTCTTGATCTTCCACTTCTTCTTGTATTTGTTCATTGTTAATACCAATTTTTAGACCTTCTGGTTCATGAAAGAAACTCATGTTTACGAGTCAAAAACAGAACTGCGATGCACTAAATTGATACTATTGTCCACTATTTAACAACCAACTCCAATATAAGAGGCATTGATATGATCATTACCATCGTTGAAAGGTCAACTACAATGAAGATCGTTGATAAACTTTTTTTTTAACCCTGAAAATATAAAAAAATAAGTAATTACTTTGAATTTATACCAGCAACTTTTTTATGTGCATACATTTAGAATAATAATTAATTTCTCTTATGCTCTTAAACTTTGAGCATTATTATGCCAATAATAAAATAATAAGTCTTAAAAATACTATACTAATAATTATTTCGATATTTCAATTGTAGTGAAAGAACACTTTGAAAATGTACCTCTCCTCTAATAGTCATAAAAATGATTAAAATGAAATTCTACATGACCTCAATGAATTATTACTGTGATGTGATTCAAATGGATTATTCACATCATATTTGATGAAAAAATGTTCTTCAGTGATTACATTGAAATTCTCAGAATCAAATGAAATACAAAAGAATTAATTTTATCAAACGAAACTGTAGCTTTACATATACCTGCAACAAGTAAACTGTATTATTACAGTAAAAAACAAGTCAATCTAAGAAAACTTTACTTCGATACTTCAATTCCACTAACAAGGCACTTCAACCTAGAATAGTTGTATCAATAATCACAACAGCAACAACGAACCCTACTCAAGAGACGATACCTCTGAACTCTCCACATCAAAATTCTTCCTTACCAATTTCACCCTTACAAACTACTCCTCACCACAGCTCAATACAAACCGTTAAAATAACAAACGAACAACGTAAAAAAAAATGAACAAAATCCTAACTTTTCCCTCAATATAGGTTATAAACAATAGTTAAAAACGAAAAAAAAAAAAATAAATATGAAACTCACACAATTGCGATCAGTTGATTTCCGTATCTGTAACGGCTGTACTATTTCTTTTATTTGACAACAATGAAATGCACGTGTCATTCAATCGAGTAAACATCAATGAATGGAAAGGGAAAATTCGACGCTTGAAGCTTCGCGTTGACGCCCTCTCACCTGTCAGTTCAATGCTCTTTTCGCGTCTTTTATTTACAATTTCGATAAGGAATCGAATGAAATTGTTTATTCGATAGAATAGAAAATTCACTTTTGCAATGCGAACGGAAGGTTTAAATTTCGCTGCAAAATGCAGGGAGTAGCTAAGTTTTTGTTAAAAACAAGCGCTTTCCGCACGCACTGCGCGGCAAAATCAACGCTGATGCGTCGCGTCGACGCCATCATCGTTTTCATTCGATGGCTGATTTGGCGGGAGTATTTGAATTTTATTTTTTTACTCGTGTATTATTAACTTTTGGCATCTTCTTTTTATACTTCGGTGATTCGTATTGATGATCGTAATTTGCAAAATAAACATTGAATTTTGTACGTTTCTATTAATTGTTATAACACTTTTAATTGGGACAAAGTTTTCACTGTTGGACTGCATTATTAACTTTTGTCAATTTTTTTCGCTTGTGTGCGATAAGTAAATGCGTAAAAGCGATTTTTTAAAAATAACTTTAGTAAATTTTACAAGAGTATACTAATATTTCAATAATGTATTTCGATAATAAACCACTTTAATTCGTAATTTTACGATTCAATATTACATGGAATATATCTATATAATATAAATAACGACAGGAAAATGAGTAATATTAATAAATGAGCGTAATTAACTCAGTAATCCAAGTTATAAGGGATAATTCCAAGAAAATCTACTCTACCTACTTGGGATTATTATTATGTCGAGTGGGTGGGGGAAGTGCATACCTGACACTAGACATATGGCATTGGATGCGCAAATATAATATATATATATTGTATATACACAATGTAGTGTCCATATATACGCTATATGTATATTGTTTTGTTTTCTGCGTCATATGTTCGCTTCTGCTCCGGTTTGTTCAGTTATTATGTAAGAATTGAGATAATTTTTTTTTAAATACTTGTACTCAATTTTTTGAAATACAATTTATACGATGTACATCTCAGTGTACGCACAGGAAGAATAACAGCGCAAAATAAGCAGTGATGTGGAAATTACGAGGTTATGTTTGCGAGTATTTGTAAACAATTGTAAGATTTTCAGTTGAAAGAAACTTCGACAATGAGTGGACGTCTTGCACCGAGTCGTTCGACAGTTTATGTGTCTAATTTGCCTTTTTCTTTAACCAATAACGATCTGTTTAAACTCCTTGAAAATTATGGAAAAATAGTCAAGTAAGATTTGATGTATCATTTGCAATTGACTATGTAATTATTTATGTGAAATGTATGTAAATTGTGAATAAATTGAATGTTTTCTGTTTCATTAGAGTTACCATAGTCAAAGATAAAAGAACGAGAAGAAGCAAAGGTGTGGCATTCGTTTTGTTTCTTACCTCGGAAGATGCTCAACATTGTGCCGATGCCCTTAATAATACAGAGGTAGTATATAATATTGGTTTAAGTACTTATTGATTTGTTTGTTTATTTATTTATTAATCATTTTAGTTAGTCTTTGTATTAAATTAATTTGGTATAATAAATATGATTTCTGTATTACAGATTCATAAATTGGATTTGAATTGATTATCGAATAGTAAAACATTATTAATTTAAATAATTTTTATTTCTATTAGAATGAAGAAATCAGTGAAATTGAATAAAACATAATTGAATATCAACATATTTTATATTACAGATAGGGGGACGCACAGTCAAAAGTTCCATTGCAGTGGATAATGGTCGTGCTCCAGAATTCATCAGAAGAAGAGATTATCCGGACAAATCAACTTGTTTCGAATGTGGCGAAGAAGGTCATCTGTCCTATCAGTGCGAGAAGAATACATTAGGTAACAGAACACCACCTCCAAAAAAAGTGAGAGTTAGAGGGAAGAATAAAAGTAAATCAGGAGACATAGATACTAGTTATTATGATAGCGACAGCGATGATGGATACAGACCACCTCGAGGAGCCCCAGAAAAAAATAGTGAAAGCGATGCATCTGATGCAGATGATACTCTTAGTAATGCTATAAAAAAGGAAGTAAGTAGCAACTACAATTGCTATACAAATAGATTTATTGTAGAAAATTCCTTTAACGCAGCTGTGTTAAATGTTATAAAAAATAATTGATGAGTAAATTTATAAATATCTATTTATACTTTTAGCAAGAACGAAGAGAATTAGAAATATACAGGCAAAAAGTTATAACTGGCCAATATGACTTAGAGGAGCAGCAATCTTCGAAAAATAATGTTAAACGCTTTAAGAAAAGTTCATACTTCAGTGACGAGGAGGAGCTTAGCGATTAGATGTGTAAATAAAGATATTTTTTTAAAAGAAACATTACTTCACTTACGTTATTTATTTATAATAAATTATAACGAATCTTCGTATAATAGTGTTAAATCTTGACTAGTTTGTGGTTTGAAGTTGGTCCACATTTCACTTTCAAGGCTTAAAACATCTAGCTGTTGGCTAAGCTTATTGTCCTCTCTATTATTTTTCTCTAGAACAAAAGTCTTTTTGACGATGTCCAATGCTATTTCTGAAATGTCACATTACTGCATTAAATTTGAAATCGATACGACGTCCAAAGTAAAATGACATTCCTTACCATCGCTTGTCTTGAGTTGTAAATCTTTTTTCTTGTCAATGTTATTAAGAAAAAGATGAAATGAGTCTTCGATATAAGTTAATCTAATCATAAAATCTAAATCTCGTTTCGCTAGAAAACTTAATAATCGAATACCATAAGCTATAGCACAGTATTGAGAGGTTTTTAAAGTATCCCAAAATTCTTCATAATTATTCCTTTCTAAACTACTCCAATCTTCAGACAATTCCTTATTCCAATTAATTTTAGGCTTCTTTTTGCTTACTTCTTGCTTGGATATTCTCCACGATAAATCACTATTAACGTATTTATTTTTCAAATCCTTAACGTTGATTTTTGAACATTCATATAAATTAATAACTACAAATTTTAGTAGATTCAAACAGCAATTACATGAATTCAAAGTCTTTTCCAGCCATGGAATAGAGTTCTTTAATAAAGCTGTGATACAAAATGAAGCTAAGTCTTTTGTAATATTAATTAGCGTAATTGGATCAAGTTTGAAATAATTCAATTGTACGATAAAAATTTCTAAAGCACAAGCATCTGAAATTTAAATTCAACAGTTATAATATTTATATACTTTCGAAAAAATTTCTTTCAAAATACCTGGTGTGAAATTGAATGATCCTTTCCATAAATAAATACCGGTTTTTTCTGTAATGTTTGTAGAATTTTTTTTTGTTACTGTTAATTTTGTATTTTATTCTTTAAGAAACTATTTTTGAAATAAATACCTGGACATATGCACAATTTATTAACAAAACTAGAATACTCCGAACATTCTTTCAATGTATTTGTTACTGGTACAAAACACATCAGCATGGGTCGACTATAAATTACTTCTTTAAAAATCGAGCAGACTCTTTTAATCCTAAAACCATTACATACAATAAGAGATAAAAAGACGTTATTAATGCAATAAATAAATTAAACTTACCCTGCTGGAGAGAAACCAACATTGTTTTGCACGTTGCTGATCAAAGTCATAATCGAATTTATCAGTCCAGAAAACTGATGTGACCTTCTCTGCGAATAATGACATAAATTATTTATTCATTTACTTTTACAATTCTCTAACTAGTATACAAATTTTACTTGTAATCGCTGTTCTTCACAAATACTAACTCGTATCACAAAATGAAATGAAAACTGTTATCTATAAATAACTTTAAATTTTCTTGCAACACTGTATCACATTATAAAAACAGAACAACGCACGAAGTAAAAATAAAAATACTTACAATCGTTCCGACAACTGTCACAAATTCATTGATCATATCGAGAAATTCAAAATCAAAATCCTTTTTATGCCACGAACTGTAACTGTTCATCTGCTTCGAATAAACTGCATATCTGTTATCGTTGTCTATCTTAAGCCTGTGATTTCCAGCAATGTAATTAGCCAAATACGTTGAAACCGATGAGACATATCCAAGTATCCCCAAAACACGACGAGTCTCTATACCACGTTCAAGGTCATACCAGGGTTTAGCTTCACAAATGGATCTGGTATGCATAACAGGCATATCGTAAAATTCCGACAAGTAGATTTCGTTCATGTCACGAATGTCGTCGTTTTGCAAAGCTTGTGATACGTTCTGCAGGACGATCGTTGAGTTTAGCAAAAGCTCACGCGAAATTGCTACCAGCTTTCGAAGAGATAAAATGAAATATTAGTCTTCATTGAGTTATTATTGATCGTAGAATTGAAAATAAAGTTACTGACTTTGTTTATGATTGGATTGACACTCCAAGAGTTAAGCTCGTCGCTGGTTTTGTTCATGAGATTACCAAGATCTGGTAAGAAAAATTCGGAGCTCAGAATCTTTCCGTCGATTATTGTTGTCTTCGGCTTCGATAATTCTGGATTCTCTAAAAGATAATGGAAAGCATTAGATCTGAATAAAATTGATGATTCGACAGGAATATTCAAATTTAAGTTTAATTTACCAAAGATACGAAACGTTTCTTCCTCTTGTATAACAGCTAAATTTCTCTTACCGATCTTTTCTTCGATTTTTATTTCTACCACTGATTTTTCAGGCTCCGGTGGCTCGAATATACACTGAGGTATTATCTTCAGAGGATAGTCTGTGTAGCACAAGAAATATATTTTGAATCGAACTGTTGACTTGGATTAATTAAGAACTTTAGATCGTGAATTGTACTTACGGATAATATTAGTTCTTAAAATTTCAGAGGTACGATTACTATCAACTTGAATACCGCTTTCTTTTGTTTTAGTTTTCTTGGAACTTGACCTGTAACCGTAGAATCAGATAAGTATTATTTTGTATTCGATGTTGAATCCTATCGAAATAAAAGTGTACTTACCAATTCATTGATGAATTCAAACTTCTATCCCTACTCGTTTTTACCATACTTGTTTGTGGCTGAGAAAATTTAACCGAACCTGAGTCTCTAAGTCTAGATTTTGCAGAGGCATCATTAAGTTGCAAACTCTATAATCGTAGTTAGGTATTTTTAATTTCAAATTCAATAAATAGATCGTTTATGTAAAATATAATTAATAAATAGAATCTGAAAGAAAACCTGTAATTGCATTTGAGATTCAAGTGACGACTTTTCTTTAAGCAATCGATCAATTTCTGCTTTGTATTTTTGTTGCATTTCTTCTATCGCCTGAGACTTTTCTTTCTTTTCATTCTCAGCACGTGCTTGAATCTGATTCAATTGCTGTCGTAAAAATTCTGTTTCACCTTCCTTAGTCATAAAATCTTCGAGTAACTTTTTCTTTTCTTCTTTCCACCTTTCTACTTGATCATCGTCTAAAAATCCAAAAACCATGTAATATTAAAAGAATCGTAGGCTTTAATGGTTTTTAGATATATCCTACCTGTAACTAAAACAACATTATTTTGCAACACTTCTTGCCTACAACGAAATGTTGAATTATGAGAATTTCCTTTCATATCATTTTGAAAATCATCAAACATAGCTTGAGTACTTTCAATAATTTCTCTGTCTATATCAGACGAAGCTAATACTTGTGACTGTAGCATAGAATCAAAGCCATTGTAACTTTCAGAACTTTTCCTTCTACATTCATCATTTCTCGATCCATAACTGGTTGACGGATTTGAATCTAAGTATGTACTTCTCACGGATTTCATCATATTCATTTTCGGAGCTTTAAAAACAACTTCCTACAAAAATAACAAACATCAGTTATGAAGAAAAATTGAATTACAATAAGAAATAACGAACCTCTTGTGTCGCTTGCGATGCGATGAAGTCCATTTCTTCAATCTCCGCTGCTCCAAAATCATCACCCCAAATGTCATCGCTTTGCAATGCCCTACTCTGGATAAGATTTCGCACAGGATTTTCTTCCTCATCGAATTCATTGTTAAAATCGAGTCTCTGTCTTTTGGCTATAGATGAAGCATGATCTTTGGAATTTCTTTTGGACATTTTTTACAGTCGATTACTCATCAAACTCAAGCAGAAGCTTGTTTCTCTTCATTACTTGCTTTCGTTGACTAGATTTCATATTACATACATTTTTCTCTCACATACTTTGTTCATTTACTATTTCTCACCGATGAGTGTTTTACTTTTTCAAATAATAACATAAACTTCATATAATTACTCCAATTATTCATACAAGGAAAATTTATAAATAACAGTACAAAGATAATCGAGTATATATCGGTCTGGCAGTTAGTGACATTAAAATAAATTAAAACATGACAGAAGTAGAAAAAAACATTTTTATTTACATTTTATACACAGATTTTCCAAACGAAACACAAATATAACAATTGGAAAAGGCGCGAGACGGAGATGTGCAAAATAATAGTGACAGACCTATTCTAACCTTTGACGAATATATTCGAACCTAGTTTTAACTTACGTGGTGCGAAATTCAAAATTCGGAGTAATGATCAACAGGTGTTTGGACGTTGCCTGTTTAATTCTTCGAGAATAGTTATTGGAGTTACTTTTCATGTAATACTTGTTGAGAAGATTTTATTAATATTTAATTTAGTTTGATAATTAATGAATAAATTGCAATTTCATTAAAACGTTAGTAATGTTTAAAAAATTTAAGATTTTTTCTATTATTATAGTAATATGCAAATTTCTTTTGTACTTTTTCCAATGATTTCTTTAAATTCTGTTCTTATATGTATTAAAATGAAAAATGATTTTAGAGAACATAACCGATAAGAATAAAAAATATAGGATTTAGTATTAATATTAAATATACAAGTTCCTTTGTACTTTTGTTTAATTTTGTAAATTTCAGTTAAGATACGAACAGTACAATAAAATTACGAATGAAAATACAGTAAAAGAACTGTAATATTTGTTTACTTTTACGTTTAAAGAATTCATGATTATTATTGCAAATAAACACACAAGTTTCGTTCGTACTTTTTTCAATGATTTCTTTAATTAGTTTTCATGCAAATTATAAGAAGAAAAACAATTTTTAAGGAGACAGGGCAGAAAAATAAATAACATACAATTTAAAATACCTTTTCAAATAAGAACTTTTATTTTTATTACTTTTAACTTTATAAAAGTAGTGTTTTTAAGCATAAAATGTTCGATATTTTTTGGCCAATTTATCAAGCTCAATTAATATTTACAAAAATACGTAAAAAAATACATCTCTTAGCGTACAATTAAATTCCAAGTCATCTACATACAATATAATCCAGTATAAGAATACACTACGATTACAATATATACAACGACATCATAAATAAATTTATTATTAAAAAAAAAGTCGTATAATAAATGAATCGTCTTGTTAACATTAGAGACTGATCCCCTACAATTTTTTCAAATCATCAGTATTTTTCAAGTAAGCACAGTTTAGCAAATTACTAGCCGACGGCCTTTTCTTCGGATCCACATGTACCATAGATCGCAAAAGATCGTTAAGATCGTTACTGTAGCCCGGCAACCGATCCAATTCACCTTCTCTGATCCCATGCCATTTTGGTCCATTTTTTGGCAATGGACCACCTCCGCAAGCTTCGTATAAGGTAAGTCCCAAAGAAAAAATATCTGCCTTTGTTAAATCGGTATAGTCTTCTCGTAAAATTTCTTTCGAGAGATACCTGCAATCGCCTTCGTCTTCGAGTTCTAGAACATTTTTCACGGATGACACGTGTCCGAGATCGCCGATTTTGTACACAACTTGCTCGATGACGTCTGTATTATTGTCGTCCATGAAAATTCTTTCCCTCGAAATAAAAATGTTTTCTGGCTTCACGTCCAAATGGGCCAAGTTCGATTCGTGGATGTACCTGGAAACGAAGAGAAAATTTTTATTAAAGTGAATAGTTTCGTTCTTTCACTAATAACCCAAGTGGGTGTTTTGTTAAAAAATTTGCTAAATTTTTCAAATAAAATACTTTCAAAGTGGTGTATGTTTATATCGCTAAGCTATCTATGTTGAAAAAGAATATCTGCAAATGCTTTCATTGTTCAAAACAGTTATGACTTGTGATTCGAGTTCTATTCTTAATTAGAAACACAGTTAATAGTTAAATTACCCAATATTATAACTAAAATTTACAGCCTATTTTACACGTATATAGAGTACAACCATATAACCATACAACGTATAACCATCTTATACCATCAGAAAGGAAAATTTTTAAATTGTTGTATTCAAATTAATTCAGAAAAGACGATAAATTATACAAGAAATACATTGAAATATTATTAAACTATTACTTATCACCCTAATCTCTTCCTGCTTAATTGATTTTCTTTAACATTATAACTAAACACTTATAATAATATACGTAAAAGCCTTGTACACAAACACCAACCTTAATCCCTTAGTCACATGAAGAAACAGTCTAATGATTTCCATCTCAGAAAAGTAAGATTTGGCCTTCCTCATAGCGAAAATAGCTGCAGCTAAGTCACCTCCGTTGCAATATTCTTGTTGAATACACATACAATCATTTTCAAGCCAAGCTGTGTAATACCTTACAACGTGTCTGTGATTATTCAGAACAGCATTAGCATGAACTTCGTTACTGGCGCGTCTCTGAGCATATTTGCTTTTAGCCAGTGCATGACTACGTTTTATAGCGTAAATACAACCGTCAACTCGATTGATACATCTATAGACAGTTCCAAAAACACCATTTCCAATAGCTTCTATCTCTTGAAATTCTCGATGATAACGAGTTACAGAACAGCTATTGACGTTGACGCTCTGATTCAATGACTGAGACAGACTTAACCTACAAATCGACGTTGCGGTTGACTCCTTAACGGCTGTTGACTCGGTCGAACTGAAGCACAACACTTTGCGTATCGACAGTCTGTTATAGAAGTAAAAAGGAAATAAATAAACGATCCTCTTTTAAAAACATAAACGCAAATAATCCAACTCACCTCTTATTCCCTTTCTTCTTCCGTTTCGATTTCGACTTATGTTTCTTCAAATTTTCGCGAATCTCTTGTTTCTCAACTTTGACCCAACTAATATCCAAGTCACAATTGAGTGGTGGCGCATACGGATTGACGTTGATAGTCAACCCTTCGATGTTGACGTTGATTCCTTCCTTACCATCGTTGACTTTCTTATTCTTATTCAACTCCTGTGTCTTGTCGGTTATTGCGTCACTTTTCTCAACTGATGAGAAGATTCGTTTTAGTCGTCTGCACAAAGCGTTGACGCAGGCCATTTCGAACGTTTTCAAACATTGACGCGCGTCGAACCGATCGCTCTACTCGACTGATCTCGAATGTATTTTGAATCTGAATTTATTCTATTTTCTCTACGTATTTATTGTACACTCGATATTGTATGTATGTTATTATGTCTAAATGTATTCCAAAATCCGAGTCGCCAAATATTGCGGATTACATTGTCGTAATGGACGTACAAAAGGGAGATAGAGAGAGATGGAAAAGTCATTAAGATATTTTCCGAGGACGCGCGTTGATGGGAGGAAAAATAGGACTTCGCATTTTGTCCTGCGGCAAGTTTTTCCCAGAATTCGACCTATGCTTCCACCAAGGGAAGGGCCCGCCCCTGTCTCTTTCCGAATACCTGACCCCCACTACACCTTCTCTCTCTCTCTCTCTCTCTCTCTCTCTCTCTGAAGAGAAATACGTAATATATATATAACAAAAGTATATGTACCACACGTTAGAATATATGCATATAGGTATACCTGTGTGCATGTGTTTGTGTTTGCACGTGTTGTTGCAGCCGTTCAGCCGTTCGGCAACTCGGCAGCTGTGTTCTGTATAACGAGATTATCGATTTATGGGGTCGAAGTTGGCCTGTTGCACGTAACTTTTCTTATGTCGTGCTTATAATATAGGATTTTTCTCCGATATACAAGCGAAACATTTTTTTATAATATATATATGGAAAATATGCTAAATGTTAATTTTTAATATGTTAATTATGTATATATATATATATATATATATATATATATATATATATATAATGTTTTATATAATATTTATTTATGTAAAAAGCCAATTTCTTTGTCCAAAAATTTTGATACGGTATGAATGTGTTGTTTATATTGCCGTAAGGTTTTTTTACGAAGTTGGATGACAACTACAAATTCGAAACTAAAAAAAAATGTTATTTCGAATCAGCTACTCATCGTAAAATGATCTCATCAGGAAACTGCCCTTGGTGTCTAAATTTAGTTGACGATGGTTTGACTTTAAGATTTTTTTAACGATTTTCGTTACTTTAATAACGAGCATTTGGATTTTTTGGAAAATCTGAAATTGCACTGAATTTTCTCGAAAAAAATTGAGAATGTTCTTTAAATAATTCTAAGTCATTTTTGTTCTTTGGGAATTTACATTTACATGTACAGCTGATGAAAACAGAATTTGTCAAGATGAAAAAAAATGTTTGCAAATAATCTGTTGTTTTTTTTACTTAAAAAATGTTAACTTTTTGTGGTCAACCAACTTGAATTAATGCATAAGTCTCCATTGCTATAAAATTTTTTTTTTTAAATTAATTAAAAACAATATATAACAAAACATATGGTATGTAAATATTTATATTAATATTTATATTTATATTTAATATAAATATAAATTTGAATAAGAATACATAGAAATTTTAAATACTTTCAAAGATAGAACAAATATGTTTATCTTAGGTTTCAAGAATTTCATTTTATTATCAATTTGTTACAAAATATTACTGTTATAATATTACGTGTAATAAAAAATAACAAATCGCGCGCAACAGTCGCCACCTGCGCACCTTCCATTCAAATGATCCTCGCATATCTTTTCCGTTTACTTAATAATTTTATTTTTTTTTACTTTCTCGCTCTCTCGTTCTTTCGTTAGCGGCATGACTATTCGCTCTTGGGGGATCCACCCTTTCGCCGACAAATAATTAACGCTCGCCTGCTTTATTATATTTATCGTCGTTTTTCGTAAACATATCCAACTACGATCACATTTTCAGTTGTCACTATCTCAACAAGTTTTTCTCCTCGCGTTATTTTCTTTTTCTTGCCTTATTTACAACTATTTCGCCACCTACATGGCTTTTATCATATACTCAAAATTTGAATTTTGGCGCTTCGCACATATTTAAAAACGCTTACAAGCATGCGGTATTACAATGATTTTTAAGAATTTATTTTTTTAACGAAATACACTTTGTCCTATGTACGCTGGAGCATTACCGACAAAAAACCACGAGATTAAATAAAAAAAATGAGATTTCTCGCAATAACAACGATGAAAACCACTTTGTATCGACGTGACTTCGGTTTTTTTTTCTTTCAATGAGAAGAGTTAATACAATTAATTAATAGTTCGTAATAATTAATAATAGTTAAACAAGTAACGCAGTCTAAAATATACTATAATACAAGCGCAAAATTTCTGTTCGTTCGACACAGCAAAAAAGTTATAGTGTTTGTATTATTCTAGGATGTAGTACATACATATCGCAGTTTATTTGTTCTTATTATTGTTATTTTTCAAATCAAATTCCCGTTGTCGGATTAAACAAAACCTCATACTGTCGAGTATGAAAACCTCAATTCGCAACGCATTGATTTCTCCGCCGCCTGCTTGTAAAAGAGCACGACGCTTCATCGGATCAGTTTACATAAAGCGCTAATATTTCAAAAATTTGACTTTTTTTATTTGTCTATTACATTTGCGCGGAACTGAAAGGCCGATTGTACGGAGTTGTATAAAAAAGGATAGGTCGACAAAAATTTTTTTTTTCGTTCGTATGATTTGTACTGTTTATGCAATCTCGAATTTTCTTCTATTTTCTCGAAATAGGATTTTGAATCTGAATAAATTCATACAATCGTAAACAAACCTCATTTCGATTTCAAGTCGAAAATCGATGTAATAACAAAACAAACAAATCGAACAATATTTTTCGTTTGACACATTTTTTTAAAACGATGAAACACGCACTCTTAAAAAATTGATTTATTCACGGCGCTTGTGTCGGTACATCACATAACAATAATTAATGCTAAAGAGCAGTGTTACTGCTTACATTAGCAAGTAAGACAAAAAATTAACTAAACGTTAACGCCGGCTAAACTAGTTGAAAAAAACCAAGACTATCATCCGAGCCCCTAAACTTTATCATACATAGATATAAAAATATTCTTTTATAATATACTATACAATAGTGTTAGCGATTAAAGAAGCATACGATTAGTGTATAATTAGTGAATTCTTAACATGTTCTGAAATATTAGAGGATTTTTTAAAATCGCCGTATAAAAATAATTTAAATCTGTATTTCTTTTTCTCGTTGAAAAAATGCGAATAACATACGATCGCCTTAACTTCGACAAAGTCCACATAGACTCAAAACGCTCGCTACCCCACGACGCGATATTATACAGAGTCAAATTGCGAACTTGCTCGTTTTTTTATGAATTACGTAATTTCATGATATTCTATGATTTTTTTTTAAATAAAGATCGTTTTAGATTACATAGTTGAGTCAACTTCATAAAACCGATAGTAGTAGAGACTTTCGTTAAAAATAGACTGAATATGATACAAGAAAACAAAAAATATATACGTGGAAGTAAATACTGATTTAATTTTTGTACAATTTCAATCGAGGCATCTTTAAATTTTATGATTAGATGCATCAATTATATTAATTTTAGTTCATTTTCTCTTTAATTTGATTGCGATTTTTTTTCATTCGTGAAGAAGAAAATATATGTGTAAATTATTTATCTCATGCATATGGATAGTATTGTAAAATAAGACATTGCAATTTATTATAAAATCGATAAGAAAAATCATACTTTTCTAAGATTCTTAAGATAAAAAAAAATATATCATCATGTAAGACAATCGTATACAGTTATTAATATATAACGATAATCCTCGAGACAAATCTTTCAATTTTCCACGCAAAACGAGCTTCTAAATGATTGTTCAAAAAATATATCTTTATTGTTGAGATCATGAATGAAATAAATATATATATACCTTTGGAATGTACGTGTAAATAATATTAATTTGTGCAAAAAGGCTTTTGTTTGATTAATTAAAAGAAGAAGAAGAATTTCATACAAGGACATTATAGAAACGCGAGTGGCAACGAAGGAAAGTACATTGACACGGACTGGGAAAAAACAAGCAATTTCACTCTGCATATAACCAAGTCCGAGTTCGCTTCGAGGCATTCCTGAATCGTTCTTTTTCTTTATACCGAAGACCCCGAGCAAAACCAACGCGCTGAAGATGTTTTTCCCCTTTAATCTAATGCAGGCCTTACATCGACTCGAAGCTTTTTCTTTTTTCAAAGTTAACATTTGAAAACTAATAAAAAAGCTCCGAATCAACGGGAATTTCCCCAAAGAATCGAAACAAATAAAGCGGTCGTGCCCATATCTGCTCGAGGTCATCGATAATTTTTCTCTTAAAACAAAAAAAAAGAACGAGACACATACGTTCTTCTTATATTAAAGACTTACAAATTAAAAAGTAATAACCGGATATCACAAAACATTAGGTACCAGTGGGCACCGCAGACCTAACTCCCTCTCTTCGCATTTTATTTTTTACTTTCGCACGTTTTAACACCTACATACTACGTTTCAGTAAAAATAAGAATAATTGATAATATAGATAAACACAGCTCCCTTTCTCTGCAGCCCGAGAACTATGAAGATATTTCGTTAAAAAGAAAAAATGGGCGTATCAGCAGTTACTGGCTATTTCTTTTCTCGCGTTTATATTCGTCGCTCAAGTATTGTTAACAGCTACTACATTTTTTAGTAATATATATATATATAATGTTGAAAAAAAAGAAAAGAGAAAAAAAAAACAATTGACATTTTTTTTTTCTAAAGCAGTTTCGTACAGACAAATATAACGCCTCTATGATACAATCGCGCGATTTCTTAGCGGAAATCGAAAAACAAGCCCCTCAAAAATTGGTGGTACTGTTGCTGCGGTTAACTTTCTTACCGATGACCCTCGTAGATGTTCTCGTGGGCGTTGGCCGTAGCCTGTAACCGCCGTTGGAAGACACGGCATTCGCCGCGAGCTGCCCATTGTTCAAAGCTACCATATTTGGTGCTATGGTTTTTAGGCATTTGGCAGCCTCTTGAAGCTGCTTCGAGAGAATCTCGTTCTTCAGACGCTCAGCGTTAAGCTCGCGACGTAACTGGGCTTTTGTTTTATTGCCATTCGGGCTAAGAACTCTGTGCTGAATTAGACTCACTGCTGATGGCCGCATTTCTGGATTTGTATGTATCATCAGCTGTAACGATGAAAAGAAAGGAAAAATTAGTTTTTTTTCTTTATTAGTTAATTCCTATTTTGTTATTTATGTTCATTAATATTTTACTATATTACATTAAATTACTTCTATCAACGATTTAAGCATTAAATTAACTGTTTCTAAAAACAATTTTTCCAAGCCTGATTTTTATTTATTTAACCAACAGAGTGACCCCATGATATGACTTTTTTCTTATAGTAATTACATTTTTTTTTTAAAGCGTTTATACAAAGGAATTATCCAAACATTAGCCTTTTATTATTCATTTATCTTTTTTCAAATCTAATTTATGGATTTGTAATACGGAGATCATATCCATTACAGAAAATTAATTTAATGGTCTTATTAGTATTTGAATAATGCCTAAAATTGTATGTGTCTAAACTGTATTATTATAAAAGAAACAAAAAAAAATATCATGAACTCGCACCGTTGTGTTAATAAATAAATAAATGAATTTGCTGATTAACGCTAACAATAGACTCTCGAATCCCCGGCATTAGTCATCCGACCAGCTAATTTTATTTTCCATTCATTTGGTTTGGACTATTCATCCCCACTCCGTTTAAATGTGGCACAGGTTTCCTTTCACTTTTTCGAGTAGACAGAGCGAAGTTTTCGACCGTGAAATGAACAGTCTAGTCACTATAGATTGAAAACAGGCGATTTTTGGAACAAGCTACCATCATTAATATTATTGTCCGAAGCTGTTCGAAAGCATGTAAGGATATAAAATAACAAAAATAAAGCAGTCGGAAAAATTGTTTAAATAATGTTGTAAATTTATAAACACGTGTTTTTTTTACTTATGTAAAATTACTATTGCCAAATAAATTTGACAACAAACTAATAAAGATTTTAAGTTATCATTTTTCCAGTTATTGCCAGCATGGATAGTTTAGTTTCTCAGAAAAGGTAAAAAAATAACTTTTTTATAATTTTACATGGTTATTAAAACTTTTCAGCTGTATCGTTTATACTATTTTATACCGTACATGCTTCTGAATAACTTCGCATAATATTAATAGTATGTAACTCGTTTTAAAAAAAATTAATAGTGACTGGACTTTTTCTTCTTTAATCTAAAATCGATCTTCAGAAGACGAGAGCAAGTTGAAAGTATGAATTAAATCGAAAGTATTGCCAACCTTGAGCAATTCGTTGAAATCTCTGCTATATTGAGGCAGTTCTTTGAGGTTCCCGTTCCTGATATCGTGCCATTCAGGGCCGTTCTTTGGCAATGGTCCGCCGCCGCCGGCTTCGTACATAGTCAGTCCCAGGGCGAATATATCGGCCTTGGTCAGGTGCGTGAAATCCTCGTGAAGGATCTCAGTCGGTAGATACCTGCAGTCGCCCTCCTCCACCTGCGGGTTGTTTATCGAAGTGACATGGCCCAGATCGCCGATTTTATAGGTGATCTCCTCCTCAGTCTCTTCTTCGTCAAAACCGTCGTCGGCTGAATCATAATTTACTCGCAGTTGACTCTTCTCGCGCGATATAAAGATGTTACCCGGTTTTATGTCCATGTGAACTGTTTTAAAACGATAGAGAATTTGTTTAAATTAATTAAATATCAATTGATATAGGTTTACTTATAAAGATGTTTGCCAATTAAAACTCTTTTTCTAGAATAAACTTCTTTTCAAAATATCTTAAATAGAAACAATTTAATCATTTTGACAATTTTCATTTTAAAATAAGAAAAAGTTTACTTGTATGAAATTTTTTTTTTAACTTAAGTAAATATTAGCTTCATTCAAAAAGCTATTTTGGAAAGAAAGTAATGTTTACTTAAATTAATTTTTTTTTAAATTAAATATTGTCTTTTATTACAAAAACAATTTGAAAAAGAAGGAATAATTTACATTAATTAAAAACTTCTTACATTCATGTGAAAATATTTTCTTTCAAAACAGCAATTTTAAAAAGAAGAAAATATTTACTTACATTAAAATCTATTTTCTTAACTCAAGTAATCTATATCCTCATTCAAAATAGCAATGTCAGAAATAAGATAATATTTATTTACCTTTTTTTTAATTAAAAACTTTAGTTGTTATTCAAGTAAATATTTTCTTCTTTTAAGAAAGCAATTGTAGAAAGACGAAAATGTTCCCATGAATATTTTTTATTTATTCATTAATTAAAGTGAAGTAAATTAAACTATTAACTACAGTAATTAAAACCGTTTTTTTTAAATCAAAATCTGTGTTTCAAATTCAAGCCAACATTCTCTTCTTTCAAAAACCTTCTTAAAAAAATAGCTATAATTAAAAAAATATTTATTTAAATAACAACCTTTTGATTATATTTAAAAGATTCTTTTTCATTTCAAGTAATAAAGTAAAATTTCGAGTCTAGTAAACTTTCTTAAATACAGCAGACGTTATTTAAATTTCATTCTTCTTGTCTTACCTAACTGCATGCTGTGAATATATCTGAGACCCTCGGCGACATGTAGCAACAGCTGTCTGAGCTCTGCTTCGGAGTAGTGCCTGTTATCCTTTCTCATGTTGTTGATAGCGTCGGCGAGGCTGCCACCGTTGCAGTACTCGTTTTGTATAATCATATGATTGTCCTCTGCCCAAGCGGAGTAGTATCTGACAACGTGTTGATGTTTACCGAGGACCGCGTGTGCATAGACTTCATTCAGAGCGTTTTTCTCACTGGCACTTCCAGCTACAGGTTTGATACTCTTCTTTACAGCATAATTACACCCATCAAGCCTATGTGTACATTTATAGACAGATCCGAATTCACCACTGCCAAGGAGTTCGAGCTCGAGGAATTCCTGGTAGTATCGAGAGATGTTGGACTCCTGAAGAGCTACCCGCTTTGTTGGCTGCTCTACATCATTGTCTGACTCTTCGGAGTCTACCAGATCAAACTTAGGTATTCGAAGTTCTGGCGAGCTGTTTTAAAAGAAATTAAACATTTTTTACTTTTACTGCGTTATAATGGAATGAATGAAAGATATGATAATTACCCGATTAGACTTCGTTTGGATCTGGTCCTCTTTCTTGCTGTTAGGAGCATTCCATTAGGTGTAAATGGATTTATGTTTGCACTTGGCTTTTCAGATTTGCTATGGTATGAGGTAGGGACTGCTTTTGGTTTATCTGGATGAAATAGTCGCGAACATTTGTTTGGT
Organism: Apocrypta bakeri; assembly: GCA_018906985.1. NCBI lineage: Eukaryota > Metazoa > Arthropoda > Insecta > Hymenoptera > Pteromalidae > Apocrypta > Apocrypta bakeri. The sequence continues at coordinate 1,685,238 of JACCIA010000005.1, read as the reverse complement.
ATGGGTGTGTGCATTGTGCTTTTTTCTATTAACGTTTTTGGTGTCGCTGGTGAATCAAACAGTCTCAGAGCTCTAACTCGCTTGTAAGGTGGACTACAAGCCATACTGTTAACTCTGGACTGCGTTCCCTCTTTGTGACTGGATTTGATACCCATAGGACCTGCAAATAAAAACAAATCTGACTTTCAATGGGCTGTTATTAGCTGTGGTAATTGAAAATACATTTTATGGTTTAATAATCAACAGTTTTCGTAGCTTCAAAAATTGTCTCAGTGTGTACGTGTCAATTTATGTAGCAGTTTCAATATATTGTTTTGTGTTAAATATGCATCTTAGTTGGATTTACGCTAGTTTATTGAATGCATGGCAAATATTACAGAAATCATGCTTTGCAAATATTTGACACAACTAAGATGCTTTTTTGTATGAGTATAGATGTATTGTTTATGTATTATAAATGTAAATTGTGTATTGTATATGACATGTATATAAAGCCTAAAATGTGAAAGCGAGACAAAGATATATATTTTGTATAAACCAAAAACGTTATTGCCCTAAAGTAAAGTATGTAACATTAATTTCTAACGAAATTGTTACAAATGGAAAAGCAAAAAAGAAAAAATTTTGCGAAATGAAAGAAATAAACATTTATTGTTCTTTTGGTAACCACAGTAACCAAACTATAGCTAACAGGTATGTGAAAGTCAGCCATTGAAGACCCTGTGCTAAATTATACAATTTCAAGTTCACCTGCCACCCATGTAATTACCACCAGGTGTTCGAAAATATTTTAAAAAGAACAACTGTAAACCCCCTGTTTCTAATAATTTCCTGGTCTTAATCAATTTAAACTACTTTACGTTAAAAAAAAGCTACGTTACAATGTATTTTTGACTAAGCCATTATCTTCAAAAATACACATGTACACATGTTTCCCTAGCGAAACTTATCAAATCATCAGCTGTCACATCACCATGCTTTGACACATCCAAACTTAATGAACCTTCCAAAAGCCTAAAGATAAAGCCTTAGCTATCGCTACTTTCAAAATGGACACTTCCTGCTCTTTGTAAAGCCATGCTGTTGTAAAAACCCACTCTCAACACACGTACTCTCAATAAAAGCTTGAAAAATGTGCTCCGGAGTATAAAGCGAAAAATCCACATGGTTCAAAGGACAAATATCAACAAGTACACGGATACAAATAAAACCGGACCTGTCAAAGCAGCCGAAGGCGTCTTGTCGCTGGGCAGATGTCCGGAGCCACTAGCAACAGGCAAGTCATCGTCGCTTAGGTCCATTCCGTTCTCGAAGGACAGCTTCCTTGGTTGTGGCAAAAAAAGACTAGCAGCACTTTGACGATGAGAAAGCGACGAGCTACACTCGAGATCTTCCGACGATGTGTCCAGGCTTACGAGGTCGTCGACGTCGCAGCCTGAGCTGCCGGTCGTTCGGCAGCTGACGTTCAGCTCCTCGTCGTCGAGAAGCTGATGCCGCGGTTCGTCGCGATGATGCTGCATACCGACACCATTAAAAGTCGCCGAGCGACTCCTCCGCTGTTGCCGACGACGCACTTTGTCTCGTATCTTCTTCCTCTTTTTCTCTCTTTCGATTAATCTACTCTTGTCTCGAGAGAGAAAAAGGAATTTCGACCAGTTGATAAACAATTCAAAACCCAAATCGATCTCCGCTTGTACTCGCGTAACTTTTTAACGGTCGCGCACTGCACCGATATATTTTTCTGCTGCTCGCCAAATTCCGTACGCGAGAGAGAGAGAGAGAGAGAGAGAGAGAGAGATAGAGAGAGCAAGAGAGAATAATAAAACACACACATACACACGCGACTGCGTACGTTTTGTCGTCTCGTTGTTATCTATATTGTAATATAATACGAAACTTGTATGTCTCTTTCACGCGTTGTGTGTAAATATACGTATATATACACGCGACGCGTTCCGCGGAATATACACGCGCGCTTCGGCCGAGTTTAGCTCCGTATAGACACGCTACGCGTTCGTTATGTTATGGCGGCCGAATACACAGTATACTGTCTGTGGCTGTGCAACACGGACACATTCTCGCCTTTCCGTAGCGATTGAGAAAAAAAAGGGGGAGAGAGCGAGCCAATGGCTGAGCGTCTTGTTCTCACCGTTTGAATTTTGAAAGGGACGTTGCGATTGGTCCGTCTATACGAGCTCCGAAAACTTTCGAGGGGACTTTCGCGCATACGTTTTGCCTTCGACGCTGGCACTTTTATCCATGGCTTCTTTGTCCGTAGTAGCGCTGTCCTTGTCTCACTCGTGTGTATACACCTACTTGCCAACTGTCGGAGTTTCAGGCTGTTCGGGGTTGTTGTGGAGAGGAACGGCCACGTTTTTCTCTTGGTCTATATAGCTATATTTATAGGTGGTGGGTTATACGGGTATTTATTTTTCTCTCTCTCTCTCTCTCTCTCTCTCTCCCACTCTCAGTTCGTAGATGTATATATTTTTTCCCCTCTCGAAAGCCAGATCGCGGAAGTCCGAAAAAAGTTCGGAGATTCCTTCGATTTTGGAGGAGTAGATTTTTTAAACGACTCTTCCGTTCGATTATTTTCTAACAGATGTATACTTGATGAACGCTTATTTTTTACTGTTACGCGTTATCGAACGCTTAATACGTCCCCAACGTTGTAATAATAACGTTAAGAAGAAAAGAATTTTTTATTCGATCTTTTAAATACAAAAATATTCGAAATAATACCTCGATAAGTCGAGCTTTACCCAGTCTGAAAAGTATCTTCAACGTTCTAACAGTAAAGTCTAAAAAGAATAGAATCTTTTGAAATTTGTTACGATTGACATCGAACGTTTTTTAAATTCAAAGAAAGAATCTGAAAAATACCCTCCTCCCACTGAAACGTATAAAAAAGGACGTTTTAAAATTCGACTCGATCTTTATAGAACGTCATTTAAATTCAAAACATTCTAAAAAACACCTCGACTTCAACCCCGTGAAAAATGTCTTCAGCGTAGCGTTAAAAAAAAAAGAAAAGTATATTTTTTTTAACATTCGCAAGCATGACATCATCCTATACATGCCCTATCTCTCCCATCCCATCTCTCAGTGATGCGAAACACGTCATCGTCAGAAAATCTCCGGAGCAACCGCCTCTCCCACAGACGCAAATACGTAAAGTTCCAACCGAAAAACTTCGCGAAACACACGGTTCCTGTCGGTCGGTTAGGTATAATGTCTATACTCAAAAATGCACGCCGACACAGCCGACACTGAAGTATTAGTCGCGCATGCGCAAAGCGCGCTTTTCAACTAAAATCCTGCGCAGACCTGTAATTTTCATCGACAAAGATACTAATGTAACGCAAACAACACCCAAAACGTTTCTGTCCTTTTTTTTTCTTTCCCTCTCTCCCTCTTTTGGCACAGGACTAAATGCACGCGCATCATCTCTCGTGCGTCATCTGCACCTTGCTCTTCTCGAGTGCAGCCGTCGCTTTCCCCGCGTGAGTAAGTTCTGTAAATGCGGGTATACCTATACATATATACATGACTTTTTTTTTACTCGTCGCGTGTGCAGAGAGTGGCTCCCTTTTTTTTCGTGCGTATATTTTTACGACTTTTCGAATTGTTGCATTTGAATCGAGTTTTATGGCGTCATCATTGCGATTGTTCAATATAGGGGCTTTTTCGAGTGACGGAGGTGACGAGTAGTTGCGGGACGTGTGCGATTGTATATTATGTATACATCCTTGCGTGTCCGACAATGTCCAAGGGGGCTTTTCTAGACGTTTAGCGTTTTCTTTTTATGATTATTATTTTTTTTTAGTTTTCAGGCGACGCCAAGAGGTTGTTTACGAAGAAAAGAAACGGTTGGAAGAGCTGAGACGAGGTAGTAACAAAGAAAAGAGAAAAACCGTTCTCTGTGTTTACGGATTGTCACATGGCGCGAAGTGGTTGTGTAAAAATGGCCAAATAAATTATTATTCTTAATTTGGAGATAAAGGAAGTTTCGAAGCGATAACAAGTGCTAAACTTGAGACGAGTCGTGATGTCTGAACTGAAACGGTTTCTGTTTTCTTTTCTTTCTTTTTTTAAGATTTCCAGGTAGATCATTCAAAACGGCGAAATCAATGTTGATTGCAAATCGGACGGTTATGGAGAATATTCGAATACGAATAAGAGAAACGCATTACAAGTGCTAAACTTGAGACGAGACGTGTGAAACGTATACTGAAAAGATGCACCGTCACTAAATATCTCACTGAATCTATTTTTGTATATAAGTGCACGTGCTCAAGACGAGATACTTATTGTTACTTTTTTTCATTCTGTTTCTTTCTTTTCATCGGATCAGTTGCTTTTTTCTTAAACGAAGAATAGGCCGATTCTTTATGCTTTTTCAGGAAGGAAATTCTACTCAGTTACGCATCGGATTTCTTTCCCAGGACTTTCAAGCTCAACAGGTGAAATGAAAATACAAGCTTTTAGTCCTTTTCTTTTTATTTTTTTATCTATTTTTTTCTTATTCTGTTGGGAGTGAATTTAACTATTCGACCAAATTGAAATCTGTGTGTGAACAAAAATTACTTAATTCCAAAAAATCGTTTCCTTGGATACTCCTTGAGGAATAGTTAAATGGAATCTTATAATTTTTTATATATATATATATATATTTTTTTAATAAAAAATACACATCGTATTGGTTATAATACGTATTTAGTAGCTTGAAATTAGATTGAAATGAAGGCGTATTTTTATTTTCATAAAATTATTATTTTTATCCTATACAGTATAAGTATAGCGTTTTACTGAACATAATTTTAGATCCAAAGAAATAGTTTTCCAAGACAAATTAGGTTTTTAATTCAAGTAAAGTAATTAAATAAATAATTTAAAAAAATAATTGCTGTATTTACATACAATCGATAAGAAAATATACTACGTCTATTATGCGATTTTTATATGCTGTCTTACCGTAAACTAATTCTATAGAAACTCGCCGCAACCTAACTGACTCTATAACTTTTTAAAAATATCTACATTTTTTGTCTAATCTATTTTTCACCAACGCTAATGTTGATGAAAACCAAATAGTTTTCACAATTTCGCCCCATCGTTTCAACAATTTTCCCAATTTCTCAGCTGTTTATTTATGTTTTACGTGCCGTACATGCTTCCCAACAATTTCGCGCAAAAATATTCATTACGACAGATTATTCGAAAAATCCCCTATATTTAAAGTACAGTGACTAAACTAATTACTATATACGTATAATATACAGTCAACAACCAACACACAAAACACATAACACATGTTTGCAGCACTGTTTATCTTTAAAAATAATCGCTACGAAATTGCGAACCCCCGCGCTATACGCTTACACACCCCTATACCTATAGCTATAGCTATACACATCAGCAAAGTACAAATATAAAAAAAAAGAAAAAAAAAAAGAAAGTGTCGAAAACAGAGCGAATTGCAGTGGGTAAATTTAAAAAGCCAAGCCAACAACATCGCGTATATCTATATATAGACAGCACCGGTAGAAATGGAGCGCAACAGTCTGTTCTCGTCGGCTTTGCATTTAAAACCTCTCCCCTGCCTCCTACGTGCTCCACATGGGGAAGAGAGAGAAAGGGACAGAGCTAAAAGCAAAGTGGAAGGGAAGGAGGCAATAATAAAGGAATTTTCTCTCTATCCGGACGCGCTCGGAGAGTGAGAGCAGCTGCAACCTGCAGCCGGTTGCTGAGTATAGCCTCTCTCTCTCTCTCTCTCTCTCTCTCTCTCTCTCTCCTTCCTTTCGGGGGTTTCTTATATATTTTTCAATCTATCTCTCTTTCTCCCTCTTTTGAGTTACAGGGACTGGCGAATAAGTTTAAGAAGAAGACGCGACGCTTTGCACCTTTTCTCTTTTGGCTTCTGTGGGGGGAAAGATGTTTCATTGTCTGTCTGGTGGCGTATATATATATACGCGTGTGTATATTATGGTCTTATTGGGATGTGCATGCACGTGTTGCAAACGTTTTTGCTGTATATTATATGGGTGGCTTGAATTTTGCGGGTACAAATGATATTATAGAGATTGCAGGTATATGAGGTATATATGGGTGCGGATCGTAGGTACAAGGACAGAATAGCAAATGTATGTGTGTATGTGTATGTGTGTGTGTGTGTGTGTGGCGTGAGATTTAAATGTCTCGATTTTTCGCTGATATATTATATTGGGTGGGATATGATTAGTGGGAAGTGGAACGAGGGTGTTTTACAAATTTTTAAGAAATACAAAGTACAAACCAAAATCAAAATTTAAATTATAGAGTTAGCGTAATCGATGAGGTGGAGACTCGCGATGCATATCTGCAGCTAATTATTGAAATGGAAAAGTAAATATTTTTTTCTTTCCAAGTCAACGCCCTGATGTACATAAAATTTAAATCTCTTTAGTAGGTCAACATAAATCCTTATTATTAGATATTATCTTATTTTTCATTTTTAATTAAATCTACCATTGACCAAACCCTATCAATATAGTTGGTATTCGCGAGGAATTCGATGTGCACGAGTAATTATGGTTAGTTTTTACAATTAATAAATGTGCTCCATTAGGTAAATAAATAAATAAATAAGCAAACTTTAATTTTCATTTTAATTGAAGAATCTAAGTATCGTGAAACATTTTGCAAACAAAGTAAACTTTTTTTTAAATAAATATATACACGTTTAAATCGAATCCAGGTGCTATATTACCTATAGAGCTTGACAATAATAAAATAAATTTTAAAAAATCATTGAGCATATAAAATAAATTATAAAAATACATTTTTTACTGTATAAACGTACATTTCACGATTATTTTTTAAACGTACGTAAGGTCCACGTCAACCTTGTCCAGACCCTCACAGTAAGTCTATAATATGACGGCCACGTGTTTCTTTACGCGATAAAACCGGTTTGGATTAAAACTTCTCGACCAAAATTTCTTTGTATTCTTTGTACATTTTTTTTCATTTATAAATCTATTTTGGAATTTCGTATCCGGTAGGGATAAATATTTCAGTATTATAAAATATAATCGCGAAAATATATTGTCATTTACAATTAATTATTGTTATTGTCATTTTTTTAAGATATTATATAAAATCGCTTAATAAAAATATAAAGTGAAAAAGTATATATATATATTACTTGCCGGATTAATTCGCAATGTAATGTTTTGTACAATTACTCTGGATCAATAAATAAATAAATAGTAGACAAATATATTTTTTGTGTAAAAGCCATCCCACTTGTCAAAAATTTGGAGTAACGTAACTCATTGATACGTCATTTTGTAGGTATGAAAATATAGTTTTTATCGATATGAGACATTTTGCAAAAAACCAAATTGGTCTTACACTAAAAATAATAAAAAAATAGTACTCATAGAAAGAATGTTTTTTTTTATCTTAATTTCTTTTTATCTACTCAGTATCTATCTATAAAGCGTTCTCCATATCTAAACATAACAGCTGTGTTAATTTAGATAAATGGCAGCCGATTTGTAAACATTTTTTTTTAACTCGACAGATTTTTTGCTCGCAACAAAAATATTTTAAAATCATTCAAAGAACAATTTTTTCGGCACTATTCGGTGTAATTTTGGATTTGTAAACAAAATCGCAGAATTGAAATGTCAACAATCGTGACAATAAAATCTGAAAACAAATATTCGTTAATCAATTCTAAAGTAACAGAAAACTATGAACGTAAGTAAAAATATTTTAAGAATATCTAAAAAAATTTTCGTTAGAGAATACTGTTTAAGAAATTTTAAGATTTCATTGTTCTGTAGAATTTTTCATAAAAATTTACTATATTTGAAAATAGTCCCGAAAAACAATTTAAAGAAGAAAAAAAAATGTCCAAATAGGCTGTCATTTTGGTAAATTAAAATTTTTTACTATTTTAAATTTGAATATCGAGCACACTGTTCCGACAAAAATCGAGTGTACAAAAAATGTGTTTAAATATATATATATAACTAACTAAGCATTGATACATACAACGACAAAATGACGTATCAATGAGTCTTTTACGTTTTTCTCAAAATTTTAACGAAAAATACCCGATATGTATAGCAAACTTTTTTCAGCGTATAAAATCCGTTTATTTATTTATCAAATATTGAACGAATCTATTGGATCCATTGCAAAGTATTGAAACAACTCAATACAATTAAAATGTATACAAACGAACAAATATACATATTACTTACGATTTATTAATTTATACATTTAATCGTTTTATTTCATATTTAACCTGTAAATATAATTACACATAGTAAACATTTTTTTAGCGTGTGTCAATCTTCATATCATCTGTATACAGTTAATACACTACACGCGCAATCGTATGTCAATTATACGTCGCAATAAAGATAAAGAAAATACATTCTATTCTCCGCATATTCGCATTGCTGAAAAAAACAAACACACATATACTTATGCTCTCAATATCAATACCCAATTTTACTTGTCACAACATTATAATACGTGCGCCAGCTGATCGACGTCTCCTCAAATATATCTATATATACATTAACATACAGTAAGTACATATACGATGTACACGCATATGTATAATATATATAGATATATCTGTTTACGAAACCCAACACACTCACACAACACAAGCTGCGTCTTGTTCATGTGTGTATTGTGTACTGGATAAACTCGCTACGTCTACGTGTTGCTTAGGTTAGGTCATCGACGTCTATTCATTTGCGATTTTCTTATTTTGAAGATTTCGTTGTACTTTTTTTCGAAAGTACGACTCTCTGATATTACTATTTTTGCGGCGAATAGTTCGGCAAAGAGAAAAAAAAAATGACGGATGTACAAATAGACGTGTCGGGAGAGATGGAAAATCCATACAATCAAAAGGATGCATCCGCAGTCAATGGGTGAGGTTTCCTTTTGTTTTACCTCGTTGTTTACGTTGTTTATTTATTTATTTAATTTTTTTTACTTTCGAATTTACATAACTTTTTGATGTTGGGTTGATGGTTTTTCATCGATACAGTTGTGAACAGATTGAGAACATATGCGAGATTTGTGTTGTTAGTTTAGTTTGTGATGTAAATGGATGAAATCTACCTGATTCGAATAATAACTGACTTTAGATTTGAGTTCCCTCGAATTCCACAACTTCCACTTGGTCAACTCGGGTATCCACAGGCTCAGGAATGGATTCAACATAGAAGAGCTAATGTCAGGCCGTGGTCGTTGTTCTTGAACACAAACAATGTTAGGCCTCCGCCGAGCATTACAAGACTGAGCAAACGTGTAATGAAGAATATCGAATACTTCCAGAGTAATTACTTCTTTGTATTTGTTGGATTAGTTATATATTGTCTGTGAGTATAATTGTTATAGATATATATATTTGTTTTTACGAAGTTGGAAGTGTTTGTAATTGTTATGGATTTGTATTATTTTTTAGAATCAGTTCCCCGCTTTTGTTACTCGCCGTTGCCGTGGCTCTCGGTACCTGTTATAAAGTATCTCAAATGCACGCGAGACAGGAATTACTGGTTTTGAATCATAAGCTGACTCTTGCTCAAGTTTATGCAGTTATCGGCATTTGTTCGTTACCTCTGTTCTACATAGTCGGAGCTGGTGCTGCACTTTTTTGGGTACTAGGTATGCATAATGATGAAACTTTATTTCAGTTTAATTCATGGTCAGATAAGATAGTTACGATATTTCAATATCGTTTTAGGAGTCTCGTGGTTCTTAATAACCCTGCATGCATCTTTCTACAACATCGATTCAGTCTTGTGTCCTGGAGAAGACGAATTAAACTTGGTGATGCATGAAGTATAGCATAGAGAATTATCGCTTCTTCCAATGACTATAAGTAACGACAAATAATTCGCTAACAGTTTTTCAATCGAAAGATGAACTGTAAAGCATTAAAATTTCAGGAGGTTTTATATGTAATTGATATAGTTTAATATAATTGAATTTACCATAGGGACTTCAGAAAACAAATTTATTTAGTCGATAGCCAAGTATAAATTTGGATTCTAATCTGCAAACTTTATGCAATACTTTTGATATTACCCTTAAAGATTATTTTGAAAGCTCTTTTCTTAGACTTTACAAATTGTACAATACCGTACAAATCTTACATAAGAAAAACATTTTACGTTAAAAAAATTGAAATGACGTATAAATAATGTATATAATTCCTTGCAATCGCATACAATATATTTCCTTGTAAAGCATTTCTTTCTCTAAATTAACTAATGATGATCTTATATATATTATGTTATTATTTAAAGATGTACATTGAATATTTTCCTAACTATTATATTTCTACTCGTAAACGAGATATTATTACAAATAAATTGTTCAAAAACGAGCCGAAGGAAAAAAAATGTTTAATAAACTTTTCTCATCTAAACTAAAAAATTATCTTTTGCTATTCTAAATATAACACGCATAAATACAATACAGTAAGTAAGAAATCGATAAACACAAACTGATCCTGCGCGAATATATAACCTCCGAAAATTAATTTTCGATCGCAGTCTATCTGTATTTCGCGATTTGGCAAAACCTATATTGTTACATAAATGCGGTATTATTAGCCGGTGTAAACGAGATTTCCTCAGAAAGCTATAGGGGTTTGTCTATGTGTACGTGTATAGGTGTGTGCTATGTGCGTGAATAATCGCGAGAGCAGATCTCGAAGGCCGCAGCAGCCGAAGTTTAAAGTCATCATCGATTTACAGTTAAACGTGCTCACCGGCGGTCATTATGTGTAGTCGAGAAGAAGAAAAAGCCAAGGAACAGTGGGAGAAAAAGAGTTGACTAAATTTTTTTTTTATTTTTTTTTTATTTTTGTACATAATCCATATTGTATTCGAGGACAGCTATTTTTGGCCAGACAATTGAACTGAGAAGAGTATGTAAAATTTATCATCGATGGGGAAGTATTAAAGAGGGTACGAGAGTATGTATTTGTGTATTAGTGTTGTGGTGAAGTGTATTATATTTAAACGTAATTATTATTATCAGTAGCGGAGATAGCGATAGCGTAGGGAGATATTATAATCGGACTTCCTCTTTGTGTATGTGTATGTAGAGTGGTTCTTGTAGCTAGCTTAAGTTTTGGTTAATTGCATTATGTGCATGAGTTTTTTTATTGTTTTTATTGTAATTTAATAAGGTGCTGTTGAGAAACATGCTTGAGTGGTGATTTGATTCTGAAAGTGATGCTTTAAGTGACATCTTAATAAAGTAACGTTATGTTTTCTATTGTGATAGAAAAAGCTGTTGTTAAGAATCGTACTTAATCGATTGATTGATTGTTAAGTAATCCATTTTATCGTAATACAAAAAGGTGTTGATGAGAAATGTATTTCATCAGTGCAATCGGTGGGTAAATAATTCAGATCTGAAAGTGATGCGTTAAATGACATTTTTGAAGAGTAACTCTATGTTTTCTGATATAATGGAAAAAACTGTAGTTGAGAAACGTGCTCAAGTAGTTGATTTGAAGTGAAAAAACATAATGCATTTTTGTAAATTTTTTAGAAGAACGTAGCTTTCTACACATGATACATGCGCACTAGTTAAAAATGCACACAATGAACCAAAACAGAGATTTAGGTAACTTGGAATCCGAGAGTAATAGCTCGAATCAGTTACCTAGTGCTTACTATTCAACGAGGACAAGTTTTTGTCAAGACTCAGGAGGAGATGATACTCACAATGATGAGGCAGAAAATATTTCTTTGAAAAGTGTACCCGTTAACAATAATAAGTTAGAAAGAGACGAAACAGAGGAAACTATGCTAGATGGTTCTTGCAATGAACTTGGAAAGATCAACAGAAATAATAGTGGGGTAAGCTAAATCCTATTACTTCTCTACAACGTTCCTCAACAAATTTCAAATACTAAAAACTACCATTCCATTCTAGTTTTCATACTACGACGCTGCATCAAGTTTATACTTCAGAGATGGAATACGTTCCATAGATTTTGTCATCGTTTGGGATGAACTACACCACGAAGCATCAACTTACAGATGCAAAGAGCTACGAAAGGTAAAAAAAACCATCAAAAATCCATTGGCTAACCGATAACCAGCATCCAATCCTTTCAGACATTCGAATACAACTTAGAAAAAGAAGGCCTACATCTAGAATACGAATGCAACGAATCAAACGGCCTCTGTTTCATCAAAATTTCAACACCTCGCGAGGTACTCCGTCGTTATTCAGAAATTCTCAAACTACGAATGCCAATGAAAGAAGTGAAAGGTCTGAAACTTCCATCGATTCGACAAAATCAACTTCTCCAGGAAGTGAATTCGTTTTTCCGACGACTAATGAGTCGATATTACGTGAACCAAGCGATATTCCCAGCAATGAAACACAAATTTACAGCTGTATACAGTCGTGATAAGGAATATCTCTTCGATATCAATTCACCGGATTTTTTTACACCTGCCACACGTTCGAGGATCGTTCAATTCATCCTCGACCGCACGAGGTTCACCATCGACAAGGAAGACGATTTTGCTTTCGGCATCGAAAGGCTCATTACTGAGAAAGCTTATTCAGCAGCGTATCCTCTACACGATGTTAGTATTATCATCAAAGCGTTGCACCTGTCCGTATTTGTAAATTGCCTTGAATGTTCGAATAGACGCGTTTGGGTTTTAAATTTTAAATCCCCGAGTTCGACTTAAATGGATGAGTGTACGATGCGACTAATCCGATCGTAAATCTCTATTAGGTTTACCTGAAGCTTTGTTTCAATACTTTGAGGGTTTTTGTAAGGGTCTAGAGGGTAGTGGAGGCGTATAAAAATTGATTTGTTCTGTTTGACAGTCACTACTGTTTTTCTATTGCTGTAGTTGTTACGAGGGTTTACTGGGGGTGTAGGAGTTTTTGTTATTGTGTAAAAAGAATATCTGTCGAGGGACAGGGATGGAGATTCAAAGTTTTGGGATGATTGCTTTATTGGCTGAATGTTGCGTTGTAAAAGAAGCCAATGGTTTATGGTTTATTTTGATCCTTTTTTCGACCAGAATTGTGTGGTAATTGTTTATTTATGGATTACGTTGTAAATCTATCAATTAGGCGAAGGAATTTTATTGTTTCTCGTGTTGAATGAAAATCGAGGGGTGATTGCAGATTTTTGGGATAATTGTTTTATTCGGTGAAAGTTGCGTTGTAAAAGAAGCGAATTTTTTTATGGTTATTGTTATTTTTTTATTAATTGTTTATTTAAGAAAGTCGTTGTGAATATTTGTGCGTTAGTTGAAGAATTCCATTATTTCTAGCGTATATAGGGGTGGAGAATCATAATTTTGGAGTAATTGTTTTAAATAAACCAATTCGGTGAAGGAATTTAATTACTTCTAAAGTAAAAAGAAAACTGAGGGACAGGGATGGAGATTCAAAATTTTGGGATAATTGTTTTATTCGGTGAATATCGTGTTGTAAAAGAAGCGAGTGGTTTATGATTCTTTTTACTTTTTTATTTATTGTTTATTTAAGGAAGACGTTGTAAAAATTTGTGCGTTAGTTAAAGAATTCCATTATTTCTGATATATATAGGGACGGAGAATCAAAATTCTGGGATAAATGTTTTTTTAAAAAAGTATTTTCAGAAATTATTTAATTATGAATTGCGTTAAAAATAATATTCTGTTACATAAACCAATGAGGTTTAACGAATTTAATTACTTCTAAAGTAAAAATAAAATTGAGGGACAGGGATAGAAATTCAAAATATATGGATAATTTTTTTTTTATGTGCCAAAAAATCGACATTGATTGTTTATTTGTTATTGTCGTTCTGAATATTTTTGCGTTAGTTTAATGAATCGCGTGAAGAATTTTAATTATTTGCAGTACAGGTATAAAGAAAATTGAGAGATAGTTATAGATTCAAAATTTTTCGAAAATTGTTTCATGTATCGAACGTTGTGTTCCTAAAACTTTGAATAATTATTGTTCATTTGGTTTTTTTACTATAATGTGTACTAATGCATCATTTGTAAATAACGTTGTAAATATTTTCACTGTATTTAAACGAATTTGTAAACACGAAAATTACACGACTCCGCCCCTACTTGCCACCCTGAGAATGCGAAAATCGGATTTCTCGTTACCTGAGACACCTAAGAAACATACTACACTGTTTGTGCCTTTCACAAATCATTCTTAGACTATAAATTTACTCCTAGTTGTCTTGCGTTGCTCTTTTGTGCACTAACAGGATTTTCCTTGGGATTTTAGTTTCTTGTTTCTCAGTGCAATATTTTTTCAAAGAATTGAAAGGCAAAATATGGTTTAAAGATACAGTTTTTTTTTGCATTGATTATTAATGTATCATTAATGTAAATTTGGAAAAATGGATGTACAATTATAATGAAAAAACTTTGGTATAATGGTCATGTTGAAAAAGTTTTATTTACACAATAATAATTTAAGTATAAAGTCAAAGTATTTACAAATATGTCTATTATTTGTTCTAGGGTACATTGAAAACTCCAGATTCAATGAGATACCTTTTATACACAGAATGGGCAAGCGTAAATAAATGCTTACATTATCAACCTCTAGACTACATAAAAGAATACTTCGGAGTGAAAATAGGACTGTATTTTGCATGGCTAGGATTTTATACACATATGTTATTGCCTGCAAGTTTTGTGGGACTAATGTGTTTCGCTTACAGTCTCTTTACTTTATACTCAAATGAACCGAGCACAGATGTCTGTACGTCCAATTACACCATGTGTTCACTGTGTGACCACTTTTGCGGCACTTGGAATCTCAAAGATACTTGTGTTCATTCTAGGATCACTTATTTATTTGACAATGCTTCGACAGTTTTCTTCGCAGTTTTTATGTCATTATGGGGTAAGTTTGCATCTAGCAAAACAGTTTCACATTTTTTTTTTAAATTTATAATTATTGTTAATCAATTCTCAATGTCCTAATCCATTTCAAGGTCAATTCAGGAAATCTCATTAAAATAAATAATAATACGATTCTTGCGAATGATTGTCTAACTAAACTTAATTTTTTAAAAATACACAGCCTGGTAGTTTAGTCTACAATTTTCTAACAAAATTGTTTACACAGAACTAATTGTAGAATTATTTTTTTGGAGCATTTTACATAGTATTTAAGCTAACTAATGATAATATCGAATATGTAACAAAATTTTTACAAGAAAATATTAAGAGACATTTTTCAAGTCCAAGTATATAAATTATTATGACAAGTAAGACTTTCAAAGTTTTGAATTCTTTCGGGATCGGAATTACAAAAATGTTCAAGTATTTTCTTGTTGAATCCACAATCTGTTAAATTTTCAAGACCGAAGATATTCGGCGGTAACGTTTCTTTTATTACGTCGTCATTCTCTGTTTTTTCTACTCCATGTTTTGCTATCGTAAAAGCTGCTGTGTTTGTCAATTGTGCACAACTCACCGAAAACTTTTCCAGCTGATGATTTGACATCAACGAGCATAGAGATGGTAAAACATCGGGTAAAATTGGCCCTGTTAACTCCAGAGAATAAAATTTCTCCAATCCATTGCAAACGGTACTTTCTCGAACCTTTAATGGTTTGAGAGTTGCTCCGTGAAAAGCAACAGGTGATAGTAAAGTCGGAGGAATACCAGAATAAGGTCCACAGTTAGTCATGATTGTCTTGCAATTAATTAAAAAATTAAACAAGGCTTGTGCTTCTACACCTGTTACAAATACCAATGATTCGTGTAAATTGTCTACATCGCATTCCCTTCCAGTTTGGACTTTAGTTTGAGAAAAACTGATTCTGCGAATTTCTGATTCTTCAATGCCAACACTCTTCAACCACTGATCATTTTGTTCATCATCATCGTCAACTATTTTAATATCGTTCAATTCCAAAGCATTCTTTCTTCTAGTTTTAGACTTCAATGGCATTGTGAACTGAATTTCTTCATTTTTCAAGGCTTCACGTAAGCCTCTTGTGGAAGGTGTCAGTAAGGCCTGAACTTCCGATATTCCACATATTCCAGCAGCGCGAAAAAGAACAGTAAAATTGTTACCGCAAACATAAAAGTATGGACATTGTCTAACTCGCAGCAAATGGAACAGCGAACGAAAGCTACTGCACCAGTCCTTATAAAGGGCATCTTTCATACCTTGATTCATGGCAACGAAATCGTTATTAGCTACATTTAACTTACTTTGAGATCGTGGATACAGTATCATCCACGGTATTGAAGGATGTTGCCAGACTAAGCAACACTGATGAAATCTCGCATTAGGACTAGTATCCAAAGTCGTCTCCTGTTCACCGATATCCAAACATCTCACAAATCCTGTAGTTCCCGATGCTTCTTCACTTGCTTTCAGTTTACCTTTCCATGCAAAAGGCTTAGGTGACATCAATCGCAACTTTGTCTTTAAAGTCCAATCTATAGGAATGTATTCTTTTCCTTTCGGTTCCTCAACAGGTACATGAGCAGGTACAACTTTCGCTTGCTCCAATATGCTGTTCTCTAACAGAGTACTAGCTTTGTATATATCTCCAGTCCTCTTTATACTCGACGAATCCAAATTCAACAAATCAAATGTACTATCACCGCTGATACTCGATATATCGCTGAACTCTGGAGTACAACTTTTCGTCTTTTTCTTTGTATCATTTTTCAAAAATGGATTTTTACGTTTTTTCGTTGTTTCTTGGCTCGTTGTATCATTGGAAGGCGTTGAGCCAGGCTTTTTACTCTCAGAGATGCTCGTGCCATTGATCCTCGCTTGTAAGGCTACTTTTCGAAGCTTAAACTTACGTAATTTCATTATTTGGTCTGGCATTTTCCAGTCTAACTTTTTTTCTTGTGGATTCTCCATTTTTGTTGATAATATTCGATTGATTTTGACTAAAATTTCATAACGTATAGGTCAGCGTTGTTTTCGCAGCCGCTCGATTTCGCTCTCTGCCTGAAAAACACGTTAGTAAGTTAGGTTAGATAGCGCCACTGCATATTAACGGATTCTTATCCAATCAGATTTCGTAGTTTAAATTTTTTATGATTTTGAATGCATTCGAAAAGCTGTTTTTGAACAATTAATTGATTCATGTATTTACTAATTTCTTTATTAACTAAGTAATTGGTTCATCAATTCGCGTATTCTTTTATTTACTAATTAAGGAGGCAAGACCGCTTTAAAATACAAATGACTAAAATCAAAATTTTGAATGTTTAAAATAATGTTTAAAACCAATTTCTCAATTCCAACGTTAAAATGACTAAATATCTTGTATTTTATTTTAGCAACGCTTTTTCTGGAATTATGGAAGAACTACTCAGCAGAGATAACTCATCGATGGGATTTAACTAGTCTTGACATTCATGAAGAGCATCCTAGGCCAAAGTATTTAGCTCGACTAGCACACGTTAAAAAAAAGTCTGTTAATTTTGTAACCAACACTGTGGAGCCTAGAGTGCCGTTTTGGAAAGTAAGACTGCCAGCTACTATTTTCAGCTGTTCGGTTATTTTATTACTTGTAAGTTTTCTCATTAATAAAGTATCACTTACTGTTAATTTTGAATATTTATGCACTGCTGTTCTATTGTATTGTAATTTATATTGATAGTACATCCAGCATTCTAAACTATTCTTTATCAAAGTTGATTGTTTATAATTTATTATTTATTCATTTTCAGATTGTAGTGGCTATGGCTGCTGTATTAGGCGTAGTTTTATATAGAATGTCCGTTTTGACTGCACTTTATGGATTTTCAAATAACTCTATGGTAACAAGTTACGCCATACTTTTAACAACAGCTACTGCAGCAGTTATTAATTTGTGCTGTATTGTAGTCTTCAATTGGATATACGTATGGTTTGCTGAATATTTAACTGAGGTACTTATTAGATATTTTTTATTCCTGCATAATTGCTGACATATATAAATATCATACTTTCATCTTCCAGATAGAACTACCTCGTACACAAACTGAATTCGACGATAGTTTAACTTTAAAAATTTATCTACTAGAATTCGTCAACTATTATGCTTCCATATTCTATATTGCATTTTTTAAAGGCAAATTCATCGGTTATCCTGGAAAGTACAATCGATTCTTTGACTCAAGACAAGAAGAATGTGGCCCTGGTGGTTGCTTTTTAGAGCTATGTATACAACTAGGAATCATCATGATCGGAAAGCAAGCTGTGAATTCAATTTTAGAAATGCTTTTCCCATTGTTTTACAAGTGGCTCAATACCATCAGAGTCCACGTAGGTTTTCAAAATACCAAAAGGTCCGAAAAGGACCTGTCGAGGATGCATCTGCAATGGGTTCGAGATTACAAGCTAGTTCAGTGGGGACCAAGAAGTTTATTTCCGGAGTACTTAGAAATGGGTGAATATAAAGAAAGCTTAAAATGCTTCAAAGCTAATCAAACATTCAAATATTCATTCCTGTATTAACTCATCTTTTGACATTTCTATTACAGTTTTACAGTATGGCTTTGTTACTATTTTCGTTGCTGCATTTCCCCTTGCACCATTTTTTGCGCTAGTTAACAATGTTCTAGAAATGCGCTTAGATGCAAAGAAGCTGCTTACGATGTATCGTAGACCTGTTAGCCAGAGAGTACGAGATATTGGTATTTGGTATCGAATTTTAGATTCTATATCAAAACTCTCTGTCATAACTAATGTAAATTTTAATATATCTATTGCATTTATCTGAATTGTAGTATTTAATTTGCTAAACTAAATTTTTTATTCTTTCCAGGCCTTTATCATTGCTTTTACTTCAAACTTCATTCCTCGACTAGTTTACAGAATCGCAGTTTCCGAGGACCATACACTTAAGGGTTATTTGGAAAATTCATTAGCTAAGTTTAATACTAGTGATGACCCAATGAATTATAGTGGTGAATCAAAAATCTGTCGGTATCCTGATTATAGAGAACCACCGGATTCTTTGAAGAAATATCAGTATACGGATTTGTTTTGGCATATACTGGCTGCACGATTGGCTTTTGTTGTTGTTTTTGAGGTACTCATTGATTGATTTATTTCATAGTGATTTAAAGTAATTTGCTTTTTCACAGTATTGAAATTTATGGTATCTTAGTTTGGTGTGGTACTTATAACAATACACTCGTACAATTACTTTATTAGTAAAAATAGATTTTATAAATTAAAAAAACACTAATTCAGTAGTTAAATTAACAGAAAAAAAAATAAACAACTACCAAAAATATCGATTTCAAACTGATCTGTACAAGTAAAAAAGTAATGCAAAGAAATCTCAGGAAATTATTGGAAACTTTTTTCAATGCTGAGAACTTATCAGTGTTATATTACGTAATATAATTTTAATTTTAGTTTTAAATTGAAAGAACTATTAAGATTTTTTTAAAACATATATAGAAATTATTTTATGAACCAGGTTTCGATTAATTTATATAGATATAATTTTACTTGTATTAAATATATAAATAATAGTGCAAATTTGATGAGTTGAATTAGGAATCAACTACAGTAGTGTATGTAATTCCTATTGGAGTTCCATAAACTTAAAAGGACTTACAAATTAAGATTTATATTATCAATAGAAAAACGAATACATTATAATATATATTAATAAATCATGAATCTACTTTAATGAATCTGTTGTAATAGGTAATACGTTCTTTAAGGTTTATTTCTGTTATTTGACTATTTATAGAAAGTAATTCGAGATCAACAGATAAAGTATTAAAGATCATTTTAGCTATTTTTGGTAATTGTTTGTTTTAGTTTTAATATTGAATTTTAAAATCTATCTCAAACTAAAATCACATAACTTGCTATAACACCGTGGAATAAAACTTTAAAGTGTTAGTAATACATCAGATTAGATAATTGTCAAGAATGTAGCTACTCTAATGTATAGATTTAATTCAAGATACCTATAGATTTCTGACTTACTACTTGGCACATTAAAAAGAAATTGGCTTTATCACATTCGTGTTATTCACCTTTCAGAATGTAGTTGCTGTGGTGATAATCATCGTCAAATGGTGCATACCTGATATGAGCTCGAAGCTCAGAGACAAGATTCGCCGTGAGGCCTACATAACGAATGAAATTATAATTCAACATGAAGCAGAGCGAGCTTGCAATCGACCAGTTGGTGACACTAATTACATTGAGAGACGTGTTGTTGATGATCTGCATAGTAGTGCAGACAGATGGAATCGTGTACTCAGAAATTCTCTATCTGCTTTTGATTTTGATCTAGAAGTTCATGGTTCTCCAATGTCTCCACCAGTGACAACCTCGAATGTAGGACCTGTTGAACTTTAATGAGTTCGACATAATTTTTTCTTAAATTTGTATTTGATACTTGCTTTATAATGAAAAGAGAATACTCAGAAGATTATCATGAGCTAGTTTGTATTTGATAAAAGTCTTTATATTGATAACAGATAAGATTTGAATCTCAAGAGTTTAATACTTTACATAGAACGATAGATCTGTTGAGAATGTGGCATTACACAAGTTTGTTTATAAGAATATATTTTTCATAAGGAATTAATTGACAAACGACCAGTTTGGTTTGAATAACAAATCTTCCAACGAAATGTGTTCCTAAGCTGCCAACTATATGAAACTATATAATCTAGTGTTTCGTGATTTTCTGAATAATGTCTGTGATTTTACGTAATCTTTACTACTATTATAAACGTGAACTGGGAAAGAAAAATGAGATTATAATATACAATGTTATAACAAATCACACTAATCTTATATTTCACAAGGTATCCAAATAAACATATTATTATTCTTAATATAAATTCTTCCGTTTCCGATATATTTATCAAATTTACAATCGACCAATGGTTACAACATATTTACACGATATTTCACAAGTCTCACTCTCATAAAACCACATCTGCCATTGAATTCTCATTCTTTCTTCACATCTGCCGGATGAAAATTAATAGAAGCCGAATTAATGCAGAACCTTCTTCTTTTTGGTTTTGGTCCATCGTTGAACACATGACCAAGATGTGCATTGCACTTGGAGCATGTAACTTCTGTCCTGATCATATTCAAACTAGAATCCTTCGTAAGCTTTACTCGTCCCTGATCTAAAACGTCGTTGAAAGCTGGCCATCCACATCCACTGTCGTACTTATGGTCGGAAGTGAACAATTCTTGTTCGCAAACTATACAGGTATAGACTCCTCCTTCGTAGAACTTATTGTAACATCCTGTGTAAGGACGTTCCGTACCTTTTTCTTGAGTCACATGCCATTGCAAGGGTGTCAAACGATTTTTCAACTCTTTCTTATCCGGTACTTCTTTTGACATTTTCGACGATTTTTTGTCTTCACTGCTGTAAAATTGAATCGACGGAACGCCGTAATTACTTCTCTGGATAGCCAACGTTACTGCGCGAAGTAAAGACCGACTCATCGATCGATCAGGCACTTATACGCACAAAATTCGTATTTATCGAAGCTATGAATGTGATTCTTACGTGTGGCCTTCGCGTTCGACTGATATTGAATTCGAGGTCGCCTGAATGTGTGCAATCCGTATTTACAATCGGTATTTCACTCTCTTACACAATATGCGGTCATGGATTCCTACGAATCTCTGACTACGGATTCAAATATATATATATATATATTGTGTATATATACTGGGTGTTCAACAATTGTTAGTGCTGACATTTGTTTATTTTAAAAAATTTCCAGGTCCAACCAACTCTATAAAGCGTAGATATCGAGGATACTTTTCAGATATATACCCGGTAGATAAAAAAAATAAATAAAAAAATAATTTTTTTTTGTTTTTAATTTTTTGTGATCAACAAATTATTTAGTTTTTTTGCAAAACGTCCCGCGGTCTTCCGCCGGCTGGCTTATCCACGGTGTCGTTTTCACCGGCTCTGAATCGTCGAAACCATTCCTCGACGGTTCGAAGTGATAGAGTACCATGGCCCAAAACAGTTTTAATCTCACGGTACGTATCTCTAGCGGATTTGCCTTTAACGAAGGAAAATATGATTGAAAAAAATAATAAAATTACGTTTTTTAATGATTCATTAACATATAAATAGTAATAATATGTTAATATAAAACTTAATGTTGTAGCCCAAAGAGATGTAGAAATAGTGTATATTATTAGTACTTTAAATTTGAAAAATTTAAAAATCACGTTTTTTATAATTATATTTTTAAAAAATGTGTAAAGCGAGAGAGACCAAATTCTTAATGTAAATAAGATTTTTAAAATTTAGATTAATTAATATTATACTATATGTTATATTTTTTATTATACCTTACTTATGTCGTTTATTCATTTTTAAATGTTCACAATATTTCAGTATCATATTTTTTGTATCAAACAAAGGATATGAAATTTCATCATCGGCTTTATTTCTAACCGCTTTTCCGTGAGTGAACTAACCTTCACGATACTTAGGAGCAATTAAATTTATAAAGGACACCCGGTATATAGACATCGTATTATACCATGTGTGATGTATATAATATATATATCACATATAATGTAGATCAAATATGGCATTGCCGGACTTGTCAGGTTAGGTTATGTCGAAGTACACATTAAATGTGATTTCTAGCCTATAAACAGCTGAGGGAATTTTTTTGAAAATAAAAATTCAACGCAAAGTAACTAATGCAAAATTGAGTTCGATGAAATGGTTATTTAATATTCGTTTTTATTAAATCGTGAAAGAAAAAATGGAAACGATGGCGGACGGAAAGCCGTGCCGGACGTGTACCGACTTTAAAACTTGGGCGAAATTGCAAAAGGAAACTTTGGATTCGGAGAAGGTAATGGAATGAAAACTGACGTAACGACGATGAAAAAAATGTTCTTAACCTTTTTCAGAAATCAGATAAGACGGATCCGGCATCGGAGCGTAAATACAAAGAGAATATAAAGTATGTCAAAAGAAGAGGAGACTGTCCGGTGGATAAAGATGAATTAGGTGTGAATACATGGCATTTTTTACACACCGTAGCTGCCCATTATCCAAAAGTTCCAACTGTTGAACAAAAGAAGGATATGAAGACATTTTTTAATTTGTTACCTAAGGTTTATCCTTGTCATACATGCGCTGAAGATTTGAAAGTACAGTTAAATGAATCACCACCTAAAGTTGAGTCACAACATCAACTTAGTCAATGGCTGTGCAATATACACAATGAAATCAATCAGAAATTAGATAAGCCTATTTTTGATTGCAATTTGGTTAATCAAAGATGGCGAGATGGTTGGCTTGATGGTTCGTGCGATTGATAGTTGTAGTTTATTAAATGAGATAAAGTAATTTTTGTAAATAAGTAAATATCTATATTTAACTTTATATATTGATCCCAAATTGTATGAAAAGTGTAAATAATTGTTTGATTTCATACGTAAATATATACACGTAACATTGCTTCTTGTACAAATGTCATTTATGATTGAGAAATAGTATTAACTGCTGGTGGAGAATGTGAGAGAGTGAAAAGATTTGTGGTTGTTCGAGATTGAGGTTCATAGGCATGTCCTTGACCTTCACCTCCTATTGGAACTACTTGACAAGTTCGTATGTGAAAAGGAAAATTGGTGTTGGCAGATGATGGTCTTGTCACGTAAAGAAATGTGACATGTCCAACGAATAACACCCAGAGAGAACTGCCTTTAACAACGCTTTCTCTTACCCATTTGTCAATTAAAAAAGTAATGGTCAGTACCTAAAAATAAATATTATTTTTGTTATAATGACTGCAATTTTTTTCAGTAGAATAGTAATAATTTTATAGCTGTACCGTCAATGGTTGACAAAGAAACCAACCAGATCCAAGCGATAAGAGAGATCCATAAAAATGAAATTTCACAGCTGCATTTTTACTGGTTTTATAACAGCAAATAACAAATACTACCCAGGCACTTATTTTCAAAGCTAGAAGTCCATAACCAGGTGGTGATTCGTATAAATATAAGACAATTCCTGGATCGAATGCTTCTGCTTGATAGATAAATAGTAATAATTGTAACGATATAGTTAAGCCGATGAAACTACTTAGTCTCCAAGATTCTATAGGGTTTAAGACACTTTTAGTCACAGTATAACCAAGCGACATTAGCAGTAAAAGTGCAGTGAAAGTTGTTTCCGAACAGGCCTCGAACAAATTTCCAATCAAAGATGCACTTTTCAAGTCGTATCCTTTCAATGCTCTATTTACATAACTATAAATTTCGCACGATAATCCACATAATTGAGTTACTAACGAAACCATAAACAACTTGTAAGTTACATGTAAAAGTCTTCTTGTACGCAATTGAAATGCATTGCGCATACTAAAGCCTATTAATAATACATAAATACAAGCTCCTATCATTAATTCTGGTAGAATATCTGAAAAGAGCATATCGAATCAGAAAAGTTCAAACTTGCAATTACAGAGTCAAAGTAATAGAAGCTTACAAAATTCATCCGCTGAAAAATGATATTTCCAAAAGTTGCCTTCCTCAGCATTCGTCAAAGATATCCAATAACTAATATTCAGTCCTTTATCATTGTGGCAATCGGACAAGGCTATAAACCACCATCGAGGTCTCGAGGAACGAAATTCTCTATAACTAGTGCATCGAACTTGATCATCTGCAGTAAATCGACATCCGGAGACTGCTGTAAAACTAGAGTACGGTGAAAGTGATACAATTTGTCCGAGATCACTACGAAGAACTGACTCCTTTTCAAAACATGTTTTGTTGGAAGGGTATATACTAGGCCATTGATCCCTGCTGTCGTAATAAAGCAACAGATTCGCCTCTGTACTCTTATCGTCGATAGTAAAGTCATATTGAAATCGTCCTTTTTCCGACAGGAAACAAAATCTAGCTAGAAATGCCCAATTCTGAAAAAAATTTTCTACTTTATTCGAATTTCTTGCAAACTTTGAATCAGAAAATACACATTTCAATACTAAACAGTTTCAATTAAGCTTGCGAGCTCCAAAAACAATAAATTCCAAAATTATCAATTTAAATTTAGGATTTCGAATAGAACTTGCAAGTTCGAAACTAACAAAAAAATTCCGAAATGATCAATTTTATTTTTTTTATAAAACATTATCATAACAGCTAAAAATGAATAGTTCTGAAAAAAAAACAAAAAACCGACTGTCTTCAAAATTAGCTTGAATGAATTGCAAGCTCTGAATGACGTCAGAAAGCACAAGCTACATTGTTGATTTTCATACGTTGTATCCGTGGATTTTTCACAAAACTCATTTCTCAGAAATGCATCGATTAAACAATCCTTATTCGACGCGAAAGCTTAGATATGAAACAGTTTGAATCGAGCTTGCAAGCTCGACTAACAAAAAAACTCTCAAAATTATGAATTTCAATTTTATTTATTAAAAAGTAGAATCTCCTTTATAAAAACGGTCGTTATCCTATTAATGTTACGTCTTATTAAAATCGTTTATTTAATATTAAGCTCCGAAAACGTGTCATTTGAACTCAGTGTGTACGTCGTGTGTCAGTATTTTTATTTTCCACGCAATAAAATTACTCCCAATACGTATAATAAAAGTACAAACTCAAACAAGTATTAAATAAAAAAATATCTATGTTAAATTACTTGATGCGTAGTCAACTGTCCGGTGATAATTCTAGCGTAGCAGAACCGATTGACGAGGTTGACGAGGAATAAGATCACATAAACATTATGCATAGCTGACTACTTGTCCTCGCAGAGCTTTCGCTGACAATTTCGACAATCATGACTGTATTAATTACAAATCGTCCACCTTAGCCCCCAGTGTTATCCATAAAATTTCAACTACTACTACTACTCGATCTGGCCTGGAACAACGCACGAACGAAAGCAGTCCGGTCGAGTGTGTCGTATAGACGATCGATATTTTTCCTTGTGAAATTACATATACTAACGTACAGTGCGTCCATATGCAAATGAGGTTGATTATTGGCTCTTCCAACGCGTTTAGTCAATGTCCAGTCGATTGTTCGAATTAAAATTTCAAAAAATCTTCATTCGAAAGCTCTCATTTAAATTTTAAAGTATTCGAACGTTTTCTTTTTTTTTCAAATTCTCACGGTATTTTGAAGCTTTTTATATATTTTGATAAGATTTTTAGTTTTTATCATTTGAGTGAGCTACTTTTGATATATCAATGTGATCATTTCATTTGCAATTAGAATTATATTATATTGATTAATTCACTAGGGAAAGATAGCGTGTGTTATTTTTAAACGATTTTTTATCAAAGTCAAATATTGAAGGACGTCTATACCACTGCCTATAAATAGATTGTAGATTTGAGTAGGGTAGTGGAATAGAATTTGTATAATCCAGTCGCTATGAGACAATAGGTACTTCAAGTGTACATAGTGCTTGTATTTACGCAGCTATAATCTGACTATAAGCTCGTCGGTACAGGAAGAAACGAAATTGAGGTTTCTATAAGATTTTTTTAAAATTAATAGATATTAATTTCAAAAGCACTCACACAACATATATATATTCAAATAATAAATAGAAATTTTTATAGAATTTTCGAAATTAACCATTTTGAAAATATATCGATTTTTATCATGCATTTTTCAACAGCATTATTTTCGATAACCCTAAGAAAACAATTATTTCGATCTAAACTTTGTATTTATTAGAATCGTTTTATTTCATATATTTTTCTAAATAAAATAGAAAATTTTAGATTTGAAAAAATTTTTTACGATTTTCGAAAGTCGAAAAAATTTTGATGTTTAGAAATTTTTTATAAAAATGTAAGATTTTGTTATATTAATGCTGATAAGTACAATTTATCGTTGTTACATTTTTTCTTTTCTTCGCATTAAAAACTTTAGATTGAAGATAATGATTTTTTTTATAATTTAATTTCTCTTTTATTTTGTTAGTATACTTCGACTACTCTATACTTCTGTAGAATAAATGTTATATTTTAAATTTTACTAATGTTAATATCTGGTAAAATAAAAGAAATAAAAATAACAGTAAAGTAACAAAATTTTAAAATATTATATTACTGATAAATTTATAAACATAACACTTCAGTATTTTGAATTCATTGTATGAAATTATTGATTTGAAAGTAATTTTATTTTCCTCACTCACTGTTCTTCATAAATATTGATAAGATCTTAAAATAAAAAGGAGCAAGTAGATATATAGCTAAAATACATTATTCATACCTTTTTATAATAATAGTAATAAAAATAAAAAAAGCTAAGCTGTAAGCCAAGTTTTCGGATTAGCAATGGTAATGGTATCGATTTCTTCCTGCGTAAAACCCTTCTGCAACATTTTGGGCAATACGTTGTTAATAATGTGAGCGAAACCATGTCCACCGAAGTTCATCTGTATGTAAAAGAGATTACGTAATTTTTTTGAAAATTTTCAATGCTATCTTTAAAAAATACGACGAATTTACCAATCGATGCTTGGTATGAATATCATGGCTCATCAAAATCTGATCCAACCTTCCATCGTCCTTTAAAAGTTGAATTTTATCGATTCGTTGGGCATCTGATGGCATATCCGTTGGGACATGCAATTGATAATAGGAGCATTCGACACCAAATAGATCCCATTGACAATACGATCCCAGCTTGGCAAATTCCAATACATCCTCATTCTTTGTCAAAGTTCCTATTATTCCAAAAACGCAGTATTCAATCTATTTGAGTATTATGTCGTGTATCTCATTGTAAACTTACGATCCAAATGAGACATAATTGCTTTTTTAGCATCGCCACCTGCTTCCAGGTAAATTCGTAAAATTTCAAATGGAGCTGCAGCATCTCTTCCTGGATGAAAGCTTACTGGACATTTAAGCAGCTCTTGTACCTGTGCTGTTGCTCTGATAGCTCTTTTTTCAAAATCTGCAAAATGTTAATACACAATTAATTCCTTGAGAATATTTAAAGTTTTTTTTTACCTTCGATAGGCCAAGTACTTCCAACTTCTCCTATGAAACCAGCTTTTACCGATGGACAACCCAAGCACTCTTGTGTTAATTCTTGAATTAATAAATCGAACATGGACTCTTCTGTTATTGACAGGGATGGTGTAGGTTGAGTTAAGGCTACGTAGTGACCTGGAGAATTTCTTGTATGTAGTTATGAAAAATGTACATTTTTTATGTTTACATATTCTTTGATTATTAGATATAGGGTCCAAATTTGTACATATGAGCAAATTCACGAGATTCAATTTTGAAAAATGCCTCAAAGAACCTCTGGATAAGCCTTTTTCAATATTACAGAAAAAAAATTTAATTATGAACCTGTTTCTTCGGATAAATATATAAAAAAAAATCAATCAAATAATAAATTTTCCAGTATACCAGTGCCAGCGATTACGTGAACGCCACTTTCTCTGCTTGCTTTTTGCATCAGTGGAATGTTTCGCTTAATTCCATGGCTGGTATTTTCAACGATCGTGTCTCCGCCACTTTGTTTATAAAACTTCAAGTCTTCAAAAACTGCAGATGCTGAATCGGTATCGTTGAACTGCAGATTGTATTTGCTACCGTATCTAAAAAAAAATGAATTCTAATTAAATCTCTAAACTGTAATTGTCATCTGATTTAACGATCAGATCGGTATCCGTTTAAGGTTATAAATTATTATTTAAGTCCACTACAATTGAATCTTCGATCAGCAAACACCGCACACTTTCATTCAAAGTCAAAGATGTATTCTAAACTCACGGATACTGTTTGAGTACACCGACATTTTTCAAGTCGATTTTACCACTGACAAAATCGTTAAGGAGCTCGGGTGGTGGTGTATAAAAATCAGCGAAATCCAGTGCCAAATGCTCGTGCGTGAGTACTTTTCCAAGTTCCGATGCCTTGACAGGGCCCAATACTGGAAAACAATATCAAATTAGTCATTTGCATAAAAACAGTTCGTTAAAGAAATCGAATAATTTTACCAGTTTCCACGTATGCACGAGCCATTTTCATACAAGTATGCGTACGCAGAGCAGCGATAAGTACTTGTGAACTGAATAAATAATAAATGCAATAATTCAGTTTTATCTCGGTTTTCTACACAATATCAATTTTTTCATTCAAAGATAACAATGTTGTATGCAACATTCATGATTTTTGCGTCGATAAAAAAATATTTGTTAATAATTAATTGACTGAATTGACTTTATACGTATGAAATATGTAAAATAAAGAAATACACATTTAAAAAAATAATAATAACTGAGACACTAAGATTAAAATCGGAAATTACATTGAAGCAAAGTTATGCTTTTTTTATATGCTGTATTTATATCACGTGTTTTATTTTACATATACAGGTATAGTACCTCTTTACAAGAATAAATCGCATTGTTGTTTAAGGATTGACGTATCATTCAAATGGAACAAGTTTTTTTACGGGATATCCTCCAATTGGAGACAAAGTCAATACAATGGCAGTTACGCTCGTGTTATTTTTTAGTTTTTTTTTCGGAAAAAACGATATAATAATGCATTAGATATAGAATAAGTAAGCATCGTCTAAGTTTGTCGCAACTTTGTTTTTTTTAAATATTTTTCCCTCTCGAGTCATTGCACAACTTTGTATTCCCAGCGAAGCTTTTTCATCGCTAACTTAACACTTTGAATGAGCAGAATCACTTTGAAAACTTGAAAAATCTATTTTTATACAACGATTTCAATTTTTTATTTGCCACAGCTAAGCCCAAAGTAAACATACAAAACGTTCTTTAATCAATACGGTTTATAAAAGTCTATTACTCACTCGACATACAAAAGTTACCTTTCAGGTTTTAAAAATCACAATTCCACGCAATTGTATGAGTGATAGTTGATTGTGTCGCTGTATAATTGATGCACCAAGAATAGACCTTTAGCAATATTCGATTTAAATGCTTTGGATGAATTAAAGAAGGACAATGAAAAAAAATAAAAATAACAATGATTTGAGCCTATTGTCAAGCTGAACGTACATGGAATTAAAAAAAAAGTTACTACAAATTTGAAAAAGTTTATGGTTACATCTTCTCTATTGATATAATATATGTATATTTTGTATTATATACGTTCTATCAATTGGAAAATATTACACGAATTAAAAAGATATTTATAATGTATGTTCCAACAATTTTTCCATTAAATTATTAGATTATTCATCGAAAAATACAGATGTGACCATCTTGCGTTTGTGAAACATGCCAAAGCTACGCCTCTAGAATTTGTTTTTAATGTAGATACGAGAATTCTACGCCGATTATTTAAATATATATTCTATAAAAGCGTACAACGGTCAATCATTAAAGGAACTAAGGATTTTGGTTCCACAATAAACCTCGAATTTATCTCTCTCTCTCTCTCTCTCTCTCTCTCTCTCTCTCTTTTCTCTCTCTCTCTTTTATTATCGATGCAAACAGGAAATAATGTATAATAATTCAGTTCCAATGAGCCGCCTTTTTCAAACGTAGTCCACTAAAATTCGATTCTGCATGTTCCTTTTAGGAAAATTGCATGATCGTCCTTACCGGCCGGTCTCTTAAACGAGATTCGCCTGCGATCGCCAATGTTACTCAAAGTACAACATGTATTCAATATAAACTAGTAGTAATATTAGCGATAATAATATAATAATAATTTACATTTACACAAGACGTTGCCTTACTCAACCACTTACAGAATTGAAATCGCTACTAATCAACTATTTTTTTGTATTTTTCTCTCTCTCTCTCTTTTTCATTTCATGCGTCTGCATATTTTTTCTCCAGCACATGTTGACCGACGTTATATAAATGAATAAATATAAAAAAAAAACAAAAAAAAAAACGAAAATATCAACCTGATATCGACTCGACACCGCTAATTTGAATCGAACAAGGCATGGTACGGTAATTATAATATCTATACTATGCACGTAGAATTGCCAGCCGCCCAACTTCGAATCAGAATGTACTAGTAATAATTTTTTCATTAAGAACGTTCAAAATTATTTCATTGTCGTTTCACACACTAGTACGGCGGGTCATCACAAATTAAGATGGCGCATATGATCGTATCACTTAACAGTTTTAAAGTCTTGAACAGTTCGAAGCTTCATAAACTACTGTCATCGCTGTCGTCTGCCTGAGCATCAGCTGTCACATTAGCAACCACACCGCTGCCTTCGCCGCTTGCCTCACCACTTGCTTCTCCTTCTTGTTCTGTAGAACTATTGAGCGCTTGTTCTTCTGCTAAAAGTAGACAATAATTCTACCATTAAATAACTGTATCGTTTCAATGAGGGAATAAGTAGAAAAATTTAAAAAAAGGATAAAAGTTTTTGTACAGGCCTCGACAATAAAAGCTAGTTTTTATATTTTTTTAATCTAACTTATAAATAGCTGATCAATTTTGAAAATATTTTAAATAATTAATCAATTTTTTACTACATAATTGTAATATTTGCGGTATATTTTTATGAGGTGTATTTAAAACAAATCTGAACATTTGTTAAAAAAATATCAATCAATAAATTTAAAAAAGTATTCTTTGAATCCGACGATTAGGTTGGATACCGAGACATTTTTAATGAAATAAATACTACTAAAAAAAATTAATAAAGTTTTTTACCTGACTGCGTTACAAAAGATTCATCTTCCCCTTGTCCAGGACTAAGAATAGCTTCTTTTATTTGGCTATTGACGCCTTTGGGGTCTAAATCTGTAGCCCAGCTAAAGTACATCAATGCAAGATGAGTGTTGCCTAATTTTTTATGAATCTACAAAGAAATTGTAATATATTATTAGAAAAAAATGTTATCATTAACAATACATCAATATTGTAAAATATTTACTTTTCCTATAGAATAATAGACTAGTGACTCTTTGGGTACAATATTTTTCAGTTCTTCAAATTCACTAAGAGCTTCTGCATTCCTACCAATTGAGAAATTAATACTCGCACGATGGAATTTACAAAGAGTATTGTCAGGGTCATCTTGGATCGCTCGATTTAATGTATTTAAAGCTTGGTCAACCTTTTTTAGGGCGTGTTGAACAACACCTATGTGGCACATTATTGCAGAATTATGAGGATTTATATGCAATGCCCTCTTGAAGTGCAATTCTGCTAAGCTATACTGCTCTTGCTTTGAGAAAATAGTACCCAGTCCAAACCTAGAAAATAAAATTATATATTTATTTACTTAGTTTTAAATATTTGTATTAAGTAATTCATTATTTTGAAATGCTTTATTACTCTATTGTTCTATTTTCCTAATTTAATTCACCTAATATATGATCTATGATGGATACCACATGGTTAGAATTTTTAAATTACTAAAAACGATTGTTATATAATAAGTGAAATTCAAAACATGTTACATAAAAAAGATAAATGAAAAAATTGTAGATTATCAAAAAATACAACTTTTTTGCTCATTTACAGGTACAACAAAAAAGCTTAGAAGAAAGTTGTTCTTGTAAAAACAAATTTTGGTAATAAAAAACTAATTTTTTTAATCAAAATCTCGTTCGATGTAAAAGTTGTAGATCTATTAATTACAAAACGTTCCTTCCAAACAATAAATTATTTCCAAGCAATAGGTGCTGATTATCATAAAAACGCATTTTAAGTGTAAAAACTCATCACAAAAAAAAATATTTCAATGAGATTACATTCAATATTAAATAGAATGTTATTGATTTCTGATTTCATTGAAAAATCGTTAAAAACGATAAATGACAGATTAAGTATTTTTATTTGTTAAAGAATCAAAATAAATAAAAAAACATACCAGGCGTTATAGTGACGAGGATCAAGCCTTATAGCATTTCTGAAAGCTGTAATAGCTTTATCCAATTCCTCGGTAATAACATACTCATGACCAAGTAGAGTATACGCATAAGGGAAATTCGGATTAACTTGAATAGCTCTTTGAAAGAATTTGATAGCAGTCTCGTGTTCAGTTTGAGCAGAAAATAAGTTACCAGTTGCACACCAAGCAGCTGGTGAATTTCGATCTTCTGCTACTAAGTCTTGAGCTAATGTAGAAAGTTGCACCTCGGCGTGCAAATGCCATAATACGGTACTATATATTTCCATTAATTCAGTCCTATGAGGTTCTAATGTTCTAACTTGTGCGAAATGACTGTCGAAAAATATAATAACATTAGTGTGTTACATTAAGAAAATTGTCGTTTCTTTTATTCGTACAAGACTATTTGTTATATTACCTTGCTGCTTTCTTATAATCGATCATTTCAAAATAGGCTTTAGCTAACATAGACAACACCCAACCAGTATTGTAGTGATGTCTTGGTAATACGGACAATATCTCAACTGCATCGACACATTTGAATTGACACAAGTAGTTGTATGCTTCTCCAAGTTTTCGTAACAGAGACATTAATCCCTCTGTAAAAGTATATAAATCTGTTATTTAGTTGAAATTTATTAATATTATAAAAAATTATGTTAAAAACGATAAATTACCTGCTGAATGCTTTTGAATTGTTACAGGACTGGTGAAAGACGTATTGTTACTTTGATTTAAAGCATTCGTATTTGCTACAACTTTTTCTGACGTTATCGTTTCACTTTTTTCTTTTTCATTTCGATTTTTTTCGTTCAAGTCATTGTAATTTGTTTTATTAAGATTAGTTTTTGACAGTCTTGTTTTAGTTTTGCGAGACGGAGATTTTGGAGTAGTGAATTTGTTTCTATTTGGAGATTTGTTGTTTTCCTACGAAGTAAGATTTATGGAGATGAGTCATATTTTTTGTACGAGCAATACTAATGAACGTAATATCGTTGGTCTAATGTTAGATTAGATATTTGATAAGATTACATACTTTTACAGAGTAGCTGTGACTAAAGAGTCTTGACGACCTCCTGACATTAGGACCTTGAAGCGTTGGCTGAGGAGGAACAGGGGTAGCAGGAGTAACGGTGACAATATTTGCTGTATTACTCGTATTACCAGACTGTGAAAATACCATTTTGCCTTGTTGCAAGGGGGTTTCTTTCCTCGATATCAATTGCTATAAATATAAAAAATGTCAAATTTGCTGTGAACTTTCATCCCATAACAGGCATATAAACTACTTACTCGTTTGGCCAAGCTTTTTTGATCATTTGCTTCTGTCAATGTTGCAAGGGTAGGTATAGCTGGAGGCTCCGGAGTGTTGATATCCAAAGGGAGAATTCCAAAACTCGGCGTCAAAGGACTCATGGAATTACTAAACATACTTCTATAACGAGGTGGTTTCCCACGGGGAGAAATGGTGGAACAATTATTCATGTGAATGGGTATGCTCTGTGGACTTTCTTCTATTGATGAGTGCAGCCTAATATTAGAAGATAAACCATTTGTTCCTTGATTTGGTGTTCTGGAGAAAAAATAATCAAATTAAACAATGAAAAGTTATACTTCAATGTATAAGCAAGAATGTGCACTCACATTGGGATATTATTGGGCGTTGGAGTAATCGGAGCATTATTATTTGGTACTATGAAATCTGGTTCAGGCGTGCAGAAAGAGACAGGTGCACTGCCAATACACATTGATAAATTCTCTAACTTATCCAATTGAAATATCTTCTTAGCATCAATCTTTTCACCGGTGTTACACACTTCCTCGAAAGAGTGCCATAAGAATGGATTGAGTTTTAAAGCCAATTTATGAGCTTCGTTTCCCTTTGTAGTCCTAGTCATTTTATAACAAATCTTGGCTATCGTCTGAAGCGAAAAGCAAGCTTCATCTCCAAATTGGGTAACAATCTCATCGAAATTCTGTATCTGCTTGTAATACCCTCCAACAATGGCAGCTTCAGCCTCCGCAAACATTCCTAAGTCGTAACAGCATTTTGCCAGCAAAAATTTGCACTGTGGGGAAGTCAAAGAACGCTTTGACAGCAAAGCTTGAGCTTGCCTAACTTTTCCAGCTCGATAGTAGCTGGTAGCAAGAAGGAACAAAGTTTCTTCATTATCCACTGCAATACAAGATAAACCAATAAAAAGACCAGTATACATTAATCGCAACTCAACCAAAGTTACTTACCTTCGGCAAACAACCTCTCCGACAGAAAAATCGCATCCGGATAAGCATAATGGTTCAAACAGTGCCATATGGCTGCCTAAAAGTAAAAATCATCATTTTTACATACAATCATCCTATAAAAGTGCATGAAACGCCCATAGGAACACACGAGATTTTCTTGAAAAATTCAAGCGTGGAAATTATTGATTCTCCTCTCGCGGAATTTCGAAGCATCATAGAGACTCTCCCCCTCAAGTGAGCGAGTATACGTAAGTAGCTTGTCAATAATGCGAAATTACAACGTCTAACAATTATATTTAATCAACGTAAGAATTTCCATTAGCGCCGAGCCTCAACGGCAAGTCGAAAAATCAAACGTCCGATGCTTCGGGACATTTTTCTCTCGACTGTCGCAATAACACGCCAAGGATATCCCACTATCCCAGCCACCCCCGCGACTTCGTGAAAAGTCTCGGGGAAATATCGGAAAATCGTGAATTTTCCTCGGGAAATTCGACGACGTGAAAATCGATCTCGACTTCGATAAAGACACGGAACGAAAGAGAGAGCGAAGAAAATAGCAATAGGTAGTTAAGAAAGTGAGAAAATAGTGCTATGGCACAGCGTTTACGTCAAGGCTTGCGTTAAATTTTCGTAATAATGTCATTTTTACCTGTACTGGTTCTTGGACGATCATTTCGATTATATCGCGAACTAGCGCGATTGATGATCAAATCTACGACTCGAAAATGCTCCAGTGGGCTTGAAATATCGAGCTCGGACGACTACCGTTTTTATCGCGGACGTTTCTCTCAAGAGTCCATCTTTGCTCCGCGAGAGAGCTATATATCTCGACGACGGAGAGAGCGCGCCTGTCTCTGTCTCTCTCGCGCGCGCCGTCGTCCTCGCTTTTTGAAGTGAACGGCTGACTTTGGAGCGCAGGGCTGGTAACCTTACAGTTTTATTACTCTCCGCGCGGAGGACGCGCGGTTTGTTTATTGTTTTGCGACATGCGCAGTCGCTCGAGTTCGAATCTTTTTTCTTAGTCATTTTTAAGCAAGATTCATTGTACTGTACACAATTGTTTGGAGAAAAGAGTTAACTATATCGCCGTTTTTCCTATTTGGAATAATGACGATGTTTAGACTTTATAGTTTTTTTAAGGGGGTGTCTTACCGACTGAGTCGATGATGCGTGAATCTTGATTTATGTCCAGTGAATTAAGCAAAACTAAATTTATCGCGAAAATATTCATAAGTTTTCGAGAAAAGCTCAAATGAAAATTGCCAGCCACAAAATTATGTTATTGACAATTTCGAAAACATGAATATTTTCGTTTCGGTAAAAATTGAGTACGACACCCCCTTGAGGACAGGTTGAATATATGAAAAACTCGTTGATTTGAGCCTTGAAATTTAAGTTTATCTGTACTCCTGTAGTACTTTCTAACACTGTGTCACAGTTTTTAATACTCATTCATCTTGTGTCAATTTGCTCTGATTATAATAATAAGTTAAAATTGCGTTGACTCGTCACTATTGATCAGAATAAATCCAAATCTCAAACAAAAATAAAATACATAAAAACGTTACTATATCGATTCATTCTGTGTTTTATCGTAGTTTTTATGATTAACAGCAATAGCGTAAATAATAATATTGTACGATTGTAAATGAAATGGTTGATGAGTGGTATAAGAGAATATTAGTTCTCGAACGAATGAAAAAATATGCATGCTCGCGTCAGTGAGTAAGCTGTAATCATCTTATTCGTTCAGTTGAGTTTGAGTTTTCCCACTCTAGAACATCTCAAGATGTCGCTATGTGTTAAATCCATCTCGGATAGAACAAAAGTATAATATATAATTTGTAAATTTTATTATTTATTTATTATTAACCAATGACAATGATTGAATACATAATAAAAAGTACAATAAAATAAGACAATAGAGAAAAGTCTGGTTCGGTATAAAACTGTAATTTAAAGTTAACCCTTGTTTCTTATTTTTGGAATGTAAACAGAAACCCAATTTCGGTTACGTTTTTAAAAAGAACAAAGTTTCATATTTTGAATTAATATTTATTGTTAAACGGCTGAATTGTGGAAACTACTGGAGAAGTGGAGAGAGAGAAATAATATATATATATGTCACGTATTGCAGGATTGGCAACTGTCAATTCGCAACGCAGTTTAGGTTGGTTGAGAAGAACAGTTTGTTTTGATTTCGTTTTTGCACGAGACCTCGTTGTCTCGTTGCAAATTTATCAAATTTAATGGCTGCTAATGAGATAAAACAGTCGCTGAGAAAATTAGATTTTCCGTACTGTGCCAAGGAAGCATTATGTCGAATAGGTTTGTGATATAACCTTAATTAAGGATATTATTGTTTTGTTTATTAACTATTTTCTGTTCATACTTTTAGAAATGTTGTGTGGGAGACCTGGCAAACAGATGGATTTACAAATGGATTTGATGTCTGAGTTTGTGTTCGGTGAAATAGAAAGGAGAAAAAAGCGGAACGTACCAGTGGCGATACAGGAATTACAACTGATCGAGATCTTCAGTGACTTTTTTGAAAGTCCTGGTGGAAGTCCTGCCGTTAGAAATGCTGTTTTCTTATCTCTTTATCCAGCTGAAACTCCAAGACACAAGATTTTGGGAAATCTAGTTTCGTTGTCTATAGCAACTCAAAATAAAGCTGTTTTAAACGCTGCTGGTATATGGATGCAACAATTGGGATCGACTTCATCGCAAAGCGTTGGCTTAGCTAGACACATATTGAATGATTATTTTGTTCTTATTCCCAATTCTATCGACAGGCTTAAACAGCTTCCAAATTTAGTGCCTCACTTTACGGCTAATTTGTTGACAGCTATTGGAGAGGTTTACAAGGATAAGAATCCTCCAACGGAATTATTGAAATTAATTGGTGATTGGATTAACGATAATCCTAGTTTATTGTTGACAAGTTTGATGGATAATCCTGCGTTGCCTACAGGAGGTATTCCCATGACTCCTATTACACCAATAGCTGGACTTTTCAGGTATAAAGCTAGAATATTGAATTATGTAGTGTATTATTATTTTAATGCCTCTAATTTCTTTATTTTAGGTGGTCTATATTGAGTCCTTTGAGAAATTCACTAGAAATTACAGACCAGGAAGAACAGCAAAAGTGTTATTCGAAGATTCAACAGCTTTTAATGGATTCTGTTTTACGATTAAAGAGTAATGGAAGCAATAAACATGCTATATCTGCTCAACATCTCGCAGCTACAACCAGGGCACTCAGTGCCATTTTACAATCTAATCCAGAATTAGACGCTAGCTTAAAGGATCTCACAATGGAAAGACTCGCTCAGTCTGTTAGTGCAGCTATGTCTGCAAATTGTATATATGGAAATAAACGTAAGTAAATGATAACTTTTCGATATCTTTGATGTACAAATTATTTGAAACGTAATTTTTGTTACAGAGGAACTACTTGCACTTTTGCAACCACTAGCGTATCAACACTTCTTGATAGAATGGACCTTACAAACGTATACATCCAAAGCTGCTTAAAAATAATTTATTTACAGTTGGTAAATACGAGTGTACAAAAACAAGTAATGATTTATACATAAATTTGTTAAACATACAAATTTTTATTGATTAGCCTAGTATTTTAATATTTTATTTTTGTAACTATGTTAAAATGGTTTGAATTTTCGTTTAGCCTTGATCTGTTCCAACTTTTTCTTATCGAGTTCAAATTTCTTTCGCAAATCTGCCAAATCTAAAATAAAAGAGAAATATTGTAAATGTTACCATAAACCAACGTTTTCTTATTATTTATTATCACACAAAACTTACTCTGCTTTTTAGATTCTCGAATTTGGAAAGTATAGAAATTCAGCAATTGCTTCTTATGCTTCTTCATTTCCTCTTTAATTTGAACCTTTTGAATAGTCGATTCTTTCCTTGCTAAAGCAAATTGACCTCTCTTCTTTTTACCAGTTACCGTAGTCCATCCATCGTCATCTTCCGCTTCTTCTGCATTTTTTTCTGCTTCTATTTTAGCTGCAACTTTTGCATCGTATGAGTTCATATACTTTTCTATCATTTTTTTTATTTGCTTTTCATCCTGTATCGAATCGTTATAAGCTTTGCACCATTCTGTAGAATAATTATTAAAACATCAACATCTCATAATCGTGTATCAGTAAATTAGTAAATGTATAAATCTTACTTTGCATGCCAGTCAATACCGGTGCATCTTCGGTACTTAACACTAGCGTATGTTCCAAATGTAGCGACAAAGCTTTATTCAAGCCTGCATCCTTGACGAACACCACGTACCCAGTCTTAAAACCATTTGAATTCTTTGCAAAACTTACTGATTTAACAGCTCCGCATTTGGCGAATGCATTTTTCAGTGATTCCTCTGTAGCGTAAGGAGGGACGTTCAATACAAATAGAGTCTTTCCTCTTGGATATTCTGGCTCTTGATTTCTTATGGAATGTTCTTTGATAAATAATTGATGTCTATCGGTACTGGTAACGTCGTACTTAATCCAGATAGCTGAAATTTCATAAAAATTTTCTGTATATTTCATTGGCTAACCTCAAATATAGGACAAATAATTCATCTTAAAAATACACGGGTAATGAAAAATAGAATTTTTATAAATAATTAAGGAGATGAACTTACTATTAAAATTTATAACTTTTTTCTGGTCAACAGTCATTGTTTATCTCGTTTATTATCTGCCGAGAATCAAAATAAACAAAACGGCATGTCGCACATGGATAGAATCGGTATTATATATATATATTTTTTTGGTCGACCGTCGACGCCACTTGTCGTCAGTTTCTTTACCGACCGAGTGTAGCAGATGGTAACAGTCGGTACATGTTTTATTCGAAACTGTAAGCAGAGATGAGGAGAGATTTATCTGCTGTAAGTCGCATTGATTTGGAGTGTAAAAAAAGCAAAATCTAAT
The DNA here is from genome assembly GCA_018906985.1 of Apocrypta bakeri. Taxonomy (NCBI): domain Eukaryota; kingdom Metazoa; phylum Arthropoda; class Insecta; order Hymenoptera; family Pteromalidae; genus Apocrypta; species Apocrypta bakeri. The sequence continues at coordinate 1,645,156 of JACCIA010000005.1, read as the reverse complement.
TTTTCTAATAAATAAAAATATTATTTGGAAATATACCGTAATTATAATACATATAAAATATTTAGCTAAAAATTAAGGTTCACCATCAGGTGTCGCTTGTTTTTCCCTATTTGTCAATGAGTTAACAGTTACTTTTCAGTGAAAGACAGTAAAAGATCGAGTCATAAATTCCGTTATTCCGAGTATGAAAGATGAAACTGATGACTATTTTCGAAAGTACTTTCGTTCTATGCAATCGATTTAATACGAAAAAATTAAACCGTTTAAACTTCAATTTCTTTTAAATTAACTTTCCTCTGTTATTATAAATAAATTTATTTTAAATAATCAATGTTTATTATTGATATTTCTTTTTTTTTTAATTGTGAGATCGAAATATTTGAATTTTACTGTAATTCATTGTCAAACATTTAAAAACAAATGTTTAATAAATTATTACTTATACTAATTTATAAACTTTGTCAGCAAAGACATGTCGCAATCCTTTAATTAACCGATTATTTTATAATTCCCACTATTAAATGGCCAAACATTTATGAAACAAAATAAAATTTGGTAATCAAAAGAGTAATCATCATATTTTTAACAAATTCTTAATTAATAATGTGAATTACGTCTACAAAATGAAATAACAATTATTTTTTATACCAATTTTAGCAATTATGATATAAAATTAAAATTAAAACATTTTAAGTTATATCATAATTCACTCTCGAACTGTTGAACATTCGTAAAACGATAGAAAATTTAGTAAAAAAAGAATACGAATCAGCATCTGTTTAATAAATTTCTCATTACTACAAATTCATGAACTACGTTTAATCATAAATCATCGATTTAATGAATTATTAATTACAAATTTTGATCATCAAAAATTCGACAAAAATATCCCTAACAACACTGAACTGTGCTAAACAATAAAAATATTACGCGTACATTCGAATTACATACGTTCCAAAGATTCAAACGAACGTCGGTTATGTAGATTTCTCGTTAGCGTCCGCGTGGCGGCTGTTGGCGTGGCACGTCATCCCGAGAAGAGAAAAAGAGAGGGAGAGAAAGCGAGAGAAAGACAAACTATCGGCTTTTCGAACGGTTCTCAGTCTCTTGGCCGCACGTCGCTACTCGCTCTTCGCACTGTGTTTGTGTGCGTGTACCGGGTGGCTTACGCTTGTCTTCCATAGGACTCACCTTTCTGACATACGTTTCAAAGGATCCGAAGCGATAAAGTCATCAGGATGGTGGCGATTAAAGGAAGAAAAAGCTCGAATAAAAATCCGCCGATTTTGAGCCATGAGTTCGTCATCCAAAATCACGCGGACATCTTCTCCTGCGTGGCGATGGTCTTCATTGTTGGCCTTATGGTGCAGGTTTGTATACGAATTTTTCCTTCATTTTTTATTATTTGCCAATTGTTCGTATGGGATTTTAGATTCGAAATGATAAATCTTGGCTTTTAGCTTCTTTCGATGCTTGGAAGTTCTATGCTTCGCTTGGATGAGTTTGGTGGTTTTTTTTTTCTTACGGGTAGTGGTGCTGGTTGTTTTTGGATGTTTTTTTAGTTTAAAGGGGATTCTGTGAAGTGGGAATAGTTTGGATGGATTGTTGGGAGGAATTTTTATTAGAAAACCATGGGTTTTTTGGCGGTGGATAATGGAGAGTAGGTTCCATATGTTAGTGGAGTAAACTACTTTGGTGTTTTGGAGATAAGCCAAAATGACTTTTGAAGCGATAGTATAATTGCTTAGTTTCTTGATGAGCTGGTGATAGAGTTTTTTTTCTGGTGTTTTAATTCATTTAATTTCAGGTGACTTCGCCATGGGCCTATACTTTCATTGCTGTTCAACACAATGTTTCTTCGTTGATCAACCTTGATGGTACTGTTCCACCACAGCCAACTAAGTATACTACTGGATGGAAGGATGCCTGTGCTGTATTCTTCTATTTCCTTATAGTTATTGTTATGCACGCCGTTATCCAAGAATACATTTTTGACGTTAGTATCTTTAAAGTAGTTCAATAATTTAGAGATTTTATCTAATCTTAGTACATTTTTTTAATTTCGTTTCCAGAAATTATCAAAGCGTTTTCGTTTGAGCAAGAGCAAGCTCTCCAAATTCAACGAGTCAAGCCAGCTCATCGTGTTTTATGCTCTTTCTGTAATCTGGGGAATTGACATCATTGTCAGGTAATTTTTAAAAAAGCTTCTTTGTTAGAAAAATTATAAAATTATAAAAAATAGCTAGAAAAATTAGAAATTAATTTTCTCATTTCTGTTTTAGGGAGCGCTTCATCTTTAACATCCCTGCTCTATGGACCGATTACCCAGCACCAATGTCTTTCTCTCTCAAACTCTTCTTTATTGGTCAACTCGCTTACTGGCTTCATTGCTATCCAGAATTGTACTTCCAGAAAGCCAAGAAGGAAGAAATCCCTCACAGAGTTATTCAAGCCACTATTGGATTAATTTACACTCTTGGTGCCTACGTTTTGAAGTAAGAATTAAAAAAAGTAGTCTTTTTTTTTTTTTAAAGAAGTACATAAAGTAATAACCCATATTTTCAGCTACCAAAATGTTGGTGTGATCCTCCTTGTTCTTCACCATGCTGGAGAAGGCTTGCTGCATGGCGCTCGATTGGTTCACTTTGCTGATCAAAAAGAAAAGGCTTCCAAAGGTAAAAAAATATAATTAAATAAAATATATAAAAAATTGAAAAATATATTACAAATATATAGAAAATGTTAAAAAATATATTTAAAAAATATTAATAAATAAATACCTTAAAAAAAGTTTAAATCGATACTTAATAGATAACGATTTTGTATCTACAGCAGATATCGTTCTGAAAATTCAATTTTTTTTTAATAATTTAAAAAATATGAAATAATACTTTATGAGAATTTTTTAATCAATATCTTAAAAAAATATATAAAAAAATATATACAGATCTAAAACAGATTTGTATTTGATATTTGCTTTTTCCTGCTGGCTAATTCAACCCTTTAAATATTAAAAAAAATTAAATAAAAAATTAAATGAATACTTATCTATTTATTTTTGATATTTTTATAAGTATCTATAACAGATAAAAATTTTGTATTTACAGCTGCTTTCCTTCTGGCTAATTCAACCTTTATCGTCGCTCGTATCGCCACTATACTTATCTCGGCTCTTGTTTTCTTCTACGGATTGGGTCAAATCAAGAGCGACCTTAACATTGCCGAAGGTTACTACAACATCCCCGCCATCAGATTTGGTGCTCTCGCAGCTGTCTCAATTTTCCAATTCTACATGTTGTACGTTTTCTTGAAATACCAATACAAGCGCGCTCGTGAAAACTTAGCACCAGTTGCTAAGGTCAAAGTACTGAAACAGAAACCCAAGAAGAAGGAAGGTAAATTAGGTTTTTTAAATTCATCAATGCTCATTATTCTAAATTTGTTATTATAAAGTAAAGTACTAATAAGAATTATTATTTATAATAAAAATAGCGAGCAAAAAATCTGGTGGTTCCGAGGACGAAGTTGACTCTGACCAGGGAACGAAGAAAAATTTACGCTCCAGGTCATCGACGAAAGCGAAATAAGGATTTCCAACTCGTTTCTTCTCGGATGAGTAAATCTTCTTTTTAGAAGATCACGAAGGCAGCACTAGAAAAATTCGTCGAGGTTTTACGAGACAATGAGTTTTTTCTTCCCTCCTTCAATCGTTGCAATTTAACGATATTTTGTACAATAAGACTTGAATCGATCATAAGCATATGTTATCAAGCTTGTTCGTACGAAATCGCGCAAAGACTATAGTACGAACCAGCTTGAAATCGCGATATATATATATTTAAAAGAAAAAAAATAGAAAATAAAAATATATATATTTTTAATAATATTTAACAGAAATACTCTGTATAGTCAGAGAGTCAGAAATAAAAAAATTTATTTGACGGCTCGCTCTGCTTGCCTAAATGTTCATGTTGCTCTATTATTATACAAAATCATTATACGTAATTGACTCTCAGCGACATATCCTTTAATCAATGTGTATTGTGCGTTAGACTTTTATTGAACACAGAATCGATGATTAATTGTATTATGATGGCAAAAGAGCAGTTTTAGAAAGGAAGGAAAGCAAAAATTATTAAAAAGAATATATATGCAAACAATTTTTTTTACAACAAACGGAAAGCTTTATTTCAATACCGACGACATGTATCCTACATGAAAATGTACAAACTTAAAAATAGAAAAAAAAATCTCAAAATCTGTCGATGAACTTCGTTGTTCCCCACATTGGCGCTAAAAAAACAGTCAACTACACGCGTCTGATGGAAATCAATGGAGTTCGACGATCTTTTTCGTATCTCTAAAGATTCAAAATTGGCGTCACTCCTCTCTCTCCTCATCTTTGAGACTCTCTTTGTTGCTGCTGCTCTTGCTGCGTTTGCTCTTGTTGTAATCCGCGCTGCGATGCGAGTGATAGTGTACGGGTCCACCGTAATGCCCATGACCATGACCACCGTAATATCCATGACCGTAGTAACTCGGGTAACCGTATCCATGGCCATGTCCACCGTAGTGTCCGTGTCCATGTCCGTGATAGCTGTGGTACGGAAGATGGACGTAGGGCGAACCGCCGTGACCGTGTCCGCCGTATCCGTGACCGTGCCCACTGTACCCGTGGCCGTGTCCACCGTAACTGTGGCTGAGACCACCGTAACCGTGGCTGAGACCGCCGTATCCGTGTCCGTAACTGCCGTAGCCGTGGCTGAAACCACCGTAGCCGTGACTGAGACCTCCGTAACCGTGGTGGCTGTGACCGTGATGGTGAATTGGGAAAGGAACTGGTACTGCGACTGGATACGGAACTGGATGTTTTATCGGTACTGGGTAGGGTTGGTGGACCGGGACGGCGACCGGATGCTTCACTGGGATCGGTACTGGATGCTCGATCGGTACTGGGATAGCCTGTAATAAATAGCGAAAAAATATTGTTCCGATTTATCACGGTGTCTTGAACGTATTTGTTATTGAGATATAATGTTTTTGTTATTACTATTATTATTATCTTAGTTTTTTTTCAAAGTCTTTGTAGTAGATTTCTAAAAAATTCTAAAGATTATTCTCTCAATTACAAGTGTACATTGTTGTTTAAACAAATTAATTTCATTCAGTTCGTGGAACATGTTGGCAAGTGAATTTTTAGTTTCTATTAATTTTATGCTTTCGTATTCATAATTTATATTGATAAAGTTTAAAAATTTGGATTTATCGATGTAATTTGTTTAAATAAATCGTTTAAATAGAATTCGTAACCTTCCGTCCCGAAACCCCTCGGAATCGCTTTTACGGTTATTCGTTAGAATTTATAATCTATGCGCATATGATTCTAATAAATTAACAACCCTATTATATGTGTTGTAGACAACTTCATCTGCTATTTTTTTACAGTAAATAATGATTGTTGCAGCTTCCTATTCATGGACTATGATCATGATTTTTTACAGTGAATTGTTATAGTACTTGTAATCTGTATTATTATTAACAATTGCAATCTATATTGTTTATAAACAAATACAAATTGTGAAATTACACCAGAAACCTCAAGTTCTTAAAGTGGAAGGAATTTTACGTTGACCCAACATTTAAAACAACATTTTACTGTTCAATTTTATCACTGGAAAAGGTGTTGAAAAAAAGATTCGTTTAGATACTAATCGGATTAGGCAAGGCTCTAATGATCGGATTTGCATATCTCTTGTGCCTTACCTCAAGATTAATAGTTCAAAAGTGTGTATCAATAGTTAACCAATTACGATATCAACTGCAAAGTTACATTTGAAAGACCAGTATTCATAGTTAAAAACCCATTCAAAGTCGATCACGGAAATTCTATGGGTACAAGAAACGAGTTCAGGTCGTTAGCCGCGGGCGTTATCATTGTAGTTAACGAAACCACTCTGATTCGAACGGGTTATTTTTTTTGCGTACTTCCAGGTGTGTCCAGTTCAAGTATGATCTTACCTTATTTGGAACAGGAGGAATTTGAGAAATCTACACCTTGTTCTACGGTGATTGATTAAAACGTTTGATTCGCTGTTTTATGATTTCCCTTTCGAGAAGTACACACAGGAAATTAATTGCTCACTATTTTCTCGTTTGACACTTGGTCGCTTTTTTCGATTTTCTTTTCCGTTTTAAGCGTGGGACTTGTGTGTGGTTATTACGTTAATTCAAAATATTTTTACGACGAATATTTTTTTTTTAGTCTACTCCCTTAAAGTAAGAATTTTATTGAATTTTCACGCGTTGCATTAACTTGCATTTTGTTATGATTAATAGTTTATTAAATCAGATCGATAAAACGCGTAGTATTAAATAGTTCGCACCTAAACACCTTCGGACTGAGAATAGAAAACAAAGTTCTTTTAACGCTTTAAAATTTTTAAAGGCAAACATATAATTTATGTGTACAATTGTTCTAATCGATTGTTACTCAACTTTTTTATATAAATAAAAATAATTACCTGGGGATAAGGTACAGCAATGGGTACAGGCTTGTGGATGATCTTTTCTATGGGCACAGGTATATATTTTTCGACAGGTACATGTACAGCCTTTTCGACGACCACAGGCTCAGGTACTCGTACGGGCACAGGTTTCTCGACAACGACGTGTTTGGTAACAACAACAGGTACAGTCTTCACGTGATGCGTCTCGTGTTTGATTGGCCATCCTACGGTTGCTTTTGTTAATCCTCCGTATTGCCATCTGAAAAAAGTTTATGTTTATCGACTGCTTAGCCGACTGCTGATACTAATTCTGCTTAACAGAATTAGTATCGGAGTGTGACCCCCTATTGAACATTTTGCTTACCCTGTGGTACTGAGAGGCAGTTCCGAACTAATCTTGAGTCCCCTCCATGGGTTGTGATCGAGTCCGGACCAAGGTTGACTGAGACCATAATGACCATAGGGATTGCTTAGACCTACCCAACCATCGTTTAAAATTCCTCGCTTTCGTTGTTGATTATTCTGATTTGAGGTATCTGCCTCCTCTGTGAGCACTTGCCCCCAGCATACCAGCCCCAAAATGAACTAGAATTTGAGATGTTTGTAATTTGTCCGTAGATTTGCACAACGATATTTAGCTTGTTATAGAAAGTTCAAAGTAGATAAATTGTCTTGAAGCTTTATTTATTATCTGATAATACTATCATTAACTAGGAATTTTATTTAAATATTACTATTTCGCGTACAGTCGGTAAAACAGTTCCGAAAAAAGGGTCTCAATAGTCAAACTTTACCGATCGAACCAATAAAGCAGGTATGTGGTAGAAAAATACTAAAATCTTTATAAATATAAAGTATGTTTAATCGCGTTACCACTTCATTGCTGACTCGGTCGGTAAAATGTGAGTACCTAGACCCTTTGAAAATGAAAACACCCAATAGTTAAGATCAGCTCACCAAGATCCTAATCATGATGCGTGCACGACTCACGACGTCGACACTCTCGCGTTTTTCCAAAGATTTCCGAAGGCTTTTATACTCGGATCTCCCGCGCCATTTCCCATCAACGATCTATTTCCGCGAGATGAAAGTAAAGCTAGTCTAAGGAAAAATAGTCCGATCGACAGGAGTCGTACCGGATCGACAAGAGCGTATGTGATGCTCTAAGTAAGGAAAACCAGGCAAGGAGTCACGCGGAAGTGAATCGAGATATTTCGAGTTGTGAACTCCCTTTCCTTAGGAATTATTTACTTTTTACTTCCTCACTGTTATTTCGTTTTTTTTTAATTTGACAATTTAATGTTACAAAAATGACGATTACACTGAAAAGAATTATCCATTTTTATTGGTGAGGTAAATATTTACGATAGTATTACATTGACTCCTTGGAAGAAAAAGCAACAAATTTAAAAAAAGAACAAAGAATTAAATAACCAGTAAATTCAGAAAAATGCTTCAGAAACCAATCAATTGAATATAAAATATCAGGAACCAATCAACTCAGAAATGGGCTTCAAAGACCACCCAGTTCAAAAAATAAATTTATACATATTTTATTTTATTAATTGGCTGTTTTTTCCACTATGACATCGATATATGCACACGACATTGAAAAAAATTGATCATTGAAAGAAAACATTTTTTTTTGATAAAATAACAAAACAATCTTAAATAGCTTATTAAAACACATTACAGAAACAATTAAATATGCCAAGTTTACCATCGATTGATTTTTCCACATATGGACTGATTTAATAAAACGCCCTCTACCGAACAGTTAACAAAAATATAATAATTTTGTACAAAAACACTTAATTCCCGAGTAAAAGCGTCATTTTTTCAGTAAAAAATGCTTTTCCATTAAAAAATATTTATTTATTATTTAAGCCTAATCCTTTTGAGTAACAGCGCTTTTCTTTTCGAATCACAACGGTTCCGCCAAAACGATATTCCGTTTGTCTCAAAACTATCATTTGTTCTAGTGTGTACAATGTAAACGATTAATTTAATTGTCACGATTGAATGGAATTTAAAAGTCATTTAATGATAAAAATCGTAAGCCAGAGTTGGAAGAGTTTGCGAGCCGTGGTTTGGTGAATTTAAATTTAATTATTCAAACGACGTTGTGTGGTACTTCCGGTGAAACGAAGAGGACGTATTTAGGTGTTGCTCCAGAAATTCCATTTGTCGATCGCTTTCGATTATGCTTTCGATTATGTAGTACGAGAAGATATTTATTTCCGCTACAACTATGTCGGATATGTTTCTATTGTACATGTGTAGGCTACCTTGTGTCGTTACGTCTGGTTTTTCAATTAAAATTACGAAACTGTTGTGAGCCGAGAGTTATTTTTACGTCGACGAATGTTTATGGTAGTTTTTCTTTTCTGAGTAGTTTACTTTCGTTTAGTTAAACTTCGAATCTATTTTGTTAATGTTGAATTCAGTTTTCTTTTAAAATGCAATCGAACGCATGGACGGGGAGAGCTTCGCTGTGGCGCGAAATTTGAATTTTTTTAACTAGCTAAAAATTCTTTTTTGTATTTTTAATGCATAATAAGTAATAAAACAAGGTAATTGGCGCGTTAAGAAGCTTAATAGTGAAATACGTGTTATACCAACGCAATGAAACATTGTAATAGAATCAAATCAAGATTTCCTATACACATGCCAAATAAAACTGTTACATAATCGCGTATATAAATGTATTATACGAAAAGGAGTCTTATTATGCATTACGTTCTTTACGACCACCGATAAAGTCCACCGTCGTAAATTATTTTAATATTCATAACGATAATTAACCACGTACAGCTACGTTATCCGTACGCGTAGAAAAAATTTTTTTGTTACCTTTATAAATCTTGCACTTTCTGCGATTAAATCGTCACCGGCTTTTTAACGACTTTCCTTTTCTAAAAACAAGTGATACATATATTGTCAACCTGTCGACGTAAATATACATTTAATATGCACCGCTGCGCTCGCAACGATTGGCGCTTGATAAGCCACTCAGATGGTGCAACTCGTTACTTTTTCATTCCAATGTGTGCTTATACATACGCACACATGCTCTCGCACGTACACGCGCGCACACCCGCGCACGTACACACTCATACACACACGCATACTCAAATCATGTATGTATGTATGAAGTGTGATACACACGTTTGTAACAATCATATACGTATTATACCGAAATTGATTTTACTTTCTTTATAATAATGGGGCAAGACACCTTTAACCCCGTAACGCTCGAATGGCGCGATTTTACCGCGATTTTTAGCTTAAGTTTAGAAGAAATTATCTACGGCAAAAAAGTTATTTCCTACGTAAAGTTTCTTGGTCTTTTTGAATTTGGCCTCAAATTTAGCGACTAACGGGTAATTAAAAAGTTACAAACAATTTTTTTGAATAAATGATATTATTTTAGTCAATTTCTATTATTGCATTGAAAAAGTTGTACAGAAATCGATTGTTAAAATAATTACTTTTTTAGTTATAGTTAATTTCTTTAAATAGCGAATATAATCTATAGTAAACAGTGAAATTTAAATTTTACAGGGTATGTTTAATTACTTTATAAAAGACAACTTGTTTATGATAGAAGGGCAGTTGAAATAAGAAAATTCGGTAGACTACTAATTGGAAAATCGAATAAGTCAACGTTAGTCCGGTCGCGTGCACGCGCTGAAAGAAAATGAATTAATCGTTGTCGTTTTAAGGATCGGCCGCCCACCATGGGGAGAAAGAAAAGAAAAGAACCTTGGCCATGAGCCAGTACATGTGATGCGTATAAGTTAGAGAGAGCGAAAGTCGATTTGGAATCGGTAATGAGACTTTATGATTGACCGTAAGCGTGAAGCTCTTCCTTGACGAGGGGAACTGACTATAAATACACATCGTGGACTCTCATACCGGACAATCGCACTTTTTTACCGGACCTCGATCGAGGCGCGACTCGTTCTTTCATATACCGATCGACCAACACCATGAGGCTTTTATTCCTGGTATCTATCGATTTTTATTGTGTTTTGTGCTCTTTGGATTGTGATATTTCAGTGTTTCTACGTACAGTGAAATTGTATCGTGGAAAGAGATAGTGCGGCTAAGATTATTTTTATTTTTGGTAGGATTTTTGTAAATGAAGGTGGTGATGACTGATAATTATAACAGTATTAACGTTTAGAAAATAGTTTCGATAAAATCAACTGTTTGAATGAAACTAAGAGATTTTGTGAGATTATTTTCTAGTGTACTTTGGGGACCAACTTAATTTATCTAAGGTCATATTTATATGTTCGATAGAGATATGTCGATAAATTAGCTAGTTCTATTGAGAATTAGATGATTGTAATCAAACTTAGCTCATCGGTAACAATGAAAAATTATAGCTAATTCTCATTGGAAAGAGGTAATTATTATCACAACGCTGATTGTTGTAGGGACTAGTCAATTATTGTCAAAAGTTGATAATACCTGCCAGGCCTAACTATTTTCTGTCAGCAATAACTGTTTATGGTCAAAGCTACTAGTTCCTGCCAAGACTAGCTAATTGTTGTCTGAACTAGACAATTACTGTCAGAAGATTTTAACAACTGTCAGAAGAGGCTAACGACTGTCAATATGCTATTTTCTTTCAAGTTGCTATTAGAATTACTTAAATGTTGTCAGTATAATCCGATTACTCTTAAAGTTTGCCAATTATAGTATCTGATTCTGGTTAGAACTAGCTAATTGCTGTCCTAAGTAGTAAATCGTTGTCAGATGTTGCTAATTGCTGTCGCTAATTACTTTCAGAATTAGTTAGTTCTTCAGTAAGTTTTACGAAAGTAGTTTGTAATTAAATAAAATACTATTTCTCTCCGCATACGTAATATAAATTATTGTAATTACAATAAGTAATAATGAAGAGTGACAATGCTGTTTTTCCAGTTTTCAACAATTAACTGTAAGTATAAAAATTAAAAACCTTCTGTTGACATTCTACAGATATGCTGCTTGGCCATGAGCATACTTCTGGTCTCGGGAGCACAGACTAAGTCCGAGAGTTCGCCGCAGAAAAAGTCAAAAGCAACAAAGCTATCGGCAGTGAGACCTATTCCTCAGATATCGAGGCGTCAAGACAAACGAAATCTCTACCAATTAAGTTATGGTTTGCCACATGAACCACACCAAGTGTATGGGCCTCCCCACCATGTGTATGGACCTCCACCTGCTCCAATTCCAGTGCCAGCTGAACCGGAAGTTGTCCACGCACCACCACCACCTCCACCACCACCTGTATTCGAACATCCGGAACCAATTCCTCTGCCTGCTCATCCTCAACCAGTAGATTTTGGACCTGTTGTCTTCCCACAACACTTAGGTAAATTTTACGTTCTTTCTCAAAGCATCCATAAAACAGTCATAGCGATTGAACCGATCTTTTACAGTCACGTGAAAAATAATGAAATATTTATTGTTTTTATTTTCAGTTCCAGTAGCAGCACCTTTACCTCCACCTTTCCCAATAGCTCATCCTTTACCCGTGGCTCCAGCGTTACCACCTCTACCGATCGCAGCACCAATACCGGTACCAGCACCGATTCCAGGACCGGTTCCAGTGCCGCTTCCAGCACCACTTCCCGCACCGGTTCCAGTACCGGTCCCAGCACCAGCTCCAGTCTACATCCCAGTGTTGCAGACTGTGACGAAACACGTACCAGTAGCAGTACCAGTACCAAAACCGTACCCAGTGCACGTAGACCGTATTGTTCACGTGAATCGACCATATCCGGTTCATGTTGCTGTACCGGTTCACGTTCCAAAACCGTATCCGGTTCCCGTCGCTATCAGAACCCATTACGAGCCTCTGCATCATCGGGACTGGTGATTCGCTAGACAAATATTGTTTCGATCATATATTTTTGGACCTTTTAAGGCAGTTTAAAATGAACAGAAGAATGCGATCGTAGCGATATTAAACAACCGATTTTCAGCTCGAGAGACTGAGATTCATGGTTTTTCCAAATATTATCTGTATATAAAATAATATATTATATATATATGAATATTTAATATTTTTATACTTGTTGATGTAGTGTATATTACTATTTTAAAAACTCGACTGAATAATATATATAAAGCTTTGTAGGACATTTCTTCGGTTATTGTGATTACGATTTTTATTGTAACTCGTTATAATAGTAAATCGTGTATTTGTATACCTTCTATTAATGTACGTAATAAACTTGTCAAAAAATTCAATTTACACTTTATTTTAACTTTAAACCTATACACACATCATTGCACTATGAGAAATCGCTTGAAATCGCTAATACGTTTTCTGTACCAAAAAAAATGAAAAAAAAAGCTTTAAAATGAAAATTACCACCAGTATCATACGTCAGAGAAAAAAATTGATTCGACGACTTTTCGCAACTCCAATCATAGTTATACTGCGCATGACCATAACGCACGTGGAGCTTTTTCCGATATAGATACCATTGACTCTATGACCCGGCACTTCGATTAGCCGCTATACAGCACGTTAGTGCAGTGAGTATTTTTTATGAATAATACAAGTGCTGTATTGATTTTGCAATTCTTGAAAGTTTTCAAGGTGCATATTTTTTTCTGACGTTGCGGATCTATTTTAAGATCGGCGATTTTTAAAATGTGTGCCTGACAGCGCATGGAATACCACTTTTTTATAATTATAATTATAATCCGAATTTTCAAATCACCTCGATTATTTATAAATTTCACATTGCAGACGAGAATCCTCATCTGGTATGAAAAAGCTCTCCGCAAGCTTTTTCTTGAGATAAGCTTGTGGAGCTAATCGGAACAGGTAATTGTAGAATACATACTTTATTTAGCATCAAGATTCGGTAAAAGCTGTCTGAAATATATTTTCTTTCGCGTAAACCGATGCAAAACATGCAGTATGTTAACCATATATTCACCATAATCTAGCGAACGAAAGTTCATCATTGATATGAAGCATAACTCGCTATAATTTCATGAAGCTCACGCAAAGTTACGATTCTAGAGCCGAAATCGGCTATATCCGTATTAAAAAAAGCGTTTCGTCATTATTTATTTCCTATATAGAGCTTACACTTGACATCCAAAGCCGAGCTCGCAACCTCCCGTTTCAGACTGAGCCTTCGACGGTAAACGGCTTAAGTGTTGTATAGCTGTAATTCATGCGTAGAAATACGCCCTATCATGCAAATAAACTAGCATATACACTACTACATATATAGAATTATTTATACATACATATATATATATTTGTGTTACCAGTTCATCGACTATACTCGCAGATCGAAAATTAAGCTTTTGTTAGTTGCTCGTCGATCCTCGTATTGTTAGTTCCGAACGTCGGGAGTACCTGGATTTTTTCATTTTTCTACGTTTTGTTACAAACTACTGTACATGGAACAATTAAAAAAGATATATTTATATATGCATATATAACTGAAAGCTCAAAAAGCTCTTGAACAAGGACGTCAACCCTCAGTATGTGGACGATTGGACTTACTCGAAATCAGCGACACTTAGTTTACGCGTTATTTCTCTTGATCTTCAGTGTTTTGTTCGCTACTGTTATTTTACCATCAGTGAAAAAATCGGCAATGAAACATGTACGTTTTGTTACAGTAACATTTCAAATATTAGAGCAAAATTGTTTAGATACGTTTTTATTACAAAAGTGTTCGAATGAAAATTTTTGAAAGTATCTTGATTGTGTTTATCTAAAGTATTTTTTTATTCTGCTGAATCTGAGGATTACTTAATTTTCAGTTTGATTGATTTTCCAATAATAATTTTCATTTTATTTTTCTATTTTATTCCGAATATTAATTAATTTTGAATATGATAAAATTGACAATATTTTTAAAACAACCACATTTTAAATAGAAAAATTAGTTTTTCATTTTCGGTTATTAAGCTAGTATACGAACTTTTTGAATGAATTATATAATTATCAATTTTTCACAATTTATACAAATTTTTTGAGTAGAAAAATTCGATTTTAGAAGCTTGCACTGAAAGAAGGTTGGCAAATGCGTTACGTTTGGGGTACACCTTTTGCCATGGAATTTGTTGTTTACCTCTTTAATGTGACAAATCCAAGTGAAGTACACAATGGAGTCAAACCAAAATTGCAAGAAATAGGACCCTACGTGTACACGTGAGTGTGAAAATGAAAAAAATTGACAAAATTTGTTATAATTGATAAACAAAAATCAGTAAAGGTAGAAATTTCGTGTTTCATCAGTGAATATACGGAAAGATCACTTCCGGAAGATAATCCGGAAAACGATACTGTGTCCTTCAATTCTCGAAGTTTTTTTTACTTTAATTCGGAAAAATCGGCGCCTTTGACTGGGGAGGAAGAATTCATCATTCCCAATATCTTTGCTGTAAGCGTAATGAATTTTGTGATGAGGGAGAGACCAAGTTTGACAGATCTTGCAGGTACAGGATTATTTAAATTTTTACCGCATAATTTGTTTACTAAAAAATTCTTGTTTTACGAAGGTACCGCACTCGACACTATACTGGGAAATCCGGAAAATATATTTGAAAAGCACAAAGCGAGGAATATTTTATTCGATGGGATGCCTCTAGATTGTACAGTGAATACTATGCCTGGGTTAGCAGTGTGTCACGAGGTCAAAATGAAGTCCAAGAAATATGGTCTCGCGGTGGTAGAAGAGAATAAATACGCTTTTTCCTTCTTTGGATCGGTGAGTTATTATAATTTATTTATAATTATTTTATAAAGCCAAATGTCACTTACCTTGTATCAATTTAAAAACTATTTTTCCTTTCCCATTCTCTCGTTTTATCTTCATTTCTATCTTTATTTTCTCTTATCGACTCATAATGGAAAGTGTTAACTTTTCAATTTCACTTATTTTCGTTCTTCACCAAATCTTCCATCGATCATCCATCTAAATCATTTTATTTTTTTATAATTTTCTTATGTATTCTTTTTCCATCTCCTTGATCTTCTTCAACATCCAATACTACTCTATTTTTTTCATCGATTTTATCCACCTCCACTTCTCTTTATCTTCAAAGGTTATTGCTATAGTGTTATCCCCTCTTTTGCTCTTACCATTTCTTTTTATCTAAACTTTCTTTCGATTCAGTCTTGCGATTTCTCTTTTTCCACACTTCTCTTGTTTTATAGTTAAGCTATTCGAATGCATTTACAGAAGATAATAAAAGAATAGTAAATTAACCAGTAATTAAATTTTGAACGAGGTTTTAATGATCCCTTAACTTGGAATGTCTGTCACAACAAATATAATTTTTTTTCAAAGTAGATAAAAAAACATTATTCAATAAAACCTACCAGAAGTTGATGTTATCATCCTGTGCACAGCTATGATTTTATAATCATTGGCAATCGAATCATAAAATAATTCATTTAGATTGAATAAGAACAAAAAACTGATGTCTTTTTTTATTCTGAAAAGTATTAAAAGTATAAATAGTAATAATAAATTAATAAAATACATTCGATAGTCCTCAATTTAATGGTCTAATAAATAAATAAACGAATCAATATTTGCAGAGAAATGGAACCGAATCTCCACGAAAAAGCGTCTATCGAGGTTTGAAAAAACTCAGCAAAATCTCCGAAGTCGAGTCAATAAATGGTAAATCAAATTTTTCCGTTTGGAACGATAATTATTGCGACACATTCCGAGGCAGTGACGGCACACTATTTCACCCGTTTCTCAACCAAAAGGGCAAAGATAAACTTGAATTTGTGTACCCGTTACTTTGTCGAAGTTTCACTTTACTTTCCGATGGATTTAGCAAATGGAATGGTGAGTTTTACACGTGAAATTCTTTAATAATTAAGGGGGCGTAATACTTAACTTTTACTGGCTGAGTAAATACAGCGGTAGAACGACAGAAAACTGATTCAGTGGTCTTATTAAGATTTAAGGATATTTCTATCGTTTTATAGTCATATCAACTCGGTCGGTAAAAGTTGACTATGACACCCCCTTAAAAATTCTATAATAAAAACTGCATCATAGTTTGGCTAGCTCTCATACGGTTATGACTAATTTATGGTATTCGTCCTTGCTGGTCTGCATAGATTTATATTGTACATTACTTTAAAATTAATTGTATGGGTTTTTCAGGAGTGAAGACAATAAGATACACTACAGATTTAGGAACCGATGGAAGGAATGTAGCCAAAGAAAGATGTTACTGTGTAGATCCAAAAAATCCAGACACGTGTTTGAAAAAAGGAGCTTTCGATGCATTTAAGTGCATGCAAGTCTCGGCTACTTTTTCGAATCCCCATTTCTATTTGGCTGACGAATCGTACTTGAGCCAAGTGGAAGGCTTGAAACCCGAAAAGGTAGTAACTTTCGGTGTACTTCGGCAAATCATTTTAGAATCTTTAAAGGTCGTACAGAAGAAGATTTAACATTTTATATTAATTTTCTTAAGGAAAAACACATGCTGTACCTGGACGTTGATCCATTTACTGGTATACCATTAAACACTCATATACGCACACAATTCAACATTCCCATTCAAAAAGTTGATAAGTTTGACCTACTCAAAGATTTCTGGACTGGTCAGCTGCCCATTTTTTGGATGGACCAGGTTATAGAAATTCCAGATTTCCTTACAGATGAAATTAAAGGTTTCCATCTAGGATTCACTATTGGATTGTAAGAATTATGTTTTCATATTAATCTTATAATTATTCAGAGATATTAATTTAAATTATTTTCTAAACCAGAGTTGTTCAGTATGTTCTGATGGCAATCGCTTTAGGACTGAGTGGGTACGCAGCTTTTAAAGTATTCAGAGAACATAAGAAGAACAAAACGGAACTGATCCCGACGATACCTCTCAGTAGAGTTAACAGCGGCGATAAACAGTTTAGGACGAATAATAATACAACAACTTCGGCTGCTTTACCGACGGTACCGCCATCTGCTTTACCGACGGGAGTCGATTAGAAGGATAATTACTAATTAGTTTAATTCATTTTTTACGGTTTTCTAAAATTATTTAGAATAACAGAACTACGACCGACATAATAGTGTTTATGCGCCTTATTCATATATTATTTTAAATGAGGTTATATCGTAAGAATAAGGACAGTATTCTGTATAAACAATCAAACAAAAATTAAATTATAAAAAATTCATAATTTCTTAAATGTATAAAAAAACGGAAAAACGAAATAATTTAACCATATTAAGTTGTATGTAGTAATCAGTATTTAATTAAAATACTTTTTCTATCTAAAGAGACAAATAACTTTTTCACTTTATCTTTTATAAGTTATGATATATGCATATCTAGTTAAGATTTTCTAACGAAATCAGTTTTAGCTTTTTTAAATAGATTTTTTACTTGTAGCGAGAGATTTTAATTTATTAGTTATGCATATATTATTTTATTATTTTTAGATTCCAGTTTGAAATAAAAATATCACCAGAAATTGGCCAACGTATACGTTAAGTAGTTGGTCTAATTTTGGTGGAGTTTTTAATAGGGTTCAAGCTCTTCATGTAAAAGTGTAAATATTTGTGTAAATAACTATTAAATAGTTTCTATTTTAATAGTGTAAATTGTACATACACTATACAACAGAAATATTGATGTAATGTGTTCCATGAAAGCACTTGAAATGTATAAATTTGTAATTTAATAAACCTTTTAAAATGCAGTTTTTAAGAATTATTTCTTTCGAAAATTATATTATTAGCATAGTTGGTTTTTAAACGACATTATTACAACAGTTTAAAATTTTACTTAAACTCTTGAAAATTCTTAATAAAACAATTGTAACAAAACGAAATTGTTAAAATTATTAACACAAATTTTTTTTAATAAAAATAATTTTAATAATATTTTTAATAAAGTCTAAGAATGTTATAATCGGAAAATAAGAACGATTACATCTACACCGATTGTTATAAGATCATTTTTGAAGCCTATTGAATTTTTTGGAGGAAATTGGTTATATAAAAATTTGGGAATTTCATACGATTTAATAAATAACAAAAATTTCATGAAAACAAGTTGGTTGTCTGAATTTTTTGTGTACATTTTACCTACTTTATTTCGTAGCTGAAAAATATTTTGAATAATAATGTAGACATTAATGGGTTAATATAAAATTGACAATTCTATAAAAAATGTCGTGTAGAATACATCGTTTTTTACGATAATCGCAATATTTTTTTACGTAATTTTTAAACCAATGAATCAACACTTTTAATCGAACACCAGATTAATCATACCAGTTATTTTGACCGGCTGTGCATTTCAATTAAAAAATCTGAATAAAAAAAGGAAAATTAAAAATTAGAAATCGATATACTTACAGACTTCAACGTCATAAAATTTATGCAAAATAATTATTAGAAACTTTTTTTACACTAGCACAGTTTCAAAAACCAACTATACAGTCCACTATAATCCTCATCAAATATTTAAATTCATACAGCGTAAATGTAATAAAAAATAACTACCAAATAAAATAAATGTATCTTCCAAGTGTTCCACAGAATTCCACTATCTTTTCTCTAAAACGACCACTTCAAGTGCCACCTTGTAATCCGCAAAGTTTACAGGGTCATGGGCTCTACATCGTTTATATATATATATATATATATATATATATATATCCATATACATACATATATATGTACATTTTCAAATGGCATATGTACATAAGCACTTTTACAATTGTGCATGTGATAGTACGTCTACGTCATTGATGCAAGTGACAGGGCTATTCTTTAAGGTTCTAGCCAAGTCAGGTGATATTTTCCTGTTCAGTTCTTTCTCAGCGCTCTTTGGAGTGCAGCGAATTCGCAATTGATAACTTTTTAGTTTTTACGCAATTAATTTTTCTATCAGAGAAGCCTCAAATTTTACACGTTTATTTTACACAGTTCGATCGCACTACAATCGGTCCACTTAAAAATCTAATATTTTTACTGCTATTTAAGAACATTTCGGGTTTGAAATATTTTTAGAAATATGTACATTGACTTAAAAATCCGTCAATAATTTATTGTCGTTCGAAAATTAATTTTTTTTTATCTCGAGTCTCGAGCGCTTCAGAGTTCGGATAAAAAATTCATAGATATATTATTATTAGTGCCATGTATATACATTTCTACTATATATGTGTGTGTGTATATATAGTAGAAAGTAAGTGAAAAAATCAATACGAAATACGCGTAAAGGTGAATCAAAGTGCAAAGCCTTAAAGGCGTTGTAGCGCCACGTTTCGCCAAGGTGAACAATCAAGAAACGAATCATTATTGGCGGGTTTGAAAATAGTCTTGGCGAATTTTCGATCCCGTCTGCGCAATTCGCGGAAATTTCGATTCTTCGTCGCAGTATTGAACGATATAGTCGAAGAAGAGAGACCGAGAAAAAATATGGCACTTACTAAAATTCAGAAGATTGGAGTCGGTGGTATTTGCATGTTTTTGTTCAGTTTTTTATTTGGAAGCGTTATTCTGCCGCCTATTGTGAAACACGAAGTGAAAAAGGTAAGTGGGTTTTTTGTAAGCGAGTTTAGGATGAGATTTTGAGTTTCGCGCCTTGAAAGAAATAAAAGATATGCTTTGTACATCCTAATGAATACAATGATTAAATTGAACTAAATATTTCCCTGAATATTATTTCTTTTTAAAAATTTAAAAAAATTGCAGATCAGTGAATTTTTTCGACATTTAAAATATCTTTATTCAATAGAATAACAAAAAATTTTATTCTTTCTCTTTTTTCTAATTTTATCAGAAAGTAGCTCTGAAACAAGGCTGGATGATGAGAGATATATGGGGGAAATATCCATTCTCTTTTGAGTTTAGATTTTATATTTTCAACGTGACGAATCCAGCTGAAATAAAAACTGGAGCCAAACCTGTGCTCCAAGAAATTGGACCGTTCGTTTACGAGTAATTAAATTTATAGTAATTAAATACATTCTCGATACGCAATAAATTAGCAGCAACGACTGAATTCATAATTTTATCAATCAGAGAATGGCTCGAAAAAACCAATCAAGTGGATAATGAGGAAGACGATACAATAACGTATAACGCGAAAAGTACCTTTTATTTTAACGCTGAAAAAAGCAAAGGTCTCACTGGCAACGAAGAAGTTATAGTTCCTCATTACTTTTTACTCGGAACAGTCAATGTTATTTTAAAAGATAAGCCCAGTGCAATGCCTATTGTTGGTAAGAGGAAAATTTGATTTAAATTATTTTTAGGTAAGGTGGGGTCATATTGATTCACTCCCTGGACAGTGAATGGCGGTCACAAAACATGTAATATTTAAATACTGTAAATCTAAATTTTTATTTTTTAAAGTATATTAAGGGGCTGTCAAACACAGCTATTACCGACTGAGTTGATAGGGTGGTTGAACGATTGGAGGGTAATTAACCGTTGATTTTGCGTAATTGAATGGACTAAGATTCCAGTACTTTTCTATCGTTCTACCGCCTTTTTGATGCAGTTGGAAATAGTCGAGTATGGATACCCCCTTAAAAATATTTTGCAATAAGGTGATTTTTACATTTTGATTAATTAAAAATAGTTTATTAGTTATAAATGAAGAAAAATAGTTTAGTTTTGTAATAATATTAATTTTTAATTACACGAGGTTTAATTGGATTACTCAAAAAATAGATATTTCACTGTCGGTAAAAATTAATATTGACATTGAAGGTAAACGTATCTTCAACTTCAGTGATGAATATAAAAAGAAAGCAATTAATATGACCAATTAAAATTTTAAACTTTAGATAGCCTCACTTAAAGGTGTTAAACACGATATCTACAAATATAGGGTAACACTTAAATGTACAAAAGATTAATATTTTCAAACATAATTTGTTCAGGTAAAGCTGTAGACAGCATATTTAAAAAACCGGACAGTATTTTCATTAAAGCTAAAGTCAAAGATATACTGTTCGATGGTCTTCTGATAGATTGTGAAAACGTGAAGGATTTTGCGGGATCGGCAATCTGCGGCGAAATCGAAGCTAATGCAGAACACATACGCTTGGCTCGTTTAGGCGGTGACAAGTACGCAGTGTCTTTATTCGGTTCGGTGAGTTGAAATTTTCTAAAAGTTGATGAATAAAATGTTGAAAATTGCGAATTGCATTGCACAGCTAAACGGCACCGAAAACAAAGCTAAACACCGAGTGTTGAGAGGATTGAAGAATATTATGGATGTAGGTAAGGTTGTGGAATACGACGGGAAAAAAAATATTTCAGTTTGGGATGACGACATTTGCGACGCTTTTAACGGGAGTGACGGTACAGTTTTTCATCCGTATTTCGATAAGAAAGGAAATGACGATTTGATTGCTTTTAACGCTGCCCTTTGCCGAAGTGTTATTTGTCACTACATCGGTAACAGCAAATATGCTGGTGAGAATTAGCTTCATTTCATCAGTGCAAATTGAAGCTCGTATGTACGACGTTCGATCACTTCCAGGTTTGAAGCTGTTGAGGTACACTACCGATTTGGGTACCGATACAGATGTCTATCCACACCAGAAGTGTTACTGTAGTTCGCCAGACAGTTGCCCGAGAAAAGGAGCAATGGATGTATATAAATGCGTCCACGTACCGATCGTATTAACAAATCCACATTTTTATCTTGCCGATCCTTGGTATCTTAGCAAAGTGGACGGTCTCAAGCCGGACCCGGTAAGCGAGAAATTACTTTAAGAATATTATTATGAACACTGATAGAAACGTCACTTTTGAGGCAAAGGAAACGATATATTTTTGACTAAATTCTTTTGATTCCGAAGGGAAATTATTGTTATTCAAAAGTAATGAAAATAAATCTTAATTTTCTAATCAGGACTAATTAATTTAATATCTCGTATCTTTTAAATAATAATAATGATATTTAATAAAATTCTGACCAACGAAACCATTTTTAACATCACAGGAGAAGCATATGATAACTATCGACATCGACCCTTTCACCGGCTCACCAGTATACGCTCATACAAGAGCTCAGTTCAACATGTTCATCCAACCAGTGGAAAAATTCAAACTTATGAAAACATTTCCTGAAGCCTTGTTGCCACTTATATGGTTCGACGAGATTCTAATTTTACCAGATTTTTTAATTAAGGAAATTAAGGGTGGCCATCGACAAATCACAATGGCAAAGTAAGCTTCGCTTGTAAACTGAAGTATATAAATCGAAAAATGTACAAATGACGATTCAAATTTTTTTAGGGTCTTTAAGTTTCTCATGATGTTTGGTGGTCTGGGAATGGCTGGATATGCTGGATTCAAGCATTACAAGGCTAGTAAAGAGGAGAAGTCGTCCGAAGTGAAGAAAATACCGGTGAAGAATAGTCCCAATGGCACAGCTAGCGGTGAGAAGAAAATTAACGTCAGTACTATACATGCGGCAAATGTTCCTCCAAATATCGATGAGTAAGTTACTGTGAAATCGTTGGATTTTATGATTTTTTTAGAAATGATGTTTTGGATTGTACGACAGAATATGTTGAACTATATGGATATTTAAGAATGTAATTATACATTTTCTATTATATTTGATTGGATAGTCTTGTAAAAAATTGATTTCCGTTTGCATTGTGTTTCGAAAAGAGGCTTTTTAAAGACACTAGCAGAAATGCCCCAAAAGGCCTTTTCATTTGTGATGTGTTTTTGCTTCAAGAGTATCAGTTTTTCCGGTATATTTTTAAATAATATTACAGAAATAATATGAACATTTATTAAAAATCCTTTTATTAAAATATGCTAGCAATTGTGTAGATTAAAGTATAATATTTATAATTGAAGTGAGAATTCTATTTTTGTGCACTGAAAGAAGCTATAATTTTGATGCAAAAGGTTGTTCATCGTTATTGAAAAAAAAAAATCTGATTTTCATACATAGATTAATAAAAAGAACCAATTTTTCGGCTCGACTAAGAGGAGGACTAAGAGGAAAATTAGATTTGTTCGAATATATTGTTATTAAAGTTTTAATTAATATTATGTTATTATAGGATAAGATTTATAATTGTTCAGGCTGCACTGAAAGAAATGATACTTTTGAGACTAAAGGAAAAAAGTTGTTGGCTGGATTTTTAATTAAAGCTTTTTTATTTAGTTTCAAAAAGAAATGTTCTTTAGACACTAAAATCAAGCTCTTTTATACAGAATGATTATATTTTCGTAAAGTTGTACTATCCGCTAGAGGGCGTTTAGTCAAATGATACCGCAAGTGGTGAAACTCGGTACATTTGATTTGCGATTTGTAAGAACTGTGTTTCAATTCTCAATTGACTGAAAGCATTGGCCAACGTACGATAAGTGATTATCCACAAAAAACAGTCCACTTACTAATTAACATGACCACGAGAATTTCTAACGTCAATAGCGTATTAAGAGGGCAAGACACTTTTGAAATGCAAATTACTAAATTCAATATTTAAAATATTTATAACAGTGCATTTATAATCTACACTTATTTTTATTAGAGAAGACAGTTTTACTTTCAATTTGATTCTTAAGATTATTTTCTGTTTCTCTCGAAAGAAATTATTTCTTCAGGGTAACGTACAATGTCTATTCGTAACTGTAACATATAACGTATTTTTAAAATACTTTAAAAATCACCTTATTTAACGAGTAAACCCAAAAATTCTTTTACATGCAAAATAGTATACTATGCGAGTGATTATTGGTTTAGTATATCTTCGTCTTTACTTCTTAAGAAAGTTTCGTCATTATTTTCGTCGTGAAGGTTTTTTAGATTATTAATTTTTTATAACCTTCTACCTCTATGATACTGGAATAAATTGACTGAACGACCTTTTACTAAAGTCTACGTACACGTGCCACAATATCATTTGCATTGCTTTCGTAAAATTAATAAAAAAAAATATGCATTTATATCCATTGGACTAAACACCTGTACCTTATACGCGCCTGTGTTGCATAATGTACTGTTTTATATATTATTCACCGATCATGCGCTATGCGCGATTTATATCCTACGATAGAATTTTTTTACATGAAACGATCATCGAACGTTAATTAAAACTTTGTAAATATAATGCGCAATTTTTTGTAATCTATGATTAGCAATAAACCTTTTAATTTTAATTCACACGCAATCGTCGAAATAAATTTGTATTCGTCAAAATAATTGTAGTTTTTTAATATCGTTTATTGTATCTAATGAAATAATATACACACGTTTAAATTACAAATTGTAATAAATCCAATATTTCGGGATCAATAATAAGTAATCGAAGGGAATTTTGTATTGTATCTTCTTTATTGTATAATTTTTGTTTATTTTGCCATTTGCGTCCATAAATTAAATGTCTATGTACACACACACATGCAAAGGTCTACGAAAGAATAGTTAGTCCTCATTCGTCACAGCTCTTTTAAATAAGACACCGATTTTATATCACACGAGAACTTGTTTAACTATATTAATTAACGTATATTTGGTTAGTTTTTCAGTAGATTAGTTTTATTTACTGTAAGTACAAATTTGTAACATAACTACTGAAAAATAAAGATACGCGTATGAATAAGTCATTTGTTGTCGTCCCTGGTAGAAAACAAGCAACCAAAACAGCCTATTATGTGAGTAAAACATATTTAAGTGAGGTTGATATCTAAAATTAAAAATTTTAATTGTTTATATTATTTTGTTACTTATTTAATACTGAAATTGTAGATATTGACATTAATATGTACGAATTTTTTTAATTAATAGAAAAATGACCTAATAACTATTTTTTCAAAAATCTCTATTTTGTCAATAATTCATCATGAACCTTACGGAGAGTGAGATTTCAGCAACCTAATGGTCATCACAGGATCTTAAATATGGGAAACAAAGCTCAAATTCGAAGTGCAACTATTTGCAACTTCAGTATCAAATGCATAAAAAATATAATTAATATAACTAATTAGAAAATTGAATTTTGGCTAGTCCATTCTTAGGTATCTTGCTTCCATTTACAATAGTTCGGTATTTTTTTAATCCAACAATTTTGCCACATTCTACACATATCTACACTAGTGGGAATATTTAATTTTAGCGTATATTCTGCAGTAAATTTACATAAAATGATTTTTCTCGAAAGCAGTCTGGAAACCGTTTACTGAATTCTAGCAGACGACGCTTTTGCAAACTTTTCTTTACATTTCATTTCGAGAAGTGAGGTTAAAACACCGAATACACTTATACATAACGTATTTAAAAGAAGCAAAACAAAACAGAATCAAGCATTGGCTTGATTCGCCTTGATGTATATATATATGGGAGTAATAACTTAAATAATTGTGTATGATTGGCAACCTAAACCTAACCTCAATCATTTAATACATGATTTTTTTCATTTGAAAACTCTCTTTCTGTTGTGTCAATAGTAATGAGATTAATTAATGAATAAAACCGAACATCCTTTAATATGACGTAATTTAGGGAACCATCGTTTATTTGTTTTCCTCCATGAGAATGTAACGTAACATTAATATCTATTTTGCGCAAATTGGCTCAACGACAAAAGCTGGAAAATAGTCCGTATAAGATCAACGAAAATTTTACATAAAAAATTATCGGAAACTCCATTTATACATTCATATATTGTAACAAAAGTATCGTAGCTGTCTTCAAACGTATTTTACTTTTGATGTACAATAAATTCTATGTAAAATCCGTAAGAAAAAGTACAAATTATATATATATATCGTTATTATAAAAAATCTTACGCACAAAAAACATTAGCTAATTATATATATATATATAAATACGTAATAAAAACATTCGTCCGTCGTTATACAAACAGTTAAAAATTCACATTCGATCTACATTCATTTTAAAGGAGTCAAGACTAATATACCTGATTGAAACTTCTCCAATCGAACGTGACATTTTTCATAATTATTTACTCATATATATATGTCGGATCAAATATTAATTGACGAAAATAACGGTTAAATTGAAAAGTAACATTTTTGCATAAAATATTTAGATAAATGACGTTTCATTTTTATTAAAAAACTATAGGGTCAAACAATGACAGTTATTTCAAGGTCTGACATCGAGGATAGGTTTTATGTAGTTTATTTTATTTTTGATTATTAATGGTAACGTCTCGAAAATAATGAAAAAGGTACTGCCGGATTTTTTTTTCACTATAAATCTGTGCAGTGTAACTCGACAAAAAGGTATGTCCAAACCATTTTTTTCAAGAGACACTTTTAAAGCGATGGTTTAAAAGTGTCTCTTCGGTATTGATTCAGATTCTGAAATTGTAACTACGGATTGTTAAAAATACTAATTTTAGAAGTATCCTATCCTCTGAAATAATTAAAATAAACACTAAATCGAAGATAAATAAATCAAGAAGAATGTTTCCATCAGGTATAAATGTAAAATAAGAAAAACAAAGTAATAATAATAAAATCATTAAGATTTTCAGTCTTCATCCATTTCTCTGCGTCGTTCTACCACTGATTTTTCGCGTCCGTTTAAGTTTCTGTCTGGCGCGTCGTCTCTCCTTTAACGCAGCTTTAGCTCCAGCATTTCCCACATAACTCGAATCGCTTCTACACAACAAGACGTTTTTATAGGCGCTTCTATATTCGGAACTCATGACTACGTAGATGACAGGGTTGATACAAGTCGTCAAATAGATGAGGATGTAACCAGCGATATTGAGGCCTCGCCAATCGATGACATTTTTAAATGTTTTCGTGATTGTAATCGGTAAATAACATACTAGGAACGACGAGAAAATCACTAGGATCATTTTCAGGAGTTTTTTGTCTTTGGCTGTCATTTTTCCAGTTTCAAAATTTCGACCTCTCACGCTTCGGAAACGAGACTCTCGGCGAAGGACACGACTGCCTGTTGGGGTGACGTCACCGCGACGACTTCCGTTACTTGCCCGACGTCGATCCGACGGCGAGTCTGATCGAGAACTTACGCAGTCGTCCGATACGTCGTCGTATCTGGAAAGTTTGGAAGGCACGATATTATGCATTGCAGAGAAAATGTACTTTTTTTACTTTAATTAATAGATAATAACTTAATTAATATGAATTAATGACTTAAATAATGTATTGAACTTTTTTATTTATTTACTCCAATTTTCAAATCAATTGATCCATTAATAGAATTTCATCATTTCGAAGCTTATGAGCTTTTTGAGCCTAATGTATCATCAAGTGGTCATTAGAGAGCCCTAAAGTCAATTCATCTAAAACTTTACTATTAAACTTTCTAGCTTTATTAATAATGATTGATGCAATTTTGATGTAAATTTTGGATTGATTGAATATTCTCGAGATTTTATACTTGAGGTTGAAAAAATTCTTTTATTTTCGAGATATATCTGAAGTATTCGGATAAATCCTTGTTCTTAAATTACAACTATTTTTCGCCCTATTGCACACAATTTGAAAGAGACGTGACTTTATTCAATCGAAAAGAAAACTATGTAAAATAATAAACAAGTTCTTATAAACGTGAGTCGCCATACATTGAAATAGAACTATTCCAAAAAACTACAAAGCAGGTTTTCGTTCGTTAATTCATAATAAAACAATAATAATATTGAAAATCAACATTTAAAAGCGAAATAACAAGGTCTAAATATAGAATTTACCTAAATGTCGAAGGAGGACAAAGAAATCTCGACGTATCGTTAGTCTTCTGCAGCGTTTGCGAATCAAGAATCTGTTCTCTTACTGCAATTCCATTCCCAGTCTGTAACGTCGAGCCATTCACATCGATATAGGGCAGAGTTTCAAGACTCCTGGCAAACTCACTCTGACCACAATAACCATCCATTTCAGATCTATTGTTATCCTGAATTCTTAACTCTGGGATGATGACTCCTCGGCAGTCCGAGTCTGAGGCCTCGATTTGCTGACTGACACTACTAGTCGGTACGTCGTCGTCGGATCTTTCGGTGAATCTGGGTAAGGATATTTTGCGAAGAGACGGTGACCGAGCTCGACCTCCCCCGACCATTAGACCGTGGTGGTCACATTTAAGAGGCGAACCACCGTTTTCGCTCATCGTGGTGTGCGTTGCTTGGCAGCTCATTGAACCGATCGCGGAGTCTTCCATGTTTTTCGAACATTTCGTCTCGAAACCCATTAGCTATCACAACAACATGATGTTATACAGAAGGTATTGATTTTTTGGTATACATGTAAAAACAGTTTTTCAGTGTAAAGGACTTCTAATTGAATTTGTGTGTTTGTGTAAGAAGAAAAGGGTAATTAGAGCTTTTTTTGTTTTAGAATATTTCTCGAATCGTCGATAAGTAATATTAATAATTGAACTGGATTATTTTGAGATAGTCCGAAGGAAATCATACTTTTCAGAAATACGTCTTTTTGGTTAAATTCTTTTGATATAAAGGGATAAACTTTATTGATAAATATAGATCTTTTAATCAAAGCTTTTTGGTGAAATTTTTCTATTTCTTAATGAAAATATAATTTAACAGCTTTTGCACTATCCGCTATAGAGCGTTTAATCAAATGAGTCTGCAAATGGTTAAATCAATCGAATTATTACTATATAACAAAGTTTAAACCCATTACATTTGAATGCTAAATTGCAAAATCTGATTATTTATTTGGTTTCAAATGATTATTTTTTCAGTGCGTATAGCTGAATAAAAATCAAAGTAGTTTGTAGTTCACTATTTATTTTGAGCCTCTTTTAAAAAATGTGTTTATTGATAATAAACAACACTGATATAACATCAACAAATCACTCGAATCGATCACAGAATATTTCGAATTTGAAGTTTCCGCCAAAACTAATTTTTCTAACCGCGTTATAGGTGATAAATTAAGGCGGAAAATTCAAAATTCAAAATGTTGAACAGTCGAACTCGAATTAAATAGACAATACTCACCTCGAAATTCGAGTGTACAAGTTCTCGCGTAGCCGCATCCCTCCTTCGACTTTTCATCGCCGTCTTCCTGACTATATAAAAAATTCTTGCATAACACACGACTATCGCAATACACGGGGCCAGAAATGCCAATATAAACAAAAATTCCTTCGGACTTCGTCCATAAACATCAGGTAATATGGAACAACTCCCAATTACCGGATCCAATCCAAAACGACCCCAGTGTTCAAACCAGGTTGGTATAAGTGCACCGAAGCCTCCGATCCACGTAGCCAATACCATGAGCACAAGATACTTCGGCTTATACAACCTGTAACATATAGGTCACTGGTGTTTTTACGGTAAGTTCAACTGACATTGATGATGTATACTTTTTACCGTATTACTCTTGAATAAACTGAATTCTCTAGAGACTGAAGTAGAGTTTTACCGCCCAGCAATTCGCTTGAAAGTCTCGTCTACTATACGAGATATAAAATTTTATCAGCGCGGAAGCATCCCGTAATTTTCGAATTTTTCTCTCGCGAGCGTACATAAAATCCAGTTGGAAAAGAAGAAAAAAGAATGGATAGAGAAATTAAAAAAAAAATTACACTAGTTCCGTGTGGAACGTTTACTTACTTGGGGTAGAGTCTGGGATGTCCGATCATGACGTACCGGTTGATGGTAATTGCGAGAACAGTGAATAGACTCACAGCTACAAGGCCATACCTCAAAAGAGGAAATAGACGACAGAGAAGTGGTCCATGAAGCCATGCACCGTGCCAAAAGGTCGATGTTGCCAAAGGTAGGTTGAAACAGCAAAACATTAGGTCTGACATTGATAGGTTCATTATGAAGACTGCTGTTGCGTTTCTGAGCTGTAATCAAGTTAATTAGATTTTTTTTAATTATTAATTCTAGTAATTGTACATTTTTTCAAATAATGATTGTTTCATATTTTATACAGCGTTGAAATTAAAAATGTCCCTTGTCACATTAATTGATAAGTTAAGCGATTGTTTGCAGATAATCACTTTTGGAAAGTTAACCTGTACTTTCGGACAATTAAGAATTATTACGTAGTTCGTACAAATTAAAAGTCACATATGCCGAATTTAGAATTTTGTTCTATAACAATAATTATAGACTGGTTTCACCAGTCGAGCGAATTACATTAAAAGTTATCAAAAATATAATCGTTTTGTACAAACATATTTAATTTCGCGGTAACAAATTAATGTTTAGGATTGAAGTTGATCGGTTTGGATCCAAAGTATTTAGCCGTTCCTTTATCCTCAAAAGTTTCGTTCAGTGTCTTCAAAAACTAGAACACACGTCACCTCCGGAAGATTTCAGAAACATATTCTGGTTTACCGACACACCTTTACCCCTATCTGTTCATAAATTTAAAATTACTTTTACCTCACTCAGATATTTATATGAGAAAATGAAGCATCCGAAAAAGCAGCAGGTACTAAGTATATATATATATATACATATACACAAGGTACCCTATAGACTTGTGTGGTATATATGCATATACGAAAAGGTGAGTTGTGCTTGCAAGCGCATAAAGAGACGAGACTTTAACGGCGAAGATAAGCCTGGGAGACGAGAGGACGCTGTGCCGTCGACTCGTAAAGCGAACAAAGTGTCCGACTATAAAATCCGGATAAATCGCTTCGGTGCAAGAAATACGGCTTTCGTTGCTCATATAGCGATGAAAAGGAGGACAACGAAGAAGAAAGGGGTGTATTCATAAATTATCGGACTTGCTCCTCTCTGGATATTTTCAAATCGAAAAATTCCATTAAATGACAAGTTTTAAGGATAAAAACAAGTGTAGTTCGCTACATTCGAAGGATGGATTCGAGCCAAACATGTGAGAATAATTCGTTAACTTAGACACATCGAGTAAGGCGATGTTTTTTTGGAATTTTTACTATTTTTTACTAAAGCTGGAAACAAATTAGTCGTACTAAAGCAATTACAAATAAGTTTGGGTAGTATATGACTACAAAAACCAACACGTACAAACATCTAACAAAAACTTCTTTAGACCCATGTAAACGAAGACATTAAGTACCTATAGAATTGTGGCCACCTTGTAAACACACGTAGCCGATCCCAAACAAACAAGAATAGCGTGTATATTTTATTAGAATGCAAGTTGCATACAAAACAAGAAAAAAATATCTATTTTAAGCGAATTTAATCTTTTTCAACCAAAATTAATCCATTATTTGATTCACCACTTGCGAGCTAATTTGACGAGACGCCCCCTACCAGTTACTACGAAAAGTGAACAAAAATAACGCGATCCTCCACAAATTTTGATTAAAGAATTTATGTTTATTATTCAAGTTTATTAAATAATAATCATCCAACAGTATCATTTTTTTCAATGTAGAGTGATAATATCGAAAAAGGAAAAAATAGTCAAGGGAATTGAGATTCTATCTGACGAAAACCGCAGTCGTTAATCCGCACGTGCCGCACTTCCAATATACCTCAGATATGAAACTCGCCAATGTCAGATAATATTTTATATACATAAATATATCATAGAAATTGTACTTCTGTTTGTTCGAAACTTAATAACCTGTTCCTCTCTGCTTCATAAACTGAGGGGAATTAGTGTATATATACTGCAACCGTGTCTTTGCATATACATATTGACACAATCTTAACTTAAGTTACAAAATACGTTGGCCCTGTTTCAACGAAACGAGATAATGAACTCTGGCAGACTGACCGGTCAAAAATATTTTTTTACTCGAAGTATGTTTAAACGAAGAATTTCATCAAAATATAAAAAAGAAATTGAAAATCTGCGCTTTTTTTGTTATTGTTTTATTAAAGATAAGCAATAAGTTTAAGGGTCTCTTACCCCCTAAACTAACCCTTTAATTGTATAAATATATTTTTATACAACTTACTAATTAAACAATTTTACCCTCAGTCCCATATTTACCAAACAAATCACTATCAGCTATTGATGACTATGATAAAACACCCCCAACCCCCTAATAAATTACATACTCGTAACATCTTCATAAATAAACCCATCCCACCGCTAAACAGAAGACAAGAACAAGCTTGCAACCACAAAGATTTTTTGCTTTATGTACAAATATATACCCGAAGCTTCTAATAAAAACAAAAGTCCAAGTGTAATAAAAGTCTATAACTTACACGCCCCTTTCTCTCGCGATGCGCCGCCTCTATATAGTGTCATTATGAGCCTGAAAGTCAGCAATATGTGTGTTTTAGTCGCGCATCGATCGCCTAGAGACGTATAATTTCTTCTTTGCAAGCCGACCGTGCGACGACGATCAAACTTTCATAAGGGTAATATAGACGCGGTTAAACGATGTTTAACTGCGCTATCTACCGCGAATCTGTATACATATATATACATATATGTTGCAAGCTTTTATTTTCGAGCGTTTAGGGGGTAAGAGAGAGATAGAAAGAGATAGCTATACAAGTTTTTGTGTCACCAGATGGTTTTATCGAATTAAACGAAATAGAGCCCTTAACCTGATTTTCGAAGGTAACAATATTTAATAATGATTTATACATCTTTTACTTATGAATATATTCGTATATATATTCATTTGAATTAGCGTATACATAAATAAATCTTTTATTTTTTGGCTAGTTTCTGAATGATTTGTCTGAATCTACTGCTTTTAATTGGCGGATTTTTCCTCCAAGGCGTCACTATATGGGAAATCTTAATAAATTAGGAATTCGGGTTTTTCTAGAATAGCTATCATACTGGACTGTTCAATAAGACAAACTTTAATTAAAATTTAGCTGAAAAATGGATACCTAATTGAATTTCCAAAAAAATGGAAAAACTCCAGAATGGAAATTATGAAAAAACACCGCGACCAATCAAAATATCCGTACTAAGCACATCGGAAAGATCCAGGATAGAAAAGTCATTCAAAGATTTAATAATCGAAACTGAGTTTAAAGAGATCCGACTTAATGGGTAAGCCCCATAAAATTAAAAATTTTAATTAGATTTCTCGAAAGTATCTTACAATTATATTATTGATTACATAAGACATTATTATAGATAGCAACAGAATTCTTATATCAATTTCAAATATTGTATGCAATAAAACTTGAGTAAAAGAATCTCGAAAAAATAAAACAAAATAGTTTTATTTCCGTAGTAACAGAATTCCCACGTCAGTATAACCAAGATAACGACCATCAAAATCCCGAAACCGGAAGTAAAGAAAAAAAAACCGCGAAAATTTGAAATTCTACATGTTCTTGCGGTGGTAAAAAAATAAGGCGTCACATATATCCAAGTTTCTTTTGACATTTCGCGAGGCAATTTTACGACGGAAACAGGAGGGGCGGGCAAAAGCTTTCTGTGCGTTACTTTCTCGCGTTTTTAGAGCTTGGCTATAAAAATTCGACGCCTTAACGTTCACCTGCTCGCTACGACGACCAATTGCGCGTTTTTATATCGATCATTTCGTGCGTGACACGCCTGGCTTCCGTATATATATATACGAACGGGGTCGTTATACGTACTTTAATAGAAGAGGCAAGAGAATTTTGCTATGTGTAGGTGGAAAATTTATAAGACCGGAGAGAGAGAGAGGAGAGAGAGAGATAGAACAATAGCCCTTAATATCAGCTTACCTTGTCAGTACGTCGAGGTAAGCCTGTAATGCGAGATTTAGTCTTTAAAAGTTTATGAATGCGTGTGAAAAATGCTCGAGTGTACAATGTGTCGACGGTGTTTTTAATTAAATTTTCCGTTAGACAGGATTAACGAGCTTTCTTGACCTTTGAGAAATTGTCGCGTGTTACGTCTATAAGGCTTTCGTCAAGTTTTTTTATACGTCTTCTGTAGATAATAAGTGGAGTCGTTACGCTGATAAAAAAAAGTGTATCGTTCCGCAAACGTCGTAAAAAAATGATCCTATTCTGGGAACACTTAATAATAAAAGGATAGGGACAATGGCATGTATGGAATAAAAAAAAATAGTAGGATTGAGAGAGAAAGTAGAAAAGTGATCGATAACAAATTCCTTTCTGCTGTATTATTTTTACACTTGGTTATTTTGATGCTCGCACATTCTGATTTCGCGTGCCTTTGAGCCTGATTGTTTAGGATCGTCAAACAATTGAGTAAAGCTTCCTATATCGTTTTCCTCTTTTTCCCCCGTCAAAACTTTTTCTATAAATTACACGGGACGATGACACTTTTCTGGTTCTTTGATTGAGCTTTTAATTTTCACGTAGTTTTGATTTTTGCGTCCTTCTTAATAATTTTTAAGAAATCTTAATAAAACACAATTTTAAGATTATTTAAAAAAAAAGTTTCGTATTGAATTAAGAAATGCATAAAAGAGAAAAATCGAGTAGCTTAAAACATTGAAAGGACAATATTTACTTGAATCGCTGATATTTCAAATTATTTCTATCTAAAATCAATAATTTCATTAAAACTGACTAATTATTTTATGATGCCAAAATCACTAATAATTATTTCCAACGAAATACGAATTCACCTATCGACTGTTTATTAATCGCATAAGGGTTGACAATTTTTTTTTAATACATTTATTTAATGTCTTTACGACTAATTTTCTTTCATCTAGATACAAGTTGCTTTTTATATTTAATTGGTCGAAACATGATTATCAAAAAAATCCTTCAGACAAACTGGAACAAAGTAAAAGTAAAAATAAGTGTATGTTCTTCAGTGAAAAAATTTTCAAGAAACTCTCGCGAATCCCATTCTCTTTCACCTATAATGAGCTAACTCTCAGATCGTCTCGTATCACGAACGATTTAGCGCTGCTGTTTTCAGAAATTGAATTTTTTCTCGTCTTTAAAAAAAAAAATAACTTGAAAACTACCGAAGACGCTCGCGTATACGCAGGCAATTTCAACGGTGTAAAACTCGCTTGGGATGAAAAGCGAAAGTAATACTCTGAACGGTTATAGCCACGACTAAACGTCCTGAAAAAAAATTTTTTTCTTCTCTTTTCCCTGTGTAGAGTGACGCGTAGAATCAGGATCGTGAGCTGAATACCCTACGAGTCTCTAGCAAAGTTACAAAGAAAAACAGACAGAGAGAAGTTCGCGAACGAGCAGTTTACTGGATTTGCTCTTGTACGTCTTTCCAGGCTAAAAATGCGCGCCTGACGAAAATCAGCAAAGATCGAAGTAAAAGTTTGGTCTTATTCTTCTTCTTTTCCTTCTCTTTTTTCCTTCGACGAGGCTTTGTAATATTGTGTGTAATTTTTTTATCAAAAATATAAACAATTCATATCATTGAAGAGATTAATATTTTATTAACATAACATTATAACAATAATAACATAAATTTACATAAAAAATATTTGTATTTACTGTGCGTACTAAAATATGTTAGTAACGATGAATAAAAGATGCTTTTATTAATATTAGAAAATATTCAAATTTTATAGGTCAATTTTTCATTGTCATCAATTCAATTATCAATCGCTATTTTCTGTAATTAGTCGTGTCCGACTAATTAAAATTGGCTAAGTAACATAGGCAGTAATTAAAATTTTTGTGACGAGGTTTTCTTGATTAAAAATTAATTATACAGGCGAATGTTTATTAATATCATCGACATTAGGGGTAGAAAAAAATTATTATTTTTCTCATGAATAAAAAATTTAATGAACCAGCTTCGTTATGTGGACATAACTACAAAAAATACGAATCTCTGTTGCCTTAGGATGCCAGAAAGCTGCTAATCCAGAAAAAAATGTTTGTATGAAACAATAACGTAATTAAGCTGTAAATCAATAAGTAGATCAAAAACATGAAGGTAGGTGCAGAGCCAACTTAAAGTTTAAAAATACTTAAAAAAAGAAAATTTGTTGTTCAGTCAATCTGTCAGAGAATGATTCCTGTATTAAAATGCCTTTTCCGAGACACTCCGACAAAAAAATCTAAAACCTGAAATGCAACGTTTTAAACAGACTATTTGTAATGAGCTCTATATATGAGCGTGCGATAAAGCTTCCGCGGCTGGATTTAGATCTGCCTATTTTCAATGTTCCTATATCTCGTATCGTTGGTTTGTTATCATTGCGCGATGTTTTTACTCGCGAATACAGTGTTTGCCAAAGGAATATTACGGAAGCTCATGCTTACGAGCAAAAGATCACGTTGGCCAGAGTCTACTACGTATGAGATGTGATTAAACGATCAGAAAGTTCGATGACTCGAAGAAAAGAGGACTTCCCGATGGATACTCTGAATAGATGATTAGCACATCGTAACTAGTTGATGAATCGATATCAATATGCAAGTGTGGTATCGAGTCATTATTTTTATTTTTTTTATTTCTATGTAGGTTTACGGAGTGATTAGTCATTGAGCTTTTTACGTTTTTGCGATATAGTGGATTGTGTAATGGAGATAAGCAAGAAATGAATGAGCGATTGTAGCTCGCGTATTCACACTTTGCTGTATTCCCATTGAGAAACTTGAAATGTGTTAGGAGACTCGTTTTATATTATTTTCTTGTGTTGTATTCTTGAAAAATATTTATTTACCTTTAATATGGAATGTGTCCATGTCATACTTGTGCTGGCATACAATTTCTTTATTTTGAAATCGATTGGTACAAAAAAATTGAAGCAAATTTTGTCGAAGAAAATTTATTGGTAATTGGAAGATGATTTCAAGATCAAGGAAATTGTGGCAATTTCCAACTAACTCTCTTAAGTAAATAGAAAACGTATAATGCAGAGCTTAAATAATTATTCTTTTTATTAAACTAACATTTTTATTCTATTCAATGATAAATTGTTTAAATGAAAAATATTAAATATTCGTATAATATTATTTGTATAAAGAGAAGAAAATATCGTTAACTGAGTTACTCATATATTTAAATTAATGAAATACTAGATAAACTAATAAAATGTTGATCAATATTAATATGTAATTTAAATTGTTTATTATTTAAAATTTGTTAAAAATATTTGTTTCTTTTAATGCATTTATTTTATCAAATGTTTTTCACAGCGACGAATGTAAGAATTTTATGTCTTTTTTTTTCATAGAAATGTGCCGACTGTGATTCTTACAAATATGCAGTTTCACGTTACGTAAAATTGTTATTTAAATGAATTTATTGAAATGGATGATAAATCGTAAGAAATATTGTTAAAACTTTCGATAGAAATACCGCGCATTTATATAGAGAATACGGAGAGTAAAACTTTGCGATTGTGATATCTTCAATAAAAGTACCGTTTGACCTATAAAACTATTTTAAGTGTAACTCATATCGATATTTTATATCAATCGGTAGTTTTTCCAAAATAAAATTTACGAAAACTTTATCCACAATTTATTGGAACGTCGCTTAAATACAGAATCAGTAAATACTTTGTATGTTAATACATAGAAAAATTCGATTTTCAATTATTACATCAACATATTAAAAACAACTTAAAATTAAAAACAATTTTCATAAAAAAAATATTTGTTGAAACAAAATCGTTAATAGTTACACACTCTTAAAGTATATCTAAAATTGTAATTGTTTAATGTTAAGTTTTAATTTTAAGTTTATATTGTTTGTATTAGTAATTTTTTTTTAGCTATAGATTCAGAGCTAATACAAGTCTATTGACTTATATATCGACTATCGATTCATTTAATCTATGAGACATAATTTAATGTGGTCAAAGATACATTAAATTAATAATTAATATTTTTGTATACTTACTGGAAAATAGATTCTACTAAATAAGTAAATAAGCTAAAATAAACTAATATACGATTAAATAAAAAAATTTATCAAAATTTATATCAAACCAGCAAATTTATATAAATAAACAAAATGAATAATTTATCCGAGACACTTACTCATAAATTAGCCAATGACTATCCAAACCCATAATAATAAAAAGAATAATAAAAAGAGCAGTTCGATTAAAAATAATCTTTCCAATTAAAAAAAAATTCAACGTTTTCAATGAAAAAAAAAAAACACAAAATAAAATCACACTTCCTCTATCACGGGCAATGCTTGGGAGTAGAAGTAAAAGAAAAATAAAAAAAATAAAAGAAGACGAAGAAAAAGATTTTTCTTTCACACACACGTACAGAAACGCACGTCGTCGATTCTCATCAACTCGTAAGGGGAAGCTTGCCAACTGGACAACTGCGTATGATATGGGACCGACGTCTCTCAGTATCCTCATCGCGTACATCTTCGACACGTCCTCTTTTCGCGCGCAGTTGTCTTTGTTTTCTCTTCGCTGTTCTTCGTATGTACCGTTTTAGAATTTCGATTGTAATACATGAAACTAAAGGTAACGAAGCAGTTGTTGAACGACTGTTTTTACAAACAGATGTATTTGCGATTAGTACACTACAGTTTGGAAATAAATTTTATTAAAGCTTCTACGTCATTGGAACGTAGACGCACACGATTTGTTCCAATGGTTATACCCAAAAATACTCCATAAGCAATACAACGTCTCCCTGTTCGTGCTCGTTTTGGAAAACACGAAAGAAGACTGTATTCCTTGAAGCTGTATTATACCTAGTCTTCTGCACTGCGTCAGAGACTTCTTTTTTATTATTTCAGGAGAGAGAGAGAGGAAGTTTGATTGATGGTGAAAATGTAAGTTTTAGTCGATTGCTTTGGAAATATCTTCTGCATGATAATTTATTAATTTGATTGTTGTAAAATCGTTATTTATTTCGCACAATAATTATTTGCATTCAAATCAGAAGCTGATCTTTAGACAACAATAAATTAGCATTGCTGTTATTATTTATTAATTGTTGATTAAAATATTAGTTAATTTGTTTTATAAAAATTTTTTTACATTTTAGAATGATACAAATATTTTAGGAAGATCGCTTTGTAAATACGCTCTTCATAATAATTTATTAATTCGATTGTTGTAAAATAATTTTTACAATAATAATTTACCTTTTAATACAATGTGTATTTATTAATTTTACAATATGACTATGAATATTTATGTTTAGTGAATATTCACTATTAGGTAAAGTATATACACATTAATTTATTTGATATTTTAGATAACGTAATCATGCGAAATTATTATGTAATTCATACAATAGTTATTCACATTGATATTATTTATTGCTATTTTTTAAATTATTTTTTTATTCGATAATTTATTTTTATTTATTCTAATAGTGTTTGTTCACTTCTTTCGTACACCGATAAAAAATTAATAAACATTTAAAAGGAATGATTATCAAAAAGTGCGTTACGATAATATAAAATAAACCATTCTGGCATCAAAAAATATTTATTTAACAATTTAATATCGTATATATTTATTCGAAATTATAATTATATTTCAATAAAACTAAATTTACATGTAAATACACATCAAATCAGTTTTTGAAATCAAACACACACACACAATTCTTGTCTCTGCATTGAATATAGACTAGCAAGTATTGATGTAACAAGTATTCAAATTATACATTTCATTTTGCAACTTTATTTAACGTTGAATAACAAAGATACCACAGATTGTTGTTATTTCAACAAATTCTAGAAAAAGAAGTTGGATCGACACAATCTATGGGTCGGGAATTTTTTTTTCTTAAGCTATACCAGCACGTCCGAAAATTCTCACACGTGCGGCACGACATTCCTGCTTATCTTTTTTTCTTCATAGACGAGTCTTGCATTTCTCGGGATATTGCCTTGAAAAATGTATGAAATTCTTGCAGTGCATATCGAAGATATTCCATATTTTCGAGTAGAGATCGAACGATAATAATGACTATATTGATAAGTCATTATTCCGAGATTATCGTATGCAGAGAATTACAAAGATGTGGCAATAAATGGACTGCTCACAGTGGATCGTCTAGAATTAGATCGCATTATCATAATTGATTATTTCTTCCAAAAAGAGCCAAGGGCTGAAAAGAAGAAGACGGAAAATCGACGTTGACGTGGATTTATGGAGGTTCGTTATCTAAATATTCGAATATAGAGTGTTAAGGATAAGACGTAAGTTTTTATTTTAAATTTTTTACACAATTTATAGGAGATTTATTCAAAATTACCTTTATTTTTCACTGAAAAAAATTATTGTTAAATAAAAAAGAAAATTTTTTTGATTCGTAAAAATGATTTCTTTGGATAGTCCTAAGAAAAGTTTTAATTAAAAGATTACCATAATATTATATTTATTTAAAAAAATAATTTAACGTATTCTAACAAATTTTATTCATAAACATTAAATGTATTCTTAAATATAGCAAACTTTTTCTTACCGTTTATTATCCCGTAGTAAAGTTATTCACGGTTTGAACTAAGCAACTGTTTATTTAAATAACAGAGTTAATAAATTACTTAATTTCTTTTTAATCTATTTATTTGATTATTATTTTCTTATTAAATAAATCAATAATAGCTATTTATTTATTGTCGTAATAACAGAGTAAAAGCTGAA
Organism: Apocrypta bakeri; assembly: GCA_018906985.1. NCBI lineage: Eukaryota > Metazoa > Arthropoda > Insecta > Hymenoptera > Pteromalidae > Apocrypta > Apocrypta bakeri. Next base: position 1,604,210 of record JACCIA010000005.1, on the reverse strand, counting down.
AATAAACAGATAAGTCTCTTATAGATATATATATATTAGAATACTCTAATTAATTCTTGTGTAAATTATTATGCAAGTTTCTATTAAAAAATTATTAAAAATTAATTTTTTTGTATAAAAATACATTTTTTTAAAGTCGAACTAGTGGAATTTTTCACTGCAATTTCCGTTGAATTTTAAAAAATTTCAACTCGTTGGCCCGGCTAGCTCAGTCGGTAGAGCATGAGACTCTTAATCTCAGGGTCGTGGGTTCGAGCCCCACGTTGGGCGCATCTTTTTTGAAAATTTTTAGAATAATTAACAATAAATTGATTTTTATATGGATTAGATAAATGATTATTCGAATGATAAAACCCTAAACTAACCATTTATTATCGCATGACCTGATAGTACAATAATATGACCAGCTTCAAATATTACAATCCATTAAGAGACAAATTTAACGAATTGGAATAGAAAATAAAGACACAATAAAATAAAATAGATGTTTAAAATACCGGACACAGAGCACAATCCGTTATAGTGGGGGTAGCGATGCGAGAAGTGGGTGAGTCCCCACTGTTATGGCGCTGTACTGCTACCGTGAAATAAAGAGAACTACATTACCGACCAAGACTAAATCGTTTATTAACTTATCTTAGTAATATTATTAGGAGTCGATGATCTTTTTACATTGATTTTATTCATCGTCAATCTAAATCGCGAATGTAATTCGCAAAATAAGTTCTAGGCTGTGGTACAACCTTAAATATACCAAACACTTCACGCACATAGAATGACACGTGTAATACGATCTGGTAAAAATTGTCATAATATTCCGTTTTTCACTTTTCAAATCGCCTCATTATCTTCTATGCTATATACCATAACCTCGTACGAAAGAGCACTAAACACGTACATAGAACTACACGAGCAAAACTTTCTAAAAAAAATAATCGCAATGTTAAGCAAGTTTACTGCTTATACCGTAAACTAAATGTTGCGTACCTTAAGAAATTTCAATACTATTTGAACAACAAAAAAAACAAAGCACTATAAAACAGACGAATCGTAACTACACTTCCTCGTGAACTGCGCATCTTCACGATAACATGAAAAAGTGTTTCTTACCTCGGAATTACTTTCGCTTTGCATTTTAGTGGGCTCTTTAGTCCGAGGGATCTTTTTCAATTCTGTTCCTGCATACGATCGCGGTTTTCATATTTCCGAAACTTCGCATCGATTTTTTTTTCTTATTCCAATTACTTTTTATCGTGTCTAATAAAGCCTTGCGGTGAGAATTGAAGAAAACCTCACCCCATTCGCTTCTTCTTCTTCTCCTTCTTTTTTTTTTGTATAAAATAAATATAAAGCTTATCGGTATCCCCCATCTCTTTCCAGAAGGTACGGGATGGAAAAAAGGGAAAAATTCAAATGTCGCGCGCTCGGCCGATATGCAAATTGGATAAATCCGTTCGTGAAAATTTTGAAGTCTTTGAGTTTTAGATATGCTTTGGGGAGCCTTTTCTTTTTATGTCTACGCTCGCTTCGCGGAGATACCCAGAATTCACCGGAAGGTATCTCGAACCACGAAACTTTCTTTTTTTTCGGTCTAAATGACTATATAACTGTACCAGTGCGACGTTATCGGATTCGAGACATATCTGTCAATTAATTTTGGAGATGTAAATACAGATATACGCACGGAATAATCAAAGGTTCGACGGATTTTATCTCCAATGTCTCACACTATATAGTATTTCAGTTACTTTCTTGATTTGTTTCATCTTTCAGTTATTCTACACTGTGTATAAATAACTTTCAACGTCTTCAAAATGTTGCACGCGTTGTAACTTATCTCAAAAACATCTGTATGTATATATTAGGCACTTAAGATTTGTGATTCAATATACGTTTAGGGAAGTTGCGATACCATCATTCTTATTTATGGTGTACTAAATATTATATTCAACGCCGACATTTTATTGACAAAATTGTAAATAAATTTTTTCAATTTTTAATTTAAAAATTTGTCATAACAAAGCTTCTTCTATAATTCTCTCAATTTATTTGAAAGTTCCACTTTAATATTCTCGAGTAAATCGATAAACTCTGAATGAAAATTGAAAAATAAAAGAAATAAGCCGATACCTACTATCTTCCTATCCAAATATAACCTCCTTAAGGGGACAAGCATAAGACACCTTTAAATGCTCATTCTAAAAATTTAAACTTTGATATGTAGTAATAATTTCCACTTATTCCTACATTAGGATATATTTACCTATGATGGCTATATCCCTATATAGCCTAAGAGACCATTTCGGTTAATTGATTTTTTCCCAGGGCCTGATTGAAAATATTTAAAATAGTAAATTTTAACGAGCAGTGTAACATCGCGTGTCCTTGCAGTCCATTACACGTAATACAAAAAAGAAAAGCTTACGATCCAAGAGGTGTGCAAATGTAATAAACTTGTAAGTACATTATTCTCAAGAGAATCTTCAACCCGCTACGATATTGTATCCACAAAAGACGTTCTCGTAACGATGTTCCACAGAAAAAGTAGCTTCTTCTATTTTCAGCGAATAAAAGGAATGCATTGACGCATCACACAAAGGGACGACAATCATTTTATGGTCTGGGCGTAAGGATGCGCAGTTTTAATTGAAAAGGATTAATCGCATTTGCCACACCTGGTATTAAAGCTCTCAAAAGGGTGTGTTATGGACTACTTTTAGCCATTTCAGCTGGTTATAATATACATCTATTTAACGAATACGTTTTTTTTATTATCACAAGGAAAGGTGCGGACAGAATGAACTGGAAACTTGATTTATTATCCGAGGCGACAAGACTATTAATTACGACAGTTTTCGCTGTCTCTGTAACTCCATTTTTAGTCGGTTATTTATTCATGGATTTTTCAGCCTCATTTTATTTGTAACACAAATCATTATCAAATAATAACATCGATAGATATTAATCTATCGATGTCAATTGAATATCGATTATAAATGAAAAAAAAATTAATTATACAATGTTATAAATCATAAATAAGATTCGTTGTTTTCGAGAGACATCTAGAATTAAATTTAAATATTACCAGATTTGTCTCTCGAAAACTACGAGCTTAAGTAGGAATATTTTAGGAACAAAAATGTCTTCGAATTGATCATAGAATTCTTTCAAATCTTTTCAGATTCTTTTTCGATTTTCAAAATTTCGTTCCCGCGCATTTTTTTAAAAATCAACGTTTCACCGAAACATTTCAGAATATTCTTTAAGTAATTCCAAGATATTTTTGTTCTGTGGGAATTTTTATAAAATTTTACAACTATTGAGAAAAAATCTGTTTAATTAAACAAAAAATATTTGAAAATCAGCTGCCATTTTGTAGAATTAAAAAATTTTTAAAGTCATACCGCACCAAAGCTATTTTAAGTTTAGAGTTCGAGTATACTTTTCTGATGAAGATCTAGTGTTTTTTAGTTTTTCAATTTTTAAAGATGAACCAACTTAATTTTTTACAAAAGTCCTTACGACGATATAAAAAATAAATAAAGTACATATATCTCTAAATTAAAGTATCAATTAGTCTTATAGGTTGCTCTAACACGTGGACAAGGTGGTGGCTTTTTTCACAAAGAATACCCTGTAATATGTCTACTATCTAATACTTGTGTGCATAGACTGTATAGCGATGTGTATACTAGTCACAACAATAAATAAATATTTACATGAACGTATATATGGAGTTCTTCCATATTAATATTTTTTTTTAATTTTATCCAGATCTACAAGATCTATTTTATCGAATCGTGAGGAAAAAAATTTGTATGCAATCTAAGGTAACAATTTACACAATTGAACAGTAATCAACGTCTAAGCAAAAATCATCCTGTACAAGATAATTCCATAACCTCGCAATCTCGTCATTAACCATCACAAAGAACAACGACACTATATTTCGCGATAATCATCATCATCATCATCTTCGTCGTCGTCTGACCCGAATGTTTTCTTATCTTCATTTTCCGTCTGGAAAACTTTACAAGGACCATTATACTCCTCTAGATTCGACTTTTCCCATCATACCTTGAGCAAAGCGATTGTTTGTCAGTCTTATCGCTTTTTAAGTAGACGCGAAAACTTTCTGTTTGACTCTCTGAGTAATATTAAAATAAAACCATAAAAAAAAAATTTCTTCCTTTATCCTTACGATTCACTGACCTGCTTGTATAGCTAATAAAGTTCAAAGCGTGTCTGTGTTTCCATTTAATCATTCGCGAAAGACGTCAGCAAGACTCGAATTATTTTTTCTCTCTCTTTTCGAGCGAACGGGCTATAAAACAAACAATATCGAACTACGTGTATATATTCTTAGATCTCGGAAAGAAAAATAGGAGAAGAAAAAGGTTGGCTGGAGAAGAAAGGATTTTTTTCTGGTATATATAGATATAGACACACAACCAGTGTTACACTTGAAATCGATGATGTTTATGACTGCAGTAACTGCGAAAGCTCTTATGTAATTAATGTGCCTTTTAATTGAGGTGATATTCGAATGACCAGCAAAACGTTAATTTTTTTTAATTATACATTATTTAGTAGATTTTGTGATGGAAGAAATATTTTTTCATTTAATTTATTACTGTATTATTATAATTATTTATTGTAAATGCGATAAATGTCTAGAGCATTTCATAATTTGTGCAGAACTATTACGATGTATTAGGAATAATTATTTGAATTATTAATCCAATAAATCAATATTTGAATGCATTATAGATAATTCACATTTCTCTCTTCTAAGCACCAAAATGTAAATAAAAAGTTTAAAATTCTCGTTTAGTAGATTATTCCACCATTTGTAAAGCTTACGCGGATAATATCACTTTAGATGCGAAAAAAAATTAAAAATGTTTAAATGTCAAAATCGAATAAAATACTGAGTTACCGGTATTAACGAGTTAAATTGACTCTACAACTCGAAAAATTACCTTATTATTTGACATAAAAAACATTATTAATATTTTTTTTATTTCATAACGTTTCAATCACCTAATAATGGTTAAATTGTATTAAAATTAAAAAATATGCATTCTCCATATTAACGCGTTGAATTAATACAATATCTCCATAAATTAAATATTTATTTAACAGAAATTTTTTTTTTTTTAATTTTTATTACTTTTCAAATGCCCGTTAATAGCTAAATCGAAGGCCACAATGAAATAGTGAGCACCCAATATAAAGCAGTTGATACTAAAAAATTCCGATAATATATCATTAAATCAAACGATAAAAAAACAAAGTTTTAGAGAAAAAAATATAAAATTTCATCGCGAACAATTGAATTGGACTCTGGTGGTAATTAATCTAAGTGACAAGTTTGTACAAATACGCAATATATACGAACGAACCTTTTTTGTGCGAAAGAGGGCTGCTACAGTGATGAGATTTCCGGGTATTCCGATGAGCATGAAAAGGGCACAACAACAGGCGGCGAAGTAGAGAAGCCAAACTGGATAACCAGAGAAAATGCTGGCCGAGCCCGGGTCTTCGATCACCTCCTGGATCTCGAATTCGCTCGCGTTCAGGGCGCTCTCGTTACTACCCATCCAGTACTCTAGCATCTGAAAAATGCGAGTATTCGTAAGAAGAAAAAAATCGTGAACTCGATATTTCTTTGCTTTCGAAACTTGCAATTATGAACAATTCGCTGTTCTGGAGGGTGTGTTTCATCAGAATTTAGCTAACCTACGATTGGCCAATTTTTACTAGGTTAATATGAAACTTATGGCAGCAAGAGGGCTTTTTCCGAATTTTGTTAATTTGACGATTGTTAATTTGTTTAACGATTATTGCTTTTTTTGTGCGATTAAGGGGGTATGACACATTCATACATGCAGTAATAAATAATTTAAAATTAAATGCACAGAAAAATGAAGAAAATTAATAAAAAATCTGTTTTGAGGAAAATTACGTTGAACTTTGGTATCTTCAAAAATGATTTTCAAAGGCTCTTTTTTTTGCGTATAATGTTGCAATACATTTATTTAGCGCATTAAGGCCACCGAGATATTGTAGTATGAGAAATTTATCATGAAAATCGTTAATAAAAAAATTCTGTTTTTTCCTATTTAAAGGTGTCTTGTCCCCTTAAGAGACAAAAAGTACATATCGCGCATATGATCCTTTATCTCCGTCGCTTTCTCTCCCTCGCAACCACACCGTATATATATGTATATGAGTCATTCTCTGACAAATTGACCGAACAAACAAATTTTTTTTTAAACAATTTTAAGCATTAGTTTACTTATTTTACAATAAAAGTGCCTTTTTATTTTGAGTCACAAATGCTTCCCTTTGAAGTTAGATTTTTTGTAAAGTAGCTTAAAATTGCGAACTTTGACATACAATAAGTTTGAAAACCGACTTAAAAAAAATCTGAAATAAATTCACGAAGGTAGATGCAGTGCCAAACTAAAGTTTAAAAATGTTAAAAAAAAAGAATTTTTTTCTTTGGTCAATCTGTCAGAGAATGACTCATATCTATACATATGTAGCTATACAAGAAGCAATATGGATAGGATTGGCTTTATTTTCCTCGGCGTCGCGACGGCGATTATTCTCGTATCCTCGAGAGACGACGCGAAATATAATAAAAGGAAAAGTGGCTTTTTCCTATTAATGTATTCCTTCCTTATTACCTCGCGAACTCGCGAGGATGTTGAATAAGATTTTTTTTTCTTATCGCCAGAGAATCGGGATAATAAATTTTTTTTTCTTATACTTTATCATTCAGTCGTATTTGCGGTCACTTTGCGGTTGGAATTCCGTATGTATACTTCTGATTAAAATTTCATGGTATGAGGGGGTCAAGCTTTCGTTCTGCATATTAAATAAAAGGAAAAACCCACTGACGTGACACGATACCAATAGAGTAAAAGTGAAGTGCGATTCTTCGAGAGAAACGATTATTTGCGAAAGGAATAATAATTAATCTTATACGCCTAGAAAAGTCGAAAAGGAAAAATTTGTTCGAAACTGCTACATTTCCTCCGATCGGATAAAGTGTAATTATTTTATTTGTAAAAATTGTATTACTAATGGATTTTTTTTATAAAAGAATTTTTCATGGATTTTATAAAGTTTTCGAAGACTTATGTAGAAATAATACTCGAACCCAAACGCATAATACCGAAGTAATTGGATTCGTTAAAATTCGAAGCTTTTTCACAGTCTCGTGCACATTAATCAACATTTCTCTCGTATTCTCTTCGTCGCCCCGAATATCTCTTTCTCTGGTATGATAATAACTTACAGAAACGTTTAAAAAACAACTGTCTCGTTGTAAGTTGAAAATTACATGTCCACGTGCAGTCATGAGAAAAACAAGATTCGGGTGTGTGACAGTTGAATTTGGAGCGGAAATAAAATATATACGGCGAGACGACGAAATTCTTCATGGAATGCAAACTCGATGAAGTCGTTACACGTGTCTACATATATACAATGAGAGAAGATTATAACGATTAAGCTCGAGCTTCCACCCTACATTTTCGAGGTCACCTTTAATCGATGTACGAGGAACGTTCTCTTCTCAAGGGACCGATAAGTGTTTGAAAATCGAAACCCGTCACCTGTCAGGATTAGCTCTCTTCCGTATAGGGATGACAAGGTATTCGCAAACTCAATCTATAACGCGGTATCATTTTCCTGATAGTGACATGTATGTTGCGAAAAATCTTGATTAGCCTATGTCGATTGACCATTGTAGTACATACGATTGAAAGAGGTGAGTTTGCAAGCTCTTAGACCCCCGAAAGCCCTATACACACGTAAATGAAAAAAAAACTCGATTTAGGTTTGTTATACATACAATTGAAGGAGATGAGTTTGCAAGCTCTCTGTATCTATACATATGCAATGATCGACTTCCTCGAAGAGCTTTCTAAAGAATTACTCGAAATACACTTTCGCGCTTACCCGAGAATCGAAGATATTTCAACCGATGTTATCTATTACATATGTTATATATACATCTACTATCATACATATATATATATATATATATATATAAAAGGAAAAAGCTCCCCTTCTAAAATCACCTTGTGCTTGCGAAGGGATAGAAATTTGCCCATCGAAGATTGGAAAGATATTCTTGAGTATAGACCGATATGCACTTGATACAGCTGGACGTGACACGAATACTCATCAGCAGATGTGTTTTACGCGGACAGAGCTTTATGATACGGGAAGCTTCTTCTTCGAAGATGTGGTGTTTTCTCGTTTTTTTCCGTGGACTAGCGATAATACTCGAGGTTATAAGGGAAGTTCTGTCGTATTTTTTTATCTGCCTTATTTATGGTGAGCTTACGGTATTCGAGCTTTTTAGAAAAGCTTTTCTCGTTGTAAATGTAATAGACGAGAAAAATCGTACCTTAAAACGGCTCAATCTTGCAGTACAGCTGATCTATCGCTCGTAGTCGCTTTATTCGCACTCGCGGTGCTGCAGCCGTCGAGCATCGAAAGCTCGCTATCGACAAATCCTCGTATCCTCGATGCGCGAACATATTAAACAAAACTATGTTTAACCTGTATTTCTCTTCCTTATATACTACACATTATTTTCTTCGTGACAATAATATACCAATAATTGCTATTTATCTTTAGTCAATAAAAGATGTAGCATAAATAAAAATAATTATTATTAAATACATCTCCGAAGCTCAATATTTAATCACGTGTGCTTGCAAGCTCTTAGGAGCAGCTTCACTTTACTTTCTCCATAAGAACATCCCAATAGCTACTGTTTTATCTTCGATAACAATCTAAATAATAAAAAATTATTTTTAAATACATCTCGAAACGCGTAACCACGTGTGCTTGCAAGCTCTCAGGAGCAGCTGTAGATTTCTCCGTTCCGAACGAGCCACAGCGCTCGACTGACGCGCAACATCGAGTAACCGTCTATCCAAGCTGTCGCTGCCGGCAATTTTGGTCCGGAAGGTCGCGCCTGCGCTACGCGTATCTTTTTTCAAGAGTTAGAGACATTCAGACTCCTTTGGGAATGTGTGCTTTTCGACGATGAGATTTGTGGATAGGTGACGGTGTAGAAAAAATTCCGCTATATGTAATCATTGATACTTATTTTTATTCTCTCCTTTTCGACTTATTCGGGTGAGTTGTTGAATTAAAGAGAGGAGTTATTAAGGGATGGAGAGACAAAGAAGTTCCTTGTTCTTATGGCTGGGTATAATCATTGGTGAGGGATACTTACCCGGAAATGTGAAGGTTGCACGTTACAAAGGATCAGGAAGAGTAAGTATGATAACCGATATTTTTTGGAAAACGTATTAGTCTGAGGATTAGTCTTTTTAATCTGGATCATTACTGCGGACTGGTTTTATCAGAAAAATTGATGCTATATATAATTATGTGATTTTCTTTATTGTCAAAAAATATTGGGTGTTCGAGAAAATAGAGTTTTTGTTTTTATTGTTAAGTTTTGTACTCTCTGAAGTACAAATAGTAAAAATTTCACTGATTTGGCTAAAGACACGTTTTTTTATTTAAAAAACTATATACCTTAACTTTACCATTTACGTTATATATCAGAGTTCATAACAATGGACGATCGAGTTAAGCTTAAATTTTTAGTAAAAGAAACGTTTCTTTTCGAAAATTATGATTTCTAACCAATAGAAACAATTTTTTAATTCTTATAATAATTTGACAAAGTTAATCGGATCTTAATAGTTACATTGATTTATTTTCTAAAATAATATTCGATAATTGCAAATAAAATACATAATTTTATTTCATAATTTATAGATAAATTTGAATTTGTATAATAATTTTACTCGATAAGTTTGCCAAAATAGCGTGGAATTCACTGATTTTGTAATCCAAACTCAGGAAAAATTTAAAAAACTGCTATTTTACTGTGAAAATTTATTATTTTGAATTAGAAAAAATGTAACAATATTTGAAAGATTTCCTTGGGAAAATCCATGTTTCGAATAATAATCTCATACCAATTAAACCATTTTTAATTCTAATGCGAGAATACTCGTTCAAAAAGTCGTAATAATAATATACACTTTATTTATAAGTTAAGATTCACGTAATTATTCCGTAATTACACACATACAACATTTTGAAATAGTAAAAATACCCTGAAAAAGGAAAATTGTACTATTCCAATTTTAGAGAGTAGCTGATCAAATTAGAGGTAACTCTTATTACTATATACAGCACTGAGCAGTTACTACTGCGATTGTATCTTTTGTCAGACAATTTCGGAAAGGGGAATCAGTTAAAATTGAGTCTACTGGCGAATCGAACACTACGATGGTCAGTGATTTCGTATGCATGTTGAGAACAGCTTAACCCATTTCTGCCGAAAACACCATTTGCGGTAAATCGTTCTTCGGAGGTTTACGTTTAATCCAATTCACGAGTGCGAATTTCGAGCCGGTCATATTTTCAAGATTTAATTCGGGATCTTTATCTGACGCCATAAATTGAGTGCTCGAAAAAAGTTATCGACTATTTTAAATAAATTTTTTTTTTGCTCAGACCCTTTCCGATAGTTCCAATTTTTTATGGTATTAATTAATCTTTCAGTTTTTATTGAAATCAAAATTTAAAATACTTTTTGACTACGATGTATTATTCAAAATATTCTTTCGCTACGGCAAGTGACTTTCCACACGCCCAATTAGGTTAATTATCATTGCGTTTCATTTTTTTTTCTTTTTCAATAAACCGACGTGTCCATAGCAATTTGCTTGAGAGCAAAGAAAACGATCAAATTGAAAACGTCGTTTGATTCCTAATATCCACGTTCTGTTCCATCGCTCAATACCAAGTCGTTAATTGATTTAAAACAAAAAAAAGGTTGAATCTATACACGTCTCATTCGAATATTTATAAAATTTCCACGTTATATAATGAAATTAATAATACAAAAAATAATAAAAAAAAACGATATTTACAATCTAATTGTTTATTATTCAATTTTGACACCCATAATAATCAGAAATTCAAATAATTTTTGTTATTATTTTAAAGCCTACCTCCTTTGTAAAATAAATTATATTATTAATAATAATAAACTAATAATAAAAAATAATTTTTAACAAACTACTTCTTTATTATTCAGGTCTGATACACATTCAAATAAATTTCCATATTATTTGAAGCCTCGCATACCACGCCAATAAACAATTTGCACAAAATACAAATGCTAAATTTGCATTCAGCCTTATCGTCTAGTACACGTCGCCGCGCATTTTCCATTTATACGAAACCAGAGAAAAAGGGGGGAAAAAATTGCGCAAAGTGCTTATTACATTACCTCCCACAAAGTGTATTACGAAGCAGATGCTTGCGTATCTCTCTCTCTCTCTCTCTCTCTCTCTCTACCTCCCCCTCCTTTTTTTTCTCGCAAAAGCGTTATATCGCTGGGCAGATAGGCCCTCGGCGCAGGTACTCTCATATTTCCCGAAACCTCTATAAACTTTCATCACCATCGCACTCTTTCTCTATATCCCCGTGTGTCTCGTCACTGAATAAAAAATGAAAATTTTCGGAAAAAATAAAACTTTTCCCAACACCTACGCAGCGAATTACGTCTGATCGGCTGATGGTAAACCAGAATGAGATGAAGAAAGAAAAAAAAATATGTGTATATGTTGTATACATAAATAAAAAAAAATCATAGCAAGTAGTCCCCTGGGCAGACTGCAACCAGACTTGACAAGGGATCGAACATTCGTACTACGTCTAGGGGCAACGAATTTTTCGTTCCTTGGCCCCCATCGACTCGATTCTCTGATAAACAGTATATAGACGGAGAAGGTATATACGTCAATGGCAGCGAAGAATTTTTTTTTTTTTTTTTGAAGGAGGAGGAGGAAGATATTTACGTCTGTGGACAAGGTTGCTGAGAAAGACCAATTGTCTGTGGTATGGATATTGAGGGGAAAATGCAATATCTTTTGGAAGAACGGATGTAATTTTTTGGGGTGATCTGGGAGTTAATGGACTGATGCGGTCGAGGTGAGATGAAAATGCTGCAGTAGACACGCTGTTGAATTTTCCTTCGGAGGAATGGTCCAAAGGATTTACACCTTTTTGCTTTGTGGTTACACTATTTGAAGTTACTATTGTTAAAATTACACGATTTTAAACTATTTTTAAAAAATGTAATTTTTTTTTATTCTAATTATAAGTAGTTTCGAATTTTACATCTAAGAAATGTTTATGAATTTGTTACGAAAGTTATGAAAATCGAGCTAGACAGTGCTAAAAAACAAAACAGAAGCGTTTTTGTTTAAAAAATTGTATTTTATTAAACAAAATGTAGGAGTTCAAGTAGTCATCATTTTAGTATGTAAGCAACAAGAATTGAAACGGACTACAACGAAAAGTTTAACTATCCATTTTGAGCTCAATCCATCCATTAAGCAATTTTATTAACAAAAAATCGATTTTGAGGAAAATTAAATAGAACTTTGGAATCTTCAAAAATGATTTTTAAAAGTTCGTTTTTTATTTTGCGTATAATTTTACGATCAAATTATTTAGCGCATTAATCATAATGAAATATTGTAGTATGAAAAACTTCTTATAAAAATAGTCAATAAAAGATAAATACTGTTTTTTGCTACTTAAAGGTGTCTTGTCCCGTTAATATTAGCTCAACTGGCGCACAATTTTCAAGTGCAACTGATGTATAGAAAAGCATAAGAGCAATCACTGACTTTATAGCTCTCGATATATTTACTATATCTATATCGTTTGAAACTTCTGTATACTATATATACAATACCACATACGTGACGTCGATTATCAAGTTTCTCCCTTAGCTGGAAAACAAGCTGGAAGATGTTGATACATGCCGAGAAAATAGCCTCGTTTCTCGACAAAAATAACAAGAAAAGCGGAACAAGCGTATCTCTGCGCTGTAATATACATTCCGAGAAAATCGTGTATTCTAAAAATTTCTATTGTTATTAATTTCTTCTTTTTTTCATCATAAAATTCCTTTTTTTATTTCGAAAAAAGCGCAATCAACGACCGAATCCGGAAAATTAAAAGTCCACACGTGCGCGCGACAGGCTGTATTAGAAAAAAGTATCTACAGCACGATAAAAGGGACGCGCGTGTGTATCTTGGAGAAACACGTGGTGCTAACATGCATATGCTATGTGTATACACTATACGCGTATATTGTATAAGAAATACTCGCTTTCATTCGCGCCCTTTGAACTTTCTAATAGATGTACATATATACCTATATTATATACAAACGCGACAGTTCATATACGAGTTTGGCTTTGAGAGACGCGCTATACGCAATGTTTGCCTTTCGTACTATGTTTAGTATTTTTAAATTTCCCGCCATATATTCCGTTCGCTCGTTTTAATAAAAAATAAACACCAAATATTTTCACGGACTTTATGTCCTCACTTCAGCAAACAAGTACACTTCCTTTTTCGGTTAAATCGCCATCGAAATACATAAGCGCTATATAGATATAATGCACGCGCTACGATAGTCGAGGCGCGAGCGATGTGGGCCGCCGCTGATTTTACGCTCATCGTCGCTCTCTCGGACATACACTACACTCCGTCCCTACATCCTTTTTAAAAATAATTACGTTTTGTTATATACCGGACAGCTTATGCATAGATGTATACATATATGTACATGTGTGTGTGTGTAAATGTGAGAAGGGGGGGCGGGGGGTAATAATCGCTTTTGCACATATACATACAACGTATATAGTGGATGGGAAGGAAGGAAAGCGATCAAGGTTTCAGCCTACATTTTTTCCGAGAGGGGAAGAAAAAGCAGTGGACAGCAAGTCTTGGTTATTAGATCGTGTGGTCAGAGAACAACGAGCTAGTCATAATAATCGAGAGATATATACAGGGGCTGAGAAGCTTTTGTCTCCATATTGGCTTTTATGTGATGTGTTGCTAAATTGTCCCTTATTAAACGATGATTTTATTTTCATTACGCAACTTCTTATGTGTGGATTGTGATGGATACAGTATATAGTTATAGAGGATACATTGATTATGTATGTTGACAGAAAAAAATTTTCTAATCTTTAAATCATCGATCTTGATAAGGAATGAGCTTTAATAATGACGAGCGTAGATTATTTGATCAGAATAACATTTTTTATTAAAAAGAAACGATTTATTACTCCAAAATTAAGTATTTTTGTACAAGGTGATCATTACACAAATTATAGTTTGGTAAAGATTTCGTACTGACCGCTAGAAGAGGTTCAGACAAATGAGCCTGCAAGTGGTGAAATCGAACAATGATTATTATTACTAAATACTCCAAAATTAATCATTTATATAAAAAACGATTGTGCTTTTATTAGCTTTTCATAACGTCCGGTAGGAGGTGTCTAATCAAATTATCCTGCAAATGATGAAATCATTTTATAATAAATCTAGTATATTTAATTATTCTTGCGACTATGACGATGTATCGATAGATTGAGATATATTGGTTATAACAAATATTAATTCAATTACAGTTAATGTTGTTGTATATATATTATTTCGATTTGTTGGAAATGGGAATAGGGAGAGGAGGCTACTGCTTTAACGAATAATTTTAATGAAAATTTAATGTTATCAGTACTAATTCGATTTGAATAAACACCAAAGTCCCTTGAACTCTGTTCACATGCAGCAGTAAATTTGCGAGAGAGACAGTTTTAATAAAGCTAGTGACTAATATAAAGTGAAATTGCATTCTGTTCGAGACACGTTTTTAATTAAATTTTCATTTCAAAATACGAAAACACACATTTGCGAAATTGCAATAATATTATAGAAGAATTCAAGTTTGAATGTGTACCAATGAGATTAAAAAATTTATCACCGTAAAAAAATTATTAAATCAATTATTTATTCGCATCTAAAATCATTCACGATACACGAGTATCGAAATTGATTTACTTTTTATCAAATTTTATTAATTATCGTTCAAAATGTAATTATTACATTTCAATCGTAACATCTCGTACGATCCGCTGCTGGGCGTCTAGTCGAATAAGTCCACAAGTGGCTTAAATCATCGTTTAAACAAAATATTTAAAACGTTCTTTTCCAGCTTGTATCCAAATCTTCTCCTATATTTTGCAGCAAAGTAAAAAAAAATTACCCGTTTTCAACGAATACATTAGACTGGAATACTAAACATCCCAAACATAGCAAAAAATTCCACTGAACGTCAGAAACGCGGAAGATTGCCTTTCATTATCCAAGAATGCCATCGTCAATTTTCTAAGCTCGGCATATAATATCGCACCTGTTGGTCAAATTCCCGAAAGATAATTACTCCGCTGTATAAATACAAGTCCGCAGCGTAAAACGAAGCTATACTTATAAAACGCGTCGCAACATAATTGCGAAACGGCGCCGTATACGTCTCATTCCCCTCTACGCACACATACACATTTCGAACAATTACTCCCCCCCCCCCGCAGACATCAAGTTCCGTTAAAATTGTTTTCAACACCTACACGTACAAGCAACGACTACCAGAGGAAGTAGTCCCAAGCAGTAAATCCGAAAGCCGGCAATGCGTCGTTTAAAAACAATCTAAAGGCCGAATTCCGTTGTTGTATGTGTGTGTGTCCAAGGGGTCAAAGTGCTCTTCCGGCCATTAAATCTACTGGACGGTCAGAAAAAAAATGTCGTCTCTGAGTCGTGTGTTTTTGGACTCTTGCTGGGCGATAAGGAAAGTACAAAAATCAGGCATACCTGTGCACTCGTAATGTACACCTGGCTGATTCATCAGCTGATTCAGACTTTCGAAAGTGATCCCGTTGCTCTGCATCGCGGCATATGACGAATCGCTTCTCTATGTGCTTTTGTATGTGTGGGACTGGATAATGACCCGAAGCATTGTGTAGTGAAAATATTTGTTCAATTTCACGGGCGGATAATAACAGACTGAGAAGACAATGCCTGTTGAGAGTATAATTGTTTATTGAAAAAAAAATTTAGTTTTTTTTATTTTTTATTTATACAGGGTTTGTGCAATAGAACTTACGAAGGGGGGAGTATTGAGAGATAAATATGAAAATAAAAAGAAATATTGACTCTCTACTGATTAGTCTTGGACGAGCTTTCCTTTTTCAGGTTATCGGACGGAGTGTCTGTCGTAAACTCTCTACGACAGGTGCAAGGAATATCTCAGAGATTTGAAATGGTCTTTAATAAATATACATAAGCTCGTATGTCCTATTTTTCAATAAATTAGTATTGTAGGTTGTTATTTATAGATTGAATCAATTTACACGAATATAAAACGATTTATGATGGAAAAGTTACTTTTTGATTTAGTGTGTAAAAAGAGATTTTACGCACGCAGAGTGATTTGATATCGCATTTGATAAATCATACGTATGATTTATTCCAACATAAAATGATAAATTACACTGCACTAATATTTGAGAATCGAAAAATTTCTGTTCGGTCACGTATGCGTAAAAAGACACGCTACGCACGGACTGCGATTTGTGTATCAAAACAATGTATTCTAATATAAAATTGCATCTAAAACTTACATCTAAAGAATTCTTTTCGATATTGTATGCGTGAAAATAGATTTTATACACACTTTGGAGCTCAAAGACATAATATAAAATTATTTTTAGTTAACATAATCATTATACATTGTGTACAAAACAAACTTCGTATATATATGCACATTAAAAATAATTTATTTGCATTTTTATCGATATACCTATAAACCCATATACCCTGACCTATATTTTAACAGAATTTTATATTGTAATGTATAGTAATAACATAAATCACTAATTAAAATTTAAAAAAAAACAAGGATAAGACATCATTGATACTCGTTTAGCGTATAGGATCGAAAGTACCTTTATTGACTTTTCCTACAAATAATTTCCGAAAATTGTTTTTCTTATCTATCGATATCACCATACACACATATACCAAATGCAGTGCGCCACTCTCGTAAAACACACACACACTCACACACACACACATATATATATATATATATATATATATATGTATTCATCCTTTACTCTCGTCTCCAGAAATATCGAGGGAAATTACACAATAACTAAGTCCCACGATAATCAAGTTTCGTAATTGCACGCATACATACATATATAGTACAAAACATTCGCAGCTGCACACGCGTCAAGTTCTCTTGCTCTAAAAAGGTCAATAGAAAAATGTATTCCACAAACACATGCAACTTGCGACTCTCCGTGTTTACCCAGGACGCGTGCGTAGGAGACACTCATACCTATATACCTATACCTATATGTATACCTATATATAACGCGTGTAGAGTTTAACGGGCGAAAGTCGTTGCGCATAGATAAAAAGCCCGGTGTGTCTGTCTCTATGTGTATAGTGGACGCCTACTATACGGAAAAAGGAGCTCATAAATCTATACACGTCGTTGCGTAAAATTCTAGATATACCTATGTATATATATATATATGTGTGTGTGTGTGTGTGTGTGTATATAGATAGATAGATAGATATAGGTATATAGACAAGTGTACACAGATGTAACGCAGGAACAACTTCCTACCTATTTTTTTGCATAAATCTCTCGAGCATCCGGTTTGTAACGGAAACTAATAGAATATTTTTGTTTTCCAATTGGCACGAGAACGCGAGTGTTAGAAAATTATTTTTTCATAGCTATCTCTCGTAATAGCTTCAAGACTTCTTTCTGGCTATAACATGTATTTATGTGTATTAGTTTGCATATATAGATTTTTTTTGCAGGAAGTTAGAAGTGATTAGACAATAGCTATTTATAAACTAAGTATAGTCAGATAAGTGTACTGTCTATTCACACTGGTTGATTCGAGCAAAAAAAGATGTTTCGATAAAATCAATATGTAATAATTTCGAAGCTCAAATAATTAAATTTGAATTTTGAATGAAATTCAAATGTTGTTTTAATTCACTACTATTGCGATGTCAAGATTATTTCGATTAAATTTCATTCAAAGTTCGTAACGAGTAGCTCAGAAATATACTTTTTCTTTTTTAAATTTACTGTTACGACGATTTGAAAAAATACGTTTCCTTGATTTGAAACTATTTTTCACGCTATTACCCACCGGTTATAAAAATCGTCATTTTTCTTCTATTTTATTGATATATTCAGAATGTATTCTAACAAAATCCAACATTTTTTTTTAAATCACTAAAAATTCCTTTTTGAGCATATAAATAGTAATAAATCGTATTCGAATATTAAATAATTAATGATATTACTAGAGGATAGAACACTCTCCTTTCGTTCCTGTATGGGTAAAAAGGAATTTTACACACACACAAAATATTTTTAAATAATATTAACAAAAATTATCAATTGAATTTATTCTCTAATGGCAAAAAAAAAAAATTATTTTCGGCTCGCTATGCGTAAAGAGAGCTTTACGCACTCACGGGGTTTTCATATAACATTTAAAAATGATCAATCTAATTTATTCTAATCAACACATAACCTAAAAAATCTAATCTATTCTAAACACACTATAACTCGAGAATCGAAAATTTCCTTTCGGTCCAGTATGCGTAAAAAGAGACTTCACGCCCGCTTTGCGTTTCCATAAAGAAAATATTGACAAATAAATTTATTACAATAAAAGTTACCCCTGTCAATACGCGTTCATTCATTATTTCGATTCTTATCGCTTCTAACCCAAAAAATTCGATGCAGTCCACTGTCCGTAAAAAGCGTCTTTACGCACAGTATCTCGTTCACCCCGTGAAAACGATCAGAAAAAATGTCTCGCCTTATTAATTCATTGTCACAAGTTCCTCCATATATTATCCAGTTCATATCCATAAATTGCAAAATACTTACTCACACAACCTCGACGAATTCCCCCAGCATCCCATTGTCTCCGCTACCAACGAGAACAAAAATGCAATATTACGTAAAAAAAAAACAACAAAGTTCTCACTTCGTCACGCACAGGTAAGTATCTTTTCATACACGCGAGAAAATCTTCTCTCGTCGATGACGACGAGCGTCTCTTCTCTCTCTCGCACAGAAAACAAAACGGCGGAAGGTCGCGTGGCCGGCACTTCGGTCCCCACTCCATCGACTGTACATGCAGCCGCTGCTCGCTGCTCCGTGTTGCAGAGCCGAGAGTCTCGCACTCACTCGCTCGTGTGGCTTTTGACAGTGTACACAGACTCGCCGCCCGGACGCGGCTCTGCCATGTGACGTATACACCGTGTATATATATGTATATATATATATGTGTATATATATATATATATATATTTAAAGTGGGCGCGCGAACTTGTGCCGGATCTAGTATTTCCCTCGCGAAAATCGTCTGCTTTTCTTTCGTAGCGGAAAAAGTGTGTTTGTGATGGTCTGGTGACGTTTCAAGGTTGTACATTGTTTCAATCGCTGTTGGGATAAAGTGCGAGATATTGCATACATTTATACATACGCATAGGTGTGATGTTCGCGTGAAGAGAAGAAAATCGGTATCGTTGGAGGTTAGTGGTATTTTTTACTATGAGTTTCGAGTGCGTTGAAGAAAAAAAAGGACCAAAGCTGCGCGCGCGCTACACACGTGTATGCAAGACGATTTTACCCCACGAAGGGGCGTACGCGCGCGTTGCATAAGAGTAAAAATAAATCGTTAAAAAAAAAAAATTTTTTTTTCATTTTAACGATCGGCTGTGGGGGAGATAAGGCGAAAATCGTGCGCGGTAATTGATTATAAGAATTTATGTGCATAATGTGTGGATGTATATATATATATATATGTATATAGATACAAAGTGCGTTGCACGATTCAATACCGATCGCGGGGACTTGTATACAACGGCCGCATTCCAAGATCGGCAATTGCGTTGCGCCAGAAAAGACCGTTAATAGATTAGATTAAAATCGCTCGCTCGATTGCGTTTCGGCTTATCGACTGTTTTTTTTTATTAGGGGAAAAAATTTCGAAGACAAACACTTTCATTATTTTCCTTCAATGGTGATTGTTTAATTGTATTTCGAGGTTGTACTATTAGGGAGACGTTTAATCGGTCGACGAATTGAATTTTATTATTGATTGCCTTTATCTCTTGGAAATTCATGGTGTCGTTACGATTCGATTCGATGTTTAGTTGACTCATTGTTACTTTGCGCTGAACATATTCGAGTTCTGTTCGTGCGATTTGACGTTTTTACGATTTTGTTGATTCGGACTTTGTTTACGAGGAATTAAAGGGTTTTTAATATTATTTTTGGAGATTGTTTGCGAAGTGGAGAAATTGTACCCAAAAAATTAATTTAATAAATAAATTTATTAGGAACACTTTAGTTTTTAAAAATACAAATAATTGGTTTTCGTCGATTATTTACTTTACTTTAGCTGCTTTGTGATGGAAATTGTTGATTACGTATATTATTATTTGTAAATATAATACACTCCAGAAAACTATAAGTTATTGTTTTCGATTTATACGCAATAAATAATTTTTGTATAGAATTAATAAATGGCAATTTAATCAAATCTTAACAAACACGATTTTTGGTAAAAATCGATAAATTTTTGAATACCGATTTTCCTAAAAAGACTAATTTACTAATGTACACGACTCGTAATATTATATTAATATACATTTATAAAACTGACTTTTTTGCGCAATAATAGAAAAGCAACAAACTGTATAATAAACTATGCGTTTATTAAGGTGTACAATATTTTTACCATTTAATAATAATATATACGTGTAATATCCTGATTTAAAAAATGTCTTTAAAAAACAGTTTCTCATCCAATCAGTACCAGGAAAATTTGCTAGATTGTATTTTCTTTTATGAAATAAACAATTTTTTTATAAATACATACTTGTAGTTATTCTATGCTCTTTTTAATGTGTAATAAAATACACACAACAACAAGCGTAAATAATTCAATACCGATTTTTCTATGACAAAATTAAAATGAATTTTAATTTGCAATTTATACACTTAAGAAAATGCTGCTCCAGTCAATGATAAATTACATAAACTATTCCATATGTAATATAGCGAAATATTGGAGAAAAATCGATTTTGTTCAATACTGATTTTTCTACAAAAACTCATTGCAACATCACATGAATTTTATTTCTAAACTAAAATCATTTTACAAAAATCACTATAACAACAATTTTAAACGATAAGAATTTATTACCCAAAAAAATATATTGAGTATTACAATTAAAATGAATTTTAACTTACAATTTACAAACTTAATAAACAGATCCTCCTCCAATCAATTGTAAATTTCACCAACAATTACACGTATAATAATACACTACGGTTACAAGCGATAAATTATTCAATACCGATTTTTCTTACAATCAACAAATTCCAACGTCAAACACGAACGTTATTTCCTAATTAATATAAACTCAAAAATTAACTATAAAAACACTTTAAAAAAACTCAACAAAAACGATAATCGACCGTGCGTTTTCGAGTCAAGGTGTAGACCCTATGCAGACACACTTCCGCCTATGTCTATATCGAGATCTAAGTCAAGATCGGTAATGCCTAGTTTTCCAAAGAGATAATCGCGTTATTATCGTTAAGCGACTATATGCGCGATACGAATCTCCAGAAAAAGATATTTATGTGTATAAATATAGGTATATCCATTATAGACGTAGGTGTTGGTATAGGATTATACCTATACGTTGTGCTATAGGCCTATATATACAGACAATCGAATAATCCTCGAGATTCGTGTTTTTCCAGGTGTTCCAAAAGCTTTCACTTCACCAACTCATCCGTACCGAGTTGACTCATTCGCATTTGCCATTCACATATTACACTGTACTATATAACACGTGATTAGCTCTTTGCGAAGAGTCCGAAAGAGCGTGACGTCAGCGCGGAATTCTCGTTGACCGAGAAAAATATACTTGTGCAATATAAATGTGTGTGTGTGTTGTGTGTATAACTGTATATATATATATATACGTATAAAACCATATGGGATTTTTCGCACGTGTCTCTCTCTCTCTCTCTCTCTCTCTATGGAAAATTACGTTATCTGCATTCGTATAAATATATCTATAGCTACGCACAGGTATACCTATATATACGAGACATTGTTGTGGTCGAACACCATATAGAATACAAATAAACACACATAGTTGAACGGGTGGGGCCACTTTCGCTTCACGTGGAATACAAACGAGTGAATCTATTGTTATGGGTTTTGCTTTATTTTATTTTTCGATTAACGAAATTTTTTTTTTGTTCGAAATGCGCATCTGCATGTCTGCGCTGTAATTCTAACTATCTCGTCTTTTCTCATTAAATAAAGGAATACAAACGACGCGTGCTGCGACAGATCGTTAACTTTCTCTCTCTTAAGTGTATAGCAAGTTTGCGCTTAATTGTCCGGCGTTGGAATTGAAAGATGTGTGTATATGTGTGTATGTGTGTGTGTATATGTATAGAGTTGGATGACGCGTATACAGAGAGGAGAGGAAAGAAAGAAAGAAGCGCAGGGCCCCGTTCAATTTTTCCCAGTTAAGCTCAATCGAGGTTAATGCACCACTGCTTAACCCCAGTTTATACGAAATATTTACAACGAACGAGACACCCCTATATAGACGCATTCCGGGATGTCGATGAGGGACCCTTTTAGTGGTGTACACCGATACACGCGCGCGCGCGTACACACACATACACATACATGCAAACACATTCATACACACACAGGCACTCACGTACAGACACACACATAGGGGTTATAGAGATATATGTGGATGAGAAAAAGAGAGGATGAAGATGAAGGGAGGTCCTTCTTGAGAGAGTCGCACGTGTGCAACATACAGGACGCCGGTTTAGTTTGAGTAAACAGCCGTTGTTGTTTCCGTTTCGGAGGAAATTTAGTATTCACTGGAGATTTTCACTCAATTCTGCGTTGAGAAAGTGGGTATAGGTATTATACCTACATTATGTGGTGGTGAGTGATAAGGACATTTTCGTAGAGATTAGAATTGGAAATTTGTGGGCGTCTGTGAGTTTTTTTTCATATGTCGTATATGTGTGTTTAGTGTATATTTAAAAAATAAAATAGAAAATGTAAGTACGTACGAGGACGTTTTTATGAGGCTATGAAATGGAAATATGTGTTTTGTTGTGAAATTTGTATATCTCAATGACCAAACAAATTGATTAGTAAATATAAAAATGTCCTTATTCCTTGTATAAGTAATTAATTAAGGAATAATTCAGAAAACTTAAAATTACAAATATGTGTATGTCTATTTTTTTAATTATTTGTAAACACTGATTTTTATTTTTATACGGAGTATTTAAAAAATTAAAAACATAATTAATTACTATTGATTTGCTGTGTCGACATAATATTTGCTACGCTTCAAAATCATCATAAATATAACCCAATATTTAATTAAATTTAACAATCTCAGTATCGAATTTCGACGTAAATAAAATTTACCTTAATACTATAATTTACATATACAACAAATTTAGTGCCTGTGTATGTAATATATAACATTTACGATGAATTTAAAATCCAATGTCCATAAAGTACATAAAGTAGTCAGTAATTGTTCACAAATATTTGTTTAATAATTAAATTAAAAATGTTCGACGTTCACTTTCTTTAGTACTTGATAATATCAAAATGAATTAAGATACTTTGATCATCACATATTAATATATACATATATATATTTTTTTTTACACGTATACAATAAATAAAGCTATACACGATGTACCAGATCTACAGCTAATAATTTTCCCGTAAACCACTCGTAAGCCCACATAATCCCCAAAAGAATTTTAATCTTCTAAAGTCCAACGCCTGAAAAGTCAAATAAGAACCTTAAAAATGTCAAACATACGTCATATAACTATACAACACACTGGATAAGATCACTAATTAAAAAAATTAAAAACAAGTCGAACTGGAAACTCTCACTCCAAAGTGTCTCCAACTCGTCCCAAAAATGGCGTTACTCGCTCAAACTACATCGAAATATTAATCTCGATTATACTTAAACGACATATCCAACGCGCGAATTTAACTGCATCATCTCGCGTATATAATACTCCCGACACATGACTATCAATCCGAAACCTCATCGTCTTCTGAGTCATTTTCTCGAGTCAACGCCTAATTGAGCGAATAATTATTTCCTCTCCGATGAGTAAACTTCTCGATTTTCTTCTCGTACCTTATGATTTGAAAATATATTCGGAATCACGAGGATTTCGTTATCTAATTCTGTGGTACACGTGATTTCTTAATGCGATTTTAATCGTAAATAGCGACGTTTTACCATTTCATTTTTTTAAGTAAGCTAATGTTGGGATATTCACTGTTTTAAACAATTTTATTTTATTGAAGATGATAATGTTTAGTATCGTTACTTAGAATATATAAAAAAGTATACATTTTAAAATAGAACAGTTGCTTATGAAAGTTTATTATAATATGCCTTTATATAAATATAGTGTGATATTGCGGTTATCTTTGAAAGGAATTAACAAATTCATTTTTTATTTTCTCTCTTTAACAAATTGTTCTTTATCGTTCCCTAATGAGATAAATTATAATATAACGAATAATAAATTTATTTTTTCATTCGTAAATAATTTGTTGATAATAGTTCAATATTACAATATTATTGCTTACTCACTTTTGATAAAAAGTGACTTAGCAATACATTTGACACTCGTAATAAAATCACTAAATATACCAAGAGATTTTAGAGAAAAATTGTTGAAACCTATATTAATATTTATTTACATATTCGTATAAAATATAAATACATTTTTTTAATTTTAGTTACAGTAAGAATAATAATAATAAAACCGATTCTGTAACTTACAATAATTATTTTCGGTTTAAAAGTGCCCTAAAAATGTCCTATGGTTTAATTTACAAAATGTGAAAATAAATTGTTATCGGAGCAAATGAACTTTCAGTCGCTGACAATAAATAATAATAAAAATAAGTGAAACTGATTGTATTACCAAAAATCGTAAATTTTTCATTACTTCAATTTTAAAAATATGATATACATTCAAATCGTATGTATAATGTATTTCGCTTAATTATACACACACACACACAGGCAAGTGTCGCCTTGTAAATCACGCCGAGAGCGCAGACATCCAAAAAACAGCCAATAGTGATAAGACTTACGAGTAAACAACGGTGTGTATGTATACTGTATAGGTATACATACCACCATTTTGTGTGTTTGTGTGTGTGTGTTTGTGTGTGTGTGTCTGTGTACGTATATACATATTTATAGTATATATAAGCTTATTAATGAAACATTCGATAATACGGAGATGAATTGGTCATACTCACTATTCAATTAAGCAGTATAGCGATATTGTATCGTATTATAAATAGACGCGGTGATACAGCGAATTTAGAACAATACGTTTTGTAATGAAAAGGATCAAAAATTGCTTCTAGGAACCCGATCAATGCCGTAACTACCGACTTGACAAAAGTCGTTTTAAAAAAGCTACTGTTTGTAGCATTTATATATATATATATATATATATATAGGTATATGTTATAGACTTTTAAAAGACGAATCTCGGGAGAGGAAGTTCTCCCGACGCTATTTTGAACGAGTCTAATTACAGCGAATTGTCCGCGTCTTTGGGCTTTCATTTCTTTCTGTCTCGTTATTAAAGGGATAATTATTTTATCAAACCGACGAGCGGTTTACACAGACAACAATAACAACAGCGATATAATATAATTTTTCACTCCTTTCTGAAACAAAGCTTATTAGACGCTTCCTGCAACGTCTCATTACTTCTTTACACTCTGTATACAATCTCTCTCTATACATATACTCAAACGTATACCCGACCGGACGTCAAGTAATTGAAGCGTATATAAAAATTTAAATTTCCCGCCAAAAAGCTCGTTTCTTCTCGGAAGGGAATATCACAGACAATAGGGCTAATGTGAATGTGTATATATATATATATACGCAGATTACCATTAAGACTGGTTCACAGAAAGAATATAAACAATTTCCTGACTTCCCATCTTGCGAGATTTAATACACGTCTCGCGTGCGAATCTGATATCGTGTATGTGTATATATACGTACTCATATATCGTATAACATAAGAAAGAAGAAGAAACGGATGACGAATGTTTCGTGGTCTGCGCTTATCACTCGATCGCGTCATTTTTTCCGAGGAAATATAAAGAATCGTAGTATAAGAGAAAAAAAGCCGGAAGAGAGACTGAAGTCTATGTCTGCGTGTCATTTCAGATGGCGACGAATGATCAGCTGGCGGCACAGATGCCCGGAACCAGCCATGGACTTGCCATCGACGAGGAACTCTCGAGGTTCGTTTGGTTATAATATCATTTATTTCCCGTCGTTGTCCTTTTTTTCCTCCTTGACGAGGGATGATGTTTTGTCGTATACGTATTTTTGACTTTGGAGTTCAATCGTCACGGGATTTGTGGTCTCAAAGTTTTTATTGGCTTCTTGGAGAAATTTTTTTGTATTCGTTTTTACTTCGGAGAATTAAACGGTTAAACCTTTGAATTTTTATTATTTATTTAAATAAACAACTATTCGTTAACTTTCGCACAACCCACTTAAATAAATAACGATTTGAAGCAAAAGATATCTTTAACGGCCAAAAAATCCCACCGAAACATACCATGAATTTTACCACTTGCAGGCTATTTTGACTAGACGCCACCTAGCGGATAGTACGAAAAGTTCATAAACGCACCGTATGTTTTTCTACAGAAATGTTTACGAGTAAAAGCAACGTTTTTTATTGCCTCAAAAGCATAATTTATACCAAAGAAGCTGTAAAATAATAGTTTTACTCAATCAATTTTTACGAGAAAAATATATCGAAAACAATTTCCGTTTAGAGTGAAACAATATAGCTTATACGTACAAATTACATGTCCAATAGAAAAAAAAATCCAAACGCTTCGTTACGATTACGATCTAACCGTTTACTCGCTATATTTCGGTCAATGTGTCAACTAAAGCGGCTCAATTACGGGCGTGTATGCATAGCCGCTATTCTTCGAGTGAGAAATTGCGCTAACGACAGTCAGCGCATACCTATATATATGTAATACTCGTATAATAGCGACGAGACAAATTTTTTTTTCTCACCAGGTTCTCAAGGCCGTTACGGAATTTTGCGGCGACCGTTGCCATCCTCATAATGATAGTAGGACTTTTGGGAAATTTACTGACTATTATCGCTCTACTAAAGTATCCGAAAGTGCGAAACGTCGCCGCTGCGTTTATCATAAGGTAAATGAATATATTTTAGTTATAATCATTTATCGTTTAAATAAAAATTGCACGAACAATTGTTTTTTAATTATAATTGTTATTGTTATGTAAAAATTATATAAATAAAAATTATTCCAGTCTTTGCGTCGCCGATTTCATTTTCTGTCTTCTGGTGCTACCTTTCGACTCGATTAGATTCATAGACGCCAGTTGGGCTGACGTTCGTTTTCTATGTGTATTGGTGCCTTTTCTAAGATATGGAAACGTCGGAGTTAGTTTACTATCCGTTGGAGCTATCACAATAAACAGGTAAATTTTTATTATTGTTGATGGTTTTCAATTAGGAAGAAATTTAATGTTTTTGATATTGAAAAGTATCTGCATTTTAAAACATAGATTTTTTTTAAGTTTTGCTGTTACATTTATTTTTATCTTTGAAAAGAGGTTTACAAAAAAAAAAAGAATTTTCACTACAGTTTCCATAATAATTCTTGTGTAATAACTTATTTCAAAGAGGTTTATGTCCACAAAAATAATAAGATACATGTACTTATGACATGTATCTTACAATTTTTTTTTAATTATTATTGTTATTCTTGTATAAATATTTAATTTCTCTTGGAAAATAGATGAAATAAAGTTAAAAAAAATAAAAAAAAACTGTCCTCGATCTACATTCTTTTTACAATTAAAAAAATTATGCAAAAAGAAAATTTTATTTTTATTGTAGTTTTTCAAATTTAGTGCATCACATTTAAATTTTCGTTTTTGTCTTTACTAATGAAGTTCGACTATAAGCTAAAAATTACATGATTTTAGTAGTAAAAAAATCAATTATTATTATTTTGTATTATTTGTAATTTATTATTTTTGAACGTTGAAAAGATGTTTGATTGGAAAAAATGATTTTAATATTTAATTAATATTTATCTGTATATTATTAATAATATGTTTATAAATAAAAAATCATTTAAATTAATAGAAATGAAACTCGAAAGAAAAACAAAAAGTAACAATAATTAAAAAATAATCATTCACAGGTATATTATGATTGCACATCACGGAATCTACGCTCGAGTTTACAAGAAGCACTGGATAGCATTGATGATCCTATTCTGTTGGCTTTTCTCTTACGGGATGCAGGTTCCAACATTACTCGGATCTTGGGGTATATCTATATCTATATATATACATATACATATACATATACATGTACAATATACATATATCATTTCTTTTATTCAGTAGTCAAGTGGGCGATGAGTCAGAAAGAGATAATGCTTGACGTAATTTGTATGCGTGTGTCCACAGGTAAATTTGACTACGACTCAAATCTCGAAACTTGTTCCATCGTGAGAGATGCTAATGGACGGACCTCGAAGACTTTCCTCTTCGTCACTGGATTCGTCATACCTTGTATAGTAATCGTTGGATGTTACACCAAGATTTTCTGGGTCGTCCACAAGTGAGTAAACTCTCCTATTAACGCGTATCAAATTCCAATTATTACACGTATTCACACACATACACACATACGTATAGCTTTGAGTCTTTGAGTGTCATACCACCGGAAGTGGGTGTTCTTTGTTTCCTTAGAATTTCAAGCTTTACGATTAGTAATTTAATGATTTATCTTTCGAGTTCTAATTAAATCATTGCGACGGAAAATATAGTCTTTAATATAGGTGCGTGTTAAAAAAAAGTTATTAATTTATTTATCTTGAGATATAAATGATGAGTTTCGGAAAAATATGCACAATACGTTATTTTTTAAACTAACGCCTATTGGAAAAAAATCGCTGAGTTGTTTAATTATTTGTGTAAAATTTTTATATTCAACGGGTAATATATACACGTCCTATTTATGAGTAGAGATAAATCAATTTTAAACTTTCTAACTGATTTGTTCCAGAAATGTATATAAAAGACATTTTTTCGAAAACTATCGATTTTTAAAATGTATCAGAAATTACTTTTGGAATCTCTCAAAATGCAATAGAAAGTGTCTATAAAGGTGTGCGTAAAAAGGTTTCACTTTAAAATTATTACTACATCAACTTCGTCTAATTAAACGTATTATAAATATGATAAATAAATTAATTTCTTGTTGTACAATGTTTATGTATATCCGGCAATGTACAGACATCCATTTCATGGATAAAACAACCGGAAATCGATTAAAAATTTTCTAAACGTATTTTTCAAAACTATTAACTATAAAAAAAAATCGAAAATAATTGTTATAGTATGTTAAAGAATATGTCCGATATCAATTATTTTTCTCGAGTATTTCTGAATCTCTCTTTCTCGAGTACATCTTACACGTTTTTTTTTCACAAACTCTAAAAATATTTTCCAGTTTGAATGATCAGTATAAGTTTTTAACCAACAGTGCCAGACAAGTTATTATGACATATTTAAAAAACTCGAATATAATAATGGGAATAAATATTTTTTTACATAAAGAAATATAAAAACAACTAACACGTCCCAATAATTAAATACAATTTAATAATGAGACTCAATAATACAACACATACGATAATGAAATAAAAATTTTTAAGTAAAAACAAATGCAAATAGATTCTCTAAACAGCAATTACAGTCCACTCCATATTGAAGTTACGCAGGGAATGTAAAGGAAGGAATTTTGAGAAAAGTTCATTTCCATCGAACCGAAGAAAATGTTCCCTCGTCTTATAAAAGATAGAAGGAAAAAAAATATTTCATTAAATCCACACATTTCTTCATCCCCTTCGATACATAATTTAATGACTCGATGAATTCCAAAACATTTCCTAGGTCTGAGTCGAGAATGCGGAAGCACACGTCGCCTCCACCACCGACCATCAAGTCACCCCATACACCAGGACGAGACACTCGAGAGATTAAGCAGAGAAGGAGCGAATGGAGGATTACCAAAATGGTCCTGGCTATATTCCTTGGGTTTGTCGCTTGTTACTTACCGATAACGATCGTCAAGGTTGCCGATCCGGAAGTTCGATATCCTGGTGAGATATACATTTTTTATATTATTATTATTAGTATCGTGAATAACGATGATATAAGTGGAGAATTCGTAATGTCTTTGGCTGGTTTTTTAATTAACTGACGCACGATGTTGATGCTTGAGTACTGCACTTCGCCGTTTTTTTTAGACTCTAGCTCTTGCGAGTCTCGAAGCATTCCTGTGTCAGGTTTTTGCAAGAAGGTCGTTAAAAATTCATTGTGAGAAACGATAATAGGATAAGATCGTGGGTTATTTTTTTTCCTTCGAGGTATTTCTTTCTTGGATTCTTGGAGAGTTGGATAGTCGAATGAATCTTTTTTTTTTTATTATTGAGTAGTGTGAGAAAAGGAATGGAACTCCGAGATTTGTTATTTTGAATTTCATTTTGTACCGTGTATTTGTGAAAAATAGTATTTGATGAGTTAGAAGTAATTTCTTTTTAAAGGCGATTTTTGAGGTAAATTCAAATTTTTAAATCGTGTCTGGAAGCTTTTGAAGTAGTGGCATAGGTAAATAAACTTTGAAATTCTATCGGAGTAATTTTCATTCAAAATTGTAATAAATCAAAATTTCCGATTTTTTAACTCGTAAAATCATTTTAAATGACAAGAATTGGAAATAAGTGAAAGAAAATTTTTTTTAATTTAAGATGCACAGAATATTTCTAAAATGAAAATGCAGAAAATTCGCGAAACATTTATTTGGCTATATTACCCAGTGAATTATGGAGTATAATATATATATAATATTATCAACCTCTCACTATACAGTATAATAGTAACCTTAAAAAAAAAATTAAAATCAACATTAATCCACAGCATTTCACGTCCTTGGCTATCTCCTGTTGTACTTCGCCTCCTGCGTGAACCCGATAATCTACGTGATAATGAACAAGCAATATCGTCAAGCTTACGCCGGAGTGATAAGCTGCTCCAGGATAAGGGCTACACTTACACCCCACGGCAGTAGCGCCCCGGGCCAGAACAACTTCGGACATCAAGGTAACGACCACCAACAACTCGTCACGCTCACCAAACTTTGACCGCGACGCGACTTACGAAACGAATCGCGCAAACGCATTGTATATATTTCTCTTTCTCTTTAACATTTGTCTAATTTACCGGCAATTCCATCCACGCCCACGCGTTTCTCGGTCTACTGCCGTCTTGGGAGCCACTTCGTCCGAATGACAATTTTTTTTTATCTTCTTTGGGAATTGGGAAATCGCGCGATACATGTGATTAACTTTAATTTATGTACGGAGTGTTGTACGCACTTTCGAGTAAGAGGTTTTGGTGACAACGACGACTACTGGACTGGATTTAGAAAAAAAAACACGATTCCGGGCTGCTTTTTTTTTTTTTCAATAGGATATTTCTCTTCTTCTATCACGGATTTTTTTCCAGGATTGGCCGATCCGAGCTAAAGAATTGCGCACGCACACATACGTGTATCTTGATTTTCTACGTACTAACGCAGTTACCGAGAGGCGAGTAGCATGTTTTCAAGCAAATGTGGCGTTTTGTTTCTGGTAGAAAATGCTGTTGTTGTTTTTTTAACATAGCTTCGACTAATCGATTTAACCATTGGACTTGGGGATTTTTCAAAGCGTTTTTTAATATTTAAGCTAATAATAACACGTAATTTTATCGATTAACCAAGTAATGCGTATAGTGTATACCGGGTGTCAAAAAGTATGGGTATGTGTGAATAATTTAATAGGTAAATTATTTTTTTAATAATGTTTTGTAATTCTAGGAGTAAATTTTAAACTTTACCGTTTCGAAGATTCACCTTTACACGAAAAAATAACATCATAGCATCATCAGTATCCTTGTACGATTTTTTCTGAAAAAATAGTGATTGTACAATGATCTGATCGATAATTATAGAAAAATTCTTGATCGTAAAATTTTGGACGCGTTTAAAACTAAAAGAAGAATGACAATATAATCTGATAAAAAATTAAAAATTTGAAGCATCCTTCTGTGCAAAAAATATTTTGACTATAAAATAGCCTAATATACTCCTTAAATTAAAAGTCCGACGACAGTCTTCGATTACCGACCTAGAATTAAGGGGTTTCCATTTAAAAAACGTAGTCGACCTTAACGTAACCTACGAATTTATCGCAATCCAAGGAATTCTCCGTTGAAAATCACAACAACAATGAGTTTACCCGAGAAATTATTCACGCTTCACCCGTACTTTTTGGACACCCGGTATATAAGCTAAACTTACAATACTAAACTACCAGTTATCATTTTAATTATCGAATATACACTACTAATTAATAAATTCCTTGTAACATAAAAACATCGTTTAACGATCGAATTTCCATCCAGAGAACGACATGTAAAATTTAAATACATTTTTGAAACGTAACATAGAAATTAGCTCATCGAAATTGACTAAAAATGTGTAATTTTTTCAAAATCGATGACAATAATAGATTTCTTTTTTTCTCGTTTTAGATTACTCCAAAGACTACAGCAAGACTATGGTCTCGACTGTATCCATTGCCATGAACTCAGTGAGGGATGTCCATCGAGACGACGAACTTTAACGATCGTTGTGCAATGAAAAAAAAAGCCAAGGGGCCAAAAGCGAATTTTTATAAATTTGTGCCTACCATTTGTGTACTAGTGATGAATTTGCTGAACAACTTGACTGTTTAGTCGAGCCAAGAGACGATCAGTTTTAATATTTTGTAGATATTATTTATAAAATTATATATGTTATATTCCGTCGACTGATATATAACACGCGACTCCACGTCGATCGGTTAATTTTTGTACACTTGCCCGTTTTATTATTATATTGTACAAAAGTAACTAACGTTTACAGACGACCAAAGAGACGCGAACGTATTTTTTATCTGTAAATATATATATTACACATTTTTTTTGTGTATTTGTTTACGAAGGCGAACATGGCTGCTATATTTATACGAGTCTTTAGATAATAAACAAACCATTTATTATTATTATTATTATTATTATTATTATTATTATTATTATTATTATTATTATCAAAGCTTATTGTACGCGAGTCGAAGATGCATTTTAACGGTTCACGATTAAGAATATTCAAAGTGCGTTTGTTAAAAATGTTATTAAGAGCAATAAAATTCATTATGATTGAGACACAGTATAAAAACCAAGATTTATTTGTTATTACACAAAAATGTGAGAAGGAAACAAACTGTACAACGTTATTTTACAATCGTATGACGAAAGAAACATTCTGTGAAAAGTTATTGTACAAAATTAAAAGAAATATACATAGAAAAACAAATCTTAAATAAAAATTATTTTAACAAATCTTTTGTTTGTGCGATCATTAATATTTGCAGCAATTCTGCTTATCTCGCAGAAGGGGAGTATCCCTTAGCTTGATAGACTCGCGGATTTCATCGTTGATCTTCGATTTCAGAACACTTCCAACTAGGTAATGCATAGCTTCATCTAAAAATAATATAAACATTATTCAAATAAAAAAGGATAATTTATAACAATCTTAGAAATAATAGGACAAGCAATGGAGCTTTTAATTAGAATATATCCATATTCGAATGAATTTTTTACCTGTTCTATAATTTTGGATGGGAAGTGGTGGAAAATGAATATTATTATTTTTAATTGCATGCAAAACCTGATACTTCGTATTAAAAAAACAGCGCTGCTGTACATTTTTAGCAAATTTCAAATTTCCCGCTTTTTCTTTATTTATTAATGTTACTAATTACTCGAACAAGTCGCTTTAAAGTTAAAAAGGAGTTTTTGTGAAATCCTAAGAATTTTTAATGTTTTACGTCTTTTTAACCCAAGCCCTAACAACAGATTAAATATAAATAAATTGAGGTTGATATTGTAAAATTACCTACAAACCGGTAATATTTTTTAAAAAAACACCTCACCTATATTGAAGTTCTCTTTAGCCGAAGTAACGAACCAAGTGCCGATATCGTTCTCTTTGCAAAATTTAACGATTTGTTCATTAGGTACCGCCGCTTGGTTGATATCGCACTTGTTCGCCAGTAGCACAACCGGTATCCTCGAACCATCGGGCAACGTAACTTTTTCTCTCAAATCGCAAAGCCATTTTTTGACCGACTGAAATGTCGCGACTCTTGTTATGTCAAATACCAAAGCTGCAGCTACCCTGAAACGATGTGACATTTTTATCAGGTCTAATTAAGACCTCTTTCTACGGTGCAGCTAAATCGTACAGTCAAAATTTTTGATCATATTTACGCGTATTTGTAGTATACCCTCGTCATGTAGCCAAACCTCTCGTGGCCTGCGATATCCCTGAAATGAAAAAAATACGAGTCAGTTTCGAATGTCAATTATTTTCTTTGCAGTGAGATTAAGAAAAACATTAACCATAATTGAAGCTTGATTTTCGTCTGGGGATCCCAATCGAGATTTTTTATAGCGAAATCAGCGCCGATCGTGATTTTATAGTTGGAAGAAAATTTCCCTGTAAATATGACATTGTTATTGATGAATTTGTCGTTTAGCTCAATTCTTTTGATTCAAAAGTAAAATCAGCGTTTTTCAAGAGTAATAGACTCATTTTTGATTGAAACAAATTCTCTTTTTTTTCAAAATATCATTGTTCTATTTACTCTCGAGTAGAATATAATCATTTTTCACGAAAATCTTTAAGGATTACACATTTTGTTCTTCGCGCATTGAGAAGTTGTTCGATTAAATGTTCTAACTGATAAATCAAACTTTTAGAAAAGTGAATAAATAATATTATTCTGATAAACACTATTTTTATTATCATTAACGTTTCGAATTCTCCGATAGGAGGCGTCTAGTTAAATAATCCTACAAGTGATAAAATCATCTTATGATAAAATCGATATATTTAAATGTTGCTGCGATGACAATCGCGTGTTGTTAGATTGTATTTACGTCAAAATGCAATATTTTTCTAGAAAATGATTATATTCTCATTAGCCTTTTTCGATTAAATTAATTAATTTCAAATTGTTTCATAATGTAAAGAAAAATCTTTCTACCTTCGGTATATCTCCTGACTATAGCGGTTTTACCTGCAATAAAAAATAAATCATTTCACACGTCGTCAACTGAATCGTTACAACTTAGCAATAAGCGTTCATTCACTTTACACTGTAGAGATTCCGAAAAACGTTATACACATATGTATCAACACTTTAGTCTTCATCCGACCGACTTACTATAAACGAGGAATATCGGCGCCTTATCACCGGCGCTTATCTTCTCGACTCCCTTCGACGTTCATTTTCAATTTTTTGTTACTTTCATCGATACCCACTACCCACACACACACACACACACACACACTTAAACTTACCGACTCCGTAATCGCCGATAACGAGAAATTTGAAAAGCAGCTCCTTCTGTAATCCCAAGCGTTGGAAAGCCGCATCGGAATCTCTTCTAACGATTTTTCGTCCGGTCATCTTACTTCGTTTATGATTTATTTTCGCAACAACACTTTCTCCGAACGTTTAAAGCTCGCCAATGAAAGGTCGATTCGAATCGTCGCTAGCTTATCAAGATCACCAATAGCCGTCGTGTCATTACGAGATATCGATCTGTGTACATACGTTATATATGTCAAAAATTTTATAATCAAACAGTACAATCTATAATCGATTATGTAATTATTTATCGAAGATATTCGATGGGAAGATTTCGAAAATCCATAGCCAAGACGGATGAGAATTTTGAAAAACCTCGCACTAGTCGCACTGTTTCACCGGTTTCCGTATACACGGAACACATACACAAGACGATCGGAAAACACGAGACTTCTATATAACGCGTTGTACTGCACGCGGGAAATCCTACGAATTCCGATTAGAGTACACAGTTCCGGAATATCTGGAGACATCTATCAAAGGCAAACCACATTTTCCCATTCCCTGTTTTACCGACTGATGGTAAATGCCATTGTCGGTAAATACAGGAATTTGCTATTTCGACCAAAAAAATGACGCAAAAGCAGCGGTATCTCTAATTTACTCATTGAATGCGTTATAAATGTTTCGGTGTGACAATACCGCAACCGCGTAGAGTAAAGACATGCGCGAGTTTCCAGTCTTGCGCGTGTATGCTTTCTCGACGACGTTTAAAGGAACGGAAAAATGAAAATTACCACGACACAATTCATTATCTTATCGTGTATACGCATCAAAGCACACTGAAATAGATTATCCGTAATTAATTCCTAAGTATGCTTCTTGCGATATATATATACACCCACACACAACCATATATACCTACCTATATACAAGTATACCTATATACTTCTATAGAAAATCAAGTGTCAGCTGATGATAAGGACGCATAGCGCGTGCGTCCACTGCAGCTTTCCGCATAAATCACGATAATAATCTCTGCATTGCTGTATCGTCTCTTCAAGGGAATATCATTACGCGTATAGACATAGATATACAGGTGGGAAAATAATAGGTTCATGTGACGTGTTTCTTAGAATTAATCTATGCAATATGTATATATATATATATTTATGGGGGATCGATGAATAAGTATATATATATATATATATATGTGTGTGTGTGTGTGTGTGTATGCGTCAAAATAAATATATGTGTAAATACGATCGGTGAACGCATAAACTAAGAGAGTACATTTTCGGTGTTGTTATCCAGTTTGATGTATCGCTAACGGACGTCCCTTTCCGCGTGATTTCTCTCGCAAGATGATGAACATTTTTATGTCTAAATACTACTCACTGGACAAGCAGAAATAGCGTGAATAACATGTACTATTCATTACTATATTTGTACTCTAGGTGTTTTCCATGACATACATATAGGTATATATAATACATATATATGTATTGTTTCATTGTTATATGTAGGCAATGTAACAGACCGTTGATTCTGCAGAATTTGTTTACAATTATATATTGTACTGGAAGTAATATATGGCAATGCGGAAAATTTTCTGAATAAAAAGGAATTCGGTAAAAAAAAAATACAGCTGTGCTTTAAATGAAATTGGTGTACATCAGCGACGATTAGCGATAAAATCGATCGACTCATGAATATGCACTCGTTAAAATTACACGTGCGAAATCAATTTTATCGTTGCTATAGTGGTACTAAAATTTTACGATTCAAAATTACCTGATATTACAGTGGTTTTATCGAAAATTCAAGTAAGAATATACACTCACATTTCATTTCCATGATAAGCTACTGTAATATAGAGAAATTTTGCATTTTCAAATTTGAGTTATTTTCGAATGACCAAAATATTCAAATCATAAAATCTTTACTTTGATTAGACTGAACAGTAATATTTAAGAATATTTTACGAATAAAGTAATTTTTAATTGAAAAATTTTAATTATTATCGGATGACCTCTTAATATTTTTATTCTGATTAGAGTAAAAATTAAAAAACAGACTAAAAATTGTATTATTAGAAAAAAGAATTTTTAGAAAAAAGTTATCTAAGTATATACACTTAGATCTTCCAGTAGACTATCTACGATAAGGATTCCACGTATATTTAAAAAAAATTTTTTCTAATCTTATTTAAAAAAATGATATTTATCAAATCATTCGAGATTTGCACGAAAAAAATTATCCCACTCCTGAAAGTTCATTTGTAACTGAACAACAATACTAAAACAATCCACGATTGCTTACGGAAGCCGTGTTCGTCAATAGAAAAAAAACTAAATATACAACCTGATAATAATCATAAAACACATAGTTCCGTAACAATTTCTTTTCGCTTTCGCTTATCTCTCACCATCACGAGTAAACTCTGCACTCAACCTCAAAAGCGTTCAAAGAATAAAAAAAAATAATAATCAAATCCAAAACTTTCTCCCGCATAAGTATATATTATAATAATCCGAAAGTGAATTCAGAGCTACGTCAGCTATATATATATACAATCAAAAGTTAACGCGCAATCGCAACATACCAAATGTATATACACATACGGATAATTCTCTGACAGATTACTCCGTTGAAAATGTTCTTATTACTAAACAATTTATTACTCTAATACTGTGTCTACTTTCGCGATGATTTAAAAAACTGTTTCACTTATATTTTCAAAGCTGCAGAGACAAAGAGTTTGTCATTTTAATCGTTTTTCGTAATTTATGTTCATTTTTTAATAATTATTTCAAAAATGAATTGACTATAAAATTATTTTTTTTACTTTATGCCCTATTTCATAATAAAAAGAATTGTTTTAAATAGAAATATTAAATAACGTCTTTTTCGGAAATTTGCTAACTTTATGTATATACGACCTCTTGAAAGTATTTTTTTCCAAAAGTTTAGCAAATTTCCCACAAAATCTCCCTCTTGTATTTTTAGTGAAAAGCGCTTTCTTGAGGAGTTAGAAATTATTGAAAATTTTTTTATATTTTTTTCGAACAAATTCTGGAAGATACATACAGCGCCTCCGAACAATTTTTAAATAACTTCGATTAAAAAAAATGACTTCCACCATAATTTTTTTCCGATCGAAAACTGACTTTGAAGTCTTGAATGACTTTCAACGTAAGACTTTGGTGTTATTGTTATGAAATAGTGTAGTGATTGATTGTTTGGTTCAGCGTGAAACTGTACATACTTATCAGTGCCTTATTAGTCTTTAGTTTAAGTTATTACGTTTGAGGTTAGCACATATTTTCTAAAATTGCTAAATAACTTTATTTCTAGCTAGAAATAAAACTTGATTGAGAACTCGTGAACTTCCTAGACACTTTTGTATTCATATAAAGCATCTTCATGAATTTGAAGTCTTTGATGACTTTAGAAATTGTTATGACCTATATCTACAGGATTGGAAGTGTTCTATTTGTATAGTTCAACTTACAGAAACTCTATTTCGGTTACTAAAAATGTATGTTTGTAAATCGTATTAAACACACAACCTTTTTAATTAATATACACAAGAAAATGACTATACCTCAATTCCTCGTTTGTACATATATTGTTTATAAATTAATTATAAGCTATACTTATAATGGTACTTTATAATAAATATTGAATTAAATCGCTAATTATTTATTTCCATCTTATCTTTTTCACGTATAGTTATACTAAGGCTTAAATTAATTAAAAATCGAGCTGTAACTCAAAGAGGTCACATTTAGGTTTTCTGTTCATCTGCTAGGATTATTTCCCAACCAAATTCCCTTTTGTGTTTAATCTAAAAATATTCATGATTGTGTGGATGCAGTTCTAATAAAAAATTTTGTCAGAGAATAACCCATATAATATATTACACGTATATTATACCTGTAGTGTATACACCTATATATAAACCTAAACTACCACAGTCCGCATATACTACGTCTATGTACTACTATTGCATACACATAACACACAGTCCACACAAACAGGCAGAGTAGCAGTAGTACTAGTAGTAGTATCAGTAGTAGTCGTAGTGTACAGAGTATGCCGTCGTCGTCATCGTGGCAGCAGTGCTATGGCGTATAACGTTAGTAGCGGCAACGGCGGCGGCGGTAGCGGCGACCAACAGGCCAGATTACTGCAGAGGATGAAGGAGAGCAGCTCGGCGCGCAGCATTGAGCATCACGGCGGTTCATCGTCAAGCATGGTTTACAAAACCGGCCGTAGCTGTTTTAGGCCGCTCTATCTTCTGTGCCTAAGCAGGACCATACTCGTTCTCGGATTTCTCTTTGTCATTTGGCAAAGTTATACCAGTGAGTGTCGTTGTGTATATATATCTGTATGTGTGTCTCTCTCTCTCTCTCTCTCTCTTTCACCCTTCGATTTTTACCTACCCTCTATATCGTGTATGTCCACTCCCTCTATGTGTTTATATGTGTGTGTGTGTGTGTGTGAGAGAACGGCGCTACTGTGCATGGTGCATCGACTGCTATTTATGCGAGATTTTGTTGTTTTTCTCGATTTACACTGGACGTCAGGTGTACACGACTGCGGATGTGTACGTTTATGTGTGGGTGTGTGTGTACTCCGAAGGTGGTGTATTATCTAATAATATAGTTTCGTGTAGTGTAATATCGTCTGCTACTCCTTTTTTTTTTTGTTATCAATTTTTGTTATTTTTTTTTTTAATAAACGAGGACAAGTGTGCGAGGTCTTGCGAAAGAATTTATAAAAGAGCTTACGTTTGCTGTGAATCATTATTGCTGAGGACAGACGTTATTCAATAATTTCCTGTCATTTTTTTTTTTTTTTATTAGTCGAATATTTCTTATTTATTGCTGGCTTATCGGTTTACAAGTTAGAAATTTGAGTGATTTCTTTTTTTTTTTTGGCATTGATTAAATTTCATTAGTCTTGCTTTCACTTTTAGTATTACTCATCAGTGTCCTTGGTTGTACGCACAGAAATAATGAGAAATAAGCATGTTTGTGTGGATGAGTACAGTGGATATTGATGTTTTGCATCGGTTGCAGATTGTAAAGCACAGGAGGAATTATGCAAAATGACGAGGGATTCTTTGGAAGCGATTAGGGCAGCTTCGGTGGCTTGTAAAAATATCAATGAGCCAGTACATATGCCAATGCCAACCAGTGCAAAAATATGCGATGCAGTGACGGAGTACAACGAAATAGGAAAACCAAATGATGGTCCTACTATTTATGCAATAACACCTACATTTACAAGGCCTGTACAGAAAGCCGAACTTACAAGATTATCCCAAACTTTTCTGCTTGTACCAAATTTCCATTGGATAGTTGTAGAGGATTCTATTAAAAAGACTCCGTTAGTTACCAATCTGCTTGCTTCGAGTGGACTTACTTATACACATATAAATGCACCTACACCACCCCATTATAAACTTGGTAAAAATGATCCAAACTGGAAGAAACCCAGAGGAGTAGAGCAGAGAAATGCTGCCTTGAGGTGGATTAGAAGTAACCTTAACGAGAGTCACAATGGTGTAATCTACTTTGCTGACGATGACAACACTTACTCTCGATTTTTGTTTAAAGAGGTTCGTTTAACAGAAATCACTTGTTTCGTTTACTTATTTTCATTGTCATTTAACTTTTCTATTGTAGATAGCCAAAGTAAAGAGAGTTGGTGTATGGCCAGTAGGTCTTGTTGGTGGTCTAATGGTTGAAAGACCTATTTGCGACAAAGCAACAGGCAAAGTCACAGGTTTTAATGCTGTATGGAAACCGGACAGACCATT
Organism: Apocrypta bakeri; assembly: GCA_018906985.1. Classification (NCBI taxonomy): domain Eukaryota; kingdom Metazoa; phylum Arthropoda; class Insecta; order Hymenoptera; family Pteromalidae; genus Apocrypta; species Apocrypta bakeri. Next base: position 1,562,660 of record JACCIA010000005.1, on the reverse strand, counting down.
TCCCATTGACATGGCTGGATTTGGTATCAATTTAAAAGTCATTTTGGAAAAGAAAGATGCATTGTTCGCTTATGAGATTCAAAGTGGCTTTCAAGAAAGTGAAATTTTAAAACAGGTGACGTTTAGAGATGAATTGGAAGGATTGGCTGATGGTTGTTCGAAGGTAATATTATTATTTAGTTATTCAAAGAATTTTTAAAAAATGTCTCTTCTACTTGTTCTGCTTTAAAACGTAATCGTTCGTCGGTAAAGAAAGAAACTACGGAAATTTCATTATTCTCGGAGTAGCCCGGGAAAGTTTAAAAAATTTTAAATTCTTTCTTTATCATTTCGTTATTTCCATAAACAATACTGATATTTACAATCATTTTCTTTAATATTGATTAAGGGTGGGAAGGTTTTTTATTTACCTGCACTATTCATGTCTGAACAAAAATTTTAATATTATAGAGATAAACTTTTTTCTTAAAAGTACATTATAAAAGCTATCAGAAATTATTATTATATTATTACAAAATAAAAAGAAACAAAAAATGAATAAATAAATAATTTTTTTTAGGTACACGTTTGGCATACTCGAACGCAGCCTCCCGTCCTGAATACCGAATCACTTTTAATTAAGAAGGGAAAATCGTCCAACCAAGGAATCGAAGTGTGATTTAGTAATTCCGTCCTTATTCCCTAACGATGGAATTAATTACACAATCGAAGCGTTTGTGTCTTTGAGATTTGCCATATCATATCTAGTAGGTTACACGCAGTGCCAGTGTTACTTTTAAATCTTTTTCCCAAAGCACATTCGCTAATGAATGAATGATAAAAAACAAACAAACCACGCTTACTCAAGACTCATGCTGCTTTTTGCGTCAAGACCCTGAGTCGAAGCAAATCAAGGGAATGAAACTGTTCTTGAAGAAAGAGAAGCTTTTTTTTTTACCGGATTTGAAAAAAATGTATGATAAAAGTGCCGCTCTTTACAAAGGGCTAAATGGACGTTGGACTATCCACGAGGCTGGGTTCAGGTGTGCAAATACTCGCTTTTCGCGCGTACGGTATTTTAAGCAATGAAAAGTCCTAAAAAAGCGGATCTACGACAGGCTCGTATATCCTACATCAATTCTGCACACCGATGCCATATTTACGCGTAAGGCTCTGTTGTATCTATTTAATAATAAAAGAGGATAAAATGAAAATAGCCAGAAAAAAGAATACCGAGTTGCTCATTTTTAGTGGTTTTAACCTTTGACAATGTCTTTTTCCTTTATTGAAACTTCTTTTGTCATCGTGGCATACAGAAAAAGCATACATAAAAAATATGCCTTAATCCTAATTGACTTACGGCTAGTCGTAAGGTTCTTTTGAAAAAACTGGAAGATGCGAGTTAATACTTTGTTGTGGAAAGCGACATCTTTTTTCTTCGTTTTTTTGTAATATGATCCGATCGAGTCGACGTTATCTGGGCAATTAGCTAATGTTTAGCGTTTTTAATTATTTTTATCTTAACATATGTATTAGGATAGATCAGGCAAGTGTAGAGAACGTCGGACTCGCGTTTCTTAACTACTTTCTGGGGACCAGTTGAAAAAACAAAAAAGAGGCGACAAAATTCCTTTACAACTCATAGTATAATTCAAACTCGTTTTCAATTTTTCAACCGTTTACAGTTTTTCCATTACCAATTTACAGTAACGACTTTTATCGCAAATCAACACTTTTTACCGACTTATTTAGCTAATAAGTACTATATACTATATTTGGCAAAAATCCTTCGTATCTCATTTTTTCTCGTGTAAAAAAGCTACATTCGTGGAAAGGCGGATAGAAAATGTTATCATCGGCCTTTCCTCGGTACAAGTGCGACTTGAATTATTTATGTCTCTTCATACGAGATTAAGTCGTCGTTCTTTGAACCGTTACTTCTTTCCAGATTTTTTTTCGTCAAACATTTTATTTAAGACTAGGGTATAACGTTTACAAGCATTTACAAAAGACTTATCACAATTTTAACTGTTTTTTTTTCTTTTTTTTCTGCAGAAAGCATTCTTAGGTTCTAAAGGTCAGTGACATCCTTCAATAGAAGATTTTGTTTATAATTTCTGGATTTTTTTTTATCTGATTTACTCCGTTACTTATCAAAATTGACTCCTGAAGGAAACGCCACTGTTTAAGGTTACGGGTAAAACACACTTACACTCATGCACAAGTCACGGAATTATGTGCTTTCTTAAAAAATACAAATCTTATAATTAAAATAAACGAATGGCATATAAGCAACAGTTATGTTTAACGCAAATAAGTGTCTATAGATTCGCTCAAAGATCTTTCGTGTAGAAATAATAATAATAAAAAAAATCGCTTATCAAAAAGAACGACGATCGTATTTTTTTATCAATTTCAATGTCATCAAAACTCTCTTTCTCTTGATTATCGCGAAAATGCTACTTTCCTTTTTGTTCTATTAAAATACCAATACAACGTAGTTAAAAAAAAATAATTCAAAAACGTACATAGAGAGGACTCAGTCTTCGTTAACGTATATAAATTGAATACACACGTACGAAATAGTTTTTGATCGCTCGTGGCGCTCTGAACATCGGAGTACGAAGCTCGTTTCTAATGGACTCCTCGTTAAGGTATCAATCGGTGTACTCGCGAGTTCAGATTCGGTTTAATTTTTTTTCTGCTTTGTAACGACGAACAGTGATTTTCCTCCCGTTACGCGAGATATCTTAGGAGTACAAGGATAGAGGAGGCATAGATAATACAATATAATACTATGTGAGAAAAAACGTATTTACACGAAGGAGAGCAAGTAAGAAATGGAATAATAATAAGAGATCGGATCCAAGCCGACGTACTAGATTGCGGCCGCGTTCGGTTTTACAAAATGATGTCTTCGATCGAACCACCAAACGCGTCACGCATTAAATCGATGCGCTGCTCGTCGAACGAATCTGCACGTAATATGTTCTGTCTTTTTCTTTCTCTTAATTTTGTACAGCTCTGTTACTCCTTATGACGCGCGCGCGCAAGTCGTCAGAGAGCAGAAGGCGCTTTAAGAAACTCAAAACTTTTTGTCCTTTCGTATAGATATTGTCATAGTTTTCTCGAGCGACGACCAAAAACAGCATTTTGGTCAACCACCCTTACACTTTAAGTTTTATACCCTTTTTTTGTCGTTTCCTGACTCTGACTTTGCTCTATACTGTGTATAAGCTCATGCTCGTATCGGTTCGCGCGCAATTCGTCAATTCTCCCCGAACCGGCACCACCGACTCGGAACGACGGGATGCTATCGATGGATATACTGATTTTTAATATACTCTATATATGTATAAAGGATGCTAGGGAAAAGTGAGTGTGTCGTTTCGAGTCCAGGACTCGGCGATAAATTTTTCTTTATCTATCTTGACTTATCCCGTGATAAGTTCATACGTCGCTTTTTTGCGATAGCGTTGATCGACGTTGTAACGGCAGTTATTCTTTATTTTTTTTTGTTTTCTTTTGTTTTCTTTTTGCTTTTTCTCTCTTGTGGTGAATTTACGTCCTGAGAGTCAGGTTAGCCGCTCGTCAGGAAGCCAATGCGCGCGTATAGACTCGTTCTTGGACGAAGAGCGATTTACAATCTAGTACGCCGGAAGAATATCTAGACGGCTGAGTCCTTGCCGACGAAACCGGTCTTCGAGATCGACCTTTTGCCGTCGAAGGTCACTGATGATTCTCGGTGTAGTCCTGAGTCGATTATCGGGGTGATTTTCTTCTCCTCCTTTAGTGGCTCCTTCTCGTCTCTGTGTGGAAAAATTAAGATTGAATTAGTAGGCGTTGATACTTTTTTTATTGTTTACGTTAAAATTTTATTTCTATAGTGTGTGTATAATGTTTTCTAGGAACATCAACATTGAGTACATGCCGGTACCAAAAATGAAGATCGGTAAGGTTTTTCAATTTTAAAAACAGACTATTCTTGTTGTTTGTAAGATTTTAAATGAAAAAAAAAAAAAATAAATAAATAAATAAATAATTTTCGTTACATCAATTACTAAATGTTCTAAACTATTGTAGTGTTATCTTTTCTACAATGTGCATAATTTATTTTAGAAACATTAACATTGATAACATACCGATATCGAAAATGAAGATCGGTAAGGTATTTAAATAAAAAAAAAATATTTTTGTTTCGTTTTTTTTTTTTGGTATATTATTTTTTCAAATACGATAAATGAAATCTATACTAAATAAGAGAGAAAAAACGTAATATTATAGTGTGTATCATAAGTATAGAACGTGCAACATGGCCAAAGCTTGATGCGACTGATATTTATGTAATGTAACAATGATTTGATTGATGATGAAGGACGTGACGGAAATGGATCTAAAGCGGAAGTGTTTATTATCACTCGTATACTAAATTTCATACAACATATGTTTTGGAAATTAAATTAACATTGCTGTTTGATCTTCTTCACACTCAAATACAATATTTACAGAATAGTTTCTCTACAATCGATAATATTTCAATAACAAATAATTATTCATCTAATAGGTCTTAAAAGAACAAGACAGCTTTAAAATGATGAATTTAAAGTGTTTTTAATAATGTATTTTTATTTTATTATTAAGACATATTTATTTTCCAATGACCGAAGATGGCTAATAACACTACAAAATGGAAATTTCAAAGAATAAAAAATTTAATAGTGATTAAATAAACATTTTTTAATCTTTTAATAATTTACATTCGGTCTGGCGAGTAATAAAATTTCTATTTTAGAGTGTGATTACTCATTGAAGAAGTTTCTTAAACATTTGAATCATAAAAAATATAGTCATAATTTACACTTGTTCCAAAATTAGAACTTGATTGATTATTTTAAATTAAAGATAAAAAAAATTGACAGTTTTTCCCTTCGCTCACACCTAAAAGAGATTATCGAAGAACATTCCCATAAAATAAGAGCTTAATCTATCTATAGTGTAATTAGCCATCCAAGAGTCTTCCAGAAAACTATAAATCGCCTAATATCAGAAAAAGAGCAAATTATATTTACATCAAAGAAAACATTTTAAACCCAAATTTCCTTGCTTCCCTTAAACTACATCGAACAGAACATTAACTGCGACATTAACTGCGGGAAAAAAAATATTTTCTCTATCTAAACACACTGCAATCCCTCGATTATAAAGAAATTCGATTCAAAATACAAAGAAACACACCTGGAGGTAAAGAATAAAAATGTGTACAAAAAATAACGAAATTTGAACGAGAACCTACAAGAGACACAGATACACACAGCTCTTCCAGCTCTCCGTACTCAGCGTGAGATGCGGGCGCGGGCCGACGCGTTCAAAACCGTAATTCGAGAAAAAAAAGTGGTTGGCGGCTAGCTTATCCACCGCGGAATAGGGGTAGGAGGAGTATAGATTCGGAAAAAAATCCGTCGCATATTGTATATACCTATAGATATATATACATATATATGCCTATAGGAATAGAGATCGTGCTTCTATTGTAATTCGCCGCCTTTTTGTTCGTCCCTCGCTTGAGTGTCGCGTTGGAGAGCCGATGCTGAGGGTTTTTTTTTATTGCACAGGGTGACAGTTGCACACGTCGATGACAATCACAGGTATTATATATGCATGTAAATACGTATATACAAGAGAAACAAAATTACATTGTACAGAAATAATATGTATTATATATATGTATTCTGTAAATTTGATATAGTGAGATTATATTTACTTTCCAGAGAAAAAAAGAAGTAATTCTTGCAATGCAGTACTCGCAGTGCATACATTTTTATAGACTTTGTGCAAAATCTTTTAAATTGGAATTTATATCTTCTCACAAATTTACAATTTATTTTGAGCGCATACGAATTCGTTAATGATCCATTTCAGATTGAATGTTGAACATAAGTAGACAATGAGATAATTTTCTAAAAATGATTTACGAATTAAAAGTAAATTAGATGCATTACACTCATTTGCCCAGTTATATTGGAAAGTCGACGTTTATAAGAAGCGAATGTCACTATATTGTCTTAAAAATTGTTTACAGAATTTTCGTTCATCTTTATAATAAGCAAACAATGTGTTTCCTTATTGTAATCGAATTAAGTGGTCAATATTATTATTAGGAAATTATATTGTACATATATAATAATCAGGTATAATTATGTCCATTTTCAATTAAAATAAAAAACACATATCAATGTACCCGAACTGTTAGTACATAAACAGTGTATACACATTTTTTAATTTAATGAACGAATTTCGTGTATTAGGCGAGTAAATTGTCATTATTTCAAATTTACAGAGTACTTATAAAGAAAAATTATGCCATGCGTTAAATATTATAAATCAGCCTCATGCTTCTTTCTGTTTTATCGTTGTTGCTTCTTTTTTTGAATACGTCTAATAAAAATTTTGACTCCAAAAAATAAAAAGCTACACTTTTTTTCATCAAACACGACTAATTCTTACATGGCAGTGTGCTTGACCAGCGTAATGGTACTTTTTCCACTACCCGAGTCTTGGATGGCCGTCACCCCGGCGACGTTGGCCATTTTTTGGTCGCAATATGGCAATGGGAACCGCCAACCGTAAAGACTGTATTTGTACGGTGAGAAAATAGAACGTCAGTTTTTTTTAAATTATAATTTTTTTATTTAAAAAAATAAACCAAATCCAGCTGTCATGTATCCTTCAAAAATGTACACTGCCATAGCGTTTTGCATATTACACAAATTACGTTCCGGTGACTTTCAAAATTCATAACGATCGAAGAACCGCTTTCGAAGTGTCGTATATATATGTATATAAAATAACAATAATGTCCGTAATATATGTATTTCATGCAAAAGACTACGAAGTAGTGTATTTTTTGAAGAGCATGCCCAAACGTATCGGAGCTTAGATCTCCGACTGCATCCAATCGCTGAATGAGATGACAATAAAAAAAATATATATGACGTTTTTTAAAGGGACATCGATGCATGTGTGTAGAAAAAAATGCGATGTATGATGGAAATGATAAAATAGTATGATTCGATGACAGCAGTAAAATTGCCAAAGCACAGAATAATGTGTTAATCCAGCTCGATGCGGTATCGAGTGTATTAGTTGAATATACGTGTGCGTATATAGTGTAAAGTGTAATATGTAATAAATAAATATTTCTATAATATCGCGTGTATACATATAATATCGATATATACCGAGAAGATGAACAAGAAACAGATATTATAAATAAATAAATCACAAGACAAGTCTACCTTCCTAACTTTGCGTCCTCTTCGTCCACTGGTTTCCTTTTCGATCGTTCGCACATGTAGTAGATAATACCTTAAAAACAAACATGTTTTGTTTAATATATTTATAAATTGATTTAGAATCTAGTACTTAATTCGTAAATTACGATTATCTTACGATTCGCTGTATATAAGATTGAAAAAAATGATTTTCAAGTGAAATAGTTTAGATGAGAATCGATTTAAAATTCATCTAGAAAATCAGATCTAAAAATAAATTTTTACGTCCATAAATTTTACTGATATTTTTGCGTAATTCAAATTCAACTCAATTTTAATTTCTTTTCCAAAACGTTAGATAATGATATAATACTTCTTAGTAATTGGATAAATACATAATTAATTAGAAGATTGATCGACTAATAAAGAAATATATACATAAATTACCTTAATTACAAAAAAAAACAGTAAAAAGAACTCGTCAATTGTGAATACTACAATCATTCAATTTATTTAAATCTACTTGCAAATTATTCGGAACGGTTTTGTCAAAAATTAAATAAAAAAACGAACGGTAAAAAAATCTCCATTTCGAATACTAATCATTCAATTTATTTAAATTTATTTGCAAATAATTCTAAACTGTTTTATCAAAAATCAAATAATAATAACAACAAAAGAAACAAATTCTATCTCTTATCGTTCCCAACTCGACTTCTGTCGCAACAATTCAACGAGCAGATAAAATCTCGGTTTATTTTACCTGATTTGGTGCAGTAAAGAATAGTGTCTATAATCAGCATAAAAACAATGAGCACAGCGATGACTATACCGATTATCGCTGCGCTTGAGAATTTCGATTCCTGGTGTTGCAGCACCGAAGCATTGCTCGTGTTACCTAGAAAGAAAATGGAAAACCACAGAGTTAACGAATGTATGATAAAAAAAAAAAAATTTTTTTTTTAAATTTTTTATTTTAATTCGATAGAGAAATGCTATATATGTTAGTGCAAAAAGCTGAAAGAAAAATACAACCGAACGATGCTTGGCGATCGACTAAAATCAATGATTTTCGATTAAACGACCCGCATGTGTAAAAAGGAACACCTATGGTGACGTCCAACTGTGATTTAAAACGTACTGGTACTAGACTTTCCGTAAGATCGTTTCTCATTGTAGTCATGTGCATTGAATAGAAGTGTCTCTTTGAAAATAAAAAAAAAATTTGTTATCTTGAATAACATCACCAAACACGTTCTTTTAATTTAGTTTCTTTTATAGTATTGCGTCTCGAATACATTATAATGTAAAATTCAATCCGTTTTTATCGAGGCCATAGATAAGCGCACGTCACACCAAAAATAGACGCGTATGCGACAATAGAAATTTTTTTTTTTATTTTTTCAAGACGAGTCGATCTTTGACGTAAACGAGAGCACATGTAGATGAATGAGTATACACATTATACCAAGAGTGAATGAAGAACAACACAGAGAAGAGGAAAAAAAACAACGAACACACGCATACAGAAGCTTCAAAGGCGATAGACAAGAAGATGCAGTGTACATAGCTAGAGTTGTTTTATTTTCGCATGTAAACAAGAGGTAAATAAAAAAAATAGCGCATAAAAGTAGAAAAAATTCAGCCAAGGAAGTAAAGCCCATTTCTACCAAGGGGTTAGTCTTTCTCTACACGTCCCGCTCGACTACTCTACGTAATTACACTCTAGCCCAGCACCGTCTGTTTCTGTGTATTTTACGCACACCAGTGTAGCAGTTTGGCCACTATATAGCTTGCATGTGTGATTTTTCTTAATGCCAGTGAGAGGAGCGTGCGCAGCTGCCGTTTAAATTTATACATAGACACCTTTTGGTTAGAATAATTTTTATATTAAAAAAAGTGTTATGATACGAGCTTTTTTTTGGATTCATAATTACCATGTGTCCGCTCCGGAGATTATTTTTGCCATGGATTTTGAGAATCGGATGCTGAATTTAATTTTCTAAAAGCGTTCGGTTGTTCAAAGATAAAATTCGGACGCGTCGGAAAAGCCAATGCAACGATCCTTTCGCTTCTTTTTTTTTATTTCGTCTACTTGAGTAAAAATTATATTCGAAATAATTTTGGATTGTTTAATAATAAATTGTAGGCGAAGAGGAGACGTTGTATCAGCCTCTAAGACACTCCAGTCTGTTTAGCTTTTTTCCATTAGGACGTTCAGTATATTTTTCCTTTTTTTTCTTTCCATACTTCAGGTATCTCTATGTATAAGTGTTGTGTTTATGTACAGTAATAAATGCTTCGCAGACAAAAAAAAATTGTTTCCTTTCCTCCTTCGCTTGTATACGTATATTGTGTATTATAATGTTATATTCGAATGCACTGGCTGAAGCCAAAAGCACAGGATATCTACGTATACGACCGCTCTATATGATGTACATTATACGTCCACTGCCTAATACAGCAACGAGGTTTCCTATACAGTACGCTACAATATATATATATACATATATATATATATAAATTTTTTTTTAGTAATTACGGCTCTCGTGCGGTATAATATATTTATGGGGTATTATTTGTAAAAACAAAAGACATTTTCTAAAAATGTCTTTTGTTTTTGAAAATGGAAATCCATTGTCTAAAAAAATTTAAGGACTTTTTAACCAAAATTATTTTGTGTCAGCTTTTTTAGATTTGTACACTGAAACGTTCACGATGTTTAAATTTTAAATATTTCAGGTGGTTTGTCTCTAAAAAATTATTTTTTTTTTCGATAACTGTGAAGTGTCCAAATGACAAAAATAATGTATAGAATTAATCAGAGAATACTCTAAAAATTGTTCAAGTTGAATCTACAATTTTGGATTTTCAAAAATTCACGGAATCGAAAATCTGACAAAATTCGTAAGTATTCTATGATCAATTCTAAATTAATTTAATCCTTAAAATATTTTGACTCATATTCATAGTTTGCGACAAAAAATATATATACAGAATTTAATTTAAAAAATTAACATATTTCTGTTTTTAAAGGTGATATTTGAAAAACACCATATCAAACGAGTCCTGTAGTTTACTCGAATTTTTTAATAAAAATGTAACTTTATAACAAACAATACCCCCTACAATTATATAATTTTCTTCTTTTTGCAAATGCGAATATTAGGGCCCCGGGGTTCTTAATAAAATTGTTATAACAACAACAAGAGCGACGATTACACGTCTCTTAAAATTACACAACGAAATCATAGTCTCTTCGCGGTATACTTTTCCTTTTTTTTCTTTTCTCGCCCATTTCGACGTCGAATAACAGTACAATTGAATGACGCTTTCCTCCAATATTTATATATATATATATCAAAGCCGCAGGTGCTACCAAATACCACACGTATACACGCACATGTAAACTTCTTCCATTTTCGCGATGGTATTACAATGCGCTCCCTTTCTCTCGCTCGACACGGGCAAAGCTTTCGATTCTATTTGCGGAAACGAGCTGTTCCCCCGTTAAACTGGCTACCGTTAAGCAGAAGTGAGTGAGAGAGAGAGAAACACGGAAATCGTTGCGCAGGAATTTCACTTTCATTCACAGCGTTATGCAGAGCTTATTTCCTTTTAGGCGCGAATTTCAAAAGTGCTACTACTTCGAACGTCTATCTGGAGTAATTAATAGAACCGATATTGTAGTCTTGAATATAAAGTTTTGTTTTGCTTGTATAGAAATATATTTTTATTTTTTTTAAAGACACGGAAATTAGATTGAAATAAAATTCTACTACTACTGGAACACAATGAAGTATATATATAAAATAAGAAATTTATAAATAGTAATAATAATAAAAAGGAAGCTATGGTAGTTGAAGCTTTTCGTCATTCGAAAGTGTACGTATAGACTGAGAAAATTGTCGTTGGGACTTCTAAGTGTGGGAAAAATTAGTTATTCAGATTAAAACGTGTAACTTCATTTTCTATTACATTACACGGTAATGTTAATTTACTGTGATTATTGAATTATTGAAAATTTCGCCGGTTAAATAAAATAAAAAAAACATAAATTTATTTGTGATACTTTTAAGGAAATATTTCCATATCAACAATTATCACCGTAATACCTGCATTATTAATGAACATGTGTAGTTTGATTTAATAATAATAAATATTCAGTATATACCACAGTTCCTATATATAATCTACTAATTTCTAGCCAATACTCCTACGACAATTTCCTCGACATACTCGACGATTTTAAAAGTTTCGAACGAACTGCAAGAGACTTTTCTCTCAGTGAAGGAAATTAAGTTATTCAAAGAAACGTGTCCATCCGTCGAACGTTTCTTCTACCTTAAAATCGATCGGCGCTTCAATATATATGTATATAAATAACAGGCAAACGACGCTAATTAAAAACAGCGCGAGACGGTTGAAGGCGCGCAAAAAAAGAATGGAGCAATCAAGCGCATGCCATGCGTTGCTTTAACTCGACAAAAATGGAAACGACGGTACGATTCGCTTTTAAAGCTTCGCCAGATTCCCCAGACGATCGGTTTCTTTATTTCTCCTCGAATAACCTTATTTTTATTCTTTCTCTTTTATACACACGTATATATATATATAGCAGGCGCACCGCAAGCGAGACCAAAGTACTATAAAAGTTTTTAATTAAAAGAAAATTCAGCTGTAGTGACGGCACGAGAGCTTATAATATTCATAAACGCACACACATTTTATATATAGCAACCTCGTTAATGTCCTAATTACGTACACTGTTAAATTTGGCCTTTACATATATACACACACACACATATATATATATATATATATATAGACACGTGAAAATTAAATTATATCGGCGTCGATAACTAGGGCATTGCTTTTAGGCTGTGGCTAAACGACGGCACGTTATCTTTAATTATTTCGCTTGCTGATTCGTGATACAATTATGAAAAGTATTATTGAATTTATTACGACGGGATATTAGCTAGTTGCTTCTAAAATGCATATATCTACGGCTTATGAAAAAAATGTATATATAATATATATATATATATATATATATATATATATATATATTGTACAGTGAATCTTTTAAATTTGTAATACAATGCGATGCGTGTGATATAAGAAAGTTAAAATCATATAAAACCATATAGAGCAGTGAATTGTAATTCCTTAATGGTCTAAATAAATTCACAGATATATTCATGCGCTCTAATAACGCGGGCTCGACGGACAATTATTTCTAGCCAAAGCAGACAACTATCGAGATAATTTATAAGATCATAAAGAAGAAAAACGTGAGTAGAATTTAAAAAAAGGAAAAGATAAAAAATAAGAACAAATTTTGAAATAACAATAAATAAATCAAGATTCCCTGGCAGATATATTTTGCTAATTGTTGGTTACCACTGAAAATTATTAATGGATAATTTTAACATTTGTATGATTTTAAAAATTCTCGCGACAACCAACAAAAATGGTTAGTTATTCTACCAAGGTTACTAAACACAAAAAAAAACATGTTAGACACAAAAAAAATTGGGTAAGTGCGATATTTCTTCTTTTCGAGACAGTCCTCCAGACTTGTAATTTATGAGCTCCCGGTAAAAGAGGGTTTTTTTGTTTTTATTTTCTCTCGAGAGCGATTCTAATATTGTAAATAAAAATAAAAAGAAATAACGACAATGTAATCGTGTGTAATGTTCTGTACTTTGAGTAAGTGATTCAATTAGTGGATACTTTCAATTCTCTCTCTCTCACTCTCAAACACTATCAAACAATTTACTCTTAAGCTAGGCTTACTAAGAACAATCGTGATTCGAAAGTACCCGAATTAACGTCTCGAATTTAAAACTAACAAAAAAAAAGAACTTATATAATCTCAAAACTATGCAAAGATTCTCTAAAAATACGATTCGAGCCTCCGACAAAGTTTTCCCCAGCAACGCGAGAAAACTGCATCCGTATAACACTAAACATTTGGCAATGTAAGGCATCTTAATTTTTAATTTCGCTCTTAATTAGGCTCATCGGTATAAAATCGCACCGTGTACGCGCTCGCAACGTCTGTCTTTGTTTCGTATATATATATTTTTTTTGGCGCGTGAAGAAAACGTAACGCGCAAAGTAGTTAACAAACGTACCAGTACGTTTTTTTCAACAATGAGCATTCAACGCGAATATCGTATAAATGTACGCTTGGCTGACCATCGAATATCGATGATTTTTTTTTTCAAACTTTTCTTCACACTACATAATTTTTTTTTTCTCACTCTCAACTTATATTCTCGTCGCATCGGAATGTATACACCATGAATCTCTCCAACGTGACCCTACGCCAAAGTAATCGATGAATAGTAATTGAGTTTGCTGCTCTCGCGGACAACGCGAGAATGCAAAACAGACGCCGACGACTGTCTACACTATAGTTATGCACTCGTCGAGCTGCAGCTTGGCTCGTGTCTATTTTTTTTTCTTTTGCACTTTTTACGGAAGAACGGAGATTTTTCGTGCGAAACCCGTAACAACTCAGCGCTGTCCATTGTTCTTGTAAATATAGTTATTATTTCGATTGTATCTTATCGAGCGTGAACTTAATTAGTCGCGCTTTGTTGATCGACGAGATTCGGGTTTATTATACGAGCTCTGTTTTTGTTTCGTCTCTGTGTGATTTGTTTTAGTTTTTTGTTTTGTTTTGTTTAAATTCTTGTTGATGCTTTTTTCTTTAAATGGCTCGAGATAAAAGCAATTGAGCGGCTGCGATGACGGTCAAGGCGAGTTGGATGCTGGCTCCGCCAGATGTAATCTTTTCGTCCCCTACAGAGCCCTCAGATTCTGGATAGAAAAAAGCTTGTGTTGAAAGGGTGGACAAAGAGAGAAGTGATTCGTCGATTGGTTTTTTAACTTTAATTCTCACAAGTACCCCCTATGTATACTCGACGTTCTTAATCACAGATACCCGACTGATCTTTTATTCCATCAGGTACTTTGGATTACTCACAATGTGTTATCTCGACATGTATGTTTGTATAGAAAAAGCAAAAAATAAGTACACTAGTGTGGTTGTGAAAGTAATAAAAAAAAATTGTTTATGTATAAATATATATATATATCGATACAACATACAGTCACGAAAGAATATAACGACTTAGATTCGTCAGTAAAGATACTAAAAAGAAGGATAAAAAGTAATCGATTCAAACTAAAAATCAGTAACGTTGAAACTGTGTGGAAACTTACCTCTAGTGGTCTTAACCGTGATGTTCTGAGCTTCTCCCAATCCAAGGAAGTTATGAGCCTTGACTCCGATCTTATAGTAAGTGTCTGGGTACAATTCCGTAATCCAAATCTCCTGCTTGTACTCATTCTTGTATTGGCAATTGTTTTGCTCTACCCACTCATTTCCACTGTATTTCTTGGTCTCGCACCATTTCACTTCGTAATAGTCGATACGTTCGCCGTTATCAGGCGCCTGTGCCCACTTGAGATTGTATTTGTCGTGAAAGCGAGACTTGACGTATTCTTCGTTCGGTCCAAGCGAAGGAAGGTATCTTACTCTACCGGGTACACTGCGCATTGTCGTCGAAAAGACTTTGTTCAATCCCCAGTTACCTCGACCAGCTACGTTTGATGCTGCGAAACGGAATTCGTACGTCGTTTGTGGCTCGAGATTCTCCACTACGTATCCAGCTTGAGAGCCTGAATCAGAATAATAGATGTTTTTTAATTAATAAAAATATAATTTTAAGGGGGTATCACAATCAACTTTACCGACTGAGTCGATACGGCTATAAACGCCTTGGCACTGTTCATCACTGAGCCAAGTTTGAAACGAAAATATTCATATGTTTTCGAGAAGTTTGAAGGAAAATTTGTAGTTGGATATATTAAAATATATCGAACAACAATAGTTGTGCTTGAATTGTTAAAGAAGAATCACTGTGATTGGCATTCGAGCTTGTGTTTAAAAGGTATCAAAAGTTTTTCTCTACTAATTTTGCAATGAGTATTAAAATAAAATAAATAATAAAATCATTCAATACCATGTTTTGCCATGTTTTTAATGACAATTCGATAAAATGTATTTTATGTCAGCGAGAGACTTTAGAAAAAACGCCCAATGCTTTCCTAGTGATTTTCATAGCAATTTTAAAGAGTATTTTACTGTCAATTAAAATGAATAGAATAATTTGCAACAATTCTATTTTATAAGTGTATATAGTTAAGAGGCCATTTTCCTTTCGTTACAGGCAGTTAATTTTTTATCTATCGGCATCCGCAGCTCTGATCCCTTTTTTTATTGTTTTGAAGGGACGATTCAAGTAATAAAATGGAGGGACGGGCCATTAATTTTTCCTATGCGTACTTCTCCACTTAAATTAATATATCTACTAGTATTCGTGTCCAACTTGCTCAAATGTACTTTTCCCTTAGGATCACCATAGAGAGTTTTGGTCTTGGTTCAGTACGTCGATATAAGTCTACTTACCAACAGCCCAAGTTCGGTTCTTGGATGAATTCCAGGCATAGTCAGGCATGTTCTTTTTGTATTGCACGGAGATGGTTCTAATGGGAAGATCCTCTGGTGCGACTGGTGGTACAATGTTGAAGGTGATGGTTGTGGCTGTGGTTTCAATCATAGTGACTTGGGCAATATCGGCAGGAGTCTTAGCTTCTCTAAGCTCCATAAGATGATTAACTTCGCCGAGAATATTTTTAGCAGTGCACCTGTACTGAGTGTAGTACCTCTTGTCGATCGGTGTGATGGAGAGTGTAGAGATGGGACCATTATCGTAGATCTTGATGTACGGGTCGTTATTGATTTTCTGGTCACCGTAATACGTCCAGTGAATAGTCGCATTGGGTATACTTTCAGCGATACAGGTCAGGTTGACCGGACGAGAATCCCAAGAATAGATGGTGCGGTTGTTCATCGATTCGAAAGATGGTGGGAATTGGACCGTTAAATGCCCGTTCTTAAAGGCGATTCCACCCTTGTTGTTAGCGATACATTCGTAGAGACCATCGTTGGATCTGAAAAAAATAATTAATCGTTTGAATGTAATATTCGTGTAACAACTTGTCTCTGGAAACTCATGGATTCTTTAAAAAATTCTCAACATTATTTATCAAGTAAAAATAATTTGGTAGTTACTGATATTAGTTCAAATTGGTTGGTTAATTCTAAACACTTTTACTTTTACAAAAACTTTTGCTAAGTGAATTGTTTAAGTGTAAACCCGCAATTTTGAATTTAAAACTTGACAATTTCATACGTTTCAGACATTATAGGCTCTATGTAATCCTGAGCTGAAAATCTGCTTAAAATACTCACCTCAGAGTGTGGTCGATCGTGAGGTTACCAACAGTCTCGAATAACTGATCATCAGGATAGTTGGTCAACACAATCCTGTCATCCTCTGATTGAGCTCCAAGTACGTAAGGTTTATCAGATGTGTGTTTACGGAAAGTAATGGATGGTGCTGGTCTGCCAAAGGCTTTACAGGATAGCACGGTCTTTTCACCTTGAGGAACTGTCTGGTTGATGAACTCCATGATCTTTGGTTTAACAATGACATTAACTTGGATGTTCATGATGGCAATACCGGCGGCGTTGGTAGCGGTACACTGATATTCGCTAGTGTCGTCACGCTTTACGTTAGTGATGGTGAGAAGACCCGAGTCTTCGTTAACGTTGAAACGGTCAGCTTCAGCGAGATTTTCCTTGCTGACGGTCTTAATCCAGGTGAACTTTGGTGGTGGTTTACCAGTACCTTTGCAGAGGATCTGAGCACTTTCACCTTCGGTTACTTCATAGGCTGAGTTTTCAGCTTCGATGATGGTGGGTCTCGTGTGTACCTGGTTTAAAAAAATACATGGATTTTTGTTATCATCGTCATCGATTATATAGACGATGGAATTGCGAACAAAGGAAATATATATCTTACCTCGACACGAATGAATACTTCCTTGAGTTCTCCGGTCTCTTCAACGGAGGCACGACAAGTGTAAATGCCATCGTCTGACTCCTTGACGTTCTTGATTCTAAGCGCATGGGTCTCGATGATATAGTGGTCGTTAGTCCTGATTACTTCACCATTGAAGAGCCAATCGACCTTTGGCGATGGTCTAGCACGTACTTGACACTTGATCGCAAAGTCCTCTCCAAGAATGGGAAACTGGTTCTCTGGTGCATCATCCCAAGTAATTGCAACTGTTAACATCCACATGCATCACGAGGTTAGTGATTAATAGAGAATCGATATTTATGGATAATTGTATTTCTTATAAAACTTTTTACATTATTTTTAATTTTGAATTTCCCGCTGAACAAATATACAATGCATTGTCTTATCAGCGGGAATTTTGAAATTTGAATTTTCAGTTTTTAATAATAAAACCCACCGATGGTATCAATCGTGACTGTTTTCGTGAGCATTTCAGTGCCAGCATAGTCAGCTCTGCAAATGTAACGTCCGGCTTGATCCTCTTGCAGGGAATTGAAGAATAGCGAGATACTATTGTCCGATGGGTGCAATTCAGTGTACATTGGTGGCTTCGAATATCCTGGTGTAAGGCTGCGCGTACAAAAAAAATAAACGGTCAATAAATCCTCTTACACAAACGTCTAATCTCTACGGAACTATTTTCATATAAATCCATTCAAGTGAGATCTATAGATGAGAGACAGCTATAAATATGTATAAAATAATAAAGATGAAAAAATTCATGTAAATTTTGACAATGAAAAAAAAGAAAGAAAACACTCGAATTGAAACGCAAATGTCACAAGGGCGGAGGAAAGTAATTGCAAATGACGGGGGACTCTGTGTCGCGATGAATAGGGAGAGACAGAGAGCTAAAAGGGGATAGAGTGGGAGGAGACACCGTGTCGACGAGCGTTTTAATGAAATAAACTGTGAATGCGTAATTGTAGGCCAGACCAGAAATAATTAATTGTCCTTTCAAATTGAATGATCCAAAACGAGAAATGAGAGACAAAATACACTATGGACGACCACAAGACCAACGGGACATCATCACTAGGCTCTAAAGGATAGAAAGGGAAGAAAGTAAAGTACATAGACGTATGGAAATTTATACGGAAAAGGTAAATCGTATGTTAAAAGCTAACATTCAAATTCTAATTCTACGTCGTGTCACTCCTACATCGTCTTACTCTGGTTCTGATGTTACATTGAAAAGAATAAGCATTTCAAGCAAAATAAATATTTTTCAAGAAAAAGAAAACGAGATAATCTCAATCAGCTTGTCAGAAAGACAGAAATTTTCTTGTAAGATTTTGAAATTTTAAAACGATTCGCGTTTTCATCTCTTGAAGGATAATTTGACGAAACACTACCTGCTTCATACGGAAATTTAGTTCATATCGTATAAAAATTACCTTAAGGGGGTGTCATACTCAATTTTTATCAACCGGTAAAACGACAGAAAAAGTTGATAAGTCCACTGAATTACGCAAATCGAAATGTTGTAAATGCAGAAAATAATTAAGGAGATATAGTACAATATTTTACATTCAATATAATTGAATTTCTTTTATTATCGATACTAGGCGAAAAACTATATTTTCAAAAAAATACTATAATCACATCATAAACAAACACTGCACCTTTAGCTTGAAGACATTATTATTCTGTATTGAACTTGTT
Source organism: Apocrypta bakeri (assembly GCA_018906985.1). Classification (NCBI taxonomy): domain Eukaryota; kingdom Metazoa; phylum Arthropoda; class Insecta; order Hymenoptera; family Pteromalidae; genus Apocrypta; species Apocrypta bakeri. The sequence goes on along the minus strand of JACCIA010000005.1, from coordinate 1,543,738 downwards.
ACTTATAATTATTGTTTTTTGTAAAATGAAAGTAATTAATTAAAAACTTGGTTATTATAATAATTACAATATAATAATACTCTTAATGTAACAATTACAAAAAATTGGCAGAAGCTCAGTCGGTAAAAGTTGAGTATGACACCCCCTTAAATAACCTGTGACAAAGATACAATAATCTTGGAAGATCATTTTGTTTTTGAAAGATTCGTGTTATACCAAATGTAGGCTAATTTGATTAAACCCCACCTACCGGATTCAGTACGAAAATTGTCTTTTACTTCAAAGGTGCCACTTCTTTCAGTGTAAACTGATCAAAACCAAAGTGTCAAAATGAAAATCGAAATAATGCACTCTCAAATTGAAAAAAAAAAACGACAACGACAAAGAAACCATTCAATAAACAACGTAATAATGACACTCGTATAATCAACGGCAGAAATTAAAGACTCTTTCGAAAAACAAGTTGTTGGCTACGGCAGGATAAAGGAATCGATAAAAAAACATTGTGTATGAAAATTACAGAGTAAAAAAGTAGAATAACACACTATCGGGCCAGGATCACTACGTGTAAAAATAAAAAAGTGGGCAGTACTCGACACATAAAAAAAGAAGTTGAAACAGGCAAAAGAAGAGTATGTGTGTATGTATATATATACACACAAAAAGGGACACAGAGAGTGAGAACCAACTCTGATGTGTGAGATATATAGAAAGCGAGCGACAACCTCACGTGTCAACAAACGCTTGCGTGTTAGTCTCGGTGGGTAGTAGAGTTAATACTCGCCTGTCGAGCGGCAAGACGACGAGTCTGTGTGCAGAAAAAGAGAAGCGAGAAATTCGTTCGATTAGTGCGCTATCGTGTGTCAGTGTCATTTCTGTTTAATTTTATTAGTACAAAATATAGACTTCTTTTATTAAAAAAAAAAAATAATTCCTCTCTCTTCCTTTGGTTATCATCTTGATCAGTGGCATGCACGTTAATATTTCAGTCTCTTCTTCTTGTTACATTACAGTCTTATGTATACGTATATATATGATATGTACAGAAAAAATTTAAAAAAAAAATAGTTTTTTTTTTAAATTGGTTTGGAAATGCATTTTTACAAGAGATTATTAACGGTATTATGTACAAATAGGATGTAAAGTATTAACGTGTACTCACTTTTGACTCTCGATGACTCTGTTTTGGGTGTCTATCCATTGGATGTTGGTGATGAGATTTGGATTGGCGACTCTCGGTTTACAGGTCATGAGAATACTTGAAGTTATCGGTTTCGATTGGACCTCGCCATTGGGGAGGATCTCCAGATGATTTTTCTGAGCCACTGCTTGATCTGTAATCAAATTGGAATTCATTAGTTAGATTGCGAATTTAAGATTTTATTTATGTAAACTAATTTGTGTGATAGTTGTTCACGTACTAAAATACTTCTACACTGAAAGAAATGTGATACAAATTTAAAGGATTCAGTCAAAAAAGTAATTTCATTCAAAAAGACTAAACTCCAATGATAACGACATTATTACTCAAAAAGTAATGGTTTTTATTCTAAAATTAACAGTTTCTAAACTTGAATTTTCAATATTGTTTCAAGTATATTCGTACATGAAAATTAATGTATCGATTTAGAAATTTAAGGTTTACAGTAAGAATATTGGTAATATTTTTATGCGAAAGACACCAAATCAATGTCTGTACACGAAATGTCATATAAAACTATATTTAAAATGTAATGTAACTGTGCATAACGTTAGAAATGTAATTTTCAAACGTGTCGCTTATACGGATATCATTCATACTTGATTTCAAATAAAAAAATATAATTAAAATGAAATTTTAACACAAGAATTTAGAAAACAAACAAACAACAAGCCCTTCTACAATTTAATAAAAATTACATTAAAGTTCAATTAGCCCATAAAAAAGTTACTAGATGAAAGAGTTCCGAATTAAATTTAAATTGCAAGTAATGTGTGCCGTTACCCATATTATTCAACACTTCGGTATTTTTTAAACACATTAATCTATCTGTTTGATTCTCTACGTTCAATTTCCTCTTGGGCTTTCTCATTCATCGTCGAATAAAAAATAATACGATCCATACAAGATTATCTCCATCTCAAGTGTCACTGACCATCACAGGAGAAGAAAAAAAGAACAATCATAATTATAATACGATCAGAGCAATGAAAGTCTAGAACGGTTCGTATTACTCGAGGGAGTGTGTGATAAATCAAAACTCCCTCCCCTCGTTCACATATACTTAAAGTGCAATTTCCGGCTGGTGACCGCGTTGAATTTCTTGAAAAGCACACGACGTGAGGAAAATTGGGAAATCGCAACGGCGCGTGGAATAATTAAACTCTTGAGTATATCTATATACATACACACACATATACGTAAAGCAGCTGGAAAGATCAACAGGTGTCTTGCACTTCTGCAGCAACACGTGTGTGTATGTGGATCAAGGACTATTACGAAAGCTCTCCAAGGAAAACTGAAGAAAGCTCCCTTGTCTCCATAAACTGAACCAAAAAATTACTCTCTCTTTTTATCTGGAACTGTGATTGATTGCAAGATGAAAATAAAAAGAAATTAATTATCGCCAGGAACTACTGAAGAAAGCTCCGCAAATCATTTCTTTTTTACACAATTCAAGTTAATAATGCATCTCTTAAAAATACCGTGTTTTTTCATTAAATTTCAATTCAATTCAAGAACAACATATCGTCGCTACCAAAGAAACGATTAAATGTACCGCGTTTTTCATAGAGCGATTTCGCCACTTGTAGGCCGACACGACTATACGCTACCTAGCGGATACATTTTTTATTATTACTTCCAACTGGTTAATTATAAGTTTCCAAAAAAAGTATAGTTTATGTCTGCCCCTTTTCTGTGTGAGCAACAAAGAGGTTCAACGCACTCGCTGATGCCGGCGGCGGCTACGTCGCGAGAAAAGAGATAAAAATTCCTTACTCGGAATCGTGCCATTCCTCGTCGTTCCAAACACGTAGAGGCAGAACAGCGAGATGCAGAGGCTTGATCCTCCGTCGGCTGTGAGATTATTATTTTCCTGCATATCCAACACACCACCACTACCACCACAGAGGCGCCTCTTGAGTCGTATGTTGTGTATTATATCGGAATGTCGCGACGGCAATGATGCATCGGCCAGACTGACGAGTTTTCTACATTACATCGTATGCCACCGCATATATGTGTGTGTGTGTGTGTGCGTGTGTGTGTACGAGTCGTCGACCGGAAGCGCGAATTAAGCGCGGGATTATTAATTGAATTGCGCATAGGGAGAGAGTCGCACGTCCAATTAACCTACGCAATTGTTAGCGAACGCTGCGTTCGTATATGCATATTATAAATGTATATATATGTATATACATATATACACACACAGTGGGGTGGAACGTTTCCGCGTGTACATAAGTGTGGGAACAGCGCGGGAGAAACTTGTTTAAAAAAAAAAATTTTTTTTCTACTTTTTGTTCACACGCTTATCAACGAGAGCGAGTACTTATTCCTGTTTTTGCGCGCTTCTAAAAGCTTTTCAGTGTCAAGTACAGCCAGCGTGCGTAACGACATCGACGAAAGTTTCGGGCTTTATGGATATTGAATTGTCATCGTGTCGCGACGAACATAATTCTTCGGCAGAAAAAGCATTATATAAATATAGCGACTATACTACAGCACAGCTGTATCAACTATACGAGTCCTTTTCATAAGCTGGAGAGAAGAGCGCGTGACGCTCGACTGATTTATGGTATTAAATACAAAGATTCGAGTCGCAATGATCGATAAATATACGTCTAACCGCGAAAATCGGTATTATAGTGTACGAGGGGTCGACGACGTTTATACAAAAGACGATGTCTCTGTACTGTCTCTCTATATGTCTGTATATATACCTATATGTATACATACAGCCGTAAGTAGAAGCCGATTTGAGCTCCTTAATTGGCGGATTCCTCGACGCTTCCGATACTCCGTGTATATACACGTGAGGCCACTTTAAACTCTCTTACCGAGAACCTATTGTGGTGGCAAGCTTTTGTATTCGGCACGAAGCTGTCTTTGTGCTATGCTTTTCTTGCGTTACTACTAAACTTTACCGTCGTTCTATACATCGACTGAAAGAGAGAGAAAAAAAAATTCAAACCAACTGGAATACAGTTTAGAAATGTGGCGTCGATAAAACGAAGCTTTCAGCAAGCTTGTGCATGTATATAGTGCGCGAACCCTTTTACCGAAATTACCCGCAGCGAGAGATCGACCCTATAGTTCTTTTCCGCGAAAAAAAAAAAAAAAAAAAATTCGTCCGTCTATACGTACGGATGAATAACACGGAGATAGTGCATCTCTCTGGGGGAAAAATTTTTTAGTAGAGAAAAGCAATTTAACGACACGGCGATACGTGACTTTTTCTTCTGTGGCGTATGTATATAATATATACATGTGTGTGTGTATATGTACACAAGGGTTGGGAGTTACCCTCGGATATGTATGTATATAATATACGTGTGAGTACGAAAAAAAAGCTCGCTTGCTCTCGTATAGCTTTTATTTTCTTGTTACTTTTATGATTCGGGGCTTGATTGCCTCTGGGAAAGGTGGCCCCGTGTGTTTATGAGTTTTATTTTCAGGGGAGATGAGGAAGAAGAAGCTTGAGCTTTTTTACTGCTACGAGAGAGTTCTCTTAATAGAAATTAGAAAAGTTCCAGAGTGAGAGATGAAATTTAGGGCAGAAATTCGACGCCGAAAGACGTGTACTGAATTACCTTCGAGATTAAGATACTTTAAAGTATAGTACTGTACTGTAACTCAGTACTAGGACAAACTATTAAGTTTCTTTTTTTTATTTTTTTAGTCTTGTCGAGTGCTTGTTGTTACGTAACTTAAATTGTTAATTCGGATTGTGTTAGATTATCTCGTTTCAGGACTAAAAAATATATTCGCATATTAATTTTTTTTTTCGTTCTGGGTGCAAAAAGTTAAAATGAAACGTACGTCGTATCATGCTCTATGTTTTTTACAGTTTGCGAAACACTTTTAAACGTACGACTTTCCAGTCCCTGAGATGCAATTTAAAAAAATCTATGCATACACGTGTATAAAAAAAGTACAACAGTTTATATCAAACGAGGCAATTACACAAATTTCAATGGTACGTATAATTTATTTCAATGACACATACCTATAGAAACTGTACAGTGCACACAACTCGTAAATTTTCCAGCTCGTATGTCTCGATGTTTAATTACTCTGCAGAAGACCTCTAATGCTTTTCTCTCCCTCTCAGCGTAATGGTGTCGCAGTGTAGTTACAGTTAAAACGGTTTCTCTGCACGAAGTTACTTTTTCGAAGCTAGAGAGATACACACACACACATAGAGGAGACTATAGGCTTTGATTCTAGAGTAACGGCGTTAATGGGCTATACGAAGCTCATTGTAACTTTCCGGAAATCTGGGGACTCGTTAAGATTTATCGTCCACGTGGTTACTGCAGCTGTTTTTCTTTCGAGAACACTAACACCTGGCAGCAGTACAATTTGTTCCATTTCGAAGCTTTTAAAAATCGATAAAAAAGGCGGGATAATTTAAACTCGATCGATACTCTATGCCTATAGAAGAGAGATATATGCATATATGCAAGCAACGGGTTATACGTATGCTGTACGCAGTAGAAACACGCTTGTGCATATATCTATGAGAGCGTGTTTATTCGAAAGCATTAAACACACGTGTGGCCAAAGGCCTTTGATGATGCCGCGAGCGGTTGTTTGGTGTATAGCAATTTCACTCTCTTATATCGATCGTTGCACTAAAGGGAAGATTCGATTTTTCTGTTTCTTTGATTTTTCGTTTAGATCGTGACGAATTAGTTTTTTCTCCCATTATTCCTATCCCTTTTGTAATTGAGGTATATCGGTTCCTTTATAAACGTAACTTTACACCGACGTTTGTATCTGAGGAATGTAAGTACTGATGAATCTCATGTTATCGAAATTAGATACTCCTGCAGGAAGTGATGAATGAAAATACTATTGTATTGTATTTCGTCTTTGTGTATCGAGTAATCACATCGACGAAAAAAAAAATAAATGTGCTATCGGTTAACTTTCATTATACTAATAAGTAATTCAATTTTTCTTGATATAAGTCATTAGATATTTAGTATTATATTATATTAGAAGAAGAAAAAATACCACAAATAAATGTTATCGATTAATAGTCAATATATTTGTTATTAAATTTTAATTATTAAATTGTATTTAAAAAAAATAATAAAAATAAATAAATAAATTTACTATCGGTTTACAGTCGATATATTTATTACGCGTACGATCGAGGCATGAAAATTGCTGAAATATTGACAAATAACTCGCGAACCCATAGCATCACCATAAATATCGGAGAAAATCTGATTTTCGACCTTTCCGTAAATAAGGGATTTCCGTCGACGTGTGTGTATACTTTTTCATTTCCGAGTCCACGGCCACAACAGACGCTCTTATCGGAAGTCCAGCAGAAAAATAGCTACGGTCCATTTTCTACCAATATACATATATACCTATATATACCTATATATGTATATATAGGTATGTATATATACACACATTTACATTATAATATCAGTTCGCGTCATCTCCCTCTCGGTGTTACATATATTTCGTCGTTTTTCGCGCAAAAGTTCCGGGGATCGAGTTTTAGAGAAGACGTTTATACATCTGGCATTTAATTAGGGGGGGATTCTTATCTTATCTGTAGACAATAAAGCCGGTTTCTCTGCTCCTTATTTGTGGAAAATAACGTTTCCCGAGTGTAGCCTCTGTCATAAATTTGCCAAGCGTTACGCGTCGACTAATTTCATTATATAATACCGAAAGTTAAATAGGAGTTCGCGATATATTCGAAATATTTTATACAAAGATAGAAAATTTTTTAATACAAAAATAACGGGAATTCTATATTTTTATTGTATATTGAAAATTAACCAAATATTTTAAATAACTTTTTGATACATTTTTAAAAACACTTTATTTTTGTTGTTTACTAAGTCGGGAATTATGGGAATTACGGGTGCAAGTAATATTCTGAATAGTTTAAATAAATTTTATGAAAAATACTATATACGTTATTTTATAGAACCATTCAAAAAATTTGTTCTCCCTTTTTTTGTAAACTATTTATCTTCAATTTTCGATAGTCACGATACCGTAAAAGTCCATCACCCCCTTGAAAAACTCCACCACTAGATTTATAGTTCATTCCTTAACGCGTAACATCTACTTATCGATTTTTCAAGAGGATTTCATTCCTAAGTCACGCGTATAATCCAAGAAGATATATACTACCTTCACTTCTCTCTCCTACTCTCTCTTCCTAAGAACCTCTCGAGACGATAAATCGAAATATACAATACAAGCGACGTCTCGGTCTCCTCTTTTCCTAAACTTTCTTCTTTTTTTTTTATTTTGAAAAATCGTACATCCGTACACGCAAATGCAAATATATTTTCGCTGACTCCGTCTGGGCTTCTTTATCGAGATTCGATCAAATTCTTTTTCCCCGCGAAAGAGACACAGCATTTGTATTCGAAACGCATTGTCTTGGGGGAAGAGAAAAGGAAAAGTTGCTTCTTTGCTAGCGAGTGTGAAATGAAATGTAAAACGAGACTCGCTCTTTTTATTTTAGATATAGCTATACGTATATAAGACACAAGAAGGGGATGCGCGCTGACTTACCCTTTTTTCCGGAGAACATTTATTTCCTGTAGGGGTTGAAGAAGTAGCAGAGAAACGAATAATACACTTCCTAGATTTTTCAGTAGAATTTGAATGTTCTTCAACGCTAATTCGACGTAGAATACATCTCACGTTTGAGCATAGGACAGAGATCTTGCTTGTCAGTGTATACACCAGGGCTGTTTACTTTTACTCTCGAAACGTGAAATGCATATAAGAGCCAGGTAGTGGAAACTTCTTAATTGAGGGATCGCTTATCATCCTGGAATATCTTGCAAAGTACGAGAGGCTCACGTCGCGCGTAATCGAGAAAGTTTGCGAAATTCTCAAGGGATAGTGTATGTGTGTATGTGTGAGCGTGGAAGAGAGAGAGAGATATATATTCACACAAGAAGAGGCTCTTCGTCTACGGCAGCCAATTCGACTATCGGAATTTGATCAAATCCTCACTGTAGTACTTGCGCGCGAACGCGGATCGAATTCTTCCAGTTCGAGCGACACGTCGCCAAGTTTGCGTTTGAGAGACTCACCCTTATGCAGCATCTCGTCACGCCTAGCATTCGCTGAGTACATAAGGACAACGAAGGTCCATTGTGTGCTGGGGGTGGAAATCCGAGGCAAAAAGTAATATCGTTTGATTGATTGATTTTATGATGTAGGAGAGAGAGAGAGAGAGAGAGAGAGAGAGACAGGCTTAGTGATTCGATTTTGGTGATTAGTTTGGATACTGCAATGTTTAGAAATTACTGGTAACTTTTACTATCGTTATGTATCTCATTGAATATAAAGTTCGCTGTTGGTAAGTCAGAATTGTGTAATTTTTACCGCTGTATATCTCATAGAATCTGAAATATTAACAATTCACTATTACCATCGTAATAGCTCTCTGAATCTAAGATAACGCAACTATATAGCTAATCAGCAAAGTCACTGCTCAAGTACATGATTTTTAATTTAATTAAAAATAATGTAAATATTAAAAAATATTGCTAGTGAAAATTTATTGTACGCATAATGTACTAATGGTATTATGTAATTACTTAATTTGTAAATAATTATAATTACATTTAATTTTGGTAAACATTGGATTACCAAATCAATACCAAACCAATATCATTATTTACATGTGATAAACTTGACCTGAAATTTCTTTGAAAGTGATATAGATATTTTCTTCCGTAAAAATGTAAATAATTTGTTATAATTAATACAATTTTCAGTTAATCGTAATCATAATTAATTCTAAAACGTACAATAATTTTATTACGTGTTTTAGAGTCAACTTCGATTTAAAAGAGTTTGCATAATTAATTATATACGTAAAAGTGTACTTTACATGGTAATGAATCTAAAATGTGTACTAATTTTCTTACTTGTTTAGTAATCAATTCCATCCGAAATAATTTTCCATAATTAATTATACATGTAAAACTAAACTTTATATAACCGCGAAAGCGAATTACAATAGAAGTAAAAATACACTACATTAAAAGGCTAATTGTTCACTACACATTGTAAAATTAATTTCATTTCCACTCCGCTAAATACCAAATATACCCACTACTAGCTAGTTCAGAAGCAAAAAAATTTTTGCTATTCAAAATTTACAGAGTAGCTATATAATTTTACGTATAATAATTATACGCGTGTAAACTACAAATTGAAGGTTTCGGCAATTTCGTTCTTAAAAAAAAATAAAACAAAGCAGTTTCGTTAATTCTTTTAAGCGGATGGAATTTACGTAATTGTACGTTTGTTAAAAATTAATTTTTTCTTCCTCGCGATGCAATTTCGTGCCCTCGAACAAATATATTCCCGATTACACGCTACGGTAATAATTACCATCCGACGAAACCACATATTTCTGAATTAGCCACAAACAATGAAGAACCGGTGCTGTAGTGCAATCCGAAATTCCAAAGTAAAATGAAATGAAAGACTCGACCAATATCAAAGTAGAAACTCTCTGTTTCTGTATGTCTGGCATTGTGGTACGTGTTTCCGTTGCGAAAAGGGCGTAGACACGAAGGGGCGATTTTCGGGGCTCGGCAATGCCAACAAAGCCTAACTAACGTAAATAAGATGTCGGCGAAGGTCGTCCAGAAAGAGAGAGACGCGACAAACGAGGGTGAGAATACGAAAGTCAGCCTCGCGTTAAAATTGTTTTAACTATCTATATCTACTTCTCTTACAATATTGACTGGAAGCTAAAAGCTTTTTTCCCAACTTTTTTCCTTTTATTAATGGGTATGAAGTTTGTCCCGATTCGATAAAAATTCTAATAGTTCAAGTTAAATCTTTCTTAATAAATCCTGATATGGTCAAAATCTAACGAGGATAAAATGGGATAACAATTTTTCTAAAGAAATATCATTTCTTAATTTATTACAAACATATGTAAATATGTAGAGGATCTACCTATATCAACATCTACCTCACATTTTCTAAAAGCTAAGAATTGAAGGATTATCAGTTTTTGAATGGAATATCATTTCTTACGTTATTATAAAACTACATGAATTTTTGTTGAAATCGTTAAAATCTAGCTAAATACTCGAATAGAGTGTGTATAACATACGTTATACTTTATGCATATTGTCGGATTTTTAACGAGTTTTCAGCATGTTTCTAGCTAATTCTGAAATATTACTCTAGTAACTCAGTAAATACCGGATAATATTTTTACCAGGGCGATTACAATTTTTTAAACGTAATACTATTTCTTATTTTATTACAATCTAAGGTAGGGAACATTCTCCTAACGGATGTGCGATGATGTATCCTTAATTCCTGATGTCACTCGATAAGTAAGCGGAACGACGTTGATTACATCAGGAAAAAAAAGAAACAATCGTTACACCCGCATACGTACAAGCTCAGCAGCCAATTAATTGTCAATCTAAATCAGAAGATCTATGTAACGACGAGTTTCGTAGTCACTACACCGGAAAAATCTCGCGCGATGAAAACGCCCTCAGCCAATTACAGCCAAGAAGACGATGGCCCCTTCGCGTACAGAAGCGATGAATTTGCGACTTTCTTTTCCCTGCGCCAAAGAGCTAGTCAAGAGTCTTAAAAAAAATCTTTTATCGCGCGCTACTACGGTTAGGGTGTCTCTTATCTCACCAAGTGGCAACGTCTTCAAAGTTTCACAAGATAATAGAAAAAAATGTATAGTATATATAGTACATATATATATATATTTATGTATGTGTGTGTGTATGTGCAGACGCGACGATATTACGATGATACGTTGATAGAAACGGAAGCAATTACGCGCATCTGTTTTATAGGATTTTCCCGTCGATTTGACGGTGAAATTGGTAGGGTAAACCTCTCAGCTATTCAATCGTCTCATACATACCTATCCGGAATAAATCTCCTTGTATAATACACGTACCCTTATTCTCGATTCCATATCTCTTATTCTCAACCCTCGATAAGTCCTTAATGAGGAATATCTGCGAGCTGTGCACACAATAAAAAAAATCTCGACGCGACGAAATTGAACAATTTACATGAATACAGGTACTTCTAAGGACTAAAAGTGATTGGAATATATATATACAGAAGTGCTCATCTTCAGAGGAAAAGCACAGTTGATATTACGAGCAAATCGAGCTCTTTCATATCGGGGAATCATTAGTTTCCCGGAGACGAGATAGCTTTATTCCAGATATTATTATATCCTTATTGAATGCAATAACCATTCGGATATTGAAAATTGAAAAAGATTTTTTTTTATTTAAATCACTAAATTGATCAAAAGTGTAAGTGGAATCGATAAATCCAATGAAGTCGCGTGCACAATGTTTGTCGCTCGTTCGAAATATCATTTCTCGTATAGGAGAATAATATAGATAGTTTAATCAAGTTCTGAAGCGAGAGAGAAAGAGGGAATTCGTGAAAATAGCAATTTTCTTCTTCAACTGCACAGAAGCATTCGTTCAGAGACACGAGCAAAGCCATCTAATCGAGCCCGAAGGAAATCGCGCTTCGACGAGTTCCCAAGCAATTAGGCAAGTTTCGGCCGGTTCGAACTTACTCGCGCATGTACACACGTACGCGACAAGCCGGAAAGCTTTGTTCATATATATATATCTGTGTGTGTGTGTGTGTAAGATCTCTCTTGTGCTGTTTATGAATTTCGAGGTGTATGTATAGTGTATACTTGAGGTACATGTCTGACGCTATACGTTTATGTCAAGGTGTATTGTCGAGCGTGTAATCGAGTTGTAATTGGCGGTAAATCTTAGCGTCTCGAAAATGAATATCTTGATAAGTTACACTTGGCGGTAAATGTTGATGTTTGAAAAGTGAAAATATTGATGGCATTTATTAAACAATGTAAAAAGTACAATCGAGTTTTAGGCTGAAGCCTTTTAACTAAAAAACTTGAATAATAAACACAGGTTTTCACTCGAATGAATTTCTTTTACCCAAAAAGAAACGTTCGTTTTATTCGTAAAATAAGCATTTTGAAGGGCATGATTATAATTTCGTTAACTTTTTGTAATATCCCGCAGGTGGCGCCTGGTCACATTAACCTACAAGTAGCAAAATTATTCTATGATTATTACTGTATAACAAAGTTTAAATCCGGTATATTTCACTTGTATGAGCAGCGATTCTTAAGTGGTTAACTTCCGAAAAGTGATTGTATGTAAGAAATAATAATTCGCTTACTAACTAACGACTACGAACATTTATATCGTTAAATAAGTTTTTTTTTTCAAATTTGTATCTAATACAATTACTTACTGTACACGTTTTGAAGTGAAAATATTTCTTTTGAATCGAGCAGATTTCGAGAAAATGATTCACGTTTGAAACAACACGAATCTTTTTAAAGAAAGGAGTCCCCCCTCTAGCCGGAATTTCTTTTGATTGAAATAGTTATTTTTGTCAGCGAAAAATTGGGTAAAATTAAAAATTGTCACAATCGAATTTTCCATAAATACAATGTTATTATTAATATTTGATTGGTTCCCCAAACACAAAAAAAAAGAAATACTGATATAAAACACTCTTTAAAAGTTTTTTTAGAAATGTCCACGTGAACAGGAAGTAATAATAATAACAAATTTAAATCAACCAATTTTTAAGTCTCTTGTTTTTCTTACTCAATACAATTATCGTAAATAATGGAGATAAACGTACATTAGATACGACACATTCAAAGTAGTTTCCTTACATACAAAGATATACATATAATTGATGCAACAGTAGTTATCACAAGTTAAAAAATGTTTCCCTAAGTATTTACACACATCTCATCTAATCTTATCCCTTAATTTTTTTACTTCCAGTCCATTTCGACATTTATCAATACACACATCAGTAGCTATTTTTAATAACCACACAAATTCTATATCTAAAATCGAATACATTTATCGAGAACTTTTCCATCTGTACATCTCCAGACGCATTTCATATTTCCCTCTCACCACAATCCCCCGATGACGCGTCTCTCGCACTATCTCTCACAGAAATAGAGGCACTTACTTCTTCACTGACGAAATTTACGATCTCCAAATTCGAGCCGACCTATAGCGTATCCCTGGTGACGCGTATCAAATTTTCCTCTTCGCGACGAATTCGATTGCCGCGAAGAAGAGCAACACAAGACACGCGCTGCGCTCTTTTCTCGGTCAATACCCAGTGGAAATCGAGAAAAAATTTATTTTTTTTTCTCAGCCTTTACTCGGTTATATAATAACAGTGGGGTATGCGTGCACGAGAGAGAGAGAGATAGGAAGCAAAAAGGGTCTCGAGGACGAATTTCCCTGTTGTTTCGTACTCACAGCGCTACAAATAACGACGGGGTATTTCGCGTTTCCTCCTCTCGGCGTATAATAAATTCTGAAAATACATTCGCGCAGGATAGTTTCTCTTTCCCAGAGAGAGAAAAGGGCAGGGATTACAGAAGAACTATGCCGTTGACGCGAAGGCAAGAATGTCGTATTACCGAGAGAAATTGAATTTATAAAGAGACACTGCTGTGTCTCGTAAGAAAAAAAAGAAACTATTCAAGACCGATTGAGAGACAATGGATTGCATTTAAGAGCAAAGTTTAAACTCCCTTTTGGAGCAGAAACGCTTGTATATCTATGTACAAGCGTGACGAGGGAACTTTTCCGCGAAACTTGCCAGTAAAAAGAGAGAAAGTAAATTGCCCGAACGCGTGATATCTTATTTCGTCGAACTTTCCTTCGAGCACGTACGCGAGGACATAATTCAGAATATTTTTTTTTGTTCTTTCTCGAGCCTTAAACCACCATTGAGCGGAATGAGAAGAGTAACTGGAAAATGGAGCGAGGAAGCTATTGCCTTCGAGCGAAAAAGGTGGGGGTGAGTAAGAAGGCATATAGGAAGCTGCGTAAATCGAGCGCGGGTACAAACTCAATTTCAGACCGGTAACGCGGCCTTCCGCTTTAAAAGGGGCTATATAGTAGTACCTTGACTCTCATCTATACACTGGTTTTTTTTTTTCGTTGTAATTTTTGAACGCGAAAAAACACACATGGGTCAGGTTATACGCTCAGCTTTTTCTCTCAACATCGGTTGTAATTCAACGCATGGAATGCAACGAATTTTTTTCCGGCGGATGAGAAATATTTTTATGTATGCTTGTATTTTCTCTTCTATTTGTTCTTTCTTTCTTTCTTTCTCTCTCTCTCTCTCCCTCTCTCTTGGAGAGCTGAATTTTTAATGAAGCGAAATCCAACGTGAGTTGAACAATACGAAAATGACCGAGTAAAAAAAACAAATGTAGGTGGGTTTCGTGAATTCGCTCTTAAAATTTTAAAACGATTAATTTACTCTCTGTTCGAGTGAATCGTGAAATTTTCAATGTTTACTGCAACAGAGTGATTTTTCGAGTTACAGTGAAATTTTACCGTGAAGTACTATATCAATATTATATCATTTTATTTTCATAGTCGGACTAACATAGAACGATAAGTTTCTGCGTGATAATATTGGTATAAAGAATTTTTTGAGAAAAAAAGACACCCCTTTGTCAAAAAATTCGAGCATCGTAAAAGACTCGTTGATGCGTCATTCTGTAGGTATGAATATGTAGTTTTTATTGTCGTGGAATTTCTTTACAAAAAATTAGGTTGGATGACTCCTAAGAATGAAAAAAAAGAGTTTTTTAAATGATTTTTTTATTTATACAGCGCCTTCAATATTTAAACTTAATCTATGTCACGTATATTTTTTAAATTAATAAAATGGCAGTTGGTTTGAAAAATTTTATCTTAGAATTATTTAAAGAGTATTCTCAAATTTTTTCGAGATGATTCGGTGCAATTTTAGATTTTTCAAAAACTTCTACGATCATGAAACAAACAAATTATTTAAAAAAAAAAATACTTTTATTCGGGTTCGTGATACTTAGAATTTACTGTATGTGAAACTATAGTTAACCAAGGCTTGAATCTTGAGTAATACTTCAAGGCCATCGTGGATTCTTCAATAGGAGCACCGTCCGTCATACGAATATTTTACAATATCGTAAAAGTCTGTACGAGTAAAAAGTAATTATACAGAAATATTACTTTCAACTTGGGATTTTTATAAAAATTAAAATTAAGTTATTTATTGTTTTATAGGTCTGTTGGAGGTCATCGGAGACCAGAAATCTGGAGAATTTAGAACACATAAAACAAAAAAACACACAAATCTACGAAATGTAAGATTAATTTTAAATAATATAAATCTGTAACTTAAATCATTACTGTAAATTCTGATCATAGTTGAAAATAATATTAACATAGAAATCAGCGTTTTTGACTCTTATAGAGTAAAATTAAGTTTAAAAATTTAAAAGTATATACATAGAGCTTATTTTAATGTCCAGTGTATATACCGATGGCATATCGTATCAAATTCAAAGCAATATGCGTAAAAGGGCATGAGAGAGAGATAGAGATAGAGTGAGAGTGAGAGAGAGAGAGGCGCGTTTGGCGGTCGCGGCTGTGGCTACAGCAGCAGCCGGTGTAACGCCTGACGACATCACACGCACACACAGTATATATAGTAGCTAAGCAGAGGCCGTTTAAAGCACGTAGAGAAGAGAGTGAGTAGGAGAAACGTCGTCGAAGCGGAAGGCCAATTCAGGGCTGCGAAATTTCGCTTGTCTGGGGTGTGTGACGTCGGCGGCGTAGCACTGCCTGAAACCGGCACGAAATTAACTGTCAATCTCAATTTCTCCACCCCCGCGGCTGCTGTACTGCCAACTTTACGCATCGGCGTCCATCGGAACGTTGAGAGAGTTGCATAGATATGTATGTGTGTATATATATATGGCGTGTACAGGAGTGAAAAGGGGGATGTCAATTAGGCGTAAATCAGAATGCGTTGCTGAGATGTATAATCGCCTTGCGAACTCGTACCGGATTGTGGATGAAACTTAGGAAAGAATTCGAGGCATTTTTAATCGTTGGTTTGTTCCTATTTAAACAATTTTTTTTATTTAAACCTATGAAAGTGAACGTATATCGATTGATGTTGTAAGAAATAGGTTAATGGTTCTTATAAATATTAGATTTTTTTGATTTAAAACTTTGTATTGGTTTGGCGTAAATTGACATATTTATTCAAATATTAGAATTTGCTCAATCGGTAAAATTTTGGTGAGGCCCCCTTAAAAAATTTGTTAAGCCTTAAAGAATAAAATGAACTATTTAAATACACACTTTAAATTAAGCGAAAAGGGGGTGTCGCTTATTATATGTATATAATAACTATACGCAATTATTACATTTATTTATGTAACATATTAAGTTAGTAATTCTCTAAGTGTTCACGTACGTAAATGTGTGTGTACGTACGGTATGTACACATTTAACAAGTCTAGAGTAACGCCTGTACTGTATAGGAAATGAGGAGGAACATACAAGTGGTGATCCATCATTTCTTTTTTCCTTTTCGTCCGTGAGCGGAGCGATGGCTTTTTAATTGCATACTCGCCGAAGCGTCGAAATTGAAAAAGTTTTGGGAAAATTTAAGACACGCCAGGTTGATAAAAGAAAGTCGTTTTAGGGGAGGCTGATTCATCTGGTGATAAAATTTTCTTCCCCCTATTTCGTCCTATTCCAAAACATATAAGGATTGCGTCCGGCAATACGTCACAATAAACACACGGGATGATACGTAATCCAGAGCTTTACGACCAACGACTAACGAGGATCTAGTGAATATATGTATAAACGACGTCGTTACAAAGGAACAAAATATCATTTTTTTAACATACAAATTATATTCTTTGATGTATATGCAATTATATACAAAGAGACTCGTGTGAGTAACGCGATATAAAATGTATATATATACAATTATTCGAAGCTCGTTAGCTGTGCGTACCACAACAATAAAAATGACACGACAGATGCTTATTTAAATATATATCGATCACGAGACGAATTAATATTCGTAGGCGTGTGGACATTTTGACAAACGAGGAGAAATCGATGGCCGTCGACTCGTGGAGACAATCGTGTGAAAGAAAGAATAACAAAATCTGTCAATCGATACATACGTTTAATGCCGAGACATGATCGACGCGTGTTGTCCTTTAAAAAAAGAATAGACCTTTCGAACGTGTCGATGCATTTAGAGGTGATGTGTTTCTTCGAAAAAGTTAGACCTTAACGTGTTGAAGCATACGGAGACGGATGGAAAAGCCTCGGCTGATCCGATTTACGGAACACGGCGAGTATGAGAGGAAAATCCAAGTTTTTTCAGAGAAATCGATCAATCGCTTATTTCAAATACAACCTTGTTTTCGAACAACCCTCGGGGAAGAAAATTAAATCATAAAATACGAATATACACACTGGGAGAGGATTTATTGTTATTGTTATTTATATTGGGAATAATAATATTGGTTTATTATTATATTATTATTATTGTTCTTATTACGAATACAACGAAAACATTTTGTGCAGCTTCAAAATGATTATTTCTATCTGATTGTTGTAACTTATTTTTATTTCATTGCAGTAAGCGTAATAATTATGTAATATTAATGAAAACAATTATGAATTCTTTTTAAACAAAAATTTCTAATGCATAAATATTCTTAATAATTTTCTCTAAGTTACTTTTTTCAGATAATGTTTCTTGTATAATTATTTTAATATAAAAATATTTATTAAGTAAAATAATAATAATTGCAAAATAATCTTAGAAAAATAAATTAGAAAATTGTAGATATTACTCTAAGGGAACAAAGGAAAGTCTGATGAAAATTTGCTCATTAGGTATATTTCAATACGGATTGTTTTCATGTCAAAGTATATTCTTACATACATTTTTAATAAATAAATTATCAAAAATTCAACAAACTTTTTTTTGTTAATTTAAAACAAACCAAAAACATCAGAAAATCAAAATACAGTAAATAACTTTAAAAATAAAAAATCAATTTTAAATAACTTCCAATAGTATGTAAAATATCGAATTATTCTAAAAATACGACAATCAATCTGTCTTCGATAATAGCTGTAGCATATTTATGCACTCGACTTTTCGCGCTTGTATACATTCGATCGGACAACAATAAAATCTCATCCATATAAAAGAGATTTTCCGATGCGCACTAGACTGAGCAGATGAAAGGGTCGGGCGGCAGAAGTGGAAAAGCAGATACGTCACGTGACTAGGCGTCGCGCTTTAATTCCGCTTCACTCGTGTTCGTCCGCATCCATTTTCCTAGCCTCCGGCTCTTTTCATTATCTCCCTATAGAACGAGAGTTATATACATGCGCACACGTGTGGGTGTGTGTGTCTCGTCTCTGGGCGACAGATAAGCGGGAAAATCGTGACGAATCGTCGGTTCCTCGGATTTTCCGGGGGTGACTAGTCGACGCGAGGGGGTGATTTTGCTCGAAGTGTACTATATACATGTGTGCACTTTGAAAGGTATAAAGCAGAGGAGAGTTAATATTCTGGGAAGAATCGGCGGTGGAAAAAGTTGAAAGTTCCGCGTGTGAAATCAGAGCGTCGGATCAAAGAGGAATTTTCTATATATTTTTTTTATTCTTTTCGAAGACCGAGCGTGGCTATAAATTTAGAAGATTTTTTTTCTCACACAGGCTCTCCGACATTAAAATTCAATGGAGCGCGATTTTACAAGCTACGAACAACCCCCTATTGTTATAAGTGTGTAGGCGTGTGCACTTTAGACCGCACATGGGCTTCTATTCTTCATGTATTTATATACACGTATATTCACTGTATTCTTGATTTACCGCATCACGCGATGAAAATTATATATCTATATATGTCATGCTCTAATTGTAAGTGCGTTACAAATTTTTCATACTTTACTTTTTTCGCAGTTGCAACGGGGTTACGGATACCTTTATCGCGTAGCATTTTTTTTTTCTTTTCCCGCTAAAGCCATTATGAAAAATTGCTAAATCGCGTGAGTTGGCTATACGCTGTACACAAACAGACGTATACAGACACGTACACACTTGGCGGAAGAAAATTTTCGAGAACACGCGATGTGGCTAGTTTTGAATAAATTATTCAGAAAATAATCAAGCTTATACGCGGTATACGCAATTATTGAACGTATAGAGGGTAATCAATTAACTGTTGTATATATATATCAGTCGCGTTAATTGGAAAAAGAAAGTTCCAAAAGCAAATAATCATCGATGAATTCGCGCAATTATCGGTACTCTTTGTTTCCTGTATACATTGCCAACATATATGTATATATATGTTGGCAATGTATATATAAACAAGCTGCATATCACCGTTAATGAGATTTTAAAGTGGTGCGTGAGCAAAATTCCATCGGAAAATAACACATCCATCGGAGATAACGTGAAATAAAAGCCTCGAGATATATATATAAAACAGATGCTATCAAAAGTTTCGCGAGATATAACGACTATAGTCTTCCATCTCGAATTGAAGGTAGAAATCCGTCGCCGCGGGTGGTAAAAAAGTCGAACGGTCACGTGCTCGATTCCCCATTAGGCTTCTGTCTGTTGCGTCGTCTCCTCTGAAGCTGAAATTCCTTCAGGCTATGTATATATAGTATATGCACACAGACATCCCCCCCCGACGGGGTAATATTATCGGGAAAACTCTCTCCCTCTCTTTGGCCGTCAATATATCAAAATTACTCGTTCGCGCGATATCAGAGAAGCGAAAGGGCCTATGCGACTGTCCAACTACACTGCACCCTCCATTAAATCCAAAGCCAGGAATTACCGGACACGAGGGAGCGCGTTTAAACGTACTGGTATGGGAACAATATATATATATATATCCCATCACTACGCATATATCCGGTTTTGTGATATATATATATATAAATGTGCATGTGTGTGGAGACGAAAATTAGTCTTTTAGCAAAGTGCATGTGCTTCGTGTGTTTACTGAAGAACATCTATATGTGTGTGTGTGTTCGCTTATCTAGATATATCGAATTTCTGGAGAGTATCTTTTGTCTCGGGAAGAAACAAAAGAGGGAAGAGACGTCCGATGCGTTGGTTCGTTTCCTGTTTTGTCTATGTGGCCCATTGTGCGCGCGAGAATTATAATCGATCGATTCTTATATATATATTATTGTCATGCTAAGCGACACGCGCGCGCCGCTTTCTGATTAAACTGTCACTGCTGCTGATTTTTCCGTAATAGGGAAGCGAGATGCACGTGGGAAAAAAATTAATCCGGAGCGAACGATGAGCGAATGTACGTTACGTTGATACGATTACGAAAGAAGTGTTGAAATTTGATTTTATTTTCCGATAGAACGTTATTTTTTTATCAGGGAATATAGCGCAGTATGTGCATTTTGAAATAGGGAAATCGAATGATTCTGCAACTTTCTGTAGAGGTTGAAAAAAAATTCTTATTCAGTTCCATGGAAACTTATGAGAATTTGATTTATGCGTCTGGTTCTTGGATATCAAATTGAAGAGTCTGGTTGTCGAATTCTGTCTTGAAGTGTCTGTTTCGTTAAGCAAATTTGAAACTATTTGTTTCTTCAAGCTGATTCCGAACTGTCTTGTTCAGTATTAGCAAGTTATGGAATATGTGTTCAAACTTTTTTTGAACTTGATGTTCTTCTTCAAGCCTATTCTGTCTTTAATACTTTTTCTAATTGACTGCTTATTGAAGACTTAATCAGAATTGACTGGTTATGTAAGAATCAATATGAATGGACTAGTTATTCAAAACTTTTTTGTATTGACAGGTCTTTGAAGAAGTTATAGAATATTAATTGACTGGTTATTCAATAATTCATTGAAATTAAATTCTTACCCTCAGAGTCCATATTATGTTGTATTGAATTAAAAAATTATATAAAACGCAAATGATAATTCACCAACATACATGTAACCGTATATTTTCTTAAAATAATTCCAATATTAATTACTGCCTATACTATAATCCTTAGAGAACTTCACGACACGAAACACCACGAAAACTCAAATAAAGCTCGCTATTTTTCCCTTCATTTCATACACGTACATTTTATCGAGATTAAATAAATACATATATTTCACGATCTCCCAAAAATCACCTCGATTTCGCTACGTAGAAACTCTATTATACCAACTCCTTAAGAAGCTGAAGAAAGCTTCTACAGCGAAGGCATAAATTTTCTTTAGATAAGATAAATATATATACACACGTATATATTATACTCCCGTGTATTTTAGTTACTAAATTGTTTCCAGTTTGAAGACCGCACGGAAGTTTCCCGCCGAACACAATATTTGAGGTTTCCCTTGCGCTACTCTCGCTCTCAGTCAAATATACTGTATTACAGCGAGTTTGTGTATATATACGTATTACAAAGCTTCTGTCTCAGACAAACATTTCTAGTTGCGCCTTTCGCGATAACTGACTTATGGCTTTTCTTCTTTACGCCAGGTGTTACTTTCCTAAGTATAAGAAGAAGAAGCTTATCGAATACATACATATATAGGTATATATAAAATGTGAAGTAGAAAAAGATTGATGCAGCGCGAAAGTTTTCGCGCACACGTTGGAAGTTCTCTATCTCTAAGCGATAAGTAATTTCATGACTAATTGAGAAATTTAATAAATTTCAGAAGAGCGCGTGCTTCAAGCCTCCCAACGCGAGGAAAATTAATCGAGACTGCGAAAACTCTCGAAGGCTCTCTTGGCTCATTCTTTCGCTCCTTGTACTCTTATTTCTGCTTCGGCTGAGCTACAAGTTTGTGCGTATAATAATAATAATAATAATACCGGCACGTAAATCACGGGGGAAAAAATTGGGAGTTGCCGAGGCCGTTATCGACGGGGTTATGAATCAAGAAGTTTAGCTTTTTTCTTCTTTATTTTAGAAGTAACTGAAAGATTATTCCGCTTTTTTGGTAGACTTACCTTTGTATTAGGTTGTTCAATTAGTTTGAGAGCGAAATAATTCTGTTAAAATGGAATTTAAGGATTTGTTGTTGTTGGATTTCAGCTATGTTCAAAATAGCTGTGGATTATTAATATAAATTTTTTAAGTGTATATGTCATATCGAATTTAGGACGCGAATAATGAAATAATTTTCATTTTCTGTATTAAAATAATTATTTTTCGTTTGTAATTAGATTTCAATTGTCGAATTCGATTGAACGTTAACAGTATTTTTTTAAATAAAATTGTTCTCTGTTGAAATTTTTATTTTTTTTATTGCAAATGTCACAGAGTATACACGAATCTATGTTTAAGTGGTAGATACAAATAAATATCAATACAAAGTTATCTAAAATAAAATACTCCAAATTATAGTAGTATTAATAAAAATAACAATTAATCTAAAATATCTAATTCGTAATTGTGTTTTTAAGAGCAACCAATTAAAATACGCCTTAGTCAACTGCACAATTTACGACAAAAATTTATTTACTATACGGAGTATACGCACCGTGCAGTTACAGCCCGATCGTTTATCGACCAGTTTACGTTTTATTTTTATCGTATTTCATCAATTTCAAACAACATAGTACAAATAAATCCCCATGAATTCGACAATATCGCATTGAAACAATATCACCTATCTTTAAATCAATATATTTCCACCGCAGAATAGCTAACCAAGGAGAGTAATACAGGAATATAAAAACAAGCATCACCAAAACTTTATCATCGTATAAGAACGATTACACCAACGCATGTGCAACTAAGAGACTACCATCCTGATTTATAGCTGTCTCTATCTTCCAAGAGTGACAATACAACGAACGCACATAGACCTTGGTGGAAAATTAGTCGCAGCGGCAACGTAACCACGCCCTTGCGTACACCAAAATAATTGCGGGGGCGTCGATACAGCCCTAGGTAGACTTTATCGCCCGCGACAGAACGACTTTACTTTACCGTGAAAGCAGCTACGCGCTCTCCTCTCGGAGATATGAGGGGTGGAAAAGCCCATATATATACGGTGTATACGCTTTTTATCAAAGAGAAGCTTCTTGAATTACACCTCAGGGTGTGCCTATATACGCGCAAGATTATGACTCTCCCTTGCGTGCTTCTATCTCGAAATAATGATTTTCTTTTTCCCCGAGTGCGAAAAATTAAACCTGATCAGAGAATTCCAAGACGCGCGAGTCAATTTGCTGTTATTGCTTTTTCGAGCGTGAAAATTCTCGCGTTGGTTCCGAATTAATTAGCTGACGTAGAGAGGGTTGTGAGATCTCTCAGTCTCGTGGAGCAAGTTTTATTGGAGAATTAGTCGAGAGACTCCTAAATAACGATTAATGGTAAGCAAAACTTATTATACACTCGCGTGAATAATCTTATCCGAAGGTTTCGCATAGTTTCAGCTATAATTCCAAGAAGAGATAAGGAGGGGACGAGAAATAAGATCCGACGTTCTGTTTTTTTTGAGCGAGTATTCCCGCGAGCTTGCGGGACGATAATTAAGGGGAAACGACTATGATCGCGCGTAAAAGTTGGGACGAACGTTAATATCTCGTGAGGTCATTTGTAAAAGGGGACCGAGTCGAACAAACATCTTGGGTTTATATAGCATGGGATATTTCAATCAGTGCCTTCTCCTAATACTATTTTTCAGACTCTTCCTCGACGAGGGAGAGATTTGCACGACAAAACACATCCGAGAAAAAAGGAAGAAAAGATCATGCGACCAGTTGCACAATGGGAGCGACTTTTACAACAATGCTTCAGTAGCACGAATGTTCTCAAAGAAAAGCTGGTGATTCAGGATTGTCGACCTCCGCATATATGCATCACCGCAGGGGCTACTGCATTTTCCCTGAAAGGAAAAATAGCTTCAAAGACCGGAGAGTAGGTACTTACGATTACCGGGGAAAATAGGCCGGATCTACTCTATTTAATATCTGTGCTTCCTTTAATTCTTTTGTTGGCTTATCTAGAGCCAACCACCACCCCCCCCCCCACCCCGTCGATAAGAAAGTTTTCTGTCGTCGCTGCGAAGAATATTCTTCCTCTCCTTTTCTCTCGGCTAATTATAAAACGGAGAAAGTTATATTTTCACAAGCGAGAAGCGAACGCAGGGGTGAAAATAAACTGTCGAGAGAAATTTGTACGGTTGCCCGGGCTCGATCGAAGACGCTTGAATTAAGGAGGCCATCGGGTGCCAGAGTAGAAAAAAAGGTTATTTTCTTCCTCTCTCTTACTCTGCCCTACCCCATGTTTTCCAAGAGAGAATCCGGCCGAGGAATTTCTCTTCCCGTTGAGTATAGGAGGAGAAGTCGTAAAGTACGTTCGGCGAACTTACCGTACGTAGCTATTTTGAATTCAGAATAGTAAGACGCTTGTCAGAATATTGCCAGCGATGATAAAATATCGATCGTCTTTCTAGGCTATTCAAAAGGTTTGATCCTGTAGAAATCCGTATTTCCATAGGAATTACGGTCTTATATATATATTTTTTCCTTTCCTTTCTTCGTATCTCTCATCTATTCGTATAAACATGAACTTTACCTGGTGTCCCTTGAACGATAGTATCGCGCTGTTACATAATTTTTCGCTGTACATACCTGAAACAGAAAGAAAGATAATTTTATCATTAGTCACGTAAATTTATTAACGTAATTGAAGTGTAATCACTCTAATTAGCTATTTTAATTAAGTATTTCCAAATAATAATCTTCACACGCACACAGCAACATGAAAATGGTAGAGTCGAAGGTCAGAGTGTAATTAATTCCACAGTTTAATTAACGAGACACCCGGAAAGAAGAGAGAGAGAAATCACTGTCAAAATAACTTTCAAGAGGTCCTCTTCTAAAAAGGAGTATACGAGAGATGTTCGGAAAAGACTTTGCAGCAGATTGGACGTTTGCATTGAAATTAAGCGGTTTCACAGGACTGACTATCTATATAGAACACGAGGCGTTAACTCGACTGGAGTAACGGTCAAAGCGTGCCTTAATTAAGAACTAACCGCGTCATCCTCGGGCCTCTCCGTAACGAGGTTAGCCGTCCTGAAAATTAAAGACACGAAAAAGAAAAAAGAAATAAGAAAGCATCTTTCACACTGGGAGGCGTAAAAAGGCACAGAATTTCTGAAGAAACAACGCGAGAAAAGTAGTAATTCTAGTACAAGCAGAAGAAGCAGCAGTTTACGGAACGACGAGTTAGACCGCACCTAACGTGATTTCCTTGGCTTTGAATTTAATTTTCCACGATATAGAGCAAGTTACACTGAGAAGCTTCTCGCTCCATCGATTCTCTATCGTCTGAACGTATCTCGATAGTGTATATATATATGTATTTTATTCATTTACTTATTTACAAGTTATATTGCAAACGTATTTTACAGTACATGTTACAAAAAATCTTATTAACGGAAAAAAATCCGAGTAAAAATTATATGAGAATCTGGCCAACTATACTATATAGAGTTAACCAATTTCTAGTGGCTTTTACGCATTAATCAGTTATATTATTGTTATCCATAATACTTAATATAAATGTTAGCTTTTTTCTATAATTACATTGGCATCTGTTACAGCTAATAAATCGTATGCAATGTTTACAAACAAAAAAAGAATTTTCACAAAATACACTGAAATGAAATTATGTATCTACTTATTCGCAATAATGAAGTTACTTTCAATTTTCATAAAATTATTTTTTTATATATATTTCTTAATGATTAATTTATCCACTTCTATTAAAAAAATATATATTCAATGTTAACCACACGACGTCGGTCACGAATACGATCGATTTCAACACCGAGAATAATGAGATTTTCGAATTGTAAATACGATTTCGCTTGTAAATTTAACTCAGCATCTACTGTAATACACCAAGTAATCGAATCGTTCTCATTCCGAATTCATCTCGTTCGTATTGTAATTCCCAACGAGGTTTATGAATCATGCAGTCCACGAAAGCTCCGACGCAAGCCTTAGGCGAGTCACGAAAAGCTCAGAGTGCTAACCCCAAGTATATATCTATATATGCAGAGGTGTTAAAAAAAACTACTACGCCGTACGGTGAACCCTCAGTTCATTCACGTTTTCGCAAGTTTAACAAGTACCGTCGGAAGTGTGGTACAGAGTCGAGTGGAAACGTAATATGCGCGAGTGCGGGTTGTGCTTACACACGCTTGGAGACAACAATGACGCCATAGAAAAAAACCACGACACAAGGGAGACTCTCCAAGACTCATAGAGAAAAATCGATTTCGTCGAATCTCGCAAAGCACGTTTCCTTTTGCCGCCACTACCACACACCACCTTTGATTCAGCGAAATTCGAGACGTCTTTCCACGCCAAGCGCTTTCTCTCTCTTTACCCATTGTTTCTCCTTTCTCTCGTGGGAAGTGTCTCGTGTACGTACGAGGGAGCCAATAAGGGAGGAATCTATCGAGAAATTCGAGATCTTCTCCTATCAATCCGTCTTGCTTCCGTCTGTCTCGACTTTTTTTTCTTCTTCTTCTTCTTCTTCTTCTTCTTCTTCATTTCGTATTATCTCTATTCATTGCTTCTTTGTTTTTCGCGCGCGCGTATGTGCGCGCGGAAGAAAGAACGGGACTGACGTATCGAGTTTCTTTTCATCGACAAAAAAAGGCTTTCTTAGTTTTTCTTTTTTTTCGTCCCAAGGCGGTATTACTTTCGACGCTTTCATTAACCGATAAGTTCTTAGGAGAAAGATCTCAATGGGGCAATCTCTTTGCGGAGCTCGATCGGATTATATGGCAGTGTAGGAGGAGAGTTGGTTCTTCTCCTCGCGGTCACCCAGAAAAAAGACTCGGAGAATTTTTCATTTTCCACCTCGTTTGCTCCACGAAAGCTCTTTAACCGAGGCTTCCATGCCGAAAATCGACTCTGTCGGATCATCTCTACGTCCTAATCGTGCGCATCTCAGCGAATGTACACGCGAGCTTTTTTCCGGTCGCCTGCATTATAACAGCGTAACGAGGTCGGATTCACTCGTTCCATTATCCTGAATTTCTAACGAGTCACTATATAAGCTAGACCTCGAAATTCGAGTAGTAAAGTCGTCGGGTACGGTAAACATTCGAGTCGCGTTGAGCTGCGAGCAAATAACGAGCGACTAGTTGATAGTTCCGGAAAAAAAACCCTAATTATTACGCAAGCCAGTATAAGCACGAGTGAAAAATTCTCACGCGAAGGGGTCAAGAAGATAAAGAAGTTACATTCATATTTCTGAAGAAGAACAAGCCGAGGCGAAAGACACGACCGCTGACTCTCGAGTCACGAAGAAGAAGTCTAGTTTATTCATGCCTATCTGGGAATCTCAGTTGCTCCGGTTTCGTAGTCGCGCTTTTCTTCTCCGTTTCTTTTATCTGCGGCAAATGTAAGCACCGCACGTGTGTTTGCTTGCAAGTCGTCGCACGAAGGTTAGACACATCGAGTGGGCAACATGTGCTACTTATACAACATGTGGGTAACAAAAAAAAATATTATTTGCTCAGTAGAGGCTTGACTTTCTGTATGTATAATTCAACTTGTGGGAGACTCAAATAGGAAGACACTCGATTATCGGAATGAACATGTCATCGTTTTCGAAATTCAAAGCCCCGAGAGAAACGGTAATTGAGTATACAGTTACCGCTAATAGTCCAGAAGTTGATACATTCCGAATTGACTAGTGAGAATATTTTTGGGATTAATTAATTTAATGAATTATTATGACCGTTGATATGTGCGAATTGTTGTGTCAAATAATACATTGGGTGGAAACGACGATTGTACTACAAATTTTTTAGGTTGCGCAAAGCCTCAGGTGTAAATTATTTAGTAATGTAGGTAGTAATGAGGCTTATTTAAGGACGTTGTACTAATATTAGAATCGGTTCAACTGATAACGAATATAAAAGATATGAATTGCATAACCGACCCGTTAACGTCGAAAAATAGATTAAGAAAAATATTAAGCGGAAATTCATTCATACGGATTCTTTGAGCAATTGTTATACTTTTTATTTCATAAAAATTTTTTGTTCAGTGGATGAGCGATCATAATGTAAAGTATTGAAAAGTTTTTTTAATTACATTTATGTGTAAAACTGTGATTTGTGGTTTTGACATTGTGATTTATAAATCTGATCGACCAGATCTGAATGTTAATGTGATTGTAAAATTTAGTTATAAAATTTTATATTTAACTTAATAAACTTTTCAAATAATGCATTAGTCACTAAATTAAAGGTCTGATTCAATAAGTATTTAAAATCGTACATCGGAAAGCGTAGGTTTAACTTTTATTTCACAGTTAATAATTATAGTGAACTATCAATTCAAGTAAATATTTTCTTCGTTCAAAAAAGCAATATTTTTTCAAATAAAATGTTCTCAAATACGGTAAACATTTTTTCATAAAAATTACCCGTTTCTTTCAAGATTCTTTCCTCGGAGGTCGACAAAACCTATTTTTTTAAATATGACGTTGATTAAGTGATTAGTTTTTCTGATATATAGTACTAGATTCTAGTCTTAGAAGATCACAGTTAATTTTTTCCAAGGTATTAATCAATCCTCAACGAGTTTCATTATTTCCGTCACGTACTTCCCTGTGTATTAACATACAGTTATTTGATTATGTTTTTGCGTTGACTCTTTTACCCGAACGAGGAGAGATAGAGGCAGAGCTATGAGTAGCAGACGAGATTTAATTTAAGCGTTTTAAGCGCCTGTTCTATGCCACGCTCCAGAGAAGGGGCGAAATTCAATTTCGAATTGGATTCCACGCGTGTATGCACGACCGGAATTCCGCGGAATTTACAAGATTTTCTATCTCTGCCGAGTTTCATTCATATGAATTGCGTGTACATGTCTAAGCATATACATGTATATATCTCACGCGCGAGGGCGTGCACAAGAGTAAAGAGAAAGAGCTGAAAAGTCGCAGACGTCTCAGAGGCATTCGCACTTCTGGAATTCGTGCTCCTTTTCACCCTCCGTATACATATGCCAAGAAAGAATAAGGTGTCCGGTTGTGTTAAGCTATATTTCGCCCCCCAAGCGAAAAGCGACACTAAAATGAGACTGCACACGGATATAGAATATTTTATTTTATATTGTAAAGTCAGTGGATTAACTGTTAATGTGCGAGTCTTTGATATACCTTCGTCTAAATTACACCATATTATTTCGTCCACTATTTGTTGTGGGCCAATATCTGGTGATAGTTCTATCATTGTTGAACCGAATGTATGTATATATATTAATAGTTAATAAACGGTTTATTGAGGCTAAAACTTTCCGATGTTCTTTTTTGAAGTTCTTATTTGATGGGTTATCGTGAACAGAAACGATCTCATAAAAGAACGTGCAGTAGATATTTTATTATTTACTATTTTGCTGTTCGCTCTTTTCAATGGTGACATTTAAAAGATCATCAAATCAACTTTTATTGTTAAAAATAAGAAATTAAAAAAAAATTGTAATTCGATGCAATATAATCACGGGCAATAACAGCTTTTATGAACAATCATTTAAACCTTTCTATTAGACGATTGACACAAACACCATAGAATTCTCTCATTTGCTTTGTTAACCACACGTCGCAAGGTTTTGACATTGATAAGTGCCGTGATGGAAGCATAAATGGACCGACGGTTAATATATCATAAAAAAGTTAACTATTAAGAAACAACAACTTACTATAGACAGCCATTGCACATTAATTGTTGAAGAATATGTTTTTAACACTAACGACAGTTTGTGGTTGAAACGCAAATGCTCCTTTCTATTAGTGTATAATAATTTGGGGGGGGGGGGGGACTTTTTTAGTAAACTGAAATTACGATCGACACGAAATACTTGCGACTGTACGTGTGTGGGTCGTGTTTATTTTTCGGATGGAAAACAGAGGAAACAACAGTTTAGCAAGAAAAAATGCCTTTGTTCGAATGTTTCGTGCGCAAAAAAACAGTCTTTGGATGTTTTAGTTCTGAGTTGCGAGCAAGAGTGGTATAACTCAGGAAGAAGTGTAATTTGCCCGTGGCTTTGGTCAGCAATTATTTGCTTTTCAACCGCGGTGGATCATAAATGGATAAGACACTTGCGTGTTATTACTAGGGGTCGATGTAACTATATAGGTGTGTATGAGGTCAAAGTTATAGTGAGTTTTACGTTGATTCTATTAAAGGATGGCTAGATAGTTTTGATCTTTGATGTTGTACGAGTCATGGAGAAATTTACTAAATTATCAATGAGCTCAATAACTTTATTAGTTATAAAACTAAATGCCCATTGGTATTTTAAATTATATATATTCTTCTATCGTTTTATCGTTTTGTAAATAACTTTTAGGTAACATTTCAAATTTGCATTTTCATAGACTTTTATTTTAATTTTACCCATGAATATGAATGAATTCACGAAAAGCAACAATACGAAGCAATGAAATCTCCGATATCAGGTAAGCCATAGTACATATTCAACGGAAGATAACGTTTGAAAATTCAATCGTTCTCGATGATCACCACTTGTACACAGTAGTAGCAAGCGTTAAAAAAGGTACAAAATCGTTCGCCCTCGCGTTTACTTTTCAGTCTCCAGACTCTACATACATCTGTAAAAGTACACAGAGTTCCGATGCAACATTACAACGAGAGCGAAAAGAAGAAATCGACATTGTCGTCGGTGGATGGGTATTGATCCTGTTTAGAGAGCAGAAGCACGTGCTTTTAGTATTCCGCGTGCAAACTTTGCGCGAAAACGTGTCCCGCATGCCGCTGGGACTCCATAATTGTAGATTCAAAGGATATAATTCGGTAGAGAGAGTGAGGAGGGAAAGAGCGACGAGTCGGTGGACGCCGCGTAGCTGTCGAGAGAGTGCCGAATCCCTAGGGATTCTACGATTGCACAAGGGGGTCTTCCCCCACTCTTGTATACCCCCCTCTTGGGCTGCAATTCGAAACGAGAGCTCTCGAGAGGGTAGGAAAAAGACGGATTCCTAACGAAGTGAAAATTGCGGCAATTTTTGGTCCGATACCTCATTGACCCTTCGATCGTCTTTTATCGAAGAATCTAGGAAGGGAAGAAGAAGAAAAACGAAGAGGCGAGAATTCGTCTGTCCTGTCAGTAAGGGGGTGGAGAAGAAAAAAATATCGAAAGACGTCGACTACTCCGTGCGGAAGCACACGCCCGACTCTATCTTTCCGTATTACTAATTCGCAAATCACGAGTTCACTGGACTAGGGGGATTTCCAAGATACACCCCACTAAGGGGGCTTCGTATGTTGATTCGGGATTATCCCAGAATGAGAAATCGAGACATGACGGGTAAAAACACACTAGGGATATACGAGGATGCATTTCGCTTTTTTTTCACTCTCTTTTTGTCTTCCGCCAACCGCAGACAGTTGTACCCATTGCTATACCTATGTAGAATTCGGTTTCATTCGGAAATTGGGAAAACCAGCTTTAAACTACGGGATTATACCACGCGTATACGCATCTATAAAAAGGGCACAATAAAACTTTGCAATATCCAGCAGCAGTGACAGCGACGACTACACATTTACTAAACTTTTTTTGCCTAGCGAAACAGAAAAAAAATATAGTTCTCTGTCTTTTTCCCGTACAATCGAGAAAGAGAGAAAGAGAAAGCGTAGCTGCGACCATAAAAAACGCCTGGCCATAAATCCGGTCGTTATTCCACTGCGTCTCTGCTGTCGTGCTTCTGCAGCAACGATATTGAATGTTTCAAGGTATGTACCTACGGTCTGTCGTTGCTATTGTTTTACCCGCTCACCAGAGAAAGGTTATCGCTATGGGAAAGAACTTCCTCTGAATTTCGTTATTTTCGGAGAATATACAGAGTCAGGTGCGTGTCGATGTCGCAAATTTCGATTAACACAAGGGTGAAAGAGCGAGAATACATTGTGAGTTGTTTCCATAGAATGAAATGCGAGAGTTAACCCTTTGGCCAAAAAGCGTTACGGGTCTTGGTTACGATTCCTGCGAGGGTATACATAGAATTCCTGGTTGAGGATTTCGGCATTGTTATAGTTACGATTATTTTAATTGCGTTAGGATAAGGGTACACGTATTGTACGCGAAAACTGATGTAGATTATATTGGATCCATCTGTACGATAATATAAAAAGTTACGGTTATTGGTATCATACGCGATTTTCCTTTCGACGCTAGGGAGCGCTACCTGTGATATTGAATATTTCGGAGTTAATTTTAACTCGCCGGGAGAATACTCGCACGTGTTTTATGCGATTTCATCTATATTATTTTTGCATCCAACTGCATACCCCGCGCTTTATAATTGATACTTTAATGCATGGAAACTGAATAAAATACGATAAGAGAGCCGAAGCAGAATTATTTTTTTTTGTTTTCCATCTGTATCCATAACACGCGAGATAAAGCTTCTACTTTGTCGATCATCTCGATGTTTAAAATAAAAACGACACAGAAAAAAAGTATCGTAATTCGTTCTCTCGGTACGAGCGTTGAAAATCGCGTAAAACAGCGTGTCATTATACACAGCGTATCGTAATATAATGCCGGTTTAATTTGCGGCGTAAAGCGGCGACGTAAAACTTCCAGACTCTACATTTGCCGCCGTCAAAGACTCGTCTTCTTCTCTACTTGTCGCGCAACGCGGGTAACAGAGAAACCATGGACTGTACGATTTCTCGCGTTACTCCGTAGTTACGCTCCGAGGCACAGCTGCGCGGCGCATCTCGCGCTATCTGACCATTAAAGGATAAGCTGTTGCTGACGCCACCGCAGTCGCTGCTGTCTTGTGAGAATAATGGTCTAATGCGCATTGCATGCCCTGATGCTATTATTATTTTGCTGTGGGATTTTTAAACGGACGCGAACCACTCTCGATCACAGGATGGCGAGGACATTTAATGATGCATTTATTTATTTATTTATCCAGAGTATATACATTTACATTATATGAGAAAATCTTGTAGTGGAAAAAAAATACTATTGGCGGGTCCAGATAAAACTTACTTATACATACTAAAACAAAAAATAAGAGATGTACATTTATAATTATGCTAATAAATAAATACTATTAGAATTTTGTATTTTTGATATTATTTTATTTTTAGTTGTCCGCATTGCATTGACGGAATATATTTTTGCGGGCAATATACACTAAAAACGTTTATTTATTAACAATTGCCTGTTCAAAAGGAGAAAATATTTCTTGGCAATTCCAGTTACTATTCTGTAATTTGATTATTCAACTGGTTAATAAATAAATATTTTCTTAAATAAACTTTCTTTTCTGTATCTTAACCGTATATCGTAGTGGTAAGCTCTTTGTATGAGGTCATTGTTTTTAAAGTAAGTCATGCATCCTACTCACTGATACTTATAAGTATTGATACGAGATTTCGAAAACTGAGACCTTAAAAATAAAAAGAACAAAGGTTTGTTCAATGCAGATAATCGAGAGTAGTTATAGTCGAGAGAAAATATAATATTGAGAATAAATATTTTTTTTTATAAAAAACAAACGATTCCATCATACAAAGTCTGATAATCTTATCGTTCGTTTGTGATTTACACGGAAATTTATCGGATTCAAAAGGAGTTTTTATTTGACAGTTATTTAGCTTCAAGAGGATCATGTAAGTAAGTAAGAGGATTTTTGTATCCTTTTTTATGGTTGATAATTTGCATAGAAGATGCGAGAACCAGACACTTGCGGTGTTGGATTTACGATATGACGTACTTCTCGCAGTATCGGATTAAAGCAGACGATAAATTTATAATTGTTTGCCAGATAAGGAGTTGAATTACACAGGGCATATGAGGTTCAGAAGTGTTATTGAAATCGTAGTTGATGTCTTTACTTAAGATAGGAGATAAATTAAATTCTTATCATGTTTTAACTGTTTCTGCAATTATTTTTAATTTGTTGAAAACTTTTCAAGTTTCTATATATAAGTCAAGAATGCGGCATGAACAAAGAATTTCGTACTATATTAAAAGACTGAGATAAAAAAAATAATAAAACCCGATATTAACTGTAACAACGTTTTCATTTAAATCTCAGCAAATATGTATGTATCCTACTTTCAAAACTATCTATTGGAAATGGGTATAATAAATAAAAATCAAGTAAAAAAAATGTTCTTTGCTGAAAGCACGTCTGAACACTAAAGAGCTAGAATGACAGTTAGAAATTGAAAAAAATAGGAAATAAATCAGTTTCTAAATACGAAACAATGAAGCTTTTTTGCTACAAGTACATGCACACTGCAGATGTCGAACTCGAGTGCCTACTGTCGTGAAGTAATAAAATTGAGAGAGACCTTTCATTTAAACTTCGCCTTTTCTACATCTGTTAAGCATTTGCTTTTGTAATAAAAAAACTAGCTTTTCAAACTGTACGATTAAAAAATTATTAGAAATATCTACGCGGAAAATAGTTTGCTGTATTCAATAAAATATATTTATTAACAAATTCCCTTTCTGTTAGAAGATATTTAATTGAATATTAATTTATATTATAAAATATTAAATATATACGTGTAATTATATAGAATATACTTTTTTTAAATCTAAATTTTTTTGTTCGATTTAGAGAAGCATA
The DNA here is from genome assembly GCA_018906985.1 of Apocrypta bakeri. Lineage (NCBI taxonomy): Eukaryota > Metazoa > Arthropoda > Insecta > Hymenoptera > Pteromalidae > Apocrypta > Apocrypta bakeri. Next base: position 1,508,936 of record JACCIA010000005.1, on the reverse strand, counting down.
TATTTTTTCATTCAAATAAGTACAATTGAAATAAACATTTTATTAAGTATATCCAACAAATCGTCTTTTGTAAATTGAATAATCAATTAATTTTCAATCCCATTTAAAATCCATAATTCAAACTTTAAGCCAAAAATGAAACTTCGCACCCATAAATACTCACGTCCGACAGTTTAATCCCGTTCACATATTCAGACTCGTAAAAAAGTTTAATAGCCTCATAATTAACAAGTATACCTCCGGAATCAAGTCTTCGTCCGCCCACGACGACAGATATCGAAGAACAAATATTAATTCATTGAAAAACACGAATATATAGACATACATAGATACCATTGTGAATAATAACCCATCGATAATTATTGCTTGAAATACATATTAAACGACCGCTTAAATATTCATATGCGCGATGTGCGGTCGGGTCAAGAGCTGTAGTATATAGTAGCACACACCTATTATCCGTATGGAATAATGGATGTTCTGCTCGCGCTCTCGATAGGTTATTATTTAATAGAGTGTCCAGGCCCTTCAATTATTCTCTCCCTTCTCGAGCTTTCACTGGATTATAACCCTATGATTTTTTTTTTTTTTAATTTTATTTTTCGCTTAACGAATTGAATGCGAATGTAGTCGACAATACGATGGAATAAAATGGTAAAGGATTAAAATACATATAGTTCATGAGTATGTAGCAGTGAGAAAATTTTATAATTTTTGTTTTTTAGGGGATCCGGACACAGACTGTAAAATAGTAATTTTTTTTAGACCGAAAACTTTATTATACAGATTTCTACATTTTCTACATTTTTAGTGACTTATTATGACATGTAGTTTGGAACCACACTTTTTCCTAAAATTATGACAAATATATAATAATTTAAACAGACTTATTTTCCAAACAATATGAAGAGGAAATGGATAATGTACTTTGAATCGATGGATCTTGGTAAAGGCTTGTGAAATAAAATTTTAAAAAATATGGATACAGTGCCAGAGAACGATTAAAAAATTACTATAAACATTATAAAATTCTATACTTTAAGATTTAGTGTAAGAGAGTGTTATACTCAACGTTTACCGACAGAGTCAATACAGTACTTGAAAGAAATATATGAATAGTTTTGTACAATTCAGTGGATTTATTAAGATTCAAGCCTATTTTCTGTCGTTCTATCGCCGCATCGACTCAGTCGGTAAAAATTGAGTATGACACCCCCTAAAAGAAAATAAATACTCATTGCTTAGTATAATAAATTTGTACCGAAAAATTGGGATTATTTTAAATATTTTTTTATTAGTGTAGGTAATCTACAGAAGAGCAAAAGGCAGACAGGTGTCGATAGAATCGCTCGAGCGAATCCAAATCATGTATGGTACTCTCTAGTATATATCTATGTATAAGTGTACATATATATGGGGAGAAAGGGAGAGAGAAGTCATAGTAAGGACACAAAGCCAGAGAAGCCTTGCAAATTAATCGAGGAAGAAGGAACGCGACAGCGATGTCGACAACGGGAAACGATCCCTCTTCGATCTAAATTCAATTATTTACACTCGCGCGAGACACTACTCGAAATCAGCACACGCATCGGATTCTACAAGGAGACACAAGACGAAGAGAATAGGTCCTTTAATTGCAATTACCGTAAAGCAAGTGATACTTACAGATACTTCCTTGTTTTAACTTCGAGCAAAAAAGAAGAGAATATTGCGCCTCGTGAAAAAAGCTCTTCAACTTTTAATCTAGTAATGATTTTGTTAAAAGCTCTTCCTTCGAGTCGGAAAAAAGTTGCACCCATCGCCCGATGTTCAATTAATAAAATGCGAGCAAGCCCGCCGCGACAGGAAATATGCACACATAAAAAAAAAGAAATAGAACAAAAGAGGATATCCACCCCACGAATTCGATTGCATACACATTACACACACATACGGATGCGTGAAATCCAGGCTCGTCGTCGAGTATCCGCAAGTACAAATTAACAGCAGCTCTCACGTACGTGAATTTCGAAATGGAATTAGCGCAGCGATAGGTACTCGTCTGTAATGCCTTGTCCGCAGTGAACAAAGAGGCAAAGGGGGGGTTGGTAATGGAGTCCAACAAGAGATATAGAAATTCGCTCTGTCTCTCCCACGGCTGTGTATATATGGTATTTACGCAACGAGTAAAAAGAGAGAATGTACTGTATATATATATGAATGAAGAACACGTGCAAAACTAACACACACGCACACAGTCGCAAGGGACGCGACGAGGATTATAAAAGCGCGAGAAGCCGTAGACAAGACGAATCCATGAATTATTATTATGTTTCCATTTTTTTGTTCGTATGTGCGCGCCCATGCCTTTGGAATCACAGATGTTCCCGTGCGTAATCCCCGAGAATGAGAATATTAAAAACAAAATTTTTTTTTTATCGAGCAATTGGCTAACGAATTTTTTTTTTGTTACTGGTGTATATCATAAACTGCAACAAGTTACATATTCACTGATGTTACATACATGACTCGATATGCCAGTGTATATGTGTGTATAGTGCATATATAGTTATAGGTATATGTAGGTATATGTATATGGATGCGCACGTGCGCAATGAGAGAGGATTACCGATACAAGCTTTTTGTTGACACTCGCGCTCGCGACAGAGTTTTATACTACGAAGGTATACAGCCGTATTTTATTTTGAACTTTTTCAATTACTCTCTAGTAAATCCTGCGCAGTTTTCCTAACGAGTCTACTCGTTAAAATAACTATAACATTTTATTTTCATACTTTTGTTTGGATTATATTGTCTGGATTTGAAATGATATTTAATTTACTGTTAGCGATGGTGATGTTATTTTTACTTTTGAAGTAGTCGAATTTTACAAAAATGAATTTTACGATATTGTGGATATTCGCTATTTAATTGCAGTCTGATATTTAACAGGAGTTACAATACTAAATTTAATTATTTACCGTTATGTATCAGGTGTTATTTATTATACATTATATATCAAACAAGGATTGATTTTTAAATGTAAAACAATTATTGTAGGTAATAAAATACATTTTTATTTTACTGACTTTAGGTTGGTTGTATATTCAAAAACATGTTTTTTATGCTTGACGTGCGTGAAAATTGAATAATTCACGTGTTTTTTATTTAAATTCCTACTTTGTCCGAAATTTTGAAATAATTTTTTTATTGCCATTTTTTTATTTTCGCATCATTAAAACTGACTTAAAAAAACACCATTTACAAATAGTTAATATACTACATTTTTTAAATATATATAAAATTTACTCATTTCAAAAAAGCAATATTTAATAAACAAATTATTTTATGGTTATAAGAATGTACGCAGTCTAGATTCATTACTTTCATAGTTACACCATTCTGCCTTTGGCAAGTAGTGAATACACTAAATTAATTAAATTAAAATTTATAAAAAAAAATTTAATTAATGTAAATATTTACCTCTTTCAAAAAATCACATTTCTAATAAATATACATTTTTTTAAAATATAGCAAACTTATTTTTTAGTATAAATTTTTGTATGTTTGTACACTTACTTTTACAAATAGTAATTTCTACTATTTTGATTATAGGCTTTTTATAATGACAGTAATAATAATAGTAATGATAATAATAATAATAATAATAATAATAATAATAATAATAATAATAATAATAATAATAATACCAGTAATAATGACTTATAAGAAAAAAAGTTGAAGAGTGTTGAAGAGAAGAAAGAAACAATTACACAAAACGAAAAGCCTCTAACGATACAATATTCCCAACCATCGTTTCTCCTTCGAATAGCCCATCAACAACAACAGAATCTTTTCGGTATCAAAGATTCTGAACGCGTCGCGCCGTTTGCAGAGAAGAGAAAGTGTCTAGAGGGTGGCGCCATGTCCGAAGAGTCCAATTTATCGAGATCATCCCTCGTATCGCGCTTTCGCACCCGAGCGAGAAACGTGACGAGCGTCTCTACTTCCGTTCACGTACACGCATACACATACATATAAGTGTATAAGATAAAAACGTGTGTAGTATAGAGGCCTACCTGAATTACCGGTCTATTCAGCAAAATGACCGGCTGTACCATTAATTATAACGACCTCTACATCTGGACCCCCTGTAAACTCGTAAAAAAGAGAGAGAGAGAGAGAGAGAGAGAGCGCGATTGGACCCTTTTGCAGAAGCTATATAGCCATATATGAACTGTATAAATATTTGTGCGGGACAAATAAATCATCCTTTGATAACGAGCGGCGATACGCGAGAGGGAGAAAGGCTGCAAGTCGTCCGAACACAAAACAAGCCGTTGGCTGGCTTCCAAAAAGCTGTGGGTGTGTATGGTGTGGTAGAAAAGAGAATTCACCAACGGAAAGTTTCGGCTACTCCTAATTTGCCTTCGTAGCTTTATTTTAGCTTTGTTCCACTCGGTATAGTTTTACTTTTCATGCCTTACGGGCTTATGACCAAAAAGCGCGCTGTGTTCCTTGCAGTTGACGATTGTACTCTTTTTCTTACTCTCCGTTGCAGATTTTTCGTTTGAAATTTTAATTTTTCTGTTTTGCCTCCTGGTTGTTGGCCTTGAGAAACTACGGGTTTAAATTTGGAATGGAAAATTTAACAAAATTGATTTTTCTTAAAAAAATTAATATTTACGTAATTTTGTTTTGTGGGTTTTTCGAAAAATGTTTATTCGAATATACAGTGTTTTTTATTCATGAATTATTGATACAGGAATTATTTAGGTACATTGATTTGAATGTAAATTTAGCTTAGTATTGCAAATATTATGCCAAATATTACATTTAAATCATAATTTATTTTTTTTAATTCTACATAAATATTAATTAATAACGATATTGTAATAAATCACGTTTATTTAAAACCCACATTATTCGAACATGTAATTATTAATTATTTTAAATGAAATAAATATTTAGTCATTCCAACGATAATTTTTCGTTCAGTGTTATAGTCAGATATACAAATGGATCTTGTATTCGATTACATCTAAATAGAAAATTTACGTGACAAAGGGTCGTACACTCATTGGCTGCGTATGCAAAAGGGATAGGCCTCATAACGATCGGTAAATTAGAAATATTCATTTACCGTTATGAAATAATAGTTTCTTGCTTAAGTGTCCGTGAAAGTGGAACATTACGTATTCAATCATCGACAAATATATATCGTTCGCATCAAGTGACTTAAACGATTCGTGTCATTATAAGTGCATTGTGCGAATGCGTCACTTCCAACTCGTCAAGATCCACTTTCCAAACGCTTAAATTTATTTTCAACGTTTGCTTGATACCCTATACTACCTCGATCGAAAAATAATTTAAAAAAAAATATAAATATTAACTCGCGCGCACACGCACACACGTACACACACAGAGAATATATATATATATATATATATATATTCTAAACCCCTTGTATAGGTAAAAGGAACAATAGTCGACGCGTCGAGCGATTGCGCGTGTGTATATAGATTATTCATGAAAAGCACAGAAAGCAATTGGAATCCACAGAGCCATTAGAGCGCGTCCATTCGATTATAGTAGCTGCTGTTGCCCACGTACAGTACAACGGCATTAATGGTCGCTCTCGGCTTCAAAAGGTAAACGGTAGAAAATCACGGTTGGCAATAATAATCGCTACTCTCGATATACGTTTATGCAATACATGTATATATTTCTGAGAGTATATTATATAAGTGTGAGTGTGTGTATGTTATATACACACATTGAACCTTATGCGTTTCGCCTAATTATTAATCACGTTTGCCGTTTGCATACGCGCAATTTTCCACTGTTCCATCTCGCTCTCTGGAATGTACACGAATCTCTGCTGTTTTGGCAGTTCCTTTCGCAATTTTGCGGCCGTAATTCTGCACAAGAGAGAACGTTCTCTCTTCGCGTTCGGGGAATTAGATTAAAACGTCGTTTGATCTTGTTCTCTCTGTCTCTGTCTCTCTCTCTCTCTCTCTCTTTCCCGTGATTTGTAGCGATGACAATTAGCAGTTGAACTTGCGCTATATGTTACATTTGAATTAAAAGCTTCGGGATATATACGCTTTCGATTGTATACGAGCAAATCCTGCTCAGAGAAAAACGGGATTTCTTGATTTTTTGTTTAATTAGACAGCAGATTTTCAAAACAAAATTATATAACTGAAAAGTAATACAAAATTTTTTCTTCTTTTAAAGTTTGACATCCCGAGAATTGTTTGTCGATTTATTCGGACAAACTGTGTCCGCGATTTTGGAAATATAGTTGATTAAACACAAGTGAAATATTTTTCTTTGCGTTAAAATTGTTTTTCTAATAGTTTAGAATAAGATCATAATTCTTATTTCAATTAAAAACAAGAACGATTTTTCTTTTTGTAACAAGCATTGATAAAGTGTAAACATAAAAAATAAAAAGCGGAAATTTCATGATTTGTGCGATTACTCAACCAAAATTTGGAAAAATTGAAAAAAATCCGCAGACTCAAAATGCATCAAAGCGTAAATTTAAAATTTTTTTACATCTCCAACCATAAAAACCAAGTGACGAGCCATAAACTCGTAAGCTTCCCATTTTTTTCACACTGGAGACATCTAGAAACCAGAAAAATTTTCTTCCGAAAAATTTCTCGATTTTCCAATATTTCCAATATCTCATATCTGCACATAAACTTGCATATATATAAATTCAATGCGATCAGGGTGAATCGTACGGAATATGTATATAAACATATACATACACTAACGGGATCATCCGCAAATATTTATGCGAACACGGGACGTTTGAAGAGTAATTAGGGAAAAAAGCCTTTGGCGAGTTCACATTTTTCGCAGTGTTGATTTTTTATTTTTGAATTTTCTTTCTCTTGAATGAAAGGTTAGTCATACACCCTCGCACACATCACGAGCAATTCGTTCGATTATAATGCTATCGATTTTCGCCCCGGCGAATTTAATCCCGTTGATATGTGTATACATACAGAAGAGACTTGCAGCAGCCAGACGCTGTTTGCTTGCTCGGGGTGGTCTGCGCATTGTGCGTGTCCGTCAGAGAATTTTTTTTTGTTATCCTCTCACTGCGAGATGTTTAATTCATTTATTTATTCACGCGGTTTGAATGTTTATATACATACACGTGTATGCATAATTACTTCATTACGTACAACTAAATTGTACTGTCTGAATTAACTGGATGGGGTTTTGTATGTCTGTGATACAAAATGTAATAATATGATAAGGCTAAACTTTGTTTTTTAAAAGTATATTAAAAAGTAATATTTAATAAAATCGATCCGAAGTTCATATTATCATCCACTGATGAGATATGTTTTTTTTTTCATTTTCACATTGGTGCATGATATAGAATAGCTTGATGGATTTTTAAAATTCAAAGCTGAAATAAAGATGCTGTTTCTATGTCATTTTGGGATATCGAATTGTATTTTATTAAATTATTACTATTTATATTTGTAATGGGTCTCGTAATGGAAAAAGGCATTGTTATTTTCCAAATAATTTAAATTATACTCTGATACACACGATACATTTTCATTTCGAGACCGCAAAATTACATAGAAATAATATCGTTCGATCGGCTTTGAATTTAAAATATCCAACAAGCTGTTCAAGTTTCAACCTACGTCAGAACGAAAATTAAAAAAATCATCATGACGCATATCACTGGTAATTCTTGTTAAATAGTGCTTTTAATATTTCTAATAAGAAAAAAAGTTTAGCTTTGTTAATATCTTCCCCGAGAAATTAATAAAACCTGTGACTCCTTAGGGAAGCATTTCTTAAGCATTTTATTTATTGTCGCATTCTCTATTAGCGACTGTATAATAATATTTATTACAAGTTAGATCTTTTTTACATGATTTAGAATTTTAATATTTTGTCAATATTTCTGTGTACCGTAATTTCCAAAGTCATGCAAGTCTTTTGGACTAATCTTGAGAAATTAATATTTTACTGTATGACAGCTCATACGATAGCTATTTCGAGCTAGGAATACAACTTGATTCCCAAGTTAAGACCTTCGTAAGTGGGTTACAAGAACGAGTTAGAATATAAAAAAAGGCATATATGCAATGGCAACGTAGCTTTCCTGTAACTTAAAGAGCTTTTTCGTGAAAAAATTAAAGAATATAGATATAGCAGCCAAAGAACAGTTTTATAATATTATGTTCCATCCATCATAATATATATATATATATTATGATGGATGGACATATATATGTATATTTTTATACACGAAATTTCAATTTTTATGCGCAACATAGCGAACGGTAACACGCACGAGTAATAAACCGTAAACATAGACAAGTTACATCGATGTATACAGTTAGCAAGAAAGTATGTAACGGTGCAGCAGCCGTTATGATATATATACACACCTACCACATACAAGTCAAGAGTATTGCAATGCGCATACCTCGAGTCTCTCCCACTGTGACTAATCTACGATGTACGAGCTTCGATTACGCGATATGATTTCATTGTTCACTATGTGATGCCGTATTACGTATATATACTTGCTTGATACGCGTGAGGGCGTATACCCTACGGCTGTTCTTTGATGGTCGCTCGTGACTGACATCGACGATTTCGCTTACGTGAATTACGCAGGAGACGTATGTACCGTGGAATATGTTATGCATTCAAACCTAGACGTCGTCGATTAGTCGATCGAGAATCAAAATTCTTTAATAATATATCTTTAATAATAAGTTAACTTTAATAATATGTCAGTCGTGGGAGCCACCGATCAGAGACAGAACATATTGAGGATAAAATTATGTACATTTCGAATCATTGAATTCGTAATATATTCTATATTTAAATGACAATGTGAGAATTATTCTGATGGAATTTACATAAGGTTCATTCTTTCGAAATATATTTTTCCAAGAAGTAATATACATTTTCGGTACAATTTAAATTTTATTCCATTTCAGTATGACACATAAAACGAATTTTAACTTATTCAACCACGATTAGCTTTTAAATTTCAAATTTTCGCGCTACGCGCGTTTAAAAGCTCATTGGATTTAAATTCTTTACATTCCCTTTTATTCTTTTCAAAAAAGAATTATCAACTGTGAATAATACGGTTCCTGAGAACATTTTGGAAAACACTACAATGTTTAATTTATTCATCAAGGATTAACCATTGAATTTCAAATTTTCCCGCCACTTAAAAAGCTCGTTCGATTGGAATGCCTTATACTCCCTCTTGTCTTTTTTTTTTAATTATTATAAACTGCGAATAATTCGACCCCTAAAGATATTTCGAAACATACAACAATCTTGAATTTATACAACCAGCATTAGCTTTTAAATGAAAAATTTTCGCGTTATTTAAAAGCTCGTTTCATTCGAAACCCTTATATTCACGCCTGTCGTTTTTAGAGAAAGGATTATAATCTATGATCGATGCGGTTCCCACGGACTTTTTGAAAGCTTCAAAAAGAGGAAGTAGGATAGCTGATGGCGATGAAGGAAGCGCGCTCGAGTTCGCCCTGATTGCTGGATGGCACTTGATGCTCGTGTGTGTGTGTGTGTGTGTGTGAGGCCTCGTTGAAAGCACCGAAGCAATCAGTACAAAGCGAGAACGCGAGCTTATTTATTTTTTACGACATAGGAGCGGACGAGGAAGATCCGAGTGCTAATAATTCTTTTTCTCTCTTTCTCTCTCTCTTGTTGAAAGCAATTAAATCGTTTTACTAGGAAGAGTTTTTTTTACGTTAACGAAATATTATTTTATTAACCTCCAGTTACCTATAGCCACTCTTATCGCGCCTTAACGATCTTTCATTCATTGTTCTTTTCTTCGAGAGGTAAAAGTCAATCCGCAAAAGAAAAGCACAAGTTTAACGACCCTTTCCGGTCTATCAGCGATGGCTTCGCTTCATTGGAATATACCTATATCTGTACAGTCTCTGTACACCTACACATATAGACACAACGAAGGAGTTTATTTGTTCGCTCTGCCACCGGCGCGTCTCTCTCTCTCTCTCTATATATATATATGAGTGTGTGCGTAAGAGTATCGCGAAAGAGAGAGTCAAGTGTTTTTGCAACGAGATACGCTTTGCATATATATTTCAGTATACGAAGATAATTGTTCCGAGACTTTACAAACGAACGATGTTGAATTTCGGCACATTTCCATATACCGATAAACTTCTCTCTTTGAGTCAATATATGCATAAAATCGCTTCCCCGAATTCCGTGTATACTTCCCTCGACCATCAAAGGGCTTATACGAATATATATTTCATTTCAATGTGGCGATTTAATGACTGTACCTAGAATCGTTCAAACTGATTTTTTCTTTTTTTCATTTTTCAGACCGCCCATTTTTACAGTTATATAAACGCGCAAGCAGAAGTTCAAGTTGAATGTTCCGTTGAATGAACTTCCAATGGCTCGAAACGATTTCCTGAAAAAAAGTTGAATAAAGCCCGTTGTGCTTCGCGGCGTACTTCTGTGTGTATTTTATATATATATATATATATCAAATGTATATGTGTGTGTGTGTATATATATATATATATATATATATATATATATATACATCGATAAACAGGTGCTCGCGGCAGGTTGTGGAGCCTTCTTTCCGTATACTCGAAGCCACACTACGCAAGGGCGATTCTTTTCTTTTCCCCCCTGTATTTTCCAATTCAATTATTCGAGAAGAGTTTTTTTTTAAATTGCGAGTTTATTTAATTCCAGTGCTCTCTCAATATCTCCTGACATATTTAAATGCATATCTCCATCTCTCGTCGTTTGAATTAAAATTATTTCGTTATCCCCTTTTATAGAGACGTTGATCGGGTTTCTTTTCAATGTCTATTGACATAACGGTTTGTTTATTTACATCTATTTTTACCACTTTTAAAAGCACGTTTCGCTCGTTAATTGATATATTATTATTAATCTCTTGGCTTCCTTCGATTCGAGACTACGACATCGTAACTTTCGTATTACACTTATTTTATTTTTTTTTTTTTTCGACTCTCACTGTCGGTCGGTTACGCGTGTGACGAAACCGAAAGTGTGGCGTCTATTTCAAATGTCATCTTCTTCAACGAAAATAAACGACGAGTCTCTCGTCTCGAAAAATATCGCGCACGCGCCGATCTGTCCTGGTGTAGGGAAGAAGCGCGTGAGAAAAATGAATATCCGCATTGTGTATTTCCGGGAGTGGTATTATAGCAGCTATACCTATAGAGTAAGTTTTAGATACACGACTAGGCTTTTACCGAGCCGTTCCCGCCGATATATAAAAACAAAGCCGACGCCCCCGAAGTGTGCGCTGGTGTTATTTTAGTGCGTATACTGCAGCTGGAGAAAAGACGGACTCGCGCAAGTGTCGCTTAATTCACCTCGAGAGAAAGAGAGACCGAGCGTTAACACATGGTATATATAGACTTACGTCACTGAGAAATCTACTGGAATCTTTTTTTTTCCCTCCATAACGCTAATTGTGTGTAAGTCACACTCGTGTCTGGATGTCAAGTTCGAGATGAGTTACTTCACTGGAAGTGTGTGAGAAAGCATGCCTGTGTGTAATATATACAAATACGATCCATAAACCGATCGATCGACGAAAGGTTTCGGTTGCCATTGATATGTGTATATATATAGAGGCACGTACGTGATAAGAGGCCTTGATCGAGTACCGAGTGAACGCACAATTTTTTTTTTCATAAGATACATAAAGACGAAGGTGAGGAGGCTATATTCGTCTGAATGTGTATGAGTGTATATATCGGTACCCACACGTGTCTCGAGTGAAGAAGCCTTCGTTAGCGGTACATGAATCGCACGTCGTTAGCGAGAGAGAAAAAAAAATTTGGAAAATAGCCTTTCATTCTTGATAACCACACGCTTGAATTGTTAGTGTGAAAATTAGTCTTTAAATGTGAATTTCCACTCTTAGAAAAGGTCAATGGTCAACTTCACTTTGTATAGAGTTAAGCACTACTTTAGGAAATTCACACTTATTACACAAGACACGTCTTTCCGAGTTACAATTCATTTTTTGCTCAGATTTAAGTAATAAAATTATAGTTAGAGATTAGCTGATTTACTGTCTCGTTTTAATAAACTAATTATAATTTCAACCAATGGTGTATGCATATATTCTTTGTGTATACGATTCCACTTAGATAACGAGTGATTTAAGATATCGTATAAGTTTAGATCCTATTTTTATATCACTCTAAGATTCAGAGTGAAAACTCACTCAAAATTATCATTATCACTCTTAAAGTTAACTATGGTTCTAGAAAAATTCCTGCCATTACAGTTAATTTTGGAAATTTCATCATTCACTCCAACAAAGAGTGAATCGAAATGTCTAAAATTTTGATATTGTATATAACGATGTAGTCTCCTTTCTAACGTTGGATATTCAGCAAGCTCTTTTGAATTGTTTACCTTAATTTACCCCAAGAAAAAAATGTAGAGAGAGAGTGCATCACTCGTTCTTGTACATTATGTTTGTACATGCCCCCATATCGATTACTAAATAAAAAAAAAACAAAAAAAATGAATTTGTGCGCAGAGTGGAAACGATAATTGATTCATGCTAATTTTAAGTCCGAGGCACAAAGCTTTGACGAAGCTTTCGATAAAAAAAAAATTGTACCAAGGCTTTTTGTTCCAAGCTTTATATTTTCCTTTTACCAACATGCGCGCGAGCAAACGCTAGTTATCTTCGCGTTGCTTTGCATAAAAGAAGCTTTCCAAGAGAAAGAGAGAGCGAGAGAGAGAGAGAACGCGTGGAACGAATTATTATTAGTACCGCCTAACACGAAACAACTCTCCGCATAGCTAGCGAGGCTATTTGCAAGAGAGAAATTGCAACTACAGCTTCCAAGCATTGCATTGGCAGGAAGAGTCGCTCAACTGCGTAGGTGTCGTTGGGACACATGCTTATCGGCTTGAGTCTCGGGTATTTTACTAAAGCCACGGCTAACGATTCAACTTACCCCGTTACAACTCTCCGTGACACTATCGTAGCTACTGTATAGGTTGGCTATCGCAAAATACGCAACAAACCCTCCTAGACTGGCAGGCACAACTCTCTAACGCCCGCTATTTCGCTTTATCACGCGCGAAGTGCGACGCCCGCGCGACGCCAAATTTATAGGCTCTAGAACGTGTGTATGTGTATGTATATGTATCAGGGCAAAAGCACTTGGGCTAGAAATTGCGAGACGAGAGATATTGTTTTCGGTGAATTACGACGACGTTGTGGAAAAATTATTTTTCATCCGTGGATTATTCGGAATTAGCTGAGAGAACGAAAGACAATTATCGTTAACAACTGATTTTCTTGCGCTCTTTTCCTCTTTCTTTTTCTTGGAAATTACCAAGTTTTGCGTTTACAATTCAAGTTTTAGTATGCAAGATCCAAAGTTCTAATTGCCCGCGTCGACCGTCATGCATAGCACGTGAAAATTTCATTTTCCTAGTGATCAGTTATTTTATTTAAAAAATAGGGAAATCGTTAAATTCGAACATGTGGATTTTAACTTAGCTCTCGATTTTTAGTGTTTATTATTCATTGTATGTTAATTGGTGAACTTTATGTGTTTGATGAATATTCAGTAATTACATAGTCCAGCATATAATTATGATATATCTTCGAATTTAGAGAAAATTTACTGCTTTGAAATGTAATTTTTAGTTGTATAGAATTCACTGATTTTATGTAGTAAATTAGTAAATTAACTGTTTTCCATTTCAAATATAATTTTTGGTAGTATGAAATTAACGATTTTTAGTTACACTGAACAAAATTTTTTCGTTTTTTTAGAGCTTTTATTTATTAAGAAGAAAATTTCACTAAAACATTACTTGCTGTATACAAATACAAATTGGCTTAAATACATTAAATAATATTGTTAAAATATTTTTGTTTACTTTTTATAGTTTTAAAACCAAAATATTCTTCTTAATAAATTCAAATAAGCAATTTCTTTTAGAAAAAAGAAACAAACAAACTGTTCAATAAATAAATTTCCATTCGTATAGCAAACGTTATTAGTATTCGGTATCTAAACAGTACTAACAGTGCTTTTAAGAAAAAATAAAAAAACTCACTATTTCACATTAACATTGTTGAAAATCGAGGATAAACAATGTATATGAATTATATCATCGCCGAACTTCATAATGAACTTAGCACTATATGCATACTCGAAGCAAGGAACTTCCGCTGAGAGCACGTATCGTTGGGTACACACACGAGCATAAGTAAACTATAAAAGCTCTCTAAAGCTCTATAGATGTATACTATTGGAAAAGCGACGAAGTAACAAAATCCATACGAAATAAATATAAATCACACTTTAGAAAAGCCATTCGCTCGACATTCATCTTAATCTATCTTCCGAATTAACTCGGGAAACTAGTCTCTTACAGGGTTACCAACAGCAGCGTTAAAAAAGAGGAAGTGAAAAAAAACCCCCGAAAATATATAGGTAGGTATATGCACAGAAATGCGTGTCCGGAAATCAATTATTTTTATCCCGACATCATCGGTCATCCAACCAGAAGCGGTAACTCCTGTTGTCAACGACATAAACCTTCTCGGAAGAAGAGGAACACAAATAAAGGGAACACACGGATTTATTTTTTTTCTTTTTTGTTTTTCTCTTCCACGAAGAAACGACTGCTTGGGTTAATTTGCGTGGCGTAAACAACGTCGCTGCACCCTTGATCGACGAACTGGTCGAAAACAACGAGGCGAAAGTCTTTCCTACGGACAATGGAGATGTTGCGCTTCTTTTTTTCCTCTTTTCTCTCTCGATTCGAGATGCTTTTCCATGGGAGAGTTTCTACGTGACGCGATTCTAGAATCTGCCGCTCGGTTTCTTTGTTTTCCCTTCCTGGCCACTTTTTAAATAAGATAAAGTCGTAATTCTACTTTTCTCTACTGTCGGCTTGCAGACGAAAGTTTAAAGAGGATCTGCTCTGCTTGCGGCTGATGCGATTAATTCGCCGCGCCGTATTGTTCCCCACTTTTCGGTAATTGTACTGAAATTACTCGCTAAGCGTCGTCGAATATAGTTACGTTGCTAAGAGGATTTTGGAGGAAAATAAAATGTTACTTCACGAAGACATGTGTTGAAGCCAAATAGTGTGTTATATGATAAGAGAGACGTATTCGTTGATATCACGGAAA
Source organism: Apocrypta bakeri (assembly GCA_018906985.1). Classification (NCBI taxonomy): domain Eukaryota; kingdom Metazoa; phylum Arthropoda; class Insecta; order Hymenoptera; family Pteromalidae; genus Apocrypta; species Apocrypta bakeri. The sequence goes on along the minus strand of JACCIA010000005.1, from coordinate 1,493,710 downwards.
GACAAATAGGTAATGATTCGCTAAGGTAAATTGAACGATTGTAAATTGTATGGAAGTTAGTAAATCATTAGTTTACTAACAGATGAATAAAGTCTGTTTAATACAATATATTATTAAAAAATTTGATTATTGTCAAGAAATATTTGTTATTCACATAAAGTTTTGTAATAAATAAATAAAAACAGCAGCCCTGATAAAAGTTTCCTCAGAAATTGGCCAACTTCTGTTGGAATTCCTACGAATCAAAACTGATTCTTTTATAAAATATACGTTTACTTCCATTTTATGGCCTAAAACTATGAAATTATTGACTTATTACACAAATGTACGGTAAACGATCGGAAAACAGTTAGAGAATTATTGTTATCCAACTTTATCGTGTTTAGCTACGATTAATAATTTTTTTCCCCGTTTACAGTACAAACATAGATACAAAAGAAATATTGATTCAAGTGCGATAAACGTGTCGTGAATCGAGTAAGAAAAATGACACATTTTCTCATTCGTACTCTGGTACGTAACATGTAACGCGTAACTCGTTGGTTATTAATGATTATTCCTTTCGCGCGTGAAGAGACACAAAGCGTTTTGTTGCTTAGAAAGCGGCGTCTCTTCTTCTCAAAACAACGAAGGCAACGAGTGTTCTGTATATATACACATACTATAGAATTAAAAAAAAAGACTCAGTCCTCTGTCTCTCTCTCGAGCAATAAACACACTTTTCCCACTCTCTTGCCTCTTGACTCTCATTTTCCCTTAAGGATACTAAGGAATTCCCTCCCACGCGAACAAATATCTTAGCGTTTCTACAGTCGTAAATAGTTCTATAATTACACGCGACTCGAGAGGTAAAACGCGCGCCATCGAATATGGATCCAGCGGTAAATAAAAGAATTTCAAAAATCAAACGAGAATACACACACTCACACACACGCGCGCGTGTGGGATCTGGGATCTGTGACTCCTCCTCAGGTAGTTTCTTCTTTCTCCGTCCGTCGGAAGGGTCCGCGGTTCCCATTGTTCCGATGAGAACCTGCGCGAGACGGATAGAGAAAAAAAAATTCAAGGGAATAAAAAAAGGTCAGCACTTCGGACAGGTGTTTTCCAAGAGTTCTTTGACTTTTCCGTACTACTAGCTCGTGACCGAGAGGTGTTCATTATTCGGAGAAAAAAAATAAAATAAATAAACGACCGTTCGGGCTACTGCTTTTTAACTGTCACCGTCGAGCGGAGAATCGATTAAGTCGTCTTTTTCTCTCTGTCCAGAGGAGGTATGCGTACACATCGCTTTCTAGAAAACACCAAAATCGTCGAAGCGAAGGAATATTAGTATATAACCGGGCCGAAGGTTCGCCGAGAAAGAGAGAGAGAGCGAGAGAGCGTAGGAACGCCGCCGCCGCCGCCGCAAAAGAAATCAAAAGAGCAAAACGAGCCGGCGGATTCTCGTGCCAGACGTTCTCTCGCTGGTTATACCACCGCAAAGTCGTATATAACCCACTAGTAGTCGTCGTCTCCTGGGGGGGCGAACGATCTTCCCGAGCAGTACACGATCTTACAATTTTACTGCTAGCGATTTTCGTTTAATCGCTCGAGTTACAACAACGACAGAAAAAACTTTTTTTTTTCCAATAAACAAATAAATATCGCACAGACTCTCTTAGTTCTTCGCACCTGCGGATACCACGTTCCAAGCTCGAGGCAACTAATTAAATTCCTCCCGCCGAACGTCACAGGTGCGCATCGTGTGTATGCAACGAGTACTAGAACTCAAAGGAGAGATGGAATGGACGCGAAAGAGGGAACATCGGTCACGCGAGACTACTCGCCGGAAGCGACGGTTTGTCTTGATGCTGCAGGTATCCACGCGCTCTGTCTCACACACACACACACTCACATAAAAATATGTATTTATACGGAGACACTGTCTGGACTCGGATTGCAGAGACTTAGAATTACTAACGATCAAATTATTTCCGAGAACCGATCGAATTTACACACACACACACACACACACACATACGCGCGCGGGCGCGATCGCGTATCTCAGCACGTTACAGATAAAAAACGAAAGCGTCAGGTATAAACACGCTAATCTTATCGGATATAGTGCAACGGTCACCTACACACATATATATCTGTATATATTCTTTCTCTGAAAACAGAAACCCGTTACCGGTCCACGCGTTCGAAACAAAGAGAACTTCTCGCGCGCGCGCGAGTACAGCCGTTATATTTGAAAAAACTCGCGCCCGTTTGAAATTCAAAACCTTCTCCTCGGCGACCGTTAAATAAAGGAAATTCCGCGAAGTGTTATCTAACACTCGAAAAAAAAATAGACACTCACCTGCGAGATTGGAAAGCATGAGCAGCAACGCGACCGTCGCTAGACGCCAGGAACGTGCCTCCATGATGTTGTTCCTTAACGATTTTCTTCTTCTTTTCTTCTTGTCGATCTTCGTACAACAATAATAAAGTCACCGCGTTTAACGCAGATCACACTTTATATATATATATATATATATACGTATTCCCGAGCGATGAATAATCCTCTTGGGATTAATCAAGCTAGTCTCTCTCATACACAGCAGGGAATAAAACAACACAGCGAACAAGGCGTGACGCCGCCGCGCGGTAGCTACTATCACTTGCTTTTTATGTTGATATATATGTATATATATACCGATCTCTCGTTGTTAGCACACCGATAATATGCAGGTGTATATATACCTACATATACATACGATACACACACGTAAGCACACTGTATACCGTGTATATATATACTTCTTTTATATATATATATATATATATGTATACGTTGATATATGAATAATATTAATAATTATAATACATATATTATGTCCGTCGTTTCTCAGTCGGTCTCTCTCTCCTCAGTGCACTACACCGTGCGCTCGCCGATCTCGGACTGCGCTGCCTCGGAACGAGACGGGACAACTCGGTGTGCGGCGCGCGCGCGCATGCTATAGGTATTCGCTCTCTCTCGCTCAACGATGGTGGTGGGGATGGACGGACCGACTCGCTCGCGCGCTGTCTTTGTCCTGCGTGTGTGTGCATACGTGTGCGTGCATACGTGTGTGTGCCCGTCTGGATATACTATAAAACGTACGGTCGGTACGGTACGAGATGGCTGGAAGTGCTGGAAGTGCTGGAGCATAAGTATACATATGTGTGTATACCTTTAGGTTTTTCGCGCGCGTTGAAGGTTACGATATATGTGTAGATACACGCGAGTCGATTGTACGCGTGTGTATATTAATAAGAAGAGTTATAGGTTAGATTAAGATACATTTTTGCCGGTGTCTGAATAGGTTATTGTACGAGAGATCGGATTCGTGTCATCATCTGCGATGTTTTACGCTTCGTCGTTAAACTCGAGATGCCGAAGGTATTCGCCATTATTATAGACTTGCGTCATCTCTCTTGCTTTTACGCGATGAGAAGAGGTGGAGGGGGAGTTAGAAGTGCAGTGAATGAAAAATACGACATACGTTCACCAGCGAATGAATCATAGGATAATCTTAATGAACAGGTGAGTCAGTTTATCGGAGTGAGTTTCACACGGGTTTTCAAATTTTTCGAACGTTTAACTCGATTGAGACGCTATAGGTATATGGATCGTTCCTAACGACGATCATTACTGTAAATGACGATTCAATCTATCCGCACTTTCGCGGATCGATGAGCAATGCGGTTCTGTAAATAAATTCTGTTGGAGACTGGTGTGTAAAACATAGTTATACAGAAAGAAGAAAGTTAAATCTACCAGGAAAAATTGAACAAGTCATCCGGTATAAAACATTACACCAGAAGTTGACCAATTTATGGTGTTATTTTTAACGGGATTGATGAAACATCTATAACGATGTTGTAACGTAATATAACGTAGAATTTATAGGTTTATTCGATGTGTGTTAACAAATCAACTGAGAATCTCTGGTATGAATTACGCAGAATTTGGCCAATTTCTGGTCAACTTTAATTGAGGATACTGAAATGTCCATACCGATGCAGTTAAATAACAATATTGGTAGATTTAATCAATGTAACATTATGAATTTACTATGAATCTCTGGAAAATCTTACACCATAATGTCGCCAAGAATTGGCCAATCCCTACTGTAATTTTCGTCTAGGAATAACTTCCAACGACAAAGAGTGGTTTATCAAAGCTCAAGATAAACACTTTCACTACATAAAAAATAGTGTCAAAGAACCTCTGAATTCAACTCTGAAATACTCCAGAATACCTATCAACACCTATTAAACCAAAAAGAGAGCAATATATATGTCAGCTATAATCAGAAATGAACAGTGAAGCACACATTTATCGACTGTACAAAATATACAAGCGAAAAAATAAATTGAACAGCTGCTGAAACAGTTTACCAATAGAGAAAAATAAATTAATGTTACACTTGTAAAAACCCAAATTCTTCGTTATCATAACACGAAACTAATATAAAACAATGTATCTTCTACTAGTATTAGTATAATATCCGTATAATTACACGTTTTGTCGCTGATACCTAATAAGGGGGGATGAGACGTTAAATAAATAAAGTAAAAAAAACCATAGCTTATAGTTATAGTTAAACATTTTTTTCATAACCGACAGCCGCCGATATCGCTTAATAATATATAGTTATAGGCGTTGTCTTATTTATGTATATTCGTATATATAGATATACGCGTGAATAAAGCAGATTTTTTAGGACGAGAGAAATGCATCGGAGCCTTTTCCGGACTAGTGTTTTTCTTGAATTGCTCAACGCCTCTCTCTCACTCTCTCTCTCTCTCTCTCTCTCTCTCTCTCTCTCTCTCTCTATGCCTTGCTTTTCCAGAGCTCTTTTTTCGCTAAGCTCCATTGCAGCAGCGGAGAACTGTTATCTTCGGCTAACGGCCTTGCATTTGAATGCATCAACTCTTGTGCAGCAGCAGCAGCTCTAACTTGTAAACACGAGGTTCAGGAATTTACATTTGTATATTTTTACACGAGCTTTGCAAGAGTTCGCGCTTGAACGGATTATTTCTCGCTTGTAATAATAATATGTAGAACCGCGAAACGAGAGGTTTTATATCGTTTATTCGCGAGGTACGTCGTTATTCGAAAAGACACAGTTGGATACATGACGGCGAGTTGGAAATCAATTGAATTTTCTCTGCTTTCTTTGTAATGAAGTTCTCCATGAGAAATATTGTATGGGTAACATAACAAAGTTAATTTGTTTATGTATATATGTATATGGAGGATTCTGTGATAGATTGATAGGGAGAGAATTTTTTTTTTTTATTATTACTGATGACTTGGAGAAAAAACCCGTCAATTAAAAAAAAGAGGCTTCGGAAACTAGACAATTCCAAAAAATTAATTCAACAATAAATCAATTTAAAATATAAAAGATGTATAAATTTCTATTAAATATATTTATAAATATGAAAGTATGAAGTTCATTCACAGCATCGGTTGATAAAGTAACATTGGTTTAGTCAAACGTTGAAGCAACTGTCGATTCAAATAACAAATTAAGTATCACATTGTAGACGATCGGTCGATCAACATATAGAATGTAATAATTTTTAAAACAATAAATTATATAGCTTGTTATTTTATCAGCGGCTGCACTTATTATATCGACATAATATAATAAATATAATCTTCAGTTGATTTATTAATTCAATAATGTCTACGGTTTTTTAAATTTATTGTAAATATTGTACTTTATAGTTTTTTAGTAAATAAAGGTTAAGTTAGACCTAAAGTATTATATTTACTGTAATAATTTTACTGACAATTTTGTTTGCTATAGGAAATCAGAAAACTTTTAAACAATATAATATAATATAATATAACATTTTCATAATGTTACAATAAATACTTCTCACGTAGGTTACCATTTTGAATCACAGTATGAAATAATAAAATTTATAATTTTATTTCTAGCTATAAACAGACCGTGATCTACAAATAGTATCCAATGTAAATATTTTTGAAACTGGATTTGTTGTTGTTGTTTCGAAAAATGAGAAACCTTTTGAAAATTTGATTTTAAGACTTAGATGGGCTTGTACATTTATTATGGCGTGTATATGTGGCCTTAAAATTATTTAGTGTGAAAAATTTTTAAAAATCCTCTTTCGCTGAAAAATGCTTCTCTATGGACCTAGAAATGATTAAAAAAAAGTCATAAAATACATAAAATTATGCCTCTATGTAACTTCAAACGTTTTGCGAAAAAATACATGGACATAGTACACTGCGAAGAAAGGGCTTAAAATAGTTGCAAAAAAAAAAACATCTATTGACCGGTCAATCTGTCAGAGAATCACCTATATATATATATAGGTGATGATCTGTATCATATATATATACCGTGAATTAAAAATTTATAACTTTTTACTTGAAATCAATTCGTGTAATAAGTTTACTGTACATTATCGTTGACTTCGTTAAATGTGTATATCATAAAGTTAAATTCAGCTTTCCATTCTAATAAAACGTTCTCATATTTCTACCGACGTAGGAGTTTAATAAAAGGGCGGGAAATTCAATTTCTTTCGTCCTCTTAAAAGTTAAGTCGCTTTGACTAATCGTATACTAACAGGATAAAATCCCTTGTATTAAGTTTGACTACAAAGAGGCAAAGTAAATCTGGTCATTCCGTCGCAATCACCGCGCAAATACATCATCTCAACGGTTATTGATGACCACGTACATTATCATCGTCATCCTGGCATAAAAAAAATATCGTCCTACCTTGGATAAATAAAAAATGAAGCTTTCTTTCTCTCTCGCATTACTTATTTTCCACTTGTCCTCTCTCATATCGTCATCCAACAAGTCGAGCCCACTTCGTGCACTGCAAGAACTGAGCAATGCGCATCGATTACACCGGATCGACCAGAGCCAAGATTGATGAGTCGCGAGACTCGTCGTGCGTGCACTGCAGCTTCTATAAATGTCCCTCTCGGACGGAAAGCCAGAGTGGAGTGACCCCCCCGAACTTCACTCTCGTATATAACATTGTCTGATGTATGCTGGGATTATATATATATATATATATATATATATACATACATACATCTATATCTATAGATACACACACAGACATATGTATGAACGCAAAAATTCCTCGAGTCATGCCAGCACTTTGTATTATATGGGGAATATCGACGTGATTTTCTGACGATTCATCGGGTTCTCCGTAACTAATTGACTCTATTGTGTGCGAGTGTGTCTATGCGTGGACTTTTTCTCGAAATATGAATTCGCCCTCTATAGCGTAAATAGACAGCACCGGATTCAATTAAACTTTCAGTCATTGTCAGCAGCTTCAATTTCGGAGTCGACCTTCCCTTTCGCACGTCTGTCGGAAAAACAATTTGATATCTCGACGTTGTGAACGAAAACATACAGAGGATCGCGATTTCGCCATTGAAAAATAAAAATATACTTCTTTCTACGAAACGTTTAAAATATATCGATTTGATTCCGTGGAGATTTTCATGTAGAAAACCCAGTGCGATTGGGATAAATTGCGTCATAAATATAGCGAAAATATTCTCGACGTTCAGTTGGGAAATAAAGAGAATCGCGATTTTGCCACTCAAAAGAAAAATTCATTGGATTCGGTACAGATTATTCAAGAATGAAAAAAAATAATAAATATTTTTTTCACTCAAATCTATTCAAAGAAATTGTTTATTAGAATCGAAGAAAAAATTCCTTTCCTTTAATTTAACAAACTTCTAACAAAACATTATTATAAGCAATCGCGTAAATAATTTTTTGGTAGTATTTTAAAAAATATTTAGTTATAATTACAAATAAAAAAGGGCATCTAACTGCCAAAAAATTATTTTTATTTAAAAAAACATTACCTTGAATAATAAAAAACGAGTGCCATTAAAAATAATTATTATTGTTTTAAAAAAATATCATTTTATGTAGGTAACTCAGACAATACACGTAAACTCTATTATATAAGATTACTTTTGTAATCCTTATTTCTATCAAATCAATACATAACCAAGAATAAAATAACCTTTAAATAAATAAGCATTGTAATTTTAACATCTCATTCAATTTATATTCTATTTCGGTTTCATCGTACGTTGTATCGTCGTATTGTTTAAAAATTTATGACAATTGTTAATTTTCTAATAATAGAAACATACTTTTAATGTACATTTATTAATTAAAAAATACAGTTTGAACAAGTTAATAAGGTTATTGCACTAAGCTAAAATAATCTCCGTATTAAAATTTTCATGGCTAGAAAAATCATTTAATTTCGTAAACTGTCTGGAAACGTTCATAATTCAGATGCATTGATTAATTTGTCTAGATGCACAGCTAATATTTTCTAAATGTTCTGAAGATAAGAGCAGGCTTCATTTAATTATTAAAAAATCGATATATTTTGATAAATAGAAAATATTCAAAAGAATATATTTAAAACAGTACTTTGGTTTTAAAAAATATTTATTGAAGGAAACTCAAATTATCTTCAGTAAAACGATACTTTCTGTATACAAATAAAAATTTGCTTGATTTCACTGAAAATAAAGAATCACGATTAGTTATTTAGTAAATAATTTGTTTAAATATAATTGTACTTTTGTAGGAAATAACGGTTAGTGTATGCCAAGTCTAATCTAACCTATATTATAGATCAAGTCTAACCTATAAAATAAAATTTACGAAAGAGGCTCAACAAGTCTATTTCATTTAATTACCTTAAAGTCTCATTAATTTCTATAATGAATGTAAATCTTGTTGGTGTATAAAGAATTTGATGTAATAAATACAAATTTCAGTTGTCAAAACGGCTGATTAAAATCGTTGACTCAAAAAATCAATAGTTGACTGAGAGACCATTTTGGTTGATTAATTTTCTATCGGGATATTAATAACAAGCACATTTCGTCTATATTTCAATTACTCATTATTAACAGAAAATAAATCCTTCTGTCAGTGTGCTCAACAAAATACTCCTTACCATCCTAACATTGCTCACCACAAGATCATAGATAAAACAAATAATTAATCGCCTAAGTATCGAACGACTATCTCCCCTCCTCCATAATACAGCTCTTATCAAAACACACCCCACGCATACACAAAGAAGCATCAGCACTACGGACAACGGACGTCGTAAGATTCTTTTTTCTCTCTTTGCGTCATTTGTCAGCGCTACGTTTACAAAGCACGAGTGTCTAGTAGACGAAAGGACATCCTCAGCTGTGCTTCTATCTTCTCTCCCTCTCGACTGCAGGACGACTTTTTGTCGGAAACGCGACAAGGAACAGCGTCGCCTGTATATACCATACACCGCTACACGTCGAGCGCAGAGTCCCGACGTTTCTTGTGCAGGTTCGTTCGTTCAGGCAAAAAGCTGCGCGTTAATACCGTAAGTAGCCGGGATTATGCCTCTGTGGTACGAGAGAAGATGCCTTGGATTAGTCTCTCGGTTGGATTTTCATTTTTTTTATTTTTTTTTTTTTTTTTTTTATTTTACGTAACGTGCAGTGGCGCAAGTGAGAGAGATTATACTCGATTGAAGAGATGCAAGGTATAATGCGAAATGGGGAAGAATGAAATAAAAAAAAAAGAAAAAGGACGTTTTTTGGGTCGAGTGTCGTTGGTATACTCGTTGAAGATTTGACGAAAAGGCAAACGTTGACTTAGGACTTTATGCTGCAGCTTGTTTGTAGAGGACATTTTCTCGATTTGTTTTGGAGATATTTTCTCTTGGAATTACTTCTCGTGCATAATTTCGTTCTAATCATGGCTTTGCTTCGTCGGAAAATCAAATCAAATTAGTCGTGTACATAGAGAAATCAATCATTGACATTTGGCGATGTAATTCATTTCTCGTGATTTTATATTAATGAAAAATTTTCATTTTTAGTTAATTTTATTGATAAAATTAGATAATACTGAGTGTAATTACTGATTCGACATGATCAAGAGTAAATTTAATTATTGCTTTCAAAATAGTAAGTAATATTTTTTTATCACCTAACATTATAACGATCAAAAAAATTTTTTAAATATTCTTAAAAATCTACTATTATGTCATGGGCTTGAAATTAGAAATAATAACACTAAATGAGTAAATAAATAATTTTAAAGAATAATAATGATATTGTACAGATTTGTTATACTTTGATATTATAAATATCGTATTTAAAAAATGATTCTTTTACAATATAATTCTATAATAGAAACAATAAAATATTACAATTAATGTTTGTGCAATTTGATCTGAAAATATTTTCTCTTGAAATTATGCGCGAGTCGAACGTTAGAACGTCGTCGTGCATAATTACGTTTTAATTATGGCTTTTAATCAAATTTGTTATGTACGTACAGAAATAAGTCATTGGCATTGGGTGCTATAAATAATTTCTCATTTTTTTTATGAATGGAAAAATTAACTCCTTTTAAATCAAATCTATAATAATAATAGAAATAACAAAATAGATACATTGAATACAGTAATAAACTAGTTAGTTAACTACTATGAACAAATTATTTGATAATACCGCTAGTAAAAAAATGTTGAATTATCGTACAAATTAGTGTTCGTAAAAATAAACATGATGATCAAAATTATTGAAAGTAGAGTTATTTGTTATAAAGAAAATAATAGCTCAATCTTTTTTTTACACCAGTTCTAAGCACTTTCCTCCAAGCACCAGAATAAAAAAAGCTCTAAATTTTGAAGTGAAAAACTATCAGAGTTAAAGTTTAATATAAATTAAAAAATTTTAAAAGTATATAATTTATTTTCTGATATATTACTTCCGGTTTTTCAGATTTTATTTAATTTGTTTAAAACTTAGTTTTTATTGATCCAATCACGTATTCACGGTAAATCTAGCAACCAAATCCAACGATAAACATACGAGTTAAACAAACTTTTTTATCGTTGCGTGAAACGATTCGTACAACCGGCGCATTTTTAATTATAGATTATTTAATTAGATATGAACAATAGAACATAATAACAATTAATAAAGAAAATTAATAAAGAAAAATTCACGTTTGTTGTATATAAATAATGTGATCTATGTATGAAAATTCTCGAAAAAGTTTTTTATATTGTGCTACAACAAACTGATAAAATGGATTTGTCCCTAAATCTCCAAAACGATTTTTACGATTTGATCTGAAAATATTTCCTCTCGCAACACGTGCAGCATAATTTCGTTCTAATCACGTCTTACTTTATAAATAAAACAAACAAATTAGTTATGTATACAAAGAAATAAGTCATTGGGCGGGCATCAGAATCCAATTCATCACTCGCCGTATGGTTGAATAGCCAGCTGATGAAAGAAGAAAATTGACGTCTATCAGGCATAGCAAGTCTGAATAAGCCGGTAAATAAGACGATTTATGATGGACTCGTATACACACCTAGATGTGAAAAAAATTTCTCCAAAGAGTACATATACTCGTAAAAGACTCAGAAATGCAAAGTAGTTGTCAAGAGAGGAATGTAATCAAGGAAAGAGAGACGCAGCGATAAGAAAGTATATATATATACAATTATACATATACATATATATACAAGGATGAAATATATACGCTTGGATTCTGGTTTAGTCTGGTGGGGTGCTCGGTTATTAAACACTTAAATCTTTCTCGATGAATAAAAAGCTCGGCTTGCTTGGCGGGAAAAAAGCTCCCGGTGTCGAGAGAAAGAATAAATACCAGCAGCCACCGCCTCGGGGTCGAAAGTAGAAAGTGTATATACCAGCGAGGGAGGGAGGGAGGGAGAGTGAGTGAGTGAGAGAGAGAGAGAGAGAGAGAGAGAGAGTTAATATAAATACAGCCATTTTTTAAAAATTAAATATTTACCTTGAGAAATCCACCGCAAGAAGAGGGTTGTTGTCGAAATTTCATCGACAAACGCATCTCACGCTCAACGTATATACTCATACATATATACATACGATATCAATAAGTGCTTTGAACTCTGACCTACTTAACTCTTCCATTACTATCATAATTTGACAAAGAAACAGTGTCAGACGACATCGTGCATCAACCCCTAGAAGAGAAACAATTATTCATCTCTGCAGCTAATGGAGACTCCGCGAAATAAGCATAAAGACAAAGACCGTCAATAATTAAAAATGGATTTTTCTCGCGCGTTACACGCGCCAGCCGGAAGCAATTTCGCTTTGGTATAACGATAATAATAATAAAAAAAATGAATATGAAAAAGAAGACGAGACCTATCCCTGGGCGGAAGAGGAGCAGAAGAAAATTACGAGAAAATGAAAAGGAGCAAGAGGTGGAGTCTTAAAGGGATTTTCCGCGGGAGAGCAAAGTGGCGCCTGGAAGGCAGGCAGCCAGGCGGGCGCCAAAGCTCGAAAGGGTTTCCGACGCCAATGCGGCGCCAGTTGTATAAAGCTGCAAAACACAATGCCGGTGAAATGGGACGAATAGTCGACGCTGTGGTGCACGTACGCACTGCGACGACGACGATCGAACGATCCTCTTGAGGTCGATGCTCCAGATCGAGATGGATATGGATTTAACACGATGTGGTCGAGTCCTGTGAAGACTATCGAAAACACAAGTTTCATTTATATCAATCACTGAGTAATGTTAGATTTCATTTCATTAAGTGTTTTCTTGTATCGAAATGGGATTTTTTTTTAACGTAAGGAGCTTCGTACGTACATTGTAGGTCACACAACTATCAAGATTTAAATAAATAATATTACGCTCGAGTATACGTCTTGACCGACTAAGTTATTTGTTTATAAATTAGTTTTCTTAAATGTACTGTTTTTTTATGTGGCTTTGAAATTTCTACGGTTAGAAAATCTTAATTTCAAATTATAATTTTCACTACTAATTTTCTAACTTCTTTTGTTATCGAGTATTATTTTTATAAAACAAATGTCTTATTTTAATACACCGAGCGGCTTTTTCATTGAAAAAAACCGACCAAGCCAAGTAAGACTTATTTTGATTGGAATAATTAGTCTAAAAAATTGTTAGATTGTGAAATATTAGAATTTTTATTTTCTAAATAATAAATGATACGAATTAAATTTTTATTTAAAAAATACACCTATAAGACATAATCTATGAAATTATAATACAGCATGGACGTAACAGGCTTAACGATAATTTTAGTATCCCTGTCCTAAAAAAATTTTATGTAAATTTCCCAAGCTATTACAAGTATTGAATATTGCACGAAGATTTTCTACGAAATTAAATTCAATAAATATCACATTTTTTACTCGACACGGATTAAACCAACAATAAAAAAGTTACCGGTCGATTTACACAAAGCAACAAGGAGCGTGTGTAAAAATATATTTACAAAAACAAATTTCTGTTTGTTCGAAATTCCAGTGCAATTTAACACGGATCAATGCTATCGGAACATTTTTCTCAGTAAACGAATGAACCTGATTTTTTTAAAACTGTTCTCGTTTCTACCGCGTATATATGAATCACCGATGACGCACGCGAAAATTTCCGCTTTTGAAAACTGAAAAAAAAATTAAAAATTCACTGACTTTGCTGTAGCGATCCTTCTTTTTATTTAAAAAAGGAACTGCGAACATTAATCCTAACTTTGATATACAGTGTATAGACGTATTGTTATAGATGACGTTTATACAGAGAAAATTCACGAGTTATTATTTATAGTTTGCCAACAAGCATTAATTGTAAAATGTATTAAATTAAAATATTCAAAATGACAATAAATTTGTAAATCGTCAAGTGTTAAAATAAAATTTGAAAGCTTTTAAATCAAATTCGATTTTTAAGTAAGAATTACAATTATCTGTAGTCAAATCCTCTCAAATCACAACTTTGACATTACTGAGAGAGTAACAATCATCTACTATTAAAATTAAAAAAAAACTTAACTTCAACTAAATTACTTCCGCACAAATAAAATGTTCACTACTCACAAATATCCATAACATCCAAAAATCGCCAAAATACAAATCCCAACCATACCGACAACAGTTTGAGAAATAAACAATAAAAACAAAAAAAAAATTAAAATTTCCAATATTTAATCTTCCCACGCACACGATTCGCGTAGTGAATTATAAAAGAATCCAGGCTTCTTCCGTTCAATATTACAATCCTAAATTTTAAAGCGTGATATACCCTCGAAAAAGCCTTCCGAGACGCAAAAAGAGGAGCATTGTATTCGAGTTATGTGAAGGCGTTAGAGAGAGAGAGAGAGAGAGAATGAGAGAGAGAGAGACCAAAATGAGGGGGAGAAAATAGGCGGTAAAGAAGGAAAAAAGGCGCAACGGTAGCTCCTTTATGCCGCACAAGTGGGCTTCAGGAATCTTTGGAGCTAACTGCTTGGAAGTTGCGCCAAGGGATACTCCCTTTTTTCTTCCTCTAGACACGTGCCAACCTTGCATGTGCGAAGGTTTACCTGAAAAGTCATCGTCTATACGCACGCAAGAGTTAAATAATAAATTCAATCCCCTAAGCTCCATAAGCAATAAACACTGTGGGCAATTTTTTAAAATTTAATCGATATATGTATGTGGCCGATTCTCTGACCGATTGACTGGTCAAATATTCTTTTTTTCTTCGAAATATTATTTTGTAACTATTTTTTCTGTGTTCGTGAACTTTTTTTTTGAGCGAGGCTGTATGAAGCAAATAAATTATGTATACTAAGCTTTCATAGGATTTTCTTATGTTCTGACATGTATTATAGTGAATATAGGCCGAAAAATAGTATTTAAATTAATATTAGATATGTTTAACTTCTAAAATTGATTGAAATGTTTTCAAAAATGAATAGAGAATTATTTTTCTATTTTATTAGATTATTGTCAACTTAAGGAGAAGAGGCAGCTTTAAGTGTCTGTTATCTTGAATTTCGAAATTTTATCGACACAGCTCATTGTGCCACCCACGGTCATTGGTTTCAGAGCCCCTTACATCATTTTTTCGATACGAAAATATGAATTTAAACCACATAATTTTATCGACAATTTCAGTATTAAAGGCAACCAATCAAAATTCTTAATTTTAGGTAGACTCACTTGTACGTGCCTCGTCTCGTTAAGTTACTTGGAGTTGGCATCTTCAAGAATTTTCAGTTTTTATGCCTATTTTCCTAAAATTCTAACTCCTCGGGGAAGCATTTCTCACTGAAGAGACAAAAGGGTCTTTTGTTGTAAAATTAGTTAAACTTTACAAGTAAAATACTTTCGAAGCTGTAGATATATACCATAGATAATAATCTCCAAAGTCATCAGTCTTGAAAATCAGTTTTGAGAAAGTTTGATCATGAGTCTCGACATCAAAGATTTCATGAAGATGCCTTGTATAATTACCAAAGTATCTAAATTGTTAATCAAGTTCTATATGAAACAAAAGTGTTTCTAAGATTAGAGAAATTACTACGGGATCGATTATTACAAATCCATATATTTTAATTAATTTACTTATTTATTTTCATCATCAAATATAATTTTTATAAAATTACAAAAATAATGGAACACATTGTACATAAGAATGCACTTTCAAATAAACAAACATTTTTTATCGTAATCCTCTTAGTTTTTTAGTTATAGGCTGGCAAGTCAACATATATAGGACAATCGTAAACTTGTCAATTTGAATTTCACATAATAAATTTTTTCTAAAAAAGTAAATAAGCCACAAAATTTCTTTTTATTTGCCAAAGAATTATACTTACATAGTTTACAAATTGATTATATTTTATGCAAAAAAAGTTTCCCTGAATAGCTACGTAACATTGAAAATAGTCTTAAAATTCCAACTTTGACTCTCTGTACTATCGAAATGGTTGATGGAAAAAATGTCAAAAAATTCACAAATTTAGACATAGTGCCAAAGAATAATTTACAATTATTAACAAGCTAACGAAGCATTTGACCTGTCAATCTGTCACAGACGCCCTCTTATACCCGTATGTAGACGCTTGCGCTCTCGTTTATACGAATTTGGGTTAAGTGCAGCAATAGTGCTTGAAAGTTTAAAGCTCTCAGCAAGGATCGATAGCGGGTGGCTTATTTCGAAAAATTCGAACGAGTTTAACCACATTTGTAATTATATTTCAATTTGAACGACCATTTAACACGTTTTATTCAATGGGTTCTTGTTAGAAATTAAAGGTGTATATTGCTTTTAATTAACGTGGCTAAATATTCTGGTATTAACGAGGAATTAACATTGATTTTTTTGTAATCAACAGTTTGTGTATACTGGAAATACGTATACTTAGTTTATTTTTATTTAACTGGGCGATAAGTCGATGCGTCGATTTTTCAGACTCTTTAGAAGATTCTGGGTCACCTCTGGCTTTGCGTTCTCGAACGTTTAGAAAAAAAAAGTTTCAAAAATTTTGAACGTATCGGTTATTTCTTTATATTTGAATTCCAGATTCTACGCTTATAGTGATTTTTTTTTAAATAAATACAGTTTAATAGAAGATAATAAAATAAATAACAATATAAAGTCGTAAAATCAAGTGTAATTATAAAATAATATAAATAATTTCAATTGAAATATTATTTCAAAATTTACCTGCTTTTAATGGGTTCAGCTTGAGTTAAGAGGTGAAAATAAAATAAAAGGATTTATTCGTCACGGAGAAAGTGATTCTGGGTTTGACATTATCCGCTTTAATGTTTGGTCTTCGCCTTTTTGTTTGTCACCAGATTATTCTACAAATGTCCACTTCCAGTTATACTACGATTATTTTTCTTTAATCGTAAACGTAAAAATGTTAATTTTAAAAATTATTAAATTACCAATTAAAATTAATATTTCCGAAGTTTTGTCGAAATTTATTGTATTCTCATTCGTACTGAAATAGTCAAATTTGAAAAATTATTAATTAAATGAATAGTGTTTAACTCAGATCAGTCCCCTAAAAGTAGTGAGAGCTAAAATTATTTAGAAATTTATTGTACCTACTGTTCGTATTGAAATTCTCAAATTTGAAGAAGTTAATTAATTGAAAAATGATTAAGTGACCAATTTCTTAAATTTATAGCTTTTTAATTAGGTCAAAGGAGGGGCAGCTTATGATGTTTTGATATCCACTTTTCTCATTAAATTTTTCAATTCAAAAATATTAAATATTTAGTTTGAACACAGGCATAAACATAAGCGGAAAAGTATTTTTTGATAATTATCCACACAGTGTGCATGCGATTGGTGTGAAATTTGTTTTCTTAAATAATAACTAAAGACAAAGAAAGATTAATAGATATTCATATCAAAGAAATCAATATTAATGCAATATGACACATAGATTATACGGGTTTGTTGATTAAAATAAAATTACGGAAATATTGTGACGATCTTACTTTGGACGTTGCTGCGCATTTTCAGGCCAGAAAACGGAAATAGCAGACGGGAGAAAGAAAGGACTTCGGAGATAAACCGAGAATGGCTCCCCCGCAGTGAGTCAATATTTCGATATATATAATAGCTGTGTATACAGAAGACAGATGGTTCCAATTACGAAGTAATTTTCCAGATACGGGGTCGATTTTAACGATTCTCTAATAGAACCGTAGATCGGAATATCGATAGAGAGAATATAACGGAAGTGGATGAGAAAACTAGTGCAAACACTTCCCGATCAATTTTTCTCGCAATAGAGACATTCGACTAAGTTCAATTTATCATTTCTCGACTGGTTCAGCCGAGTTTCCTTTGATCGGTACTAAGGTTTATCAAAATGAACTGTACATAGGTCGTTTTATTACCTGTGATATATACCTACAGCTTTGAAAGTATTTTATTTGTAAAGTTTACGAATTTTTATTTTGAACGAGTACAACAATTATTAAAAGTCAAAAACTGACTTATAGATATTTTTTCCTTATTCTTGGTACATTTCATCGTGTATAACGTTGTCTGCTCGTTATAACCATATTTGAAATATATTTAAAAGTAAATATTTTCTATGATTATCCAATGAAATCATTTATTGTATAATTTAGAGGATTTATTAACCCCCTTAAACTATGAATGCAGGAATTTTTGTTTAATGAGCTGCCGATTTCATTCTATGCAATACGATAACAATATAAATAAGAAAAAAAAATCTCTTAATCGAATGCAATGCCCAAGAGCAGCTATGCCAATCGGTCTATTTAGACGAAACCAAAATTATTGCATGGTCAATCTTTCGGAGAATGATCCCATGTATAACATATACAATTATACATTTATATATATATATATATATATATATATATTGTAAGATTAAATCTTTTTTTTTATTTTGTTGTGGCTATTTTCACGGCTTAAGAGTGGCTTTATCGAACACCAACCCAGTAATCTATGCACAGAAACTAGATGATCCATAACCTAGTCCGCTTTTTTATTAGATTCTTATTTATTTAACGTAACACAAGCTTTACAGAAACAAACTAAGAACGAACTTTCCTCGAAAGAATAATATTCACTATGAAATGACACAAATCTTTAAATAAATTAAAAATTAAAAAAAAATGTATGCCGGTAAAAATTGACTTACTTTTTTTGACAACTACCTGTCAGTTGCTGAATAATAACAAAAGTAAAAAATGTTATCATAGCTGAATGTCGATACGGCATGTCTTGAGCACCCGTCATACCTCCGGCCTTTCTAATTTTTTTTCATTTGTTAAAAGTTTTTATTGATCCAATCGCATCGAAATTCTTTTCACAGATTCTCGTAAAGCCTTTTTATGACTGCAAACTTGTTGTTATTATATATTTTATAATATAATTTTCATTTTATAATCGGACTATATCTCTGCTATCTAAATCATGAAAAATTTACAATATAATTATCAGAGTATGTTTAACAAATGTATGTTTATTTATCTGATTTTTTTCATTCAAATTTCGCTGTAACTAATACTTTTAGTAGATTTTAACAGAGTTATCAAATGTCTCTCTTCATGAATTTTTTCAATTTCACACCAATAATCATATATAAAACAATAAAAATTAAATTTTCTCTTTCACTTATCGCGTGTACGCTTAAAAGACGCAAAGTAAGACAAATAAGCCAATCAAAAGAGATACAATTTGACTGGAACGGTTTCTTCGTACGCGTCAATTTTCCAATTCGAAAAATTCAATTACCACCACCTATATATGACCAATAAATCTGCATGCATCCTATACATAAGAAATTGCGCAATATAATTTTTCAAAGAAGTCCGATTCACTGTTAAAAGAAAAAAATTCTCTTATCCATCGTAGATAGACAGTATGTTTAAATCGGACAGATGCGACGAGGCTCGCGTCGATCCTAATCCGATTACACAGCCCATTGACATCTAAAGTGCGCACGCGCTGATCTCGCAATAGTCTAATGTGCTTGTTAAACGTTCAAACTATATATCTCTATTCCTATATACATATATATATATATATATATATATACGTACAAGAGCTTTGCAAATAGAAAGAGGGAGTTAAAATCTCCCCACAGCCTTATGTACCTATATACACCGTATATAGCGGTATAGACGCTATCAATAGGCTACTCATAAAATACATACATATATACATACATACGCATTCGCGGTATTATATCCGCATGAAGCGCGTAGATTGTAATTTGTAGCGTTGGATTTTCAAAAGAATCCGCTGCTGCATTCAGCGATGAGGGTGCGCTTATGTCTCTATATGTATATATATACATATATATATACATACACACGTGTGTATTAATGAATATGCGGGAGGGATTCGAGTTAATTAAGAAGATTTTTTTCGCCCTCGCACAACCCCGTGATTTCTATCGGGAGCAATGAATTTTTCGAAGCGAAATACGCGTCTCCTCGCGAGAAAATCGTATTTAACAAATCGATTTTACCATCAAAACTGGTTAAACGATTATTATTCGCGCACGTGTATAGACACGCGTTTCCATGCACGCGATCACTCATTCATATAATGCCATTTCAAATTACCCTCTCCTCCTGTATATCTGCATATACTTTATAGCGCTAATATAATAAACGTTCGGGTTTATAATACCTTGGTATGTGTGTGGGTTTGTGTCTATATATATATATATATATACATATGTACATGTATGTATGTATAGGATTTATACGAGCAACTAAAATTCATATCTCTGCATAAATCGTTGTGCGTTTCCAGGTATACGTTGCCGTGTATACAAGGAATAGTCCCAATGCGCATATAGCCGTGCAACAATAACGTTGATTGACTTTAGCGCATAACTTCGACTGCGATTGCTGAATTCGGTTTTTTTTCACAGTTGGAGAATTCGGAGGAAGATCGGTGTAGTTGATCGGTTGCGATTCGCAGCACTGATAGAAGGGAGAGGGGGGGGGGAATGCTTAAATAAGGAGTGGACCCGTATGTACACGACGGAATCTAATTTCATTCGAATACTTGTGGAGAATTTTTTTTTATTTGATGCGAGTGTAAGGTAACTAATTAGTGCAATAACCATTGAGTAAAATATTTTTCCTCAATTTTAATTTGATCAAAAATTGTCATACTTAAGAATTAGCACATTTGCTGTGATTCAAATAAACATTCAAAATAAGTTTCTATTCAAATAACCCGAATAAAAAAATGAATATACTCTGAGTACAAAATCCATTATTTCAAAAACAAAAATGACATCTACATGTGAACTGTAATTTGAAACGATTAAGTAAATAACTTTTTAAATCTAAAATTTCTTTTTTTAAATATGAAAAATACATTTATATTGAAATAAATACAATAATAGAAAAAAATGGAACAATTTATAAAATCCGTTAATGTAAAAAATAAATCAGAATTTCAGTCTTATAAAAATATCAATATAATTATAAACTTATTTCTTCGACACGAAACTAATGTAAGTAAAGTAAAAAAAGCGAATGGAAATAGACTTAGTCATGTACGACACAGAGAGAAATGGATGGTCGAGCAGTACTTGAATTATGAGCTGTTACATTTACTCGTGCGTTTGCCCTTTGTACAAAGTGTTTGTAAAGTACAGATTCGTGAGTTATATTGGAGAAATCTTCATTTAGCGCAGTTTCGGACACGATTAAATGGATTTTAATTCAGCTAAGAGGAATCTTTATGGTCTCTTACCTCGCGTTGTGCTTCACTGATTATATATAATAGTAGACGCTTATATATATATGTATATATATTTATCGGTATTGTGTGCTTGCGCTGGTTCATATTGTACTCACGCGCGAGTTGCGACAAGTAGATTGCTTTTTATCGCTGTTGCTTTATTATAGTGGAACTGGCGTATCTCGTAATTTTTCATTTAATTGCGTTGGAAAAAGTAGTATACTGCGGAGCGATTGTGGCGCAGTTATTAGGCTGTTTACGTTGAATTTTGTAATATTTATGTAATCGTAAATTATCGTGTAATTAAAAAATTCTTCGGTTCGTATAAAAAAGTGCTAGAATGCTGCATTATATTTTTTCATGGTGTAAAAGGTGTAAGAAGAGGATTTCTAGGTTTATTCTCGGCTCTTCGGTTCAAGATATCGAAAAGTTGTCAGCGAATCGGACAAATAAAAACTAAAGTTTTTAAAGCACCAGATAATAGCAGGAGTTGGATTAAGAGCCCTTGCGCTTGACGTTTGATGCTACGATATCTGTCTCTGTTTTATAAGTGCGATCTTCCACTCTAATTAACCGGTTAGAATGTTATTTTTATTTATTTTTGTAAAGAATTTTTAATCGTTGTTTATGCTTGTGATCTTAAATATTTTGTTGACTTTTTTTAATTATTTAAAATGACCGTGTTTACCTGATTGTTAATATTTTATTGCAAGAAATGCAGATTCGTAATTTTGAATTATGTAAATTACAGTTAAAAAGGGTAAAAGAAAGCAAAAGAAAAAGGAACTGCAATTAATTTTATTAAAACGATACTTACTGGTAACCAATTTTTTTAACATAAAAAAGCACATTTATTTCAATGTAATATGTTGTAACGGGGTGAGAAGCGGAGCATTATAACGGGTCTCGCTACCCGTTATAGTGTAACTATTGAGTAAATTTTTTTTAAATTTATTTATTGAGGTTAACTACAAAATTTCATATGATTAACAAAATAGTATATTTTAGAAATATTTGCTAAAGATTTCAATAAAAAATTTAACATAAATTTTTATTTAAATAAATGCAATGTTTTGATTCAAGTATTCCAAATACATAAATATTCTAAGTATAGAAATCATTTTTTAAGCTAATAACATTATTTTATTTCAACTTAGTAGAAGATATAGATTCTTAAGTATAATAATTATAATGTAATATAGTTCGTTATTTCAATATAAAATTTTCGAAATAAATTTTTATGAAAATAGAGCAACAAATGATTAAAAATAGGCGTACAATATCAAAAAACCCGAAAATGATAGCATTGACTTACTTTAATTCCATGAATAAAAAAAATTGCCAAAATACCTGATTAAGGGTTATTATCTGAAAAACGCGTTTTTACAATACAATTTTTAAAATGAAAAGTGGAGAGTTCAACCGTTAACTTTTTAAAAATTGACCTCCTTTCGATATTGTTTACCTGAGATATTCATCTTTGGATTAGCGGCAAAATTCAGTCAGATTTAGGCGTAGCGATAATTTTGTTGACGAGTGTGTATATAAATTGAAAAATTAACCAACGTAAATTAATCAAACGAAAGAAAATTGAATTATTAAAATAAATTATCTTCCAATCGAAAAATCATCCTAATAACAGCAGAGCCAGCCTTCCAAGAGATTCAAAGTCGCCCTTGACTCTCCACAGGATTAAACCACACAGAAACTCGAACAAATCCCAATCACTCGAACGACAATCGCATGGATCCAAGCCAATCTCTCTCTCTCTCTCTCTCCTCTGAGAGAAGGATTCTAGGCGTTATCTAACTACAGGCTCGTATAACGTCTGGATCGGCTCCAAGCCGGCCGATTTGGGTTATAGCACCGGTGCTGCCACCGTTCAATCGATATAAACTCGAGCTTTCTCTCCCTACCACTACTATCCAAGACTATTATCATAGAGTAGAGACGTCGAATGGCTATACTCTCACTCCAATGCGATAATGAAGCTTCCGAGTGCTGTTATGTATACCTATATGTATGTAAATATACCGTGTGTCCGGGTGAAGCATTCGAAATGCAACTTGTGTATTAAGGGGGTAAGAGATTTGAACGGATAATTACACATTTTTTATTCGTTTATCACTTATAGTGTAAGGCGTTGAAAATTCAAAACAAGAGCAGAATAACCCATTTATTTTTTTAGATTCACAACATTTTTTGTAATATTTTGTCATAACAAATAATATGTACAATGGATAATTTTATTGCTTGCTTTAAACGATATTCACAAGTTGTGGGTTATACAGAACAAAGTTTAAAATGATCAGATAATTGGTCTATAATACTCTCTAGTACTTAAAACATTATTTAAAACATGAATGGGAATGTCATTTTGAACGAATAGCCAAATTATTAAAAATTTTTAATCGATTTTATTACAGTTTTTTCGAAAATCTTAGATGACTTATTATTACATAAGTATAAGAGCAAACAGGACTTTATTATTAACCAATTTTAATTATATTATTCACGCTATTTACAAAATTCACATGTATTTTCAAGAAACGGCGATTCAATTTACTTACATTTTCATTTGACCGACGATTATAATAAAAAGCGTGCGAATTTTAAGGGGTCGTCGTTCTCGACTTTACCGACTGAGTCGATACAGCGGTAGAACAATATAATAATGCTTGAATCTTAATACGATCACTGAATTACGCAAAAGCAAAGTTGACCTCCGCGTTAGCACTATCTATCACTGTACCAAGTTTCTCTTGTGCTTTTGGAGAAAAATACTTAAAAACATGAAAGTAAAGATTACCAATCGAATGAAAAAAATCTATTTTTGTCAACCGATAAGTGTCGATTACTAAAATCGAACAGAGCATTGTATTGTATATTGGAATTTTATTCCCAGTGTCTAGACATGGTATAAAAAAATGACGAAACACGAGGAAGAAAATTGCTCTACTTTGAATTAAACGAATGCTCTCAAGCACTGTTATTTCATTTGGACACGAGATATTTTTTATTTTCTTTTTGACCTAATATAGAATAGCATACGATGTAAAATTCTATACCGAGTGTGAGTTATCAGACATTCTACTGTAAGTGGTCAAAGTAGAGACTTATATATAGAATATAAAGAGACATTGCAATCAATTTAAATAATTACAATTTTTAATTTTAGATAGCCTTGCTTAAAGGTATCTTGTCTCCTTAAGAAAAAAATTTACCAACGAAATGTCGCAGTAAAAAAATTGTCACTATTTACTAAAATTTTGGATGAGAGAATTCGGATAAAATTTTCATAAATTGTTTATGTACAATATTGTAATAAGCACCTTTCATAACTGTCATTGTACTTTAGTACAGTAGGGCCTAATTTTTTATGGTATGGTTATGTATAAGCTTAACTACTGCTTTATAGCCACTCATCATAAAATTTTTCTTCAACAATTTTTAAGACTGCAAACTTTTTATTATTATGTATTTTATAATATGATTCACAGTTTATAATCGAACTATATCTGGGCTACCTGATACATCCTTACAATTACTTTAATTATATATTACAAAGAAATTTGTAAGTTGACAGGAGGTCCCATTATTTTCGTAGGTTTAAAACCTCGCCTGATAAAAATTACACCAGAATTTGGCCAACCGTTGACCAACCTAAACAGTTAGCAAAATCGTGGTCTAAGTCTTACCAGGTATCATGACCAGTTACATACATTTGACTAAAAACCTCTAATATTTTCATTATAATTTTTCACGGACAATATTATTCCTAACTTTTTACTGTTCGTATCCAACGTTTCACCTTGGACACATGATATATGCACATAATGTAATATGTACGTAGAGAGATTTCTAGCTGTAATATACATGGACACAAGTGTAACTAAGCTAGCGCTTATTACGAGGTTAGATTTGACACTTGCAGTGTCTGTATTATACACCGAATGAGTCGCAACGTGTAGAGAGTATGTACGCGGTATCGATCCCTGGCACATCGGTATATAAGTGGGAGGGACACGAGCTTTATTGCTTCTCGTAGCCCTAGTGAGTCATTCAATTTTAAGGGGATGTTCGAGTTATACTGATTAGTTCTCAATTTTTACTAGCGGTTAAAGTCTCGGAATTTTTTTTTTATCGATAATTAACATTTTGCATGTATATGGGCGATTCCCGGACAGAATTACAGGTTAAGAAAACTGTTTTCTTCCGAATTATTTCAAACTATTTTTTGGCATTCCATTAACAGTAAGTACAAGTAGTATGTATTTAAAAGGTTTAATAAATTTAACAGATAAATTCCTTTATTTATTTTTACCGAGAAATCGTTCGCTTTTATTCGTAATTTGAGACAATTTAATCGATAATTTATTTACAGTTAGAAACAAATTCACAATTTACGACTAATATATATAATTACGTAGCAATAAATACTTTTGCGTACGAATATTTTCAAAATAATTGTAATACTTAATTTGACAACAAAGTACACCTTTAGTATTTTTAGTGAAATTGCTTGATCGATAAGCTACGAATTATTGAAAAAAATCGTAAAATCGTAAAGTAGACAGATACAGTTCTACAGAGCAGTTTAAATAGTAAATAAATTTATTTCGAATAAAAAAAAAACGTTCTCCCCGGTCAATCTTGCAGATAGCCGTAGTGTTGATTTAGTATTAGCCTGGCATATCTGTGTATAATTGTGGGTAATTTTAGCAAACAATGAGAATTAATTGCAAACTGGAGATAGGAGTGCAATAAATAAAATCTCAGTGTTTCGAGGTTCTTTATGCAATAACCAACAATTATCAAGTATATATTGTTAGCACGCAATGCGAAATATGACTCAAGATGGGATCATAATCGGTAAAATTCGCGCTCCGATACGCTTATTATAAGACGCCGTGATGTTTTTTTACCTCGAAAAAAAAATAATAATACGGCGTCGGATAACCAATAAAAATCAGAAAATTAAAAGCTCTCGCATCTCATAAGCTGTCGACGGGCTTTATATCGGCTATAAAAACACAGTGAATTACAGCTTTTTCTCCCTTCACCGCCCTTGCCTCACCTCCCGCTATTATATCGGCGCAGATTTTACTATTTTAACGTCGGCTATATAACAACTCAACCTCGCGAGGATATTCAAATTTCCCGCGCTTTTATACCTCGCGATTTTATATCGCAAGGACTGCTGCATCGCTGCAAATTTCTATGTTTACATCTATTTTTACGTACCGAGTATTCACTACTTTGTAAAATTATTTAGCCATTACTATTCATAATTCTGAAAGTAAATTGTAAATTTTTATTAAAAGCATATATATAATTATATATATTCTTCAAATTGCAAATAGAGAACATTGTTGAAAATAATCAAGTTATTAATTATCTAAAATAATAAAAATACACTTTAATTATTCTAATTGACGAATATTCACTTTCAAAACATTTAATTATATTTGACACTTCGTCATATAACGAATATACATACTTTGGTATAGTCGGATTATTCTTTTTTAAGCGAGTATCGAATGCCGGGGGATTGAAGCAATCAACCATCTAATTCAAATTAAATCTGCAAGAACCAGGCAATTAAAAAAACTGTCAATTCTAAATTTAATTCAAGAACCAGTAAACTCTGAAATAAAAAAAAACAATATGTCATGTAGTTTCAATAGTTGATGATTTTTTATTTCACAAAGTATTATATATACATAGGACGTTATATAGATATATCGAAGTTAAAATGAAGTTTGTGGACCATCATGAAATAGAAAACTACCAAGAAATAAGATTTTCTTGAAATTTATTGTATAAACAAAATTTCGCGGGCTTTTGTTATAGAGCAAATATTCTCCGCCAAACACTGAATTTGCATAATTTAAAGTTTAAAGTTTACCTACCAGTAGAAAGAGATTGAGAGCGTTGGACGTTGAAAAAAAATTGAAGCCATGCCTTTGACGAGCTATAGCCCGTGAAAATCCGCACCACCTCGCCATTATCGGATCAACTATAATTAGGCTACCTCGAGAGAAAACGCACTCTCCCTTGTCGTTCGACACGTGCTTCGCACCGAGTCTCTGCATCTATATAGGTATACATGCATATACGTATAAACAGGAGCTAATCCGGCATTGGAGAAGCGCAAACTTTTGGGACGAGGCAGATGTCGAAGCTTTGCTGTACAGGATGCATCCTGTGTATATGTGCGCGGGAACAAGGTGATTATTTCGAGTGTACGTGTGCGTCGAGTGGAGGTTCGATATGCGCGGGTACTTTGTTGGAAGATTTTGCGGTTACGCTACTGGCCTTGTTGCGGTTTTAGAGAGAACGTTTTCGGCTCTTGCTCGAGGCATTCGAGAATTTTTCTTTTGGCTTCAATGAATACGGAGCGATTGATTTTTTTTAAATCGTTTGGTGTTTATTTGTCTTTTAAAGGGGTGAAAAGAAGCTTTAAGTGAGGCTAAATAGAATTAGAAGATTTTATTTTTACGTTGGTTCATATCTATAAGTCTCTACGTTGATTACTTGTAGAGAAAGCTTTCTAATAGAACGAGTAGAAATAGTTTTCGAATAAATTCAGTTTTCGATATTCAATAATTTTTCTATGCATTTAACCAAAATTATTTATTTTCGTCAATCGAAAAATGTCAAATATTCAAGCAGAGGTATCTCATTCGGTTACGAGATATTATTTATATTTCATTTTAGTCTCAATATAAAACACCGCACAAAGTAAATATTCAGAAAAAGTCTTGAATTTTAATTACACAAAACCAAGAGTTATTTGCCCTCAGTCATAGCACATCTATCTCTATGACAAGTTTAAAACTAAAATATTCGTATTAATTAAATACACAGAGTTGATTCTGTATAGACGAAAAACAAAAATGCAGTAAATTTTATTTGAAAAAGTACAACAATCGTTTCTATTGACGTAATATGTCTGTGTGTGTATATATATATATATAGAGAGAGAGAGATTTATTATCATAATTAAATTTTTTACATTTTCACTTTTAAATTAAGATCGAAATTTCATCGATCAAAATTTATTTCAAAATCTATTTCCATACATACAATATCAATTTCGTTCACTTTGCCATTGGATTTTAAAAAAGTAATATTATTTTATGAATTTTAGACGACATACGCACTTTTTTCAATATGAATGTAAAAATGTAATTTGATAAAAAGTTCAATTTTTTATGATAATACTTCATAACTTTTTAACTGCCGATCAGTAAGTATTTTCACGCCAGAAATCATGGGTTTGAATTTTTTCTAATGCTGTTAGCTTGTTTTAATGTTAAGCCGAACAAATTTCGTTTAGGCGTTGAAATGTCACAAATAAGTCACAATAAAGACTATATATTTACACTATTTCACGCATAAGCATTAAAATAACGAAATTTATCAATGAATATAATATTATTGTAAACATAATTATTGTAAATTAAACAACATTCAATTACATTAATTTTCAAGCACATCTGTACTTAAAACATGCATCGAAATCCATCCTGATTGCAGGCACATCCACAATTTTAAGAAGACAAATATTTGATGTATCAAGTGTATACAGACGTGATCGTACATTTTCAGATTCGAGTGTCTACCCAAAGCAAACCTAAAATTATTCATATGCATTCAATGAATACATCTATTCACATCCATAAGTGTTAAAAAAAACCAATTTCTCTACAGCAAAAAAATGCGAAAATTTTAAATTTAGATCCTTTTCCCACAGTGGCATTCTAGACTGTACATCAAAAGAATCCAACTCCAAATAACCGCAGAAAAAAAGCAGACACCTACATATGAAAGCTCACAGTCTTCCTATATATCCCCTTGTTTATTCTTCCCAGTATCACCTATTCCATCCGCAAAAACTCTCAAGCAGACAAAAACGCATCACACCCTATAAAACCCTCTCCCTCGACATCTCTTTTTCACTGTATACCCCGTCTATACCTATAGGTATATATATATATATAGAGAGAGAGACGGGAGCATACAGTCAAAAAGAGATGCCCTTATACCTATATATACATATAGTGTCGTAGGTACACACATACATACCTATACAGGAGGCGTCAGATCGTCGCGCATCAGAGTCCGTACACGCGCGTACCGGAAATTGCGGTCGAAACCCCAAACGCTGGACGAATATCCACAGGACGAGTCGGTTATCGTTGACGAGCGAATAGGTCAAATAAATAACTCTGTTACTCTCTCCCCTTTCGGTACGTATATGTTCCCTGAGCCAATCGAACCGATAATGCGCGCGAGCGCCCTCTGCGTTCGATTTAATTCTCGACTGTTTGTCTTTCGACCTTCGATGACAAAAATATGTCTATGTGTGTATATATACATCGACATGACAGTATACAGTATCCCGTGGGTGCAGTGTGTACGAGAGTTATGGGTTATCGGTGAAAAATTTTCGATACATTAGGTGGATTGCGAAAAGCCTATAGATCGAATTTTGAGGTTATCTACGTGTAGGTAAGGTTTTAATATTACGAGTGCACGTGTGTGGTTACAGTGTATTTTTGTCATTTGTGTCGGATTTATGGCGACAAGTCGGCTTGACTGGGAATATACGTGTATCTTACAAATGAATACGCGTATACCGTGAGAGTGAGAAGTAACAGAAAAAATTTTTTTTTTTCGTTCGGTGAACATACGAACTCGGGCGGGAGAGATTAATAAAAGTCGAGAATTTTTCACGGTGATTTCATTGGTACACTGTTGAGAGTCCAGTCGAGTGTGATGGTTTTGTGTGAGTGTGTATATATAGATTTTATGGTCGGTTAATCATTCGAGTGCTATACCTATATAGTGATTTCCTTATCAGGCATTCGACTATTTTTTATGGTTTGGGTCAGTCTCCAATGCTTTTTTCTCGGTATGGAAAAGGCACTCTTAAAATGCAGTTAAATCTTGGTGTGTGTGTGTGTGGGTATATATGCACTTATGGTGTTGGTATATCTATATAGGTATACACTTAGAGCAAGGCGACGTTCATTTGATTTAGACGTAATTTATTGTCCTTTCTTTATCGAGTTCTGAGAGTGTATTTTATGTGGACGCGATAGTTTTGTAACTTGTATAATAATAGAGTCATCGACGTTCGTATTGTGGACATTCGGTACGACGTTAGAAATAATTTTCTAACTCGATTGCAACAAAAATAATATTGTGCGAGCATAACGGAAATTGAAATTCAATGAAAAGATACTACTACTACTACACTGAAAAAAAAATTTCTTTGATTGTAAAAAATGTCCGAAGAAAATGTTTACATGTATTTAATAATGATGATATTTATTTGAATAGCTTAAACATTAATTTTAATATTAATACACTAATTAATAAATTCGTATAAAATTTTTCACTCACAGATAATAGTCATAGAATTTTTAACTTTTTTTAATTCGAAAAAAATATTTAATGTACATTCGAGCAAATTTTGTAAAATTTTGTAAATTATTTAAAAATAGAATTTCGAAATAGATAGAGCGACTGCATTTGTTTAATTCAAAAAGTTAATGTCTGTCTAATAACCAAAAAAAATTTTATTAATCAATCAATTTTCACTAAAAAATTGGAATTGTATCGTGATATTGTATTTTACAGTTTTTTGATAATATCCATATTTTTAAGCTAATGTATCGTTTTTTAAATAAAGTAAATATTTTTTTCAATGTAACATTTGTAAATATGTTTTCGGAATACCTCCATTTCGCGTAATAATAAAATAAGTCATAACTCGATTATTACAAAAGCTTAACAAGAAATTAGGTAATAATTTATATTTCTAGTTGCGGCACTGATGATCCAATCGCGTGAAGAAAGTCTTATATTAAATGTATATATATTTTGGTTGTGTTAAATACTAAAACTAATAATACTGAAAAATTAAAGTAAAAAAGTTTTGTTTATATTATTTATAAACAAAATGTATCTATTTATAGAAAATTAAATTGATTATAATTACGACTATATAAAAAAACGGTTTTTTTTGAGTCATATTTTTAAATTTTATTTTCCTTATCGTATATTCTTACTGGAGAAAAATTAAAATCGTTGTTCGTTTATTTTATTTCAATGATGTTTTTATTTTAAAACAATGAAATAATACAATTATAAAAAAAAATAATTTTTGAAATTAAAAATCAAAAAATGAATTTCTAAACCATTTTTTATATCTCATATTTAAGGCTGTTAAAGATACACGAAAATCGTATTAGAGCGTAACATGTAATAAAATCTCTCGAAAAAGTTAAAAATTTAATATTTTTTCCAATACTATTTTGTAGACACAATTACATTGGTTACCATTCGACTAGCACATTTTTATTTCGTGTAATAAATGGATATTTTATTTTAAAATAATTATTTAAGATTTTATTTCTAAAAACAGCGTATAACAATTTTCATTGTTTTGAATGATAAATACTTAGTCGACATCTTTACGATGTGTTTTGAATTTTTTTTAATGTCAAATTGACAATTAATCACGATTTTTTGTTCTCAATGTGTTTGACACACTAGTTTAAAATGATTGAAAAAATTAATGCTGTCGAACAAAGCAAGTTAATACGTTCTAAAGAGTCGTGAACGAGGGTGTAAACCATCCATAAATAGAAAGAAAAAAAGAAAAAAGATCTGGGAAAACGAACACGTGGGTTCGTGCAGTTAAAAAAAATTTATGGTTTTCACCCACTTTTTAAACTGAAACTTTCTAATTGCGTTAAACGGTATTTTTAAAATTGTTTTCGAACGTAAACTTATATAGAATTTTACGTGCAACATTACAATAAACAATAATTCAATTTTCAAATCGTGAAATTCAATTTTGAAAATACAATATAGTCTCTGTAACATATTTCACGGTTTAGCCGTGTATTTTTCACTTAGACTTTATTGCATAGCGAAAATAATTTACTTTTTGAAAGTGTGTAAATACGAACGTTTTTTATATACTGCACGATAAATAGAAAATTATGTAGATCCTTTATCCAATAGCAAAATTTTGTAAAATATTGTATGTCAAATAAAAAGCGTATAATAATTATTTAAAAAAATATATTTCGCATTACAAACAACGGCTATTGACTTGTTCAATTCTAATCAGTGAATTTCTATTCAACCAAAAATAATTTTTATAAATAATAAATTTTCCGGAAATAATATTTACGTTACATTATGTAATTGATAAATATAAACCGATGCAAAGTAAAATTAATAGTAACAATTACACGCAGAATTCACCGAAAATCATTCTAGCTTCACTTTAATAGTTTAAAAAATTTACTTAAATATATTAAAGCATTTTCGTGAAAATGAACAAAATGTAATTATTGAAATGTAATATATCTAAAAAAGCAAAACAATGTTTTTCCATTCAAGTAAACATTCTCATCTTCCAAAAAAACAGTTTTTTAATAAACAATTCTACAAATCAAAACGATCTTTATAAATTGGCGTAAATATTTGTTCCTTAAAAAAAGTAAATGTTTTTTCACTTCGAATAAATATTTTTCTCTGTCAAAAAATAAAAGTAAATTTTCCTAAACACCGAAAATTTCTCTCAACCACAATTAAACAACAAAATATTGATCAATAAACTTTTATACGACCCACGAGTGAACGGAACGTGTATAAAAATATTGAACGAAGTGCATAGAGTGTGGTTTTGTATCTATTAATCCCCAGTGTACAAAACCTCACGTAAAGCCTGTCAGTGCGAATATCGACTGCGACTCACGTACATATACCACAATATACACATATACACATACACACAGCATATATACACATAGCGTCAAAAACGGCGTCGTTGCAGACACAGAAGAAGCCGCGTCGAATTTTTCATTCCAATTTACGAGCCGTCAAAGTCGCGCGTTCCACCATCGCTCAGACACTCGGCGAAAGCCCGTGCATTAATAATTCATAAGTCTGCCCTCTACCCTCCGCAAAATATCCTCGCGGCTGTTTACGCGTATATGCGCCGCTTGTGCGAAAACACTTAAATAATACACGGTTTATGCTTAGAAGGTCCTATATGCATTTCACTTCTGGTGCAGTGCGTGCAGTTGCGCAGTGCGATGGTAACCGGAGCATTGTTACGCGGCTAAAATCTAATTCTTTTTCAAATCTAATTCTTTATAGTTGATATTTTAATGAGATTGAATCAATCGAAGCTGATTTTTTGAAAAAATTTAAAAAATTTTGAAATGCCAGATTTTATTATGCAGTTATGCTAAAATTACGATTAGTTTCTAAAAATATTTATTTGTAACTATGCTTATATTATTTAAAACGTTATTTTATTTTCAGTGTAGCATAGCAAACAAGAAAGGAAATAAAATGAAATATTTAATGGCATAAATGATCATGCGCAATAATAATTAAATGGATTTTTATAGAGTGAGTAAAAAAGTGATCTATTTATTATTAAAAATATTTATAATATCATTAATGTTTATCTTCTTAAAATTATATTTTTTTTATATAAAGAAATTCACGCGCATCTATTTACAAGAATACAATTTTTCCGCTAATACATTTATCAGCTATATAAAAATAAGTGCAAATTTACGATTACAACTCCATCGTAAAGTGCCGGAACTGCATACGGAAAAAAGTTTACTGTATTTAAGAAAATTTATTTATTAAAAAATTTACTAAAAAGTATTTTAACTTTTATTTGAACGTAAAATAGGTTTTAAAATGGCCAAACACTCTTTGTGTTTTCAAATAATTATTTGTTAATGTAATAATATTTTATTAGAAATATGTAAATATGTGAAAGTGAAAGGAATTCCTTTCGAAGTAATGTGGGACACCCTGTATATGTATATACCAATCCCGAAATTACCCAATCGCGAAATTGTTAGTTTGAAGAAGGGCCATCGAATCGTGAACTTCAATGTGATCTTGGCTATGATCATCTTTGGTTAAATCTGTATTGGTGTCTTCCAAGTTAATACTGGACACTCTATAGAAACTTATCATAAGATTTTTCTCCAAAGCAATCCACGCCTCGATAAGTATCGAACGGCGCTCGAAGCCTTCTTAAATCTTCCTTTCGAAAAATTAAAAGTCTCAAGCTTATACAACTCTCTAATTGCGTAAGAATTCGTCTTCATAAAGTATCTCTCGCACCTTCCCTTTCTCATCATCATCCTTCCCGCTCGACTTAACGATCTTTCTCCCCTCGAAGAAAAAGGGTCTAACGAATCGTGGCTGAAAAAAGGAGCTTGCGAGCTTGCAAGCTTGCGCGCTTGCGCTTCGACTGTACAGCGACATAAAGAGAAAAGTCGTTGTCCAGCTGGCGACGCAGAGGCGGCGCGCCATGGAAACGGCACGGGACGATGCGTCGTTCGATACTACTGCGTCGTCATCTTCTTCTTCTTCTTCTTCTTCTTCTACTGTGGGGAAAAGAGGGCTCACGAATTTCGTGCCGTGGCTTCTAAACGCCGTGTCAACACACGGCTGCTCTTACGACTTCCGAGATATATAGAGAAAGAGATGCGTGAAATGGAATCCGGTATACCGGGTTTTCTTCTTTCTTTGTCGTGAGCAGGATAAACGCGAATTATTATTTTCTTTCGATCTTCAAGCTCGTTGAGTCTTGTGTCAGCTTGCTTTCTCGATTTTCTGTGGATAATTTTTCGGTTTGGAGGATTGTATTTAAGGATACTTTTTGGGAAGAAATTATATTTTCGGATCTCTATCGATTTTGCAAATACACGAAAAAATGATTGTGTATTGTGTTAAAATAGAGAATTCAAGATAAATATGAATTTTTTATTTCAATTTTAGCGAGAAATATTGATTCACAAACAGCTTGAGACTACAATGATTGACGTTACCTTTTGGTAATTTTTAAATCGATAATAGACATTTTACACATAATATGAGATTATTTGACTGATCATTTTATTTTTTGCTGGAAATCGAGGTTGATTCGCAAATTGTGGATCCTGGAAGATACTTTAGTCCTAAAACAAGGCATCTTCATGAAATTTTTGAACGTTTACATTTAATTTTGTATTAAAATAAATGTAGGTAAAATGTTTAATAAATTTTATAGAATCGCTTCTGTAAAAGTTTTTAGTGTACAAAATAAATATAATTGATATTCATTCATTTATATATTTTATATTTTAATTTTCAAATAAATTCCCCTTCTTCGTTTTTAGTCAAAAATGCTTCCCTATCACATAGTCACGTATTGTATATATGCAGTATCATATTAGTGTATGTAATTTTTAACAATACACAGTATACGAAGCTAAAGTACATGCTAAAAAGACGAAGTATAATAACATGTAATTTATAGTCGTGACTTACAAATAATCTGATTCTATGTTATTATCTAGTTTGAAAAATTTGTTATAAATTATTTACATATAATGAAACCAATTTATTATACAAATTATAATAAATAGTTAGAAATTTTATTTTTTAGT
This sequence comes from Apocrypta bakeri, assembly GCA_018906985.1. NCBI lineage: Eukaryota > Metazoa > Arthropoda > Insecta > Hymenoptera > Pteromalidae > Apocrypta > Apocrypta bakeri. Next base: position 1,458,082 of record JACCIA010000005.1, on the reverse strand, counting down.
TTCAACGTATATTTGTGCAATAATTTATATACGTTGGTCCAATAAACAAGAAATCAATGTTAACTCATGAATATGCTGATGAATATTTCGCTAACCGTGTGAGATATTCTTATGCTCCAGAAAATACTTTCATAAATCTAGAAAACGTAATACACTGAATCTAAGGGATGAGCAAGTCAAGATAAGATGTTTTTTTTATTATTTACTTACTTTTTTGTTTACCTAAAAATGTATTGTAGTATTTTTTCTTAAAAATATATCGAAACACATTATTTGAAAGACCTTAATTAATTATTTCGTTATTTAATGAATTAACCGTATCAAAATGACCGTTATTTTCATCTCATTACACACGATCGGTTGATCTACGGTTGCTCAAATTTAACAATTATTAAAATAACGTCTTATAACTTATTATTTGGTTAGCAACCTCATTGAGGCTTACTTGATACGTTGCAGTGAATACTTTTTATAAAAACATTTTTTTTTAATTCGCACACAAGCTCGCATCAATCTTTTAATTATACCCTCGTTTTTTTCACTATTCTTAAATAGCGTAAAAAAGTCTGTAAAAAAATACTTATCTACTCGGAAATATTTCAAATTCAATAATTAATTATTTTACACTGCAAACCGAAAATATGTAAATAAGCGCTTAAGATACACGATATAATTAGCGGTATAACATTGTAAAATTTCTTCGATCTATTCGATAAAAATAATAATAATAATTCCTCCGTCAATATTGAAAAATTGTAACCTACTTTACATCGCGTATCTATTCATTACATAAAACGACCCTCCAAGCTACTTACGCATATCGATTTTTACGTACCAATGATAGATATAGACACACAGTACATCCGCTTTTTGTCCAGCAGCTGGATATACATATAGGAAAATCTACTATGAACTATTATATATATATATATAGCGCAATAGTCGACGAAGCATGAACATATATACTTGACGAATATAAACGTCCTTCAAATCCCTTTTTCAATCACATTTCATAGCTCGCGAACCTATTGAACGCGAAAATCAAATGTCAGGATATTTTCGATTTATCTACGTACGTATACATGTATAGTGTATAGATGCATATAGATACAGATAGAAGGACAACGTTGACGCTAATCCAGATTATCCCTCTTTTTATCTCGCGAACCGACTGCTGTGATGCTACTATGTGTGCCGAAGGGCTACTAGAACATATATTTATATATATACAATGATGGTACACACGCAATTTTTTGAAGATTTTAAGGGGAAGCATCGGACTTATCTTTTCATAAGGATATTCGTTACGTTACAATGCTTTGCAGTACGGTAGAGAAATTTTATTTTCGATTTTTCGATATTTTTCTTTTTTTTCGAGTGGAAAGCTTCGCACTGTTCAAAATAAATTGCAGTTGGAGTGGTTTATTTTTAGGTACCGTAGCTTGTTGTTTTTGAAATATACCTATATCCGCTTGACCGTTGCGCGTACTCCAGCTGTGTAGTTCGTTGTACAGTTTTTTCTCTTACGCGGAATTTATTTTTCATTTTTGACCGAGTTTTATTTTTATTCGTTAAAATGTGTCTTACGACACTCGAAATTTTGATATTTTTCAAAATTCGCTATTGTTTCTCGCGCGGAATATTAAATAAACAAAATGGATTGTCAATTGACGGTTGATCATTCTTAAAAATTTACTAACATTTTATATGAATTAAAGCATTTGTAAGAACTCATTAACAACCGATTATTGTAAATTAAAAAAAATATGATTTAATAAACAAAAGTAAATTTGCATGTTTTTTCAACGATAGAACGTCATTCTCAAGCAAAAGTTAGTGAATATTCACTTTTTCATTTACTAAATTATCTTCACTGAACAAGCCAATTTAAATTAAGTCTTAAAGAGTCATACAATCCAGAATTTGCTTGAAGAACTAGACAGTTCAGAATTGGCTTGGAGAATTAGACAGTTCAGAATTGTCTTGCAGACTGAACAAGAATTAAATTGAAGAATCAGATGACTGCAAGAAACTAAAAAATCGTAAAATTAATAAAAAAAAATAAGAAAGCAAAATGAAATTTAGTTACAAGTTACTAACTAATTTTGCAATTTTCGTCGATATACTAATGAACAACGAATTTTCATACTATTTCAAATTTGGATGGTATATTAATATATTATTCAATAAACACAACAAAAGATTGTATGTTTTCTTCCTTTTCACCCTATGATGTGTATTGTACTTTCTACATCCGAAAAAAGAGAAAATTCATTGTTGTAATATGTAAAAATAATTAATTAAATAAAAGAAGGGCGTATTCATTACTAATGAATGTTATAAGTATTTATAACGGCAGGTTTTTAAAATTCGCTATAAATAATAATAGTAATAAAATATTTAGGCACGTCATCTGATTAGATTAATGTTAATTTTTAGAATTTTCGATATCTTCCTAAATAAAATATTCAAGATAATAAATCATTTTTTTCATCCAGGTATAATTTTCCAATCATGTAACTATCATTTTTCTGATAGCAGCATAAAATAAGAATTAATTTTTACTAAAGCATAACATTAGCTTTTAGTCAGTAATAATAAATGATACGTAACAATGAATAAATTTCGTATAGTAATATATGTGCGACTAATTCATTTTCATTTTGTATACAAAAAGTTGATAAGTTTATTAGTAAGAATAAGAATAAGAATTTCACTATCTCTCCAATTTCTGTTCTCCAAAACTAATTTCATTGTAGAAATAATTTTTAGTCAAATTATTAATTCATAATTCGTACATTGCTGTGGTTACAAATTTTCGTTGATATATTCAATTAGTAAGAGTATTGTTTTAACGTTAAGCAAGTTAGCCAGCATTTTCAAGCACTTAAGAACTATAATAGCAGTTCCTACTGAATTGCAAGTTAAATAATACCAAAATTTAAACTGTGTCATATAGTAATAATCATAGAACAACTTTACCACATGCGGGTTAATTTGATCAGACGCCGCCTACCGGGCAGTACCAAAAGTTAATGAAGATACATTTCAGAACGTTCCTTTATTAACCCAAATAAATTATGACTTTTATAATTTAAATGTATTTATTTCTTTATTCCTTTGGAATAAAGGATAAATAAATTCTGTAGTCAACAAAAATTCTTCCCGTCTAACGCAGAAGTAAGACCCCGCTTCCATCGCAATTAAAATAAAAAAATTTTAAATTCAACAAAACAAACAATACCACGTAATAAATGAACATTACAATACCCATATAATAACAATCTCATATTAATCATGCTAATGGCAACCGTAATAAAGCCTAATTAAACCCGCAACCGAGCAACTCCCACTCGATTTCCCGCAAAGCTCTACGTCGCAGGATTCTCCCCGAAAAATAAAAAGAAGCTTTCCTATCTCTATCTATATATACATTTCTCACTGTATATATGTATATACTCTTCGCACGGCAAATGATCTCGCGGTCGTCCGAGCAGGATTTATTATCGCGCGTCGCGAGCTCTGACCCCGGCGAAAATGCCCGGGGAGTAAAGTCGAGGGAAAAGCTCGCTCGACGAAAAAGCTTTGGTCGCGGTTTTCCCTCGCTTCTCTTCTCCCTATTCCGTCAGCTTCTTTTTTTCATCTCTCTCTGTGTGTTTTATGCTCACGTTCGCAAATGTATCTCCGATCTAGCGACGACTTTTTACGAAAATTTTTTTCCTTATTTCGAGAGAGAAATGTCAGTTGCATGCCTAATTACTGTCGGCATCGATCGGACATTCGTTCTGTGGAAATCGAAAGTGAAAAGGGGAAGCGCTTGATGAATTGCAGGTGTCGAAGAATCGAGGGATGAGAATGATTTGTCGTGAAAGTCAGATAATGGGAAGTCGTTTTTTTTTTCTATTCATGCAATTTATTTTTAGTCGAGGGACGAACGAATGACTACTGCACTGGGGTTATACGAATCTTTGAATCTGAAATAACGAGGGATTTTGTTGTATAATTGGTTTTTGATTTTCGACCATTTTTTAGTAACTATGCTTGGTTTCGAGCATTTGCAATGATGAAAAAATTGGTCGTGTTTGAGAAAATTTATTTATTTGTTCAGTAAATGGTTATTTGCTGTATAAAAATTTGGTCGAATACGGATATCGCAAAAAGTGTATTTATTTAACATTAATTTGTAACTTTATTTTATCAATATTTATGATACTCATTAGTATATGTTTAAACAACGTTTACTGCATCAGGCAATAATGCGTATTATAAATTCATATTTAAAATAAACTAACATTTCAACAATTATAATAATAGTGAAATAACGTAATAATGTGAAATTTAATCAGTACATCGAATGTATTGTTAATGAAACGTAATACTTTATTTATATTGTTACAAACTGTGGAATCATAATCAAACAAAATGATCTCTCAGTCAACTTTTGATAATTTTTTTAGTCTACGATTTTAATCAACCGTTTTGGAACTGTTGATCAAAACTGACATTCGTATTTATTACAACCAATTTTTTACATAAATAAGGTTTACATTCATTAAATATATTAATGAGGCTTAAAATAAATTAAAGGCTAAAACTTGCGGAGCCTTTTTTGTTAGTTTTATATTATTTTATAGGTTAGACTTAGTATATAATATAGGTTAGGGTTAAATGACGTCAAGCCTAACCTGTGTTGCATTACAGTACAATACTTACAATAAATTGTAGTCGTCGCAAATAATATTATAAGCTATAAAACGTATCATTTTAAAAATTATTAAATTCGATTAACCCGATCGTGACGAAAATATTGGTTATTTTAATCAACGTTTATTTAAACGTTGAAAGTAGCTTAAGTATTATAAATAACAATTATAATGTATAAGCTGATAAAATTATTAAAAATAAGAAAATATTAACAGTATTTAAACCTTAATAAATATTTGTTTGAACATAATATTATTTTCCGTAAAACGTGTATTCGGAATTAATACATATTTATTTTACTGTTCTATAATACAATTAATAATTTTTTATACATTTTATTCTAACCATTTTTTTCAGTGTTTATTATTTTATACTTCATTTTCTTCAAATTTTGGAGAACATTTCCAAAAATACCGAATCTCCGCTATTTCATATTTAAATGAGTAGATTGCGAAGTATAAGATTAATAGACTAATTTTTAAATTAATTATGAAGAAAATTTAACACTTCGTTGTAACTAACTTATCTTACTCCAAGCCTTTGCTATAAATGTGATCAATAAACTAGGGCTTTATTTTGTTACAATGTTCGCACGTTGAATATTGCACATTTCATTGAGTCGGGTATGTACAGCGTATAGGATGTGCAACGTAAATGAGACTTGAATTTTTTTTATCTATGAATGTATGTGCTCGAAGTAGGTTTAAGAATGAAAAGGAAAAAAAAAATTCGATGTAAATGATAGTCATCGACAGTCTATAATTTTCCAGTCGAGTAACCCATGTCGATGACAATGAAAAATGTATATATATATATACCTATACGTATACTCGCGTGTAACGACAGGTATTACCGAAAAAAATTTTTCACGTTGACAGATTTTTTTCTTTTTATTCTATGATTAACGAATTGCGTATTCAATTGTGATTCTATACATTGTTACTCCAAAATTGTAAGCCATGTGTGACTTAACGTAATGTATCGGTATTATACCTGGATGATAACGCAATCTTTGCTGTGATAATCAATTAAAAGTTTTTTTTATCCTTGGCAAATGTTTCGTTAAAATATTGTTAAATTGAGGAATAAGTGAATTTAATTAAATGTAAAACGTGTTGAGTGGAGTTTGTTAAATATTTTATACTTGCGATATGCATAGTTTATAGGTAAATCATTTATTACAGCAAACTTTTTTATATTTATTTTATATTAAATAAATGTTGAAGGGCAACATAAGAACAATCAATAAGTATATTTTTAATAATACTTCTATAGAATATTACTATAATATTTTAAGATAAATAGAGTAGAAATATTTTTAAATAAATAAAAACAATAATATTATTAAATAAATGCATTTGTTTATTGCACTATATTTTGAGAGATTCTTTTTATTTATTTATTTATTTATTTGGCACAAAGACTAATTACTTGTGATAATACTTCGGTTGAAAATTGAAACTGAAAAACATTTGTTAAAATTAAGATAATCTATTTATTAAAAAGAAAGAAATCATTTTTAACTCAAAAAGACTTTGTTTAATCAAATTATAATTATTTGTACGAATTATTTAACAATATTTTAGTTTTTAATTCTTTAGCAAATAATATTTATAATTTCAAATTTTTTCTTGAATTATGCGTATAATTTTTTTATTCTAATAGATACAATGCATGACTACCCAAACAATTGTTTCAGGACTCCTAAAACAGTGTAAGTAATGTAATAAACGAATAAATTAAATTAAAAACTTCGTAAATTTATCACAACACCATCATTATTTTTATTTATTTATATGGCCAAATTTTATATAGCTTTAATTCTAAAATCATACAATTTCGAACCATTAAAAATATTCAAAAATACATTTATAACAGCATCTCAATTGAATTTTCCAAGTATCGAAGTACCCAAATAAATGAATTTCAAAAGATATCCTTTAAATATTATAATTAATTTCATTCTAAAATTGAACATTAAATAAAATTCCTGAAATAAAACTAAAAATAGAAAAAAAAAACGAACAGCATAAAATATTCGCTTAAAAATCCCAACTCTTCGATTTAACAATCGCTTATATATGCACGTTTTATATAAGTTCAAAAAAATCATACGTCTCCCCTTCCACAAACCTCGATTTCTCGCTCTCTTTGTCTTCCTCGTAAGAGCAAAGAAAAAAAATCGTTGCGAACCAGTGTCACGGGCAGCCGCGTCGGTAACATGACATTTCCTCTTGTCCCTAGTCCAGAAGCATCGGTAGTAGTGGTTTCGTCCTCAGCGACATACCCTCCCTCTCATCGTCCCCGAAGAGTACGAAGCTCATTACAGGGTCGTCATCGCGCGGGTCGTTAATGCGCAAAGACTAAGAATTTGTCACGCGATCGGTCGCTTCCTCATACCAGTCGTTACTCACAGCTCACTTCGGATATACCGCCTAAGACATCGGAGTTGCGGTACTTGGAGACAAATTTTTTTTTTAAATCACAATTTTTTCGTCAAAGTGGGACTGGAAAGAATTCTCGTTGTCGTTCGGGAACGACTTAGAAAATCATCGCAGATTCGGGTGATCGTCGATTTTTTAAACGAGTTGTTAGGGAAACCTAAAAAGATCGGCATGAAGCGGATGATGAAAATCGGAATTGCCGGAGTGTGCATGTTTGTTTTTGGGACCATGTTTGGATGGGTCTTCTTTCCTATGCTTCTTAAATCGCAAGTTCATAAGGTAAGTGATTTTTTTTTTATAGAGGATTCGATGATGCAGATGAGTTTATTTGTCAGTATAGGTGTGTGTTCGGTTGTTATAGAATAGTGATTTGTTTTTCTAATATAATGCCACTATTTTTATTAAAACTAATTATTTGTTTATAAAAATACACAATTTGCATAAAAAGTTATATAAAAAAATTATTTCGTATAAAAATCATGTATTTGATAATACAGTAGTGATAACTAATTGCACGTTGATTTGATGATTTTGAGTAAAAATTAAATATTGCTATTAAGTTTTTTTCATAGGACTTACTTGATGGTTTATTATTTTATAATTTTATATTAAAATAATTATTCTTTGAATTAAAAGTATCAAATGAAACTTCTACTGTAATTTTATTTTATTAATTCGCCTTAATTTTGTCGGTAATAAATAATTACAAAATAAAGAAAAAATATGAAATTTCGCTAGAAATACATTATCGTTCAAATGTCTATCAATGAAATGACACAGAATTATATAATTTTGTATATTAATTAAAAAAGTTGTTAATTCAAATGAAGTTTATATTTTTGATGATGATAATTTTCAAAGTTATTTTTAAAATTAAATTTCTTAAGTATCAATTGAACTTCTGCTAAGATTGTACAGTTTGTTTAATTAAATTATTGGCAAATAATAATAGAACGATAAAAGTAATAAACGATTTAAAATCGCCAGGAATACAAATCATTACAAAATGCCTCTGATAATTAAATAACCAAAAAAAGAATAATAATAAAAAAAAAATCAATTTTTTAACACCAATACTTTCTATACCAGTACATTCTATATACATAGTATCGCGCGTAGAAGTGACGACTCTAACACATAGTACGTAACGACGTTTTACACGTCGTATCGACCCTATAAGTACTGAATTGATTATTTTTTTGCTCCCGAAGGCAAAGGTGTTGAACGTTTCACGTGTGCAGACGTTGAAACGAGTCTATAGAGTCGTTTCGTATGCAATTCTCCAGTGCCATTGTCATCTATACGTAATGTGGTGCTCCTTGAACTTTTGTTATAAAGTTGTCACCTTTAACATTATTATGTATAAAAGCGATTAAGTGCAACAATGTTTCCGCTGACGTGTTCTCCATGATTATATCTTCGAACGATTTTTACTCGGATATACCTAGAGCTTACCCGTACGATTTAGTGCATTTATTAAGCAATATATTTTTTTTAATAAAATTGTTGGTTAACAAGTAGAGGTGTACTTTAAATCGGATGTAAACTATCTAAAGTCGGTGTACAATTAAAACTTGTTGTAATTTTATATCTACTGCTCGCATGTAAAAAATATCACGAGTCACTCATAGAACGCAATTAAAGTGCTCTAACAGTAGCCTTGGCAGATTCCGTTCTTTTGTGCGAAGAAAACATGATATAGTCACTTGTGCGTTATTCTTACAGCAAATCGCACTGAAAGATGGATCGGAAATGAGGGCAATGTGGAGTAAATTCCCATTCTTCCTCGAATTTCGTATATATCTATTCAACGTTACGAATGCCGATGAGATTAAGACCGGAGCTAAGCCGATTGTGAACCAAGTTGGACCTTACTTTTTCGAGTAAGTTGATCTGTATTGTCGTCGATAGAAAGGCTTGGGAGTCTTGTAATACAATCGGACAATAATAAGATTCGAATGCGTAGAGAATGGCAGGAGAAAACTGATCTGGTAGACCGAGAGGAAGACGATACTGTCGAATACGCCATAAAGAACAAGTGGATCTTCAGACCAGATTTGAGTGGAGATCTTACTGGCGAAGAAATACTTGTCTTACCACACGTTTTCATTTTAGTTATGGTAATGACGACAGTTAGAGAAAAGCCTGCTATGGTTCCTGTTGTCAGTGAGTATTCTTTTAAAGGGGGTCTCCTATTTTTATGTTACCGACTGAGTCCATACAAGATATCCTTGTACCACCGCCTTGGCACAGTATGAAATGTATATGAGTATATAAAATATTATAATCTCTTAGTCGGTAACATGTAACGTTAATTAGTCAAACCAAGACATAGTGGGACATATAAAACAAAATATAAGACCTAATTAACATCAATGATTAGGTTCTAACATATTCATGAAAATTTGAATTGTGTTCGTTTAAAGATAAGGCAGTTAATAGTATATTCAAGAATCCCGATAATGTGTTCGTGAAGGTCAGAGCTATGGATATGATGTTTGATGGTTTACCCATCGATTGTACTGTCACTGATTTTGCTGGTGGAGCCGTTTGCGGAATGTTAAGAGATGCTGCAGATGACCTCATAAGTGATGGTGTTGATAAATATAAATTTGCACTTCTCGGGGCGGTGCGTATACTTCAAAAGAAATAATTCGTTCAAATGACATATATGACGTAAAATAAAATTTTTAGAAAAACGATACATCTTCAAGAAAACGAGTTCGAGTCTTACGAGGAGTGAAAAAATTGAACGACGTCGGGATAGTTGTTGAATACGATGGTAAAACGAACATCTCCACGTGGCATGACGATTATTGCGATACCTTCAATGGTACCGACGGAACAATCTTCCATCCGTTCCTCTATGAGGATGAAGACGTTGTTTCTTTTGCTCCAGATCTCTGTCGTAGTTTGAGTACCACCTTTGAGGAGAAAACCAAAGTAGCAGGTATGCAGTGGAATTTACCCACTCATAAAGTAATTCACAGGACTGGTATTCCAAGTGTATGTCTACATATTCAGGTCTAACCACAAATCGATATACCGCATTCATCGGAGATCCCAACACGATTCCATCTCAACGTTGCTTTTGTCCAACGCCAGATACATGTTTCAAGAAAGGAGTAATGGACCTTTTCAAATGTATTGGTGCACCTCTAATTGCTTCGCATCCACATTTTTATCTGGCGGATACGGACTACTTGAAGATGGTTGACGGACTCAGTCCATCAAAGGTATGAATCTAAGTTTCATAAATAAAATATAATAAATATAATAAATAGAACGTTAATCATCAAACGTAGGAGGTAACCTACGGTTAGAACAATATTAATAAGCAACGCATAAATGTTCAAATGCTCCTGTCTATTAGTACTATTATCATTGGTAATCGATTTATTGTCATAAAGGAAAACTAAGAGTTGTTTACTAAGGTTGTTCTAACCGACAGATGCGTTCCACGTTTGATTAATACTAAATATTTCATTTGATTGCTACTTGTGAACCTATTTTATTAGCAGTTGATCACATTTTAAATAGTATTATATTTCATATTTTAACCATCCGTTAATTTGGTGAAAGCTTGGCTAATGACAGTAATTTTTATTGATCTGACGATAAATACATTTCTTACTCTGATAACAACAGGAGAAGCATGGGATTTTCTTAGACTTTGAACCATTTACTGGATCTCCATTAAGCGCGAGAAAGAGACTGCAATTCAACATAATGATTCAGAAGGTAGAAAAATTCAAGATCATGAAGAACTTCCCTGAAGCATTATTGCCACTGTTCTGGGTCGAAGAGGGTATCGTTTTACCGGACTATTTAATGGCTCAAGTAAAGACTGGACATAAAATGGTAGCGATCGTAGGGTGAGTTGTAAAGTCTTATTCTAACTCACAGTAACTATCAATTCCTTGTTCTCCTTCGTTTTTTACACCATCATCAACTTTTAATTTATTTTAGTTACATAAAGTGGGCGATGGTCTTGGGTGGATTGGCAATGTGCGGAGCTGCTGGATTTTTGTATTATCGGTCCAATAAGGCATCGAAGACACTTGAAATTACAAAACCTGTAGCCAATGGTAATAAACCAAGTAGTACTGATAAGAATATATCGCCCATCAACGTGAACACTTTGCAAGGGGCACGAGTACCTCCGAATCTCGACTAATGACTATCTGTAAACAGAAGCATTGTATAATTAATTTAATTTATTATGAGTATCTATAGATAAGTTTATATTTATTTACTTGATAAAAAGTCTACGAATATAGATACTTCTATTACAGTTTCGTTCGACCACATCCTTTAGTTAATTTCGAAGTTAAACACTTATGGTGAACTGCTCACAAACTCGAGAATTTTCTGGTATATTAGTAAGCAATTTTTTAATCCAGTTCTTAATTTAAAATTATCACACAAACTAAACTAATTTAAAAAATAATAGAAATATATGTTAGCTGTACGTGTCTTTAATATCACACACTCGCGATGTTAGAAGTTTGATATAATTAACGTATAAAATTAATATGTATAAGATAAAATTTACATATATTCGAAATGCATAATATTTTTCACTAATCTAGCTGTTTTAAATTAGAAATTCGTAAGACTTTTTATCAAGATAAGACAGTCTAATTTCAGTAATAAGTTAAATATAAGAGAGAAAGACAGAGAGCAATGACGGAATATGAACCAACCAGTTACTCGCTTACCAAAAATTACTTTTATATATAGTATATTATAGAAAAATATTATGTATAATATTTTTTTGCATAACGTTAAATAGTGACATAATCCTTACATATTCGTTCAGTCCACTATTTCTGCCTGAGTCATTGTTACTGAATATTGGTAACAAAAAAAAAGTTCAATTATACGTATAATGTTTTATAATTTGGATGATAACAACTCAAAGTTGGCTGTGGTTGTGAATGACAAAATTAAAATTTTCAAACACCTTTTAAGATTCGATTTAGGAAATACAAAGGGAGAATGTCCATTGAGTATATTTAAGTTTTCAGATTTTTATTGTTATTGTAAGAAATTTAATTATTTTTGAATAAATTGTCTCTACATACAAATGTTTAGCGATTCAGTTCCCCCTACAATATCAGGTTTACACATTTAGATGTGTATAGGAAGCAACCTTTTAATGTTTGTAGAAATGTTTTTATGAAATGTAATACATATGCGTATTATATCTATATATAATGTAGGAGGAAAAAATTCCGAATAAATATACACTATTTTAACATTTTTCAACGCAATTAAGAGCATTTGTTATATTCAATATGATCGAATATTGTTATAAAAAAGGTTTTTAAAATTAAGATAAGTGAACTATTTTTTATGACCACGAAGAATCGACGATTCCACGTTTTGGATAATAGACGTTAATAGACCCAAACATATTGCTAGTTTCAAAATACTCTAAATGCAATTGACCGCGAAATGTCGATTTTCGTAAATGTGCATCCATCGTGTGGAACATCCATCCTTGTCCAACCTTTCCTTTGGCACAGACTAAGATGTCTCGGATGTCACTCAAGGAGAAGACCAACATAGTCCAAGTACAAAGGAATTTCGCTACTTGTGAAGTAATTCACACAATCTGTATTCCGTGTATATGTCTACACACATACATATATAGTCCTAACCACCAATCGATACACCATGTTCCAGAGTAACCCCAACGTGATTCCACCTCAACATTGCTATTGTCCAAGACCGGACACCTGTCTCAAGAAAGGAGTAATGGACCCTTCCAAGTGTATCGGTCTACGGCTTGTTGCTTCGCATTCGCATTTCTATCTTCAAGGTATGGATTTTATACATGTTTTATTGTCTGAAAATAGTTTGAAATAATATATGCCATATTACTTGTATTTGATATAATTTGACTGTGCGAAAATTCGTCTCGATTAAAAAAATCTGCTTTAAATATTCAAGTTTATTCTTATTGAATTTAAAGGATTTATCTAACGAGATATTCCTCTTTCCTCGCGAGTATTGTTTATTTTACTGTATTATAAATAAAATAATTGTTCGGATTAGTGATCTAAAATTCAATAATACCTTATAAAGCATAAGCATCATAAAATACTTTGTTTAATATTTAAAAATGTACAGAATCGTTAAAACGATTAATACGATTTTACAATTGATTTGATCTTTTAAAATGGTTTATTTTTTATATTCTACATTGATATTGAAAGTAGTGTATCAAAGAGTATTAGTACCAAGTTCGAGCTCAATCTATTCATTGGTTGACTTTGAATCCTACGGTGAGTGCACTTTTTCTACTTGCTGTTGTAACTAGTTTTCGAAGGGGTTTATAGAAAATCTAGACCTCTCGAACTGAAAGTAAAACTATCTTCTATTATCAGAATAATTAGTGTAAATGATAATTGCATTATCATAGATATTTAAATTAGTTAATTTAATAATTTGCATTTTAAAGGTGTCTTGTCCCCTTAAAAGAGCTGGGAGCCTATTAATCGCTCTCTGAAAGTAAACGGTTTCTCTGCCGACGAGTCCGTTGGACATTTTGTAATCCAGATTTACGTATATCAATTTATTAAATAATATGCTCGTCAACAAAATCACAGCAACAATTTGAAATAAATCAGAAAATTGAGCTTTGATTTAACTGCTCGATTCAATTGACATAATAGAAAACGCGATTACTCGCGTTCTACAGGTAATTGTTGCAATCGAATTTTGTTCAGTTTTTATAGCGCTGCATCGTCGCGTACAGATCGAGAAAAAGTAATTGAATAATTACATGAAAATCATAGCATGTAAAATTGTGGTTAAACGAATGAGAGTGGAGGGTAAAAAATCAAGGGACAGGTGATAGCTATACATATGCACGCGCGCATAACATCAAAGCCGCGGACAAGCGAGTAGCTTCCGCTCTGTCGGAGGGTTGGCGCATTTTTTCTTCACTGCGTTCGGCTTATTTTCTTCTCTCTTTCTGTCCCACCCCGCTTTAAAAGGAAAGCTGATTTAGGGTTGCTGCTTCACAGGGCAAATGTAGCGCATAATTTAAAGAGTGGCAGATGCTCCGCACGCAGCGGGCGCGTGCGCTTGACAATAAATACCTTCGACGGATCGACTCATCGATCTGTGGCTCTCTCTCTCTCTCTCTCTCTCTCTCTCTCTCTCTCTCTCTCTCTGTTGTGTACTGCAGTGGAGGAGAGATTTTCTCGGTGCACACTTTTATCGTTCAAACACGTCACATCTCGCTGATATACAGGCTTTGATGTATACAGCTCTGTTGAGTACAATTTTATCTCCGGCATAGTGTCGTCGACTTTGGTTTATTGCATCGTTTAATAATAGGCTTTTTTTAGAAACTATTTTTCATCTTGGATATGTGGTACGTTTTGATTGACTGAGAGTGTGTTTAAAATGCGCTTGTATCTAATTTTGAAACGATAACTTTGCGATGTTATCAACGAGGAAAATATCGAACAAAATGTTATATGCATAAGCTTGGGATGGAAGAGTTTTTTTTAACGATACGCGTTAAAAATAAAATACAGAATTTCATAGGGTGATTTTATTTATATATCAGTTGAAAACTTTGTCAATGTGTAGTTTATAAAAAGTTTAAGTTTTTCGAGTACTTTTAGTTTATCGCCTATGGATTTTTTAAAATAAATAAATAATCATAAATAATCACAACAAAGTGAGTATTCGAATAATTGCAGATATTATACTTCGTTATTTTGTTAATAGAAATATTCACATTTTAATAAAGTATAGTCTTACGATTACAATAAAGTATGCAACATCATTCAAATCAAAATTTATTTTTGTTCGTCGTTTACATCAACCCTAATTATTACTAATTATAAGTTATTTAGTTTTATTAAACTTTTATTAGTATTTTATACAAACGAAAAAGATATTTATAATTGCTAGTATTTTATAATTGTGACTTCCGCCAGGGAAAATTTTTAATATTTACGTTATTTTCAAATATTCTTAAAACCACATAGCGATGTAGAACTGAGAATGGCGCAATTACTGAAATGGTTTAATAAAAGAAAAAGAGCATATTCGATGCCTGTATATTGTTAAAATACACTTATTTTAACAATGTGCGGGAAGCGAATATGCAGTTTTTCTTTTAGTTAACCATTTCAATAATTGGGCCACTCTCATTTTAACAAATAGTAAATGTATGCAACCAAATAAGAAATTAATAAAATGTGTAACAGAATAGATAACTTGTTTAATTTTGCAAAAAGGCACAGATTAGTGCAATTATTTATTGTTATTTATTTAACAATTATTATACATTTTTATTCGATACGCATTTTATCAATTAATTTTAAGTTTTACAAAATCTATTATTTCGTAAGAGTATATAAAAAGTGTTAAGTTACAATTTTTTTTTTAAATAGCTCGTACTATTCTTAGAAATCCGATGCTCCAAAGCCGTATTTGTCATTTAGAGATTCCCACTGGAGTTGTATACGCGCCTCCCGCAAGGACGAGGTGGCCGAGTGGTTAAGGCGTTGGACTGCTAATCCAATGTGCTCTGCACGCGTGGGTTCGAATCCCATCCTCGTCGAATTTTTTTTTCTTTTCTACTTCAAACTAATGACTGAACTGTGCTGTTTGTTGTACGTATTCGACAAATAAATAACAATAAAATAATAATATTAAATATAATAATATTAAATATTTGTGAATTTCATTTATCGTTTTCGGCTTACCTTAAAAATTGATAGATCGAAGAATAAGGTTTTTATTTATTTCTCAAAAAACGATTTAACAAATAGAGATACGTTAAGATTAACATTTTAAGAATGTTTACTCCATATCGTGTGCAGTAAATAATTTTTAAATTAAAGTTTGATAAGAATTTAAAAATCTCAAGCTTTCCATAATTTGCATCTCGTCGTATATCCTGGAATTTCTAATTAAAGTCTTGCTCGAAAAAAGTAAAATTTCATTATTAGCTCAGTTAGATTACACTTTTATTATATTATGTGGCCTCGTACTAACACCTTTAATACAGCTTTAATCTGGTCAATTAAAAATACGTTGTTTATACGTTTTATTAACAGTTCAGATTTGCGATCGCTTAAATTGACAATTAATAAATTACTTGATAAATTATCTTGATAAATATATAATTATTAACAATTATGATAGATGTTTATAATAACTTATATTATATACGATGACATCAAGCTGATATTGAAAATTGTATATTTGAACTCATTTTATTTTATAAAGGTAATCATGAGTATTTTGTTAGCATTAAGTCTTCAGAAAAACTAAAATATTATTATTGATAATAATATTTGGACATATATGTACATGTACGTGTAAAATAAAGAAGAAAATTCTTAGATTATTACTTAAATCATTATAGGAGTATCAAGATTTCTATTAAAAGAAATTCCATTAAAAAATTTCATAAAATCAACATTAAAAAAAAGTATTAGTATCTAAAAACTTTCATTTTTATCCATAAAAATACAAGTTTTTAATCATTTTTATATCGAAATTTAATGCTCAAAACTTTCTATATGAGAGAGTAATTATATTGATTCTTGTGGATTTATTTACAAAATATGAAGGAAAACATTTTTTTAAATTACCATTCTTCAGAGAATCGCCTGTTCATATACCAAAGTTGTATTGTTTTAAGTCACGTACGAATATCACATCCGACTATTTACATTTTCATTCTCTAAGATAAAAAATGCATTTAACATTTTATGCTAAAAAACGTAAATTTCGTACGTGACTCAACACAAAAGGATCTTTTATACTCGATATTTCACTAATCTTGAGCAACAACCTTTCTTACCGAATTCTCAAATATCACTTGATTTATGATACGCTCGATTTTCTGTATCGGTCAGCGCGCAGACTTCACAGCTGTCATAAAGCCGTTATTCTCATACATCCCTACATATAATATACCTATATTGCATAAAATTACTCGATTTGAATTTCTAATACCGACAAAAGTATTTTCGAGAGATTTGAATGAAATTTTATTTTGCGTGTAAAAAAAGGCAAAATGTTTCGAGATTATCGAGTTACAATGAACGTCAGTCCGTTTAATAGGAAACTAGCAATAAACGCTTTAGTCCGTTAGCTTCTGAAAGGACGCTTTTTCAACATCTTTTTTAGCGATAAAATTGAGAAAGTAAAAGTGATATTTAAGAAAATCAACGATGTTCTTACGTAAAATAACTTCTATGCTTTACTAAATAATAAAAACAAATTTTTTTTCGAAAAATATTTAATAATTTTATTTAATATTAATTTAATTTGTTTAATTGGTGAATTTCGGTTGGTTTCATCACATCATCAGCTTCGTGTTCTGTCTTGTCGTTGGAGATAATAATCTTACACATATATAATAATAATAGAAATTATTAAATTTTATTTTATTTATTAATGCGGATAGATACGTGTACTTGTCATCGTCAAGAGTGTCAATCATACTCGCTAATGATTAATTTTCTATCAGGGTTTATAATAAATCTTCTGTTATAAATAACATTAAATAAATACTGATATTACTAAATCAATTCATTTAAAAGCTATGCTGCTGACGGACGTATTTTTTAAATTTTTCTCATCGATTTATGGTACGACTCGTGTAGAACCGTCTGTCATCGCAAAAAATCCGCCTGGCGATTTTTTTAACCACATTTGTTCACGATAGTTATTGAAGTAATCATCGTATTTGTTTTTATGTTCCTCCTTTAACAATACGTAACAACTTTTTATTTCTTATTATCTTTATTATTTGTTTGTTTTTCTTTGTGGTCAGCGTGCTTTTCTAGAATGTTTTCATACAAAGTCTGAACAGTGAAATTCACCAATAAAGATATAAATTAAAATTTAAAATAATCGATAACAGTCTGTGATGTACTTACTTGGCAATAATGGAAGTTACTTCCAGGAGTTTAATTTACGGGTATACGCGCTTTGCTCGGTGCGCATGCTTGATTTATAATACGACATGCAACTGGACTGGTTCGAATTTTTTTTATCTTATATTTGAATATTTCGCTGTAATCCGACTTTCATCAACATACAAAATGCTGGCAATGCATTCAAAGAAGGTAAAAGTTCTTGTAACTAAAAATTGTTTTCCTTTTGATTAAAAAAGATGTCCTTTTTGGCTCAAAGGGATTCCTTTGGTACAAATCACGTCGTAATATTTCATAATTCTTGCGTCGTTGCATCTAATACAATATAACAAGGAATTGGTTTGGGATAAGAACCTATAATATTCATTGTTTGAATACTTTGATTTTACATTGATGTATAGTGATTCAGCCGTGTTGAAACAGTGACGGTTTGAATTTAAAATAAAAAAAAGTCATACTTAGTATATAGGTATATAGGAACATTTTAAATTACACCTTTCTCTTCTCTTTTTTAAACAATGGGTATTCAGAATTTACTTTAAAATTTTTTTAATTTTAAATTACTTGATCATGATATTTTGCCACGTGTAGGTTAATTTGACTAGACGCCTCATACCGGCTATTATGAAAAACTAATGAAAATATTATATTTATCCTGTGTTTATAATTTTACTTATTTAATTACACATCCCTTAGATGGCATTAGTTCCTTCCGGATTTTACATAATCATGAGTTGTTATAAACTTATACTATTACATTTAGGACTACAATATATATATATATAACAAAGTTTAACTGTTATCATCAAAGCTCCAATTTCAAACGAACCTCCTTACAAACGCCCAAGTCAAGGTTCCTCCCGCATCTTCTGTCCCAAAGCCTTTAACAGTGTTTGCTCAACAGATAAGCCAATCGAGATAAGTGTCCTTAATTCAAGAAAAACATTCGAACTACACGTGTTCAGGATCTACTAAATACACATCTCTCCCTCTCTTTCTTCTCGAATCTTAACCTTATGGGCTAAAAAACTACACCAATATACGTGTACTAGTTCTCAACTCTACTGATCAGCGATTGTTTATTTGATCATCTTCTGAACCAATCAACGTCCCACTCACACACAGCTTCCTTTGTTACACTCGGTCTGGTAATGCATAGACTGACCCCTCGTGTGGCGTGAGTTCGTTGGACTGCAGTTATTATATCGAGAGAAATAAACACTGCGTGACCGACTTGGCTTGGTTCGACAGTCCAAACATTCGTTGACACAATAATACTTGGCTCGTTGTCGTTTCGCGCGACACATAACATTTTTGAGTCACGACAAGACTGGGTGATTCGTCATCAGTCGTTTGTTCTCGCGCTGGTATATATCCTCGTAAACTACACTCTGGACATTTTGTATACAGGATACGAAACACGATGGAAATTGATCAGAATAATCTTCTGTAAGATTAGCCGTGGTATCGATACATTTTCCTACTGTTGATGCGCACACACAGTGTCGAATTACCCAATCTGTGGGTTTACTCGCTTCGTTGACACGTATATCATCGTAAAATACATTACACCCCGTCTTTTCTCAAATGAATAGAATAGAACCTTGACAAACGATGACGATAGAAAAGAAAATTACGAGTTCAGTTTTCGTTCTTGATGGATAATTGGACGGATTAATGATAATCTGTCTTATAAATGTATTCAGTGAATTCTGCTGGATTCTATAATAAAACTTATTTAAATTTAACATTTTTTAATACTTTTCATTGTGCATGAATTTTAGACACGACCACAGCAGGTGCGACATCTCACACAAGCTTCGATCGATCAAGCTGAAATTTCGCACAAGTGTTCTTACCCATTCTACGCATAACAAATTCCTGTTTCGTTATTTTTTTATTTTACATAGTTACGAAATGCGAAACATTTATTTTCATATGTAAATCAAACAATTATCTTGACAACAAGATTAATGTTAACAAATTTTTGTTTGGAGCACTGTCCTTGTCGTAATATGATGACTTGCAGAAATTCGATTATTTATGATTAAATACATTTTTTTATATTAAAAAATAACGGAAAATACTTAGAAAAGTTAATAAAATGGAACAATTGTTGACTAGTTTACGTTATTACATAACTCGAGACATTTAGTAAATCTCGTAAAAAATCGGATTTTCACTAATATAATAATATAACAAAATTTCACTCGGTTACGCATCTGTTAATCGCAAATACATTAAATTGCAAAAAGAAATTTTCGTCAAACATTTTAATAATATAGTTTATTCCATTTTTTCAAAGAATAATTTTTACTTCGTTATAAGTGTCTTTACAGAAGTATTTTAAACAATAGTTTAATATTGTTTATAATACGTTTCGTGACGCTGTAGAGTACTTATTACAGGTTTATATTAAAAAAAAACAATAATTTTTCATATCACAATAGCAAAATATAGTTTTGTTCTATCTTTGCAAACAATCTTCATACTTTTATTATTTAAAAAAATGGTTAAAATCACTGAAATTGTACCTCAAGTAAATGCATTTCGCACGTATCTCTATAATAAAATAAATTATGCTATTAGAAAGGAATTTGTTCTGTTATTAGTATTTTTACGGCTATGACCCCTCGTAAAAAAAAATTTACGTTACATTGCATCCATTTATTTGTTACATTAGAGTATTACGAAATTTTACAAAAAGAATAATTCACAGCGAATTAGAATTTATCTCCTTGTATATTTGGTATAAATGTGACTAGATTTACTGTTATGTCCGTTAACATTGTACATAACAAATGAAATACATTTTCGTATATATCAAGACATCAAGTCTATAATAGATTCATACGCTTACCACTATGGTAATATCATGATTACTTAGTTACTACTCTGTGCATTTTCTCATCATTTAACATTTTTTTATAGCCGAATTAAAGCTTTGTTCAATTATTCTATAAATTTTAATTACGATACACTGAAAGAAACGATATTCGCGAGGCAAAAGAAATGTTTCTTTGTTCTCTTTTAGATGGATTTTATTCAAAAGAAAAAAATAACATATATATGATATAGAACCAAATGTAGCGGATTATGTAAAATCCAGAAGTCATTGATATATATAATAAAATTAAAAAAAAAGGACAAATCTTATATTTACGCTAGTTTTTCGTATGTTGGTCAAATTTGTTTATTTGACTAGTTATTGATCTGAATTGCAATCGAAATTTAATTCTGAGTTTATTTATTCTCATTGTGTATAAAAGAGAAGAGAAGGGTGTAATTGAAAATGTTCCTATAGCTATATACTAAGTATAAATTTTTTTATTTTAAGTTCAAATCGTGAAAATTCACTGTTTGAACGCGAAATCACTAAACGTCAATGTAAAATCAAAGTATTCAAAGAATCAATATTTACAGGTTCCCTATCCCACACCAAGGCTACATATTGTATTTGTAAATATATAAATTTTAATTAAAATATCCATAAAAAATTCAATCTAAATTTATACATCCTTGTCTGAATAAACTGGTTGTTGAATTCTTCTTTTGAATTGGCTGGTTTCTGAAGCCTTTATCGAATAATCAGGCTTTTCATCTGAGGTGTCGCTAGATTAAATATACTAATCAATTTCAACATCAAATCAGAAATCGAATTCGCTATTTTATAAGTTTATAATCCCACTTATGCCTCCCTACAGATTATGCAAATACAGCGTGTATTATCGAAATTAATTTTCCATTTAGCTCAAGCGTAAACAGCCGTGCATCTTTTATACACATAACGTATATGTAAATTTAACTTGGGAATTTTTTTTCGGTCAAATCGATCGAAATACCAGCGCGCGGAAAACCCCTTCCGCATACCAGTTTAATAACCCGTACGCGAAACAAGAACCGCAGAAAGAGTTAATGTTTCACCATAGAGAAGGAAAGGAGAAGACAACAAAAAATACAACGCCAGCATAGGACATAATTTGTTGGCCGTAACATAGTCACGTATACCGGCTTGGAAAGCGTATCTTCTTTTGGGGCGGCCGAATAATGTAAGTACAAAACGAAGGGTCGTCCAGGGTGTCCTTTTTTTCTGTCTATCACACCAAGAAAAGCCTAAATTCTCTAGGGACGCCTCTATATCCTTGAAAAGGCACATACCTACGTCCTCTCGTTTCGCACATGTGTGCAAATTCGCAAGAAGAAGAAGAAGAAGAAGAAGAAGAAGAAGATATAAGAAAAAAGGAGAGAAGCGCGTGACACATACGTAATGTATTCCGCGGTATTACAGCGCCAAATCGAGTTCCATAATATTGGGAGCTGCATAATTGTAGTGTATGTATATGATATATATATATATATAGTGTATATGTAAATGCATATATGGGAGATTCTCTGACAAATTTTAAGTTAAATAACAAAATATTGGTTTTCTTTGTATTTTGGTAATGCGTAAGTATAATAATGTTGACTGCACAGTTTTGAAAATGAAATATTCCGAAGAACCAGAAAAAGGTCTACGGAGACGTATATTTTGAGCCCGTAAGGAAATTAGACATCTGACTTAGACAAGTGAGCTTACCTAAAATTAATTAATATTTTAATTAATTAGAATAATTGCGTTATAGTAGTAGGATGATGAAATCTCACTCTAATCAAGGTTCGAAATGAATCAATTCGCGAATTATTAAACAAATTGTCTATATACGTGTTATAATTTATTTAAAGAAGATTTCAGTCAATCAAATCATATAAACTTGACGTTGTCTAGTCATTATAACAATCTCATAATTATTATATATATAAACATTTTAAAAGTCTAAAGCAAACAATTTTCCAAACTTTTCGTCACAGAATCGTTCGTATGTACATATAAATACATACATATATATATATGTATATATATAACGTTTTCCCCCTTTTGTTTCGAGCTCATGTATATTCCATCCTCGACAAGGCCATATTGTATAGAAGAAAACAAGCTTCATCGTGTGCAAGCTTCTTCCTTCTATTCATCTTCGTGTGTATTATACGTATATATATATACCTATATAGTGTATATACGTATACTTATACGGTTCCGGCTCTGTCTTCCTGAGCGACGGGGATATGACTTTTCCATTCTGCAATATAACGCAAGTTCGTCTCTCGCAAAAATTTTAATAATCCGACGTGAAGAGAGAAAAACGCTTGGATGGATATGTACGTATGTGTGCGCATGTATATATACACAAGTATTGCTGAAAAACAGGATGCACGCACGTAAGGTATTTTTTTCTTTTAGAAGCTTTCCCGAAGCTTGTACACTGTTTTGCATGAGCGTAATCTCGCGGTCAGTTATATCAACGTTTTTATTTTTTTGGTCCCGAGTACGTTATTAGATACGGTGGTTAATTAACAGTTTAATCCCAGGACACGCGTGACACACGGAGGATAGATTTGAATTTTGATGGATCGCAGTAGTCTCGTCCGATTACACTAGATATACTTCAACCTGGAAATTACGTTTTGAATTTCGCGGGTAAATATACTATATATACAAGCGTGTTTCCCTTAATTAAAATCATCTTATATTATCTCACTTTCTCTCGTTATATTCTCTCGATATTTTGAAAATAATATACACGAGTGTACGTACAGCTCGGTTATTGCAATCGGTTTTCGCTTGTTTATTAATTCACGTGTACACAATTGAAGCTTCATACAGCGTCGATAACGATGATTGCGCCAAATAATTCATTCGATTGCGTTCGATGGTCCTATGTGTAAAGCGAGTCAGGTATTTTTTTGCGAGAATTAAAAGTGGTTCGTACATATTTTTGGTAAATAATCTCGAAAATACTTAACAAAATTTACTGTATACTGCCATATCGATTTAAATTTTATTTAGTAAGTATAATTAGTAAATCGTAATTTACGACCTGGACGTTTGCAAGCGTCTTCCTTTGCCAATGTGTATTTGAAAATTTTGATTGTTTCAACTCATTTTGTGTAAATAAATAAAAATTGAATTTCTTTGAATAATCAAAGACGTTTTACAAAAAAAATAATTAATGTCGTCGGAAATGAGTTAATCTTGAAAATAAGTCTATTTTCTTTATCATTTTCTTCTTTAAAAAACCATTCTTAAACCAATGAAAATTCTTGAACGTAGCAAATTTTTTTAGTGCAATAAATATAAATTAACAATTAATATTAGCGAAAAAATCGATCAAACATTAATTACTCGAAGTATCTGTCAAAATACTGCAGATGAACAAGCAATCAAATAAGCGATTGGAGATACAGTACGTGAGTGACAAAAATCCAAATTTTTTAAATCAACATATTTAAACAAAATTTTTTTACATTTATAATTTCTCAAGATTAATATCAGTTACATGCAATTGGTACAAGTAGTTAACATCTAAACTACAATATTTATAAGCTTCTTTTCCTTTCTATCTTTATCATCTAATTTTTCTATCTCATTACTGAGCCATACAATTCTACTTCTTTAATATATCGTAATTCCCCTTTTTACATTCACATAATTTTGTACAATACATAAACAATCAGTCATCAACGAAGTTTAACATTGAAATTCAAATTCAAAACACCCTATCTCCCATTTTCAATATTCGAATCTCAATCAAATACGTATATAATATCGACGAAAGTAAACGAAAACTTTTCAGCGGTCTACAACGAGCAATTTCCAACTTTTCCAAACAATCACTCGTGAAAGTGCATAGAAGTACATTAGCTCGTGAGTATTTGACAATCCAACTGAGTTCCTCGCTTACATCAGGTCTGACATGTTCAAAGCCCATATATGTCTGCAGTGCGGCTCGTTGGTGTGCTCACTCTCTTCGGAGCACAATTGCTCGTGAAAAGAGTACCTCTCGACGATTATTACGAGGTTAATGAGGCATCCGGTAATTGACTGCGCGTATGGTTCTTTAAAAAAAAAAAGAAGACCAAGTACCTGGTGTATTCAGAGTCGTTAATCGGTAAGATAATTAATTATGAGCGAGCTTCGATTGCATCTCAAATGTGTAATCGTGTTCGGGGATTTATTACAGTCGCGTTAATTATTATTTGCTTTGTACGGGATATGTGTGTGTAGATTTTTCGTCGCTGATGCATCGAACGCTAATGGACTTTTTAAACGGCTGTTAAGTGCTATTAGTCTAATAGAGTTGTAACGTATAGGTATATATATATATATATATATATATTACTTTTAAAGGGACTCAATTGCATGAATGGGCACATCGATCGGGGGTAAACACGTTAGGAAATTTTTATGATACTCTCAGCACCTTTTGTTGCGTGTGTAATTTACGATACCAGTCTATAGAATTTTTCATTGGTTCATTGTTGTTCGAGAGAATAAGGGAAATTTTTAAATATTCTTTGAACATTTTTTTATTTATTATTCGTTATTACTAGGTACGTATATTCAGTACGATTAATTATTAATTAATCAAGTTATTAATTAATCTTCTAGTTGTTAACAATATTACATTTATGATCTACATTAAATTCACGAGCTGGCATACGTAATATTAATAACTAAAAATATACTAATGGCTTTGCGATCATTTGTTGATAACAAATGGTATCATTAATGTCCACTATTTGTGAAAATCAACCCCCTCCTTAGACTCTTCTAAAACGAACATTAGTCTAAGTAACGACAATTGTTGGAGGTGTTATTTTACAAATTTCCATCATTTAAAGGTTCAACATCTTGTAAGTGTTCTATAATCAAATTATAAGATATTTTTATTTTTAGCAATCTTTTACTAAAGTTTATAGTTTTAGAAAATAACTACTAATGACAGAAAAAACACATAGTTAATTTGGAATATTGGGCTTGTATGTATGCAAACAAAGAAAACTCTGTATTTACAACAGTTGCGCACCCTTAGTGAATTTTATAATTAGAACCGAATACGCTCAATAAGACGGTAATAAAATTTTCGTGTAATCTTTAATTAAGCGGATCAACCTTTAGGGCTCTCGACGGTGTAATTGCCCGCGATCGAGCTCTCTCTCTCTCTCTCTCTCTCTCTCTCTCTTTCTCGTATAAATTCTCGCATTGTGTGTCCACCGACTGTAATACATCCTCCGGACAAATTTAATGCCGGATGATCCTGTGTGGGGGCAGTGTCGGATTTACACTGTTCTCTCTGTTTAATTAATTGCCATTACATACTCGTGAGTTTATGTGATCTATATACGCACTTTTCGAAGATATAGTTCGACAGATGCCGTGGTCGGTAGTCGTTATCCTTGATTTATCACTTCTGTATAAATACATATGTATATATATATATATATATATATATATATATTATATATATATGGGTCATTCTCTGACAGATCCAACAGTTAAAAATTATTTTTCTTTCAAAATATTTGTAAACAGTTCTTTGGTAGTGAGAATTTGGTAGAATTTTTTTAGACTTTTTTAACGAAAGTTTTTTAAATTACAGAATGTCAAATTTCCTATGAATCCTAACACCTCAGAGAAGCATGTCGTAGTAAAAATATAAATATGATAGCTTTATTTCTAGCTAGAAATATTACTTGATATTTTTGAAATATTACTTCATAAGTTTTTGATATAGTGGATACAGTGATCGATCTTGTCAAAATTGAATTTCAATGTGTGAAGTACTTCGGTGATGTTTTTATGAAACCGTGTAGTGATTGATTAGTTTGATTCTGCGTCAATTTATAAGTTTGTCTAGGTTCAGAATATTGACTTTTAAGTGTCTTATAAGTGTCTTATAAGCCATTAGGTATGAGCCGAATAGATATTTTCGTTTAAATATCAGGGGAATTGTACGCTAACTTTATCGCCAGGTTGATTCCCAAGTTGCGACCTTCCTAGATAGTTTTGTGACATTAGGAATCGTTAAGAATTTTTTCATGATTAGACTTATGATCGCATATATTTAAAACTTAATTTAAAGATTATCATTATATATAATTACGGCTTTAAAGTATTTTATTTCTAAAGTTATACTAATTTTACAACAAAATTCCCTTTTGCCTTTTTAGTGAGAAATGTTTCCCCGAGAAATTAGAATCTTTTTTAAGTAAGCGTAAAATTCCAAAATTGCTCATAAAGCCAACCTTAAAAAAAGATACAAGGCCAGCAATAATATTTAGAAAAAAAAAACATTTTTAACTTTCAATTTGTCAGAGAATGATCCATGTATGTATAGACAAGTTCATTGAATAAAATTTCGAACCATATATATGTACATATATATATATAAATTTATTTACGACCATATATATAGTCGTAGATGCAGGACTATACGTGGTAAGACGATAATAGAATTTCCGTGTAATCCTTAGTAATTCCCTTGTGGCCGCGAACGAATCTCCTGCACATGCGCCTCTTTTCGTGCGTGTTAAAGTGCGACTCTGTATATAACTGTGTAACTGAAAGTCTGAAGGGACACTACTAGCACTGGGCTTTTAAATCCCCTCGAGGGTTAATTGCTCGCTGTTTTGACGCGACCGTACAGCGTATGGGGAAGGATTTTTCCTCGAAATATTTTTCTCATATATATGTCTGTTGGTACAGAGCAGTGGGATGAAAGAGAGAAAAGAAAAGTTTCGCGAGACACGGAGAGGGTTTGGAGGGATAAATACAGAGAAACTTACCGTGCATAGCTGAAAATTTAAAACAACATTAAAGCCTCATAAAAATACATTTATTCGACATTGCAAGAGACGACCAACTCTGCGGCTCGGTTCGTAATAAGATCTGAATTTTTCAGGAAGCCTCTACTTCTGCTGCTAGTCGAAGAGAGAAAAACACACAGGAGATGCAAAGAGTCTTTCGCAAGTAAAAACTAAGGTGTCGTTACTGGAGATATGCTTTTCTTTTTTTTTTGCTTTCTCCGTTTCTTTTTGTATGTTGACTTAGTATATACGAAACGAAGTTCTTTTTCCGCCGCTGATGGTATGACGGAAATTTTCCTATAGGTGTACGTGATGTGTGTATACGGGTCATTCACACATTTTGCATTTATTCGTCGTTAGTAGAATTCGTGGCTACATACGGTGGAAAAAAAATTTAATTAAATTTCGATAATGTTTACTTTAACACCATCTCGTTATATTCCATCAATAATTGTTTTAAATGACTAATTATTAATTGTGAAGTAATGAAATTCCTTACTAAAATAAATATTTGAATATATTGTCTTTTAAAATACAAGCAAAATTCCTAGTGGAAATTCCGTGAGCTAAAAAAAATTTCTACCTCCATCTCTTAAAGTGTTTAGCGAATTATCGACTCGTCCATACCAGCGTACAGATACCGAATAAAAATTATCGTCTCACATGAAACTATTCACTAAAACGTCGTCAGATGCTCCATTATACAAAATTCAAGGGGTATGTGTCCTTTTCCTTTTTTCTTCGCTCTTCAATTGAATATTTCACGAGCCGATGACATGAAACTTAGTCTCTTTCTCCTTCAGATTACGCATCCCTTATGCGTTACATGAATGAATGATGGCCTTTTTACAAATTTCTAATACACCTACATACGTTCTTTTTTCCTTCCTTTTTGGCTAAGACGACGGTGTATATAGCCTGGGCTAACTCTCGTTCTTATAATGTTTTTCCAGGATAAATGGGCTTTCCGCTGAAGCTGAGGTGATTCCATGGGGTTCACTTTCTCTCTCTGACTGTGTAGTCATGGCAACCCCGTAACGCCATTAAACGGACTCTACCTTCCCTCCCTGATGTTGCTCCAACGCAAAACTCGAACCTCCGACATATATACTGTTATAAAGAAACTCGGCGTGGTCCGCGTGCCATAAAAATAAATAACTCGCGAGTCTCGTGGCGTAAAGGTGATACGTGTATATGAAGGAGGTGGGAGTATACCCCCACTTACAGTACCTTACGCGTAACCTTATAGGCGTAGAATGGGAAAGCTTAAAGTTGGCGTTCAGCCGGAAATGAAGAGGAGTTGCAGCAAACGTTATACGGTTATATGTGCACGGAGGACATGCGGGAATTACTCGTATGTATGAATAAAAAATATATAGGTATATGTGTGTGTATATAGAGTAGGTTTTATGAAAGAGAGTTGGGGAAAGATATGATCCCCCCGTGGAAGACTTTAATCCAGTCATTAGAGACTGTCTTGCCATTCTTTTCGATGATTGACGATCGTCCCTCTATTGTCCATGTGGCCTATTGTGGAATCGATGCCTTTTACAAAACTACTGCCGAATCATTGGCGCGTACATTCCTCTGAAATAATTTATCTTTCCAACGTTTAATATATATTTCATAATATTTAATATAGTTGCACATATGAATACATACATTCATATGTTTATAATTAATATTTGTGTATATTTAATAAGGGGAATTTTAGGGAACTAATTTCAACGATTCATTCCGAAAATATGAGAAAATAAATTATTTTATTTTTAGCGGACTCATTGAACACTACACATTGAAGTATAAAAAAAATTTTTACAAAAATTTGTTGTATGCAAAACGACGTTCCAACAGCAAATATATGAAAAAGTGGAACGAAAAATGAAAAATATTTTAAATCCACAAATATACATATATATTGGGAATATATTCGATAATTATAACAGTAAAAAATAATGTTATTATTACTAGTATTAGTCACCAAAGTCTTCTTTTAATAATAATTGTTGATCGTTTACTCAATGATTAGTACAGGTAAAAATTACATGTATAAAAAGTATATTAAATTAAATAATTAGCATCGCGATACAATAGAATATTTCAAAATTTAGCGCCTTTTTATCCAAACCATTACGGTAGTAAAATTACCTCCTATAATTCATGCATACTTAGTGTTATTACTTACAAATTAATTATTAATGAGTGAAACAGTGGATTTTTGCATAATGTAATGTATTAATTTTGCAATTAAAATTCACTCTTTGTCCATCGTAAAATTTATTTGTATAAATAATGTGTTTTATAATTTCAATTTTAATAATGAACGGCAATTGACTAAATAATTTATATACGTATACTGTTTATCGCAATTAGTCATTTAATGTTAATTTAGCATAAACAACAAAAGCAAATTATTTTCTCTTGAAGAAAAATGTACTATTCCGAATTTTGAAGTTGCATTTGGAACTCGTGAAATTACACTGTCAAACGTCGAAATTTCACGGGTTCAGTGAGCTCAGCAGTGAGTTTCGCTCTCAAAACCGATAACTAAATTCTACATTTTGCACACTGGTAACTTTGTTTCACTCAAAATGAACTAATTAATTCACAACTATTTATTAAAAGAATATTTTACAATAACAAAAACAAAAACTTTTATATGCAAACAGTAGGTGATAATTGTCTTATTTATTTATTTACTGTATATATATATATATATGAATGTAATATCGCTTTTAAATTCAACGAATACTGCTATATTTAAACTATGTAGTATGTTTATTTAGAATTTGAAGTTACGCTGAATGAAATTTCATTGTTTCATTTTTACAGAATAGCCAGCTTCGTTTTTGAAAACTATAAATTTCAAATCCTCACTTTTCTAACTTTGTTTTTGCAACAATTAATTCACGATTAATTGGTTAAAATGAAAACCTGTTTTTTATTGCATATAACATAAATCAAAGCATATATATATACACATATTTTCTACTGTCACAAAATTTTAGCATTACAAAGCTATTGTTAGATCAAAAATTAACGCTGACTCGACATAGACACCCTTTCATCACGACTGAATGATAGATTTATTATATATTATCTGTTCATTTCTCTCCCTCTTTGTGTCCTTATTTATACATATATATATCATCACTATAACGGATGCGTTACGTTATAACATTATTGAAATCTGGAAATAATACGATGGCAGGTATCGAGTTGAAAAGGGACAAAAGAATCCTAATATCTGTATATATATATACAAACATATTGAAATTCCTGGCGCTATGTATGTGTATATATATATATATAGATTGTTCCCTTTAATCTCACTTTAATGCTTGGAACAGTCTGTCAGACCTGCGAAATGGGCATTTTAATAATAATATGACACAATGTGACTGATAACTTTATCTCTAGATATTTACGAGTTGTTGGTATAGATACTTTTGTAGTTAATAAAGTAATTTTCATTAATTTCCTATACTTGGATTGTTTCAATAATATTTACACGATTTTTTTCGAATGTACGAATACTTTTCTGTAAGTTACAGAGTCAATGATTTGTGCAGGAAAAACCAGTCGACATTAAATTTTCGTAATTTAAAAATATAAAAAAATAAAATATATTCTATTTGAAAACAGGTTAAGAAAAAATTAATTTAGACATGTAATTTTAATTAATCATCAATTAATTACAACATTAATGGTGATTACAAATGACAATACACTGTTCCTATTTCAACTTATATTATGCTCATATGCTTTTTTTTATTTCTCATACTCATACCCATATATATACATATGTATATATATTGTATATATGGGTCACATGGATAGAAATTGAGCAATTCACACGTGGAGAGCTTCGTAGAGACACTATTTGAATAATATGTAAGGCATCTTCATGAATTATTTGATGATGACTCATGATCGAACCTTCTGAAAACTACATTTAAAGACTTTGACGACTTGGAACATTATTATGATATATATATTTACAGCTTTAAAAGTATTTTATTTGTATAAAACAAATAAAGTATAAAACTCCTTTTAAAATTTTAGTGATAAATTTTTCCTTTAGATAATAGGTATAAAATATTAACTATAACTTAAAGAATCTAGATGAAAAAAAAATTTGAAGCTACACTTAGAGAAAGACTATTTTATTATTAATTTAGTAAATGAACAGTAAATAAATATAACTTTAATTTATATTTAGCCAAATACACGCGTGTTTATAATTAAGAAATGATTCATTAGGGTTGACACCTTTATGGCACTCCAGTTACGACACTGCTTCTTAACGATTAAGATATAATACATTAAAAGTTAATACCCTTAATATTTCATTTCTAATGTTTCTTTTATTAAAATACAATTTTTTTATGTAGTATGTAATTTGATTAGGCGATGGATTTGTTTAAAATTAAAGTAAATCTCCAGTAGTTTATCGCCCACAGCTACGTATAGTTAATTTACTTTTACATAATTGTCTAAATTTAATTTTTCTAATTTTACATTAATGTATTTCCGTATTTATTACCATTTTTATATTAGAAGTAAAAAAGAAAAATTGTGGACGGCGACCCTCGGTAAATTTATTAGAGACACGTTCCACTTCAAACCTTTATTGATAAATATTATAAGAAGATAATTAAAAAATGTAATCAATTACTTATACGTCAATGTAATACGATTACTGCTACAAAACTACTTGTTTAATTTATAATATTGTTTAGCAATGACATTAAAGTCCTCGTGTCTATTGATACTACAAAATCCTTTTCAACCATTTTCCAAGAAGCATTTTTCTAACAATAATCAAATGAAGCAACTTATGCGAAAGAAGAAGAACTTGATCTGCCAAATTATAAATGACATAATGTTTTAATTGCACTGGGTGATTTTAATTAAAATCAATAGAGAAGTATTTTACCAACAACAGTTACACAACAAAGTCACTTATGCCCATTAAATTTTAATTAATCCTCAAACATGTATAATGACTTATACACTAATTTCAACCGCTAATAACAGCAAAATTCTCCAACAACATTTCGCGAAAATACATTAAATAAATAACTCATTAAGCCATCCGTCGTGACTAATTTACGACTATTTTAAACAAATTTAAAACGTGTTATAATTTGTTATTAAATATATTTTGAAGAAAAAACAATGTTTAACCGGTCAGTCTGTCAGAGAATGAACCTTACGTATAATGTACATCGCAATTCCAATACTTGCGTACATACACGCATCGATGGAAGAAGTAACAGTCTCATCCGGACGCGAAGTAGCTTTAATCTCTCATTACCGTGGGCCAACCAGGACTAACGAGCCCAAGCCTAACCGTTTAATTTCGTTGGTTTCCTCGAACCGAACCGGCCTGTGTATTTATTTCCGCCCAGAGAGACAAAGACCACAGACAAGGGAGCGACGCTAACTACAATTACAAAACTTTCTCTCTTTCTCTGTTTATATTTATTCGTCACTCTCGCCTTGCCATTTCCTTTGTCATGTCGAAGTAGGTCGCCTAGTCGATGAATGTCTTCTGCGACTTTCCATATATCCCCCCAGAAGTCCATATCTTCATGGGATAATCTTTGGACTACGAGTTATAAATCGTTATCTGGACACTTTTCACCCCCTCTCGTTCTCACCACGTATGTGTAACGGCTCGAGAGCCCTATTAAAATGCCTGGAATAAGCTGGTGTTGGACGTCTTGATTAGTCGCGGACTATTATGGGGGTGGCTATATATATACGGTCAGTCATAAAAGGCTAATTGATTTAAGAAGCCGATTCGATTGGATAATATCGATTTATAGATATTAGACAGCGTATATGTGTGCGTGAGAGCATACAGGGGTGAGTAGAGATTGCGTGGAATGGATTATACCGGTTGGATCGTAAAATGAGGGAGCGAGTCGTAAAAAAGGATTTTTTTTCTGCTGTACTCATCGCTGTAAGTCCTATTTGTTATCTTTGTTTATGCTTATGGACTTTCGATTAATTATTATGGGGGATTATTCGTATTTGTGATAACATTTCTCATAAAATTCGCGTTTAAAATATTTTTTATGTATAACGTGTTTGTATATGGGCGATTATCCGTGAAATTGTAACTGTAACGATTTTTTTGCGGAAATTTATGGATAACTAGTTTTAATAATAATCCAACTATTTGTTTTAATAACATTTTATTGAGAATTGAAGAGTATTGAAGATCAAAATTTTTGAATTTTCGCTTATTAAAGACAAGTCTAATTCGATTAACGGATAAGGTAGAAGAGCGTGAATATCAAATATTTATCATTTAAATGTCTAAAAATTTTTAGATTTTTTTTTAAATTGAAAAAAAAATTTATTTTATATTAATATATTATTTTTCTTATTAAACAATCTATTAAACGATTTGGTTTTTTTAATTTTTCAATTTATTTGATATATCAAATAAATTATACAAGTGTCATAATTTATTGAATCTCAGTCAACCAATTCAAATCACCAATAAAATAACATATTTTGAAAGAATAAAATAAAAATTTTATAAAATGCCAAAAGCGAAAGTTCAGTTCTTATATTAAAAATATAAAATCTGATCTAACAATAGGGATAGAAATACAAATTTTAATTAATTTTACCATTTTTCATTATTTAGATAATTGAATGAGATTTAATTTTTTTGTATACATTACGTAAATTATACTAGTGATATAATTTATTAATATCGCAAATCAGTAAATAGAATCAATACATGCAAAATTTGTTTAGTAAAATTGATTCAATTTAAAAATTAATATTTTCAACACTTTTATAGAAGTTACAGATTAAAAAAATTCAAATTTTTTAAATTTTCCAATCAGAAACTTATTAAATAAATTGATGAAAGTATACGCTGAGAGAAATTACCCAGTAAATTTTATTGATTTAGATGGGAAATTTTATTAAAAAGTTTGGTAATGTGTTCACAGAATGACAGTTAAGTACAATTTCAAAGGCTCTAGATTTTAATTAATTTACGGTAACGAATTTTTACTGAAAACAAATTTCGCTGAAATTAAGATAATTTATTTTAAAAAATAGGCTTCTATTTAAGTGCAAAAATATTTATTTTAATTCATTGATTTTAAAAAAAGTTTTATTTGAATTGAAAATTGTTAAAATTCATTGTTTACGGGATTACTTATAATAATCTTTAATTAGCTGTTAATACATATTATTTGCATTTTAATAAATATAATAATGATTAGATTTCGAGCTAACATTTATTAGGACTATCCAAAGAAATAATTTTTCCACATCATTAACAATAATTTCTTTTCGACTAATTTCGAATTTGAACAATTTTTGTTTAAATTAAACCTTTTTTACCTTTCAGTTAAAAATTCGCAAAATCCGCGGCCTCAAAAGTTGAGTGCGACTTTTATCTGCATTTCATGTTTCAAGCTCCAACGAATGTGTAAAAGGACATCCGCAAACAAGAAAATTTGTTTATTTCCTTATCTTACGAGACGATTGTCAAAATATTTCAGAGTCGAGTGAAATTTTTAAACAACGCGACAATTGCTTCTCTGTGTTATAGCGAAATCAAAAAATTCGAATAATTTATTCATAGAATCTGTTGGGAACGAAAATTGCACACTTGCATAAATAACTGTTGGCACGGGATATGTATATGTATATGTAAGCGAAAACTACTCAGAAAACTTGGTCTAGTTAATGAATCAGCTCTCATAAAAATTTGCAAGTACTAAAGAGAAGAGGCTAAAGCTAGCAAGTATCTTAAAAAAGTGAGAACTCGTAGTAACTTCCTCGTCGGCGAAGTAGTTTAAGTCCAATTAAATTTCAACGCGAGGAACTTCTTCAATGCATGCGTTTACGATTAAGGCCAGTGGTGTTGGTGATCTTTAAAAAATGTTCGAGAGTTGGAGATGAGTTTATAGGTGGATTTGAAAAAGAGATAGTGGTGTAAGTTAAAGTGAAAGAGAGTATATTTATACTATTAATTAATTTAATGAATTTTTCATTGTGGCATATGTCAGTCGTATAGATAAGAGAAAATATTGTTTAAGTTTGTTTATGCTAAATAATGTTAGGAAAATTATTATTTTTGCGCCTTTTTAATGCCGTATTTCTATAGAAGTAAACCCGAAATAGTGAGTTATTGATCTAATACTTAATTTTGTTCATTTGGGTGTTTTTCAGGATTTGGCAGTCGATATTCGTCTACACTTGGGGTATGTATATTTTTATTTTTTTTTTAAATATATATTAATGATACGGATGATGCAACTAATTTAAAAAATTTGTTTTTTAAAGTATTTTCTCTTTGAATGTGTAAGCTTTTGCATAAATGTTCAGAAAATAAAAATATCATAGATTTTCCGCGAATTTTTTATTCGAATGTATTCTTTAATTTTTTCGAGAATATTTTTGTTATTTGAAAAATCATTATATAACAAGGTTTTAATCTGGTGTATTTAATTGTTTGCTATATTTAACGATTATATTTAATGCAATGGTTATATTTGCATTCAATTTCCTCGCTATCCGCTAGGTGTCGTTTAGGTCAATTATCATTGCTTTATTGTCAATTATCAAGCTTTAAACCCGGTATATTTAATCGTTTGTACTATAATGGTAATGCATTGATCATGGCGATGTACTTGCTGTACCAAACATTAAAATTCAATTCAACTATGAATAAGATTATTTCGCCTTGTCGCATACATTTGGAAGTGAAAATATTCTCTTTGAATCCAATAAAACTATTTCCACTCCGGTTACAATTTCGAGAAAATGATTCACAGTTGAAGTAGCACGAATCCCTTAAAAGCAAATGAATCTTACCAGAAACTTTGTTCTCCTTTCGATTTACAAGGATGTATTTTGTACTCTACTGTATTTCTCTCAGTACAACGCAACATCAAATAACCAAAACCCCCAAAGCATCAAATTCCAGAACAACATCTTATCAACATCTTATCAATTCTTAAAAAAAAACCTTTCTCCATCCTTAGATCTCCCCAGACGTAAATCCACCCAACGCTACAACTACATGAACGCCTCCGTACTACAACACAAAAGCCCGTCGGGCAAACAAGAGTTCTCAAGGCTTTGTTATACCAGTTTGGCGAACGTCGTGGCCAAAGGACATAACCAACCACCATCTCTCACAACTATATATTCATATTATATATAATCCTCTCTCTAGAGTGATCTTCGACATATATATATATGCGACCTAGAAATCAGCGAAGCTCTCTCAGAGGGATCACACTTGGTAAACTTGGTTTCGATTTGCCTCGAATGTATATTCAGAGTTCAAGCGTCGAGAGATGAAGTTTTCAGTGAGATAGAGAGACAGAGATAGACGAGAAAAGGAGACTAGACTAACCGTAGGGATCAGATGGCTTAACCTCCCATTAGCGTTAGAGAGAGAGAGTCACGGAGGGCAAAAGCTCTTGTGGATTAACGGTGACCGTTCACTCTTTCGTTTACATACACACACATACACACACACACATTCATCCATGAAAGCGCGTGCAATTCAAACTTTCAAATATCGGCCAGAATACTAATAAAATTGCAGCTTCGTTAAGTCCGCTTTGTCTCGCGAAATGAGCCGCTTAAACGATTTGTATTTACCGCCAGGCGCATTTCCGATTAAACGTACCAGTATGGAGATAATGCAGCGTTTGGGGAATAGAGTGAGGTCCGGAGGAGTAGCCGGAAAATCGAGAGGAAGTGTGATTACGTTACGATTATTATGTTGTGCATATATAACGTTCATTGTATCTCTCTCTCTCTCTCTCTCTCTCTCTATATATATATATATATATATATATATACGCTATACAAACACGCATGTGAATATATATATGTATACAGGAGTCGATGATGATTCAGATTGGATATGTGGTGAAGAGAGAGAGAGAGAGAGAGATAGAGAGAGAGCGGCTTATTCGGCATTTCGCCCATGGAATTAGCTGTTGCTGCGTAAACTGAATATAAGCTCTTTGCATGGCTGCGCTAATTATTCAGGAAGCTGCACGAGATGCTGTTTTCGCATTGATTTTCTTTTATTTTGTAGCGACAAGCGTGACAGAAACGTTACGTTCAGCCGAGAGTGATACTGCTATTTCTCTTTGGCTTTCCGACTTGTCGAGAGTAATTGTCTCGTAATTATCTTTGTAATTCGAGGTATTTACAAAATTACATCTGTGGCGATTGTCAATCGAGAGCTATTTTTACTTTTCTTTTAAACAGTGAAGTGATGGGTGTGGATAATGTAATTGGATTGTGTATTGATTTGTAATACATATATTGGTTATGTTTATACCGATGGCTTAATGAGTTCAATTAATGTATTTTCGCGAAATGTTGCTGGAGAATTTCGCTGTTATTAGCGGTTGAAATTATTGTATAAGTCATTATGCATGCTTGAGGGTTAATTAAAAATTAATCAGCTTAAGTGACTTTGTTGTGTAATTGTTGTTGGTAAAATACATCTCTATTGATTTTACTTGAAATCACCCAGTACAATTAAAACGTTATGTCATTGATAATTTGGCAGATCAAGTTCTTCTTCCTTCGCATAAGTTGTTTCGTTTGATTATTGTTAGAAAATGCTTCTGGAGAATGGTTGGACATGATTTTGTAGTATCAAAAGACAATAGATTTAAATGGCATAGTTAAACGTTGATCGCGCTTGGTTGTATCCCGAATAAAAAGTTAAAGGTAAGAAAAATATTAGGTTCAGAATATTTGGAAGATTTGGAAATAGTGGTTCTTAGCAAATTTAAGGGTAATTATAATTGTTCACCGTTATTTTATTTTCGACATGTTGATGACACGATTTTGTGCCTTAAGGAGGAAGAACTAGATAATGTGATCAAAAAATTCAATTGTTATGATAAACATTCATATGTATATATATATATATATATATATATATATATGAGAATCATAAAAGTGTTAAATGGTGCAATGGTAAAGTGTCTGATTTAAAATTATCATCATATATAACGGAACATGCTCCAATATAATACCGTCATATGTATGTAAATCTCGATAAGAGGAATAGAGTATATTCCGATAAAAGGAATAAAAAAAGCTCGATTAGCATATCTCTACAACGTATGACACTGATGATATTGAATATCGGTTATAGATTTCTGCATTATCGACATTACAAGTTACGATGCTGCGGTTGCTTAAGATTATAATTCGAAAGAGCATAGAATTTTCGGTTTAAAATTGTTGAAATGGTTTATTTAACAATTAACTTCATTAAGAAAATGTTTTAATGAGTAATTATCCATTGTAATAAACAATGGTAATTATTACTTGTAATAATTATTGTAATAAAATATATCACACTAATACTAAAATAGAAATGTATAAAAATAAGAAAGTTGCAACATTTTTTTTGTTATTTAGAGTTTACTCAGAACTCTCAAGATCGTAGTTTAAATATGAAAATCTTTGTTACTGTGAATTTGGAATTTTTTTTTTAATAGATTCGATTTTTCACATTTATAAGAGACAGGAACCTTAAAAAATTCGATTTTCATCGCCCGGCTAGCTCAGTCGGTAGAGCATGAGACTCTTAATCTCAGGGTCGTGGGTTCGAGCCCCACGTTGGGCGCATCTCTTTTGCGGTGATTGTTAAAATAATTAACAATGAAAAATGATTTTGTTGATTTGTTTAGTACTAAAAATATTAGTCGCAAAATATAATTTAGTGTTTGAGTTAAAAGGAAAATTATGAATTTTAAAAAATTTTCCGTGGATATGAATTAATTTCTGTAAAAAGGATGTAACGATACGGATTAAGTATACTACTTCAATTGTTTATTTTATTTTATACTTTTTTATTTCTACTTTTTATTTCCCATATTTAGCAGGAATTTCGAATTTCCTGGGGATAACTGTTTTATGAGTTACAACCCATTTCTGGAACTCTTTTATTTTTCTACACTTCAATAATATAATTTTGTAATAAAACATAATCTAAACATGTCATAATTTAAGGTTATGTTATGCATTACATCGATATGCGCCTGCGTATTCGATTCCTGTACGGTGATTGGTTCATTACACTCGCGCGCTATTTAAAAATTAGAACGTACAATGTTGCATTATTTATTGCTTACAGTTATTTGCATTGTTTTACAATAAATATTATAAAATATTAATATTATACGTAGATAATCAGAAAATATTTATTCGTTATACTTTTAAGAAACAAATTTTAAATCTTCGTCTCGCAGAAAAAAGTCTTTGTATTGATCGCAAGTTCAGAATAGGCAATAGTACTAGCAAACTTCGATTGAATCCAGCGACTCCATAAATAAAAAAGTACCACTAAGCATTGTAGACTATCAGTGTATCTCTTATCTCAACAGGCAGACTCTGAGCGTTGAATCGCCTTTAGACCGAGAAACTAATCGAGATAAGTGCTTCCAGTCAAGAAAAAACATTGCTGGAGCTTTCGATCGGTCGGTTTAATCCTGGACAAATGTAAATTAAAACCAAGAAGGAACATATTCCAAGACACTAAAAATTCCAATTCAAGTCCCTTGTTGGTACAACATAAAGGGCTGACACGATCCCGTACAGCGAAAAAAAAGATGACTCATACTCTCTCCAGCTTAATTCCACCTTATCTCTCACTTAACGCATTAGCCTGGGATCCCAGCCTATCGCAAGATCCATCAAACCGACCGACCGCAATTGCCAATTGAGCCTCTCCAGTGTATAACTATATATACTACATAGTCTATATGGGGATAGATCGCAGATGAAGGAAGGAAAAAGGCAACGGAATAGAAGAAAAAAAGGGCCATAACGAAGTGAACGCTTGCACGGCAAGTTCGCCTGATGTGTATATGTACAGTGTGGAGTCATATAGAGTAGAAACTGGATATAGGTATACTGCTGTGTATGTATGCATATATATAGGTATATATGTCTTCTCTTTTGGAATTCAAACGAATTAGCTCTCGAGGATACAGTACAGCGAATGTGTCCGCTCCGGGGATCCAACAATCATCTAATTATGCATCGACCCCCTCGTTCAGTCCGCGACTGGAGACCGATGTAATTATCTCTTTCTGTATCGCATGTAGCTTTTTCGGTATAATACGCCGTATAGTCGTGTACAAATTATCAGGCGTCTGTTCATTTTCTTCGGGATTTTCCATAACACGCTTAAATTTTCCGAGGGAAAATTTATTCCATTCCTAGCTTGGGAGGGATTAATCCATTTCAGACGAAATGGCCATGTTCGGAACATCATATTTGGAGGCTCGTATCTAATCCAAATTTCGAGGGAAAAAATAATTATGTTTTTGAATATTATTTTTTAAATTTCATTTTTTATATATTTAACACTAAAATTGCATTATTTAAATCATGAATGTAGGAATTTTTAATGGAATGAGCAGAAAAAATTTTACTTGATCTAATGTACCAAATGTTTTTTTTTACATTTATGTATTCATTAAAAAAAATCACCACATTCATGATTTAAATATTGCTATACAGAGTATTCGTGGTAATTAAAGGTATAACTTTTTACAACTTCAATATTAAATATGTATAAAACGCAATTAAAATAACTAATTAAAATTTTTAATTTTAATTAATTGACCCCTGAATAACACATAGACGCTGAGCGTTTAGAGAATATAGCCTGTAAACTTCGTACTCGCATTTCACTTTATTAAAATATGAAATATCTATTTTTTCCAAATAAAAAAATCTCTTTTTTAACCCTTTCTCCTTTATAGGATACTTTTTAAAAGTCCTATTTCGATTTAGATTAGAAATAATGTCAGAAAATTTTTGAAAATAATTCAATTAATGTAACTAATTAACCCGCCAACGTCCAAATGTGACGATTATGTCACTAATTGTCAGCTTAGGACTGTCTTCTGGTTAGTTTAGTGAAAAAATAGGCA
Source organism: Apocrypta bakeri (assembly GCA_018906985.1). Classification (NCBI taxonomy): domain Eukaryota; kingdom Metazoa; phylum Arthropoda; class Insecta; order Hymenoptera; family Pteromalidae; genus Apocrypta; species Apocrypta bakeri. Next base: position 1,416,346 of record JACCIA010000005.1, on the reverse strand, counting down.
AATTTGAGAATTTTGTCTAGAAAAATGTAGACAACCTAGAAATCCAAATATGTTATATGGTATAAATACAGTGCTTTAAAGTATATTCTTAAAAAAGTAGTCAATTTTATTGATTTACTACAGCGCAAATAAACTATGGAATAGATTAAAAAAAAATAATTGCAATAATAATTGACAAGTTGTAAACAATTTAAAACAAAAATACAATCGACAAACTACAGCTTTCGAAAATCTGTAGTTTTCCCGGCTCGACGCGGCATGTCTCGCAACTTTGGATCTTACCATTGCTTCAAATCTAACAGTTTCCCGGCACAGTACTGCAGAACATTAGAATACAAAACTTATCCACTCGAACTAAAGTGAATCAACCAGTTGAAAAATTAAAGCATTAATACATTTGTATCCGTCTTTATAATACGATCCACGCAACGTTGAACTTCTCCTGTATACAACGAGGGTGTACCGTATCGTGATTAATGACGCAAAAAGATATGATTGAGGGAGCTACAGGAGAGAGTCAGAGAGAGAGATAGAGTTTATCATTCGCCGCTCGATAAATCGCTCTCTCCGTGTCTCCGGTAGCTGTTGCGTTATATAGAGGTATTGGATAATGTTAATGGATTTCTTTCGGTCTGGAATGCGCGAAATTTGCATAATAACAGCGTGAACATCGCGAGGTCGTGCACCTCCTTTCCGACACGTACTTATATACTGTACGGACGATTTAAAGCGGACATCAGCTATATATACACACGTTATTTTACGAGAGGAAGAGTAGCCGGAGCTCGGGGGTATATAAAAAAGAGCATTTGTTTTTATTTGTCTCCTCTCTTTCTCTAACCCATACTGCATACGAGTCTTCATTTACGATTCTACCCACCGTAAATTTAAAATTGCTCGAAACTTGCTCGAAAAGCTATATAGCATTGAGTCCGGCATCCTGTAGTAGACTCACTCCGTAGAAGCCAATTGTTTAGCAAACAAATCGATCGGTTCGTTGCATCGGCCTTTGAGAGAACGGAAAAGCATGAAGCTATTGCGGATTCCTCTATGTGTTTGTCTATAGGTATATATGGGAGATTCTCTGATAGATTGACCGGTGTAAACATTTTTATTTTTCATTCTGAATAATTGTAAAGCATTGTTTGGCATTGTATTTACCTACCTTCATGAATTTTTTTTTAGATATTTCCGAAAAATCTATCTATTATTACTTTTATTATTCAAGTTTATTAATTAAAAAAAAAACAAAAAGATTTAGTAAAGAATTCATTCCTTCATCCACAAAAGTAGCATTTAACCCACTACAAATATTATGTACACATTCCCAAAACACCACAAAGGAAAAGAAAATATTTGATCCAACGATTTGACAGGGAATCATCCATGTATACATACTATACATACATATAGGAAAAGCTCAGTGGTCTGATGTGTTATACACACAGGTATATAGGGTGCACTTTGTTAGAGAGAAGAGCGAATCCATTCTTACTCTTCTACTTCGCGGCAATTCCACAGGTTTACGGGTTGAGCGCGAGTTAAAGGTGCCGCTGAATTACGTTATACACCGCTCGCTCGCTGACCTGCAGCCAAACGAGTTCTAGTTCGCATAGCACTATTCTACTCTCGGCTTCTAAGCGTTGAGAGAGCCGCGCTGCGGTTTACTGCACCGTTCGCTTTACTCGACTTTACCGCTACTACTTAGATGAGATCGATGTTTTTCTTATATAACTAGCGATTTCAAACGCGCTTCGTCCATGTTTTTTTTATCGCATTGTTACATTTTATCGATCTTTACTGGTTTTAAAGCTTAAATTTTCATGTATGTACGCTTTAAAACGTCGTTAGGTATCATATGTACAGGTGCACTGAGAAAAATCCATCGTCTACTCGAACACCCTCGTAATCAATTCAACAGCTAGGCTCTTATGATAATGCTGTCGTGAAAGGAACAAGTCTACGATTAATTTAACGGAACTTAGTCATTTTAACTAGTCGTGCAGTTTCAATGCCAAATTCCTACTCTGTATGTACCATTTGTTTTCCGAAATGATGCTATGACTTTTATTGACTGTAATACCCTCGTAATGAATTCAACAGCTGAGCTGTTGTTATGATAATACTGTCGTTAAAAGCATATGTGTACTATTAATTTAACGGAATTCATGTACAACGAACAAACCCATCGTTAGATTTGCGTCAGATTTGTAATGGAACAATAGTGACCATATATTTATGTTAAATGAGCTGCCGTTCAAAACATGTTTTCAAGAGTCAAAATAACAACACTGGCATTTTCAAATTATCAAATAACAAACCGTTCTAAAATCAACTGAATGTATTGACTGGACTGAGGCTTCTCTCAAATAAGTGACCTTTGCTATCAAAACAATGTTATAGAAGTCAAAACGACAACACCGCACTCTCAAGGTCATAAGAACGTGTCGCGGAGACGGTAGTTCTCATTTTAAGAGAAGGACGAAGTGATCGTTCGAAAATTGACGACGGAAGGTTTACTATCCAAAATTTTCTAGCGTGTGTACGAATTCTTGACGATATTACTAGATAAGAAAATAAAACAGATTCTACTTGCTCTAACATTAAACTTATTCTGCTTTCAGTTCTGATCTGATTCAGTTCTTGCGTAGATTCCGAATTGTCTTGTTTTCTAAAAAAGCTGAATTGTCTAGTTCTTGAAGACTTGTTTAAATTGATGTTTATATATTCACTTAATTAGAAAAAAATTATTGTTATAGTGTAAATTGGTCTGTGAATTACAAAATTGACGTTAATACATTATCTGAGGATAATCCAAGTACGAATTTTCCCTTATTTATTCCATGAAATTATATTACAATTAAAATGAAAAATAAGCAAGTTTTATATCACTAAATAACAGAAAACTGTGGTACATAAATTATAAATACTTTGATTTGTCAATCACGTATTGTTAAAAAAAATCACGTAACATGTTTATATAATTAATACGCCTAAAGCTTAAATTATACTGATTCGTCTATATTCCCCATCCAATATATTATTTTTTAAAATAATGAATTACAACAATTATTAGTATCGCTTTTTCCCAGCTATTCAAGAGAAAACGTCGACAGGTATCGAAGTCCTTAACTATAGTCATATGAATATATTTAAAATTAGTTAATAAGTCCTTTGCAACTAGCTAACTTTTCTTTTCCAGAGTTCTGTAAATTACAGTTTAGTATACAATTTTTAGACTTGCCTGAGAAATTTCTTTTTTCTTCGCTAAACCGAGGGAAAAACTGGACGACGTATTATGGACTGTGGTTAAGTCATATTTATGGGAGAGAAAGAGAGGTCAACTGCGTGTAAGTTGCTAGAGCGGTTAGTAGCTCTTAGACGAGGATGTGTAGCGACAGATTTTAATGTCGACTTCGGAGAAATTTATAGTCTTGTTATGAAGATTGTGAGAACGTAGTCGTTTGTTCCTGAAAGTAATTGTGTGTTGTGATGGTTGGATTTTTAATAATTGATTGCATCTTACGGTACTAATTAGTTGAGTGACTTTTATTGAATCGTCGATAAATAAATTTTATGTTTATAACTGTGCAAACTTGTTCAAAAAATCTTACACGAGTAGTTGTAAAGCCGTAAAGTAGTGTTACATCATCCTTGAAGATACTTTTATATTTTTTTACAAATGGTTCATAATTCATCTCACGAGATGAGCTTTTGAGTATACAGTTCAGGTTAATACAAAGTTACTTTTGAATAAAATAAATATTTGTTTATATTTCTGAGGAAATTTATTCGTAAAAACTTGATAATTGGACAACTACTAGATTTATATTCCGACTGTACTCAGTTATAGATAACGATTTTAAATTTATCTGATTTCCGGTACTAATTTAAAGGATCATTCATTTATGGCCGTAATTTTAAAATAGACTTCTCAATTAAAATTATAATTTATTCCCATTCGTGTAATAATTCATGGGTAGAAAAAAACTATTCACATCATTTAGCTTAATACATAATTATTGTTTTGTAATTTAATTTTGCATAACCTTATTTTAAATTACCGACAGAGTAGTGCATTAGCTGCATAGCAACTGCAGCACTATGTACTGTGTTTCAATTAATTACTAAGCTATTAAACCTAGTGTAAGTCCTAAAATTTCAGCAGTTTTTTTTAAATTAAAACCCAAGTTGTTCGTGAATGTTAGTATAATTATATAAGGGGTTGCTAAATTTTATCATTTAAGGGGTTATTGCTAACGTGCAACGATAGTGACCTTATCTACAGCCATAATTTCCAGAATAGACTTTTCTCAACATTTTAAATGTAATTTACTATTATTTATTTGTAAAATGCTTACGTCAGATGTTAACTTTACGTATCTACTGTATTTCTTAACATGGGATTTTTAAGGTTTGGAAATTCTCAACCAATCAACGCCATCCTCTTAACGCTTGACATACTGCAGAACATCTAATATACTCACTCACTCTCTTCTATGAAATTCCTTTTCAAACTTTGTGTCGTACCCCAACCACAACTCCATCACCTTTATCATCTCTTGAAGTCTTCCGATATTATAAAACCCATACCGAATATATATATATATATATACAGATGCGTATTTCTCTTGGTAAAACCGATCGATATTCCGCGCGAAAGAAAGTGAAATTTATACGGCCGCGACGGCAGACGCTTATGTGATGCCATGTTGTACGTGTTATATATACACACACCGCGTGTGCAGAGTCACGTGGGAAGGAGACGACGGCAAATTTGGAACAGCTGTTAAAAGATTGATCGCGAGTTCGTGCTACTGCACCTGTACATAGGGCTTTCAATTGCACGTGTATATGTGAAATCTTCTATGGCAATAACGTTTTGGGATGTTTCAAATGTTGCGCTGCAGAAAAGACATCGACGATTTTTATTTAGGGGGCGAGGATAAGGTAACGAAGAATGATTGATTAGTTTAGAAATTCTGATAATTTTATTTACGAGAATGTTAGTTCATATATTGTTTCACAACAAAATGTAACAGTACATCAACATTATTTTTATTTACAGTCGGTAAAGTAGGCAATATATCAAATTTCTGCTAAATATAATAAATAACGTATACTTCCAGCTTCTAATTACTCGCTTTTGACGTATATGAATTTCGATTGGAAATAAATCAAGCAACTCCGTCGAAATTAAACATCATCGATATAATTTATCCGAGATTCCAACACGCGTTCCGCATGACTAAAAGCCCCCTATTTTTTAAGACCTACACACGCGCAGTCACTAATAGATGCGACTAGTCCCTAATTACCCCTACGAAAAATTCGAGATTCTCAACACGTTTCTCATAAAGGGAGGAAGTCACTTTCCCCTCAACTCATAGCGCCACTTTTCTTCATGCATATATATATACACACCCACAATCAACCGTTCGAATTTCAAAGTTGAAATTCCCGCCACTGGAATTTCGCGAGGACACACGGAAAAGTATCCGCCTCGACGACAATCGCGAGGAGAAGGAAGTATTTTTCGACGCTAAAGAGAAAAAAGGTAGAAGATCAAAGCACTACGGGGAAATAGAATTTTTTCTTAGACGGGGATTTTCTGTTAGGAGGGGAAAGGAGTCGCTCATCGAGTTCTATAGTCGTGTCGCGTGTAGAGCAAAAGGTAAGGTGTGCGTATATGTATAGGCAAGGAAAGATAGGGACGAAATTACCGGAGAAAGCCGCTCTTCCTACCAGATCACGTTCTGCAAATCCCGGCCTTAAATAAGCCGCTTCGGCTCGTCGTCGTCGTCGTCGTCGCGGATTAACGCGGCACGAATGATTCAAGAACCTTCTTTTTTTTCCTCTATGTGTGCATGTTAGCTACTTTTTCATCGAAATGGGATTTTGGATTAATTTTTCAGCAGGTTTTTGGACTTCGCTTCAATTTAATCAACGCGGATGTTCTATTTTTTCGAGATAATGTATGAAGAAATTAGTGCGTCTATTGTATACTTGTAAATTAGCCAGGTATATATATGTATATTAGGGTGAAATCGATGATAGGCTTCTCCGCAAGCTAAATTAAGTTATATTGGTAAACCCAATATTGGCCTGATTCGACCTCTAATATATATGCCCTAGTGCTCTAGAGCTCACCTTCGTAGTAATTAATTACACACACACTATAATATATTATATATACCGCGTGGCCCACTGTCTGCATGGCATAAATTCATAACAAAAAATGGTTAACAACTCTGTTAAAAATTTAATCTCAAATTGGCCAACGAATGGCTACGGCTATATATATATAGGTTGACTATCCGTTGGCCAATTTGAGGTTAAATTTTTACCAGGGAAGTCATTAATTTTTGACAAAATCATTGCATACATTTAAGTAATTCATATTTATATCTAGAGCAAAGGATATCTTTTGAATAAATATACATTTTTTTTAAAAATAGCAAACTTTTTTTAGCCCATATACATGTATATGGTTTTATGACCGATTGCGTAACAAAAAAAAATGTGTTTATTTAAATAATTCTAAAATATTCTTTGTCACTGCTCATCCTCATGAATTTTTTAATACTTTTTCACAAAGAGCTATTGAGTTACAGGTTATCTATAAATTGGCATTTTCAGCGTTTTTTGCATGTTATGCCCCCAAGGGAGCATTTTTCACTATAATCACACGTAAGAGTTTTTTTGGAAGCATATACCAAATTTTTTAAATCTAATGCTTTCTAAGTTATATATATATATACATTTATATGTCAATTTATACTCTCATAAAATAAGAAATATTTTCAGAAATAAATTTATCGATAAAATTATCTCATATATTAAAGTGAAAAATTTTGTTTTCACGTATAATCACAGGGTCTCAATAAAAATACGGTTTAGTAGTTAGTTTTAAGGATATTAGATGAAAAACATGTTTTTATTAAAAAATTTTAAATTTATATCTTCGTGAATATGAAGTTCAGGATGTAAAGAATAAGCGTAAACCCTCAAGTTTAACATTTCAAAATCGAAAATTAACATTTCATCAACATTGCAAACAATCAGGTAAATCCTCGACACGAATAAATTGCGAAATTAATTTCACAGCATATTCCGTAAGATAATTCTTAAAAATCATCAGCAAATGTCTCTCCACTGCACACGAAGCTTTCATTATCTCCTCCGCTCTCTTGAGCTTGAAATCCACGTAATCAGCATAAATCGAAAAAGTTTCCTTGGAATAACGAGACAAAAACGACTCAACGAATTCTTTGTTTCTCATGCACTTCGACAATTGTTCTTCGCTCGCTCTTATCACGTAAAACATCGTGATCCAGTTGTACAACGTGGATTTTTTCATCTTCTCAAGTTCCATTCTACAATCGTTGAAATATTCTTGCATATGAGAATTATTAACGATCGTATGCCAATCCTTCGGATCGATCGTTTTATTTTCGACTGTCACGATCACTGCTAGTCGCTGAATCATTAATTTGGCTACCTTGACGGAGGAATTGCCGATCATTTGAAAAGCTGTTCTATCGTATTTGTCTTTGCTGAAAAGATTGGCTCCATACATTATCAGTATTTTGATCTTATCTTCGGATCCTTTGCTGCAAGCAGCGTGAAGCGCAGTTTTACCGGATGAAGTTTGACGATGCAGATTGGCGCCTTTGGCTATGAGCAATTCCACGACATCGACGCTGCAGTGCTTCGCTGCGAGGTAAAGAGGAGAATATCCTTTGCGGTTTATCGCGTTTATTTTAGCACCGTTTTCGATGAGAAATTTTGCCTGCAAATTGGTGAGAAGATTCAGTTTTAATTGGATTGACGGATTTTATATTAGATGCTTTATCAGTGGGGTATTTGACTTTGGAAAGTTGACGATTCGAGAATGTGAGGTGTAAATTACTTTGGTAGGGGATAAAGTATAAATTTTTTCTTAGATGTGTTTAAATTCTCTTTCCTGACTTACCTCAAATTTATTGACTAATAAATAGTTAAAACGATATAAACAATTTATTTAAAAAAATGCGATGTTTTAGTTCAAACAGACATACATGCATATTATCAGAAATGTATGAATTGTCTGTCGATAGAGATTAATTCGATACAATTAAAAGATTCAGAATGTCGCACGCCCAAAATGTTCGTTTCTACTCATAAATATAATAATAGACTTTATCAATGTTCTAATCCGGGAACGATCCACGTCGCACAAATGATCGAGGTTGACAAAGGATTTAGAATGATCCAAAGAACAGACGTATTCTGTCTTTGTTTTAAAGTTATCTATTTGCCAAAAATTTTAAACCCGTTAAAAACTTCAAAAAATAATTCTATACGCACTAAAACACTACTTAAAAAAATCCGATCCACCATGTTGGATTTCTCCATTCAACTCACCATATTGGGTTTCTCCATTTGAAGCGCAAGATGGAGGGCCGAGTTTAAAAAAATCCTATCAATCGTATTGATATGGACACCACGTTCCAGCATCCATTTAGCGATCTGTACACTCTCTCGTTCAGCCAAAGCTGCGAAATGTAGTGTCGTTTTTCCCGTAGCATGGATAATCTTTGCATCGATCTCAGGTTGCGCCAACAATAATCCTGTCACTTCCTCGTCACCAGCATTAATAGCTGGATGTAGGTAATTTCGATACATCCCATCGACTGTCCTCAATTCTCGACGGTCGCATCGTTCCAGTATATCTCGGATCAGATAACCTGGACGGTGAGCTTGCAGAGCTTTATAGAGAACAGTTCCGTTATCGTCATCCTTTGCTGTGACATCAGCACCGTATCGAATCATAGTTTGGACTAAGGACACTTTGCCTAGATCTACTGCGACGTGTAGAAGTGGAGTGTTCTTGTACTCGTAGTAGACACGCTCGTTGACATTGGCACCTGACTCGACTAATAGCTGTCCGAATGAACACTTGAAGAATAGTATTGCCACGTAGAGTGGTGACAGATTCTGTCTTCGGGTGGAAATTCAAATTTTTCGTTTTTTATTAGGATGTAATTAAGAAAATAATTTTATTAAAGAGGGTAAGCTACCTCTAAAATGCGAATTACTGAATTAAAATTTCTTTAATGAGTGTAGTATAATCTGTACTTATTCTATAAGTCCCTGATGTAAAATAAAACTAAGAAAAATAAACATAACTTTCTAATACACAAGACAGTTCAACTATTTTTTCACACTATAAACAAGCCTTTTTCTCAATTATACATATAGATTAAAAAATAGGTCTTACTCTTGCCAAAGGTTCACATCCGCGTTGTGGTCTATCAAAACCCTCATCATTCCTAAATTTTTTCTGAGCAATGCCACGTGCAATGGTGTTTTGCCATTCGGTAGAAGCTTGTTCGCGTAGTATGGATACGTTGCTAGTATCGTTCTTACACAATTTTCGTCGTCTGTTTCAACCGCGATGCTGAATTTGTCGAATTCCATGATGATCTTTTCTCAATCGCAAGCGGAAAAGAAGAAAAATTCGGTCGAAGCACTGATGTTCGCTCTGAAGTGTCGATTTTGCAACTGACCGCGGCTGGAAATCGCAGGTATTATTCGTTTGCACATACGGATCAGGTATAAAGTATGGCTAGGATTAGACTTAAGAGCAACCGTGGATACCTGAGGGGTTGTAAACGACCTTCGTGAAACATAGTTCAATCTGTGCGTGTATTTTGCATGGTTATTCGGAATTTTCCAATAGGAGCAATGAAGTGACATCGTTAAATTTTCAAAATAGACCTGGTAAAAATTAAACCTACCATGCCTGACAGAAATTTTTCTACAGAAACGATCTCTTAGCCAACGATTTTAATGAACCGTTTAATAATCCAAAATACTAACGACAAAACATCACTTCAGCATGAAATAATCAATCTCATCTTCCAAAGGTTACTTATTAAACTTTTATCACTTATAAGATTTCATCAAAATTTATCTTCCGTTTAACTTCGAGGATTTTCATTTCCACGAATAATTGAAAAAAGTCAAGAATAAAAAAATCGAACATCACAGGTATACGAGAGTTCTAAAACACTCGCCATCCCAAAAGATCAAGTCCCATAGGCGAAGCCCCGTAGAGTCTCTCGCCCTCCTAATCCGTATCCCTCGCAACTTTGCGACACTCGTCGTCTTTTCCAAAATCGATTCCCTACGGTGCCGCGCCCTACGTGTGCTGTTACGATGGCCGAGAAGTTATCGCGGCTCGCAAAGTTTTACCCATTTTTCAGTCCTCTCTCTCTCTCTCGCTTTCTCTCTACTTTCCGCGAATCAATGTTGCGACGCGAAAGAGATTTCTAGTCTGTATTCTACTTTCCTCTTGATGCGCTGAAGGGAATATGAATTACGAGTGTATTTTTAGCATTTCGTTCTTATATATTAAAAGGTTTAATCGGCTTTTCTGCCGTATGCTGATTTCGAACGAAATTGTTTTCATAATTCCCGCGCGCGGAAAATTTAAATTTATTTACTGGTGGTGTATAATGCGCGCTCTAATGAAATCACTGCGTTAAATCCTCGCTCTTCCTTTGAAGAAAAAGGTAGCATTTCATTCTTGTTTTTTCTTTTTTTTTGTATCAATATTTAATACGAATATTGATGCTATGATAAATTACCATTGGTAATGATGGCGAAAATGTTCTATGTTTATCAAAATCAATGTTTTTTTTTATTGTACGTACAAAGTAGATAGAATTACTTAAAGTAGATAGTCTTGAAGATGCCTACTTTTTAAATTTCAAATAATAACAATTTACTGTTTACATAAGTTCAAAACTGTGCAACTGCGAAAATACAATTATTTAAATTAGTGAATATTGGTTCCCATAAGTTAATATAGTATTATTATTATTTTAAGAATGCATATTACTGAATAACAGAGCTTTTGTAATAGTAATCGGCTTATTTATTATATATTATCAAAAATCGAATGGAATTTCCGAAATTCTATCACTAAATTTTTCAGTATTCTTTTTACAGTTAGGCAAAATGTGAGGACATAAAAAATTCATCCGTGTGTTTTACATTTTTCACAATGTATTAACCCATCGGCATCCAAACGCACGGAATTTTTACATAAACTTAGAGGTAATATAAAATACAGAATCCGAATATGGATTTTCACTAAATCTTCCTATTCAACGCTCTTGCGGTCATTTATTCAGGATTGGTAGAAAAATTTTAGTCGGTTTGTAAAGAATTCCGTATGAGGAAATTAATGAATCATTAAGAGAGACATTTTATTCTTTGTCTTTTATTCTTTAACTTGTTTTTTATTTTTTAATTCATACATTTTTTAGAATAAATAATATATACCCTTGCATTTGAACCCACAAAAAATCCGTATATACGAAGAGGGATTTTAATGGAAATTCTTTGATATTGATTTCTATATTTTTATTTGTATAAAATGTAAATATATTTTTATTAAAGAAACTCAGCTTACAGTCTATAATAATAGTCATTTTATAGAAATTGTTATTATTATTTCAAATAATTAGTTTTAATTTTAAAAATTGTGCTTAATTTATTATACGTGAAATGTAATGATAAACAAATGTATTACATTACATTGTAAAAATGCTTTTATTTTATTTTAAACTAACTAGTGGAAAATGAATTAATTAAAATTATGAAGAGAATAATATTTAATACGCAATAGTACTGAATTGTTCATTATTTAGGATTTAGAAAATGTATTTTTTTATCGTTTTACATTATATATTACATATATACATCATATATACATACGTAATATAGATATAGTTATTGAATATACACACATATAGTTATTGAATTTACCGAATAAAAGGCAACGTTTTGCCAGCGTTATCGACAAATATATGTAATTGCAGAAACGTAAGGTAACCGTTATCAGTTGGCCAAATAGTCTGAATATAGTCATTGGTTTAATTAACCGTTACGGAACTACTAATTTCGTCACATTGAAGGGCGTTCGGTTGCTTAACTTTGAAACTTTAGAAATTAATAATTTTATGTTCGTAATTCGTATCCTAAATGAAGACTTAATGAAACTAATTTATTACATTAATTGGTATCGATAGCAGAAAAGATTGCATTTAACTGCTTCAATAATTTAGTAAATCATTGAGGTTAGGTTTTCAAAAATACACATATAATACCTTAGCGAAATGAATTACAGAGTGCAATATAGTTATGTCTAGTCAGACTATTTAGAAATGTACAAAAAGATCGATAATACAAACAAATTCTATAACAAAAGAATTAACCCCTTATTTAAAGACAAAACTTACTTTAATAAGTAAGTGTTACAGCACAAATCTTCCTTGGTATTATGCTAATCGATAATTTAACTGCAAAAATATAGCGTTAGATATACGGTGTAATTACACCTCAAAATAAAAATGATGCATTAAGATTAAACTTAGTAATAATACTACTTAATACACTACTTTTTGCACGAATGTAGGCATTTTAAATCAACATACAGCAAAATTGTAACAAATCGAAAACTGCGTTATTAATTCATTATTTATAATATGAATCGCTGTTATAAAGTGTCGAATTTCTTCTGATCAACCAATTTAAAACATAAATTTAATTAAATAACCACCCCCTGGTCGAAAATATAGTGTAACTTATGGTGGTTGCTGATAATTATGACCGTAACTTTAAGCATAAATATACGCGGAAAACGTAGCAATTAAGTTGAACTTCGGTTATTAATTATTAATATATAAATAAATATTTTGCTATATTTATATGGTTATTTTATTACTGAACTATTGCCTGCATTTCATATTAACATTTTATAATACTTTTTTTAAAGTAGTGCCAAAAGCTGCAAATAATAAACAATGTCAGTGTTCTACTTTTTAGATATCACGCGAGTAAAGAAAACCAATCAGCGCATACAAACTTAAGATGTGACCTTTTGAACCTTTTCGGGAACAGCGTCTGTTCGAGAACCCACGATTTCATATAGGCTATTTTGCCACTTTACAGTTGTTTTTATACGAGCTTTTTGTAATTTTATAATCTTGATATGTTACAGAATCATAATTTATATAATAATTATTTATAGTTTTTGCTTATTTGTCTATTCTAATAAATAAATACAAAAAATCACCTTTTTCGAACAAAAATTCTGTATTGAAGACACTATTTACTGTATTCTCAAAACTTTTCTTACCTAGGGCTTTTCGGGGTCGTTGAATCCATAGTCCGATTTTTTTAATTCAAAATGTAGGATTCAATATGTCGGCGGTTGCAACCGCTATTTTGAAATTCCGATGCCAGATTTGGAATCGTCGATCCCAAAAAGCGTCGGGTAAGAAATTTCAAGCTAAAATAGTTAATTGAAAAATGTACACCGGAAAGCGTTAGTAGCAATTATATCATCGAAATGTAAAGAAATAGAATGGGCTATAATACATTATATAGCTCATACAATAGAATGAGTTATAGCCCATAATATGGATAGCAGATTATGCTTTGGCCTTCAGCTTAACACTGATCATCATTTAGATCATAAGATGATCAGTAAGCATCAAATTCAGCATATTACGATCGTTTTATACTCGACTATTTCTATCGCAATATCAATAAAATCATTCGCGCTTCATATACAAACTATATCTTCCCCTTGAAACCAAACACACCAATACAAAAAAACCTCGTATTTCAAAATGAGCTCACTATCAGTCAGCTTATACCTCCCGACGTGGCCCCTCACGAAATCGATACAAAACTTTCTCGTTTTAACGGATTCACTTTTTCTCGCAAACGCGCGCTTGTCGTCCGGATGAATTACGCATTTGAAAAAACGTGCCCTCTCAACGTAAATTCAAGGTTATAGATTGCCCAGTGCGCAATTGCCTACGTCGGCGCGTTATTTTCAAGCGACTCATGCATACAACATTGCATTCGTGTGTGTCGAAAGCTACACACTAGGAAGGGGTGGTAGGGGGTTGAAGCGGGTTGGAAGTACATAGCCCCTCGAGTTCATGCTCTGCACGACTGCTCTTCGAAAGAGGAGGGAAGCGGCTATTCACTCGAAGAGGGAACTAACCCTTTACCTTCCTCTGTTGAGGAATATATATATGTATGCTTCCTTGTGTAAGGGTTGAGAGTACAGCCTCTCGCTTATTAACCGAGCACTGGCCTTTTCGCTGCTTTATGCGTTTATTATATACTCGCCTTTTTTGAGAGAAAAAAGCAACGTTTACCGATGAATCGAGCTAACCCTTAGTGTATGAAGATTTATATGTATGTAATATATGGGTTGCTCTCTCACAAATTGACCGGTCAACATTTGGGCTGTGGAATTTGAAATATTTGTCGAGGATTTTTCATGTAATGCTTGTATACCTTTGTGATCATATGATTGGAGAATGATTTTCTTTTATTTAGGACAGAATATTGTTTGAATAGAATTTAAATATTCAAATGCGCCTTACTTTCATATTTTTGAATAATTCTTTTCGTAATAAATTGATTAATTGAAACTTATGAAAATAATTAGATATTTTTTTTCTAGTAGCTCATTGTACTTAAATAATATTAATAAAAATAATATTATGCATATTTGAAGAAATCAAAGTCATTCTATCTTTAAGCGGAAGAAGGTCATTACTACTTTTTCTTAATCTGTAGGCACAATTAAACCAATTTATTTTTAAATTATAAATCATTTTTAGAAAATAATGTATTTATTTAATTTTTCTTAACAAAAAAATTATGTCGATACCCGGATATATCTCACCCATATATAAAATTATTATTTACTTTTCATAAATACTTTGAGACTATAATAGTTTTTTAATAACTTCAGATAAGCTTTTTGTAAAGTTAAATGGTTTTATTTTGAAATTTATCAATGTTAAGGATTTATATTTCGAATGTTAATTCAATGCATGAGCTTCGTTTAAAAATATTTTTTAAAATCCAAATCCTCTTTTTCCAAGTTATTCTCAACAGAAATAATCGCAGAAATATTCGTGCTATTAAAAAAGGTTATGTGCAGATAAAAAGTAATGTAGGGTAACGTCAAATTCCAATTTTTTTTTATTTTTATAAGGTAAACCTTAATTCCAATAACTTTTAAATGTTACTGTTAAAAAGAGCGAAATTATTTCTGTTCAGTGTGAACCTCGAAAAAGTATGAGTATATAAATTTTATTCTTCTGATTTTGGAGACTATTGTTTAGTTTAAATTTATTTAGAATTAATCATGATTTTCAACTAATAATTCCCTTTTCGATAAAGAGCTAACTTAAGTTCTTACTTAAAGAATATCAATTCAATGTACTTTTAATTTGTTTTAATTACATTTTTAACAAAAAATAAACACATTAAGGCAACAATAATTAATTAGCCAGTTACGAAATCTTCTTCTACAGTCAAATTTATTATTGTATATGTAATTTAGGAATTTTCGTCTAAATCTGATATAATTTGATGATAAGTTTATTTCTCTGAATATAGTTCGATTCAGAAATTGAGAATTTCGTAGAATCTTATTTAGTCAAAAACGGCATTTTCATAAAATTTTGTATGTTGATCCCAAGTATCAAATCTGCTCAAAGTCGGATTCTAAGAATTCGATAGCTTATACATTTTTTAAGACACACCCATATATATATAATATATATGTAATAATAAATATTATTCTATGTCTTATATATTCTTCTAGACATATATATCAAACTTTTAAAGCAGAAGAAAAAATTTACTTTTTCTTTTTCAAGTTGTTATTAAAAAAAATGTATATCTACATATAATTAAGACAATATTATTTATGATAAATCATTTAGTTTCATTCTTTGCAGGAATAAAACACCTTTAAGTGAAGCTAGCTAAGATTACAAATTTTTAAGTCCCTTCGTGAACAAATTCTTTATGCATTAGAGAGCTTTGTTTTACTATATTGCCTAAAAACGTTGCATTTGGGTTTTTTTTAATCGGAGATATTGTTTAGAAGATGAATCAATTATAAAATTATTCATATCTAATAAACACTTTTATATTTAAGAAACACTTCTAATTTCAATGATTTTGGCTAATTAATGAAACATTGTATATTGTACGTAATAACATTTTACGATTAAATTACCTTAACTAGAAAATAAAAAAAAAAAATAAAAACATTCCCGAAGGTAGATACGGTGTCAAAGAACAGTTTAAAAATGTTATGTAGAAAAAAAATAGTTCAACCGCTTATACACGTACTTATATAATTATATATACTGAAAAATGTTTTTTCCATCCAGAATATTTTTCAAAAAAACCTACAAGCCAGGCGTGGGACGAGCTTGAGTATAAGCTGTTGTTTTAGCTAAGCTTGTTATTCTATGAAAAGCGCCGCGGGAAAACACTGCTCTCTCTACATTAGCTTTTTGCCAAAGACCGGATTATATATTCACTGCACACTTATAGGCTGAAAGTCTTTTTTTTATATTGTCCGTACATCTACTCGACAGACGAAAATAAACGATACTTTGTGCACATATCGTCTCAATATGCGATTCATCATACTCGTATATTAATAACGGCGACTAAAACAAAAAAACAAAAAAATACTCCGTTGGGTTATAATAGATGGAAAGGATCTCTGTTTCCCTTCTGCACTTCGAATGACAAACAGTCCGGTTGACGCGCCGACGATCGCCCCAAGTTATACTCAACACAGTTTCCATCTCACAGCATCTCCGGATAATTAATTAACATCGACCAGCTATCCTGGTTGTGTGTATATGTATATACATATACCTACATACATGCATCGACCGAGACATGTACACACACATATATATGTACATGTGTCGGTCGATAATTCATATATATATATATATGGGTAATTCTTTGTGCGATTGAGTAATTAAAGCACTTTTGAATAATTTAAAACTGTTCTTTGGTACTGTATCTACATTTTAGTAGTTTTTTTTTAAATTACTGTGGGCATTTAATGGATATTTTTAATAATTTATAGCTCCTAAAGAGACTTTTAACAAAAACATAAATGGAAGTTTTGTTATATATTTTTAATAAAATACTTTTAATACTGCTGGAAAGTAACAATTAGAGTCTCAAAGTGTGTTTACTGAATCTATATTTATTACAAAAAATTTAAATTGTGAAAACTGCGAAGTTTTGTCACTGTTATTTTAAAATCGCGTGTATCTCTCTCATACCAAGCTGATTGTATAAACTGTTTTATTCGAAATAACGTGACGTTGTACCGAATAAAGAACCAGATATGGGGTGTGTAAAAAAAGTTGGCGCTTTCGGTACGACGTAAGTTTATATCGGACAGGTCACTATATACAGGACACTTTTCAAAAGTATAACACTTTGTGCTCCAGTTTGACAAGCGCAGCTTTGTCTGAGAATCTTTTGCATCTGCTCTTAACGTCCGCGAAAGTTTCGCAAGTCCGATAGCGAACTTTGCTGTTAGCTCTAGAATTAGGGAGAAAAGCTCGGGTTCTTATTTTTTTCAAAAGATGTTTTTACATCAACAAGGTTAAAAATTTTATTTTTCTTTAATGAAAATATAAAGGACGTGCAATTTATAGAGCGTAAGTTACGATTCTCGCCGCATATGCGTATGTGTATACGTGTATATACATATACACGTACACATACGCACGAAGCGAGAAGGAGTAACGAGCTTGCGCAAGCTCATTAATTAATTTTTTTTCTTAAGCGACATCTGGCCTCGTAAAAAAGCTCCTTGCTCTCGAGAAATGTATACCATGTTACATAATTATACGTATAGGGGGGGGGGGATGTGGGAGTCACTTGGGACTCGAAGAACGCGGGCTTTTTAAAAATAGAGTCCGATGCACAAGGGTTCGCTAGTATCACAAGGGTGCCCTTTATTGAATTCCGCAAGCGAGAGCTTTAATAATGCGACATCGTCGTCGTCGTTCGATCTTTGAGAAAGAAAAGAGCTGATGGTCCCTGTTTTTTTTTGTGGCCAGTCGAATGATAGGAAAGGGAGGGAAATAGGGGGATATAGTGTGGGTCTTCATCGACTGTGTGGTGTAAAGCGATGTGGCGTTGCGTCACTAGGGAATTCGACTGTATGAAAATTTTAGTATTAATTAAAATATCATTTCCTGCACTTAAGGAGAGTGTAGCTACTACGGAAAAGTCATTATCGATGTACAGATTATTTTTAACGTTGAAGAAGAGTATTATATATTTATAATATTATGTTGTGAATTATTTGACAAGTAAGAGTTTTGGTTACGATTTGTTAGGAATCCTTAAACAATATTCCCATGGTTTCTACGACTTTTAATACAATATTTTGGCAATTTTATAGAATTTAAGAAAATTTCAATTTTTTATCTTTTTTTGTTTAGGCTAATTTAACAAATAAGTAAATTAACAATGAAATTTGTTTTTAAAATAAAATTTAAAATTTGTTTTCAAGATACAAGTGTTATTTTGTAAATTGACTTATTTTAAAATATAATGATGGTATTTTTTTTTAATGTAAATTTAATTAGAGTCTTAAATTCTTTAAACATACTAATTGACTATTCGTATTTTATTTATTTATTTATTTATTTGATTGTTATTTTTGTTCAAATATTTATTTAAATTGCAGTAACTGTTTGTTTAAATATATTAATTATTATTTGTATGCAATTTTGTACTTGTCCTACTTTTAATTTAAATCTTTAGTATACTTAAATCTTAAGTACAAAATTAAGAAGAATTTTAATTTAAAAAAATGTTTATTTCTATAAAATAAGTTACGTTTTACTGGCTAAACTAATTTTAGTTTAAAAATCGAAGTTTTTTAAAACTAAAATTATAATTTCTTAATTATAATTAAGCATTTTTTCAAAAAGCTTCTTTATAATTATTCGAGAAATAAATTTTCTCAAATATAGATTGACACTTCCATCAATTTTTAAATCCTAAAGAATAAATCTTTTATTTTAAACAAATTCGTATTAATAATACATGCGTTGGAAAAAATGGCTGGAAATTCAAATACGTATGCAACATTATTCAATAGAATTCAGTATAATGCAAGAGAATCTCACATCATACACCTAGCTCTGTCGCACTTTTCAACACAAAAGAAATAAAACGGAGCGTATTTAATTGACGCTTTCATCAGTCGAGCCCTATCCTTTTAATACAACCAGGCCAGAGGTGCAAAATAAAAGACACCCCTCTCACTCTCTTACGCCATAAAATTAAAAGATTAAAGCTCCGCGACAAAGCCCTTCGCGAAGAAATAAAACTTCCAAGACGTCGACATCGTATATATATGGAACAGCCTAGTTCACCCCACGAGCGATAAATTAGGAATTGGATAACCAAGTGGCGGCGACGCCGGAACTCCTGTGGGACACCGCGAGGATCGCGTGACGCGCCCAAGGAAAATTTCACTCGCTATCCAGGATTAGGTGCTGGCGTACCCGGGCTACCGCGATAAGACCATCGATTGCTCGGTGTATACAACGGGATTCCAGATTATTTAACTTTAAGTGATTTCTTGCTATGTGTACAAACGTATTATTATATATGGGTTATTCTCTGACAGATTTACTGAATTAACAAAATTTTTTTAACGTTTTTAAACTTCAGTTTGGCACCCCTGGTAAAAATTTAACCTCAAATTGGCCAACGGATGGCTACGGCTGTATACGGTTGAAAAATAAAAATAAAATATTTTTAGATTTTATTCATCAAGATTTTCTAAGTTACAGTTTGCCATAATTGCTATTATTACCAATTTCGGCATTTTAAGAGAGTATCATAATCAACTTTTACCGACTGAGTCGAAATGCTTGAAACTTAATAAGTCCATTGAATAACACAAAATTAAGAGATAGCTTTCTACCTTTTATTGCCCTCTACCATTATTTTTTATATTATTATGTAAAATTTGAAACGAAAATATTCATGTATTTTTAAAAAAAGTTTAAAGGAAATTTTCAATAACAAAATGAGTCTATTAATTTTCGGTCAAGCTTTGCTCGTAAACTTATGAATTTTCTCGGTTCAAACTTGGTACTGTGATAGATACTGCAATGAAAAAAAAATTGAAATTTTTACAACCATTCTTTATATATATCGACTTTAAAAATGGTCTTACCAACCTATCACTAAGAAACTAAGAGGATTTTAAGAAAAGTTTATTTTTGTAAATGAATCTTTGTCCAAATGAGAATGGAATTCTGCATCTGATATATTATATATATAGAGAGAGAGAACACTTTTATTATTCATCCTTTGTAATTCCAAATCAGTTTTAATTGTAAATTTTAGAATGGGTAAAAAAATGATAATATCAAACAAATTATGTTTTAAGAAAAAATTAAACTAAAAGTATTGTGCTTGAGCTGAGAAAAGATTACTTATTTATACAAATGTAACCCTAGTGTAAATACCTCCTAAAATGGAAAATACTAAAGGACTATTCACATTAGTAACCCTTAATGGAACAATTCTGTCTTCATCAAAGTGTTAATAAGTGATATTACTATAAGAATGAATAATTTGACAAAGAATTGTTTGCAATACACACACACACATATACGTATATACAAATTGACAAATGTTCAACCATTTGAATTTCCCGCTAATTTGATGTTCGCTAAAGTATAGTCACATATTAAGGTATATTACTTGAATAAACTTTTCCAATCCTAATCCACACTATCACCTCGTAACATTCGTCCATTTCTAAGATAACTACTGTAATGAAAACGTTATCTCATCTGAAACTCGAAACCAGCACTCGACACTAACGATTCTCCCTCCAAAATTAATCAAAACCCTTACACAATAAACTCCATCTAATATATAATCCATATATATATGGATAAATGTCTTATTCCTCGTGTATTCACTTCTATAATGATCCAATATATAAATAAATCGATAAAACAGATGAGGAAAAAACACTTTATTACGAAATTATGCATCGATCGTACATTATTTTTCTCATTAATCCCTGGCCTTTCGAATAAAACAAGTCATTTACACTAAACGCAAAAATAGAATTGCAAAAGATTTTTTAAGATTTTTGCGGCTGCGAATTTTGCCTATTTCACTGAAAAATATATTAATAGTGCTTTAATCAAACAAAAAAAATTGTCCAGATTGGACAAGTATATAAGCAGTACTAAAAATAGAAACAGGACCTGTTTTTTCAGAAAGTGCCAATTTATCTCATTCTAGCTCAAATGTTTGTAACTTTTTGAACAAGATGATATTTTAAAATTTATGCTAACATTAAATTGTGTAATTAACTATATACATATTTATTAATATTTAAATAAATAAATTTTGATCGATAAATATATATATAGTTAATGACGTTATCAAGTTTAGATGAAAATTATTCAGCCAAAGAAATCTTTTATAAATATATTAATAAATAAATATATTAAATAAATATATTAATAAAAAGACTAATTTGCAATGAAAGTAAAAGAAAATGCATTTAACGAGTGGTTAAAGAAAAATTAGTTTGAATGGGTATTTTCGGAACTTCTTACGATAATATTTTCTATTTTTAATCGCGAATAAAATTGTACTTTAAAATGGGAAAAATCGAAAAAAAAAAAAAAAAATTTCTAGCATGTGCAATAATAAAACCAATGGGTAAACTCATAAAAATCTTTCAATGCTTCATTGAATTCGAAAGGCGCTTAAAAACGCAAAAAAAATTTTTTTTCGATTTTCATTTTACCGACTCGCATTTTCCTGTATCTTGTTAAATTGACCCCTATACACCTGAAAATCATTAAAGCCAAAGAGGTTTTATGCGTTTCCTTTTTAACGAGCTGCTATCGCTTAAGCCCGTTATAAACGGTTCGGCTAAACGCGTCTTAAAAAATTAAACCGACAAAACAGACTCGTGTAGAGCCAACTCGCATTAGGAAGACGACGACGCTCTGTATAGTAGCGGAATAACTGATGCTCGCTAATAAAGTACACGCGTGCGCGGACGCTTAGCGACTATATATACGGCGCGTTGAATTTCGCGCAGGTGCGCGTCTCGTAAGGGAAAGTGCCGGGAGATAACGTAGAATATAGCCTGTGTGTGTATATATATGTTATATATGTATATATAGTTTCTAAGCTATATATACACCCCCGCGCGCACCATTAGTTTACGGTCCCTAAGGGCTGCTACTGCGGAGGGCCGAACGCGTCGAGGGACGTTGTACCCTCCTCTCTTTGCGTGCGTTACTTTATATACCTATCTCTCTCCCGTGCATTGCCAAAGTTATAATTGCTATATGTAGCGGTAGTAGTTGGTTATATGTGGAGAATTTGGGCTTTAACGATTTTATTTTTCTTTTTTTTTTTTTTGGTTTATAATCAAATTTTAGGGGTTGAATGGTACGAGTGATTTTTGGGCTTTAATTCGTTTTCGACGCGACGTAAAGGTATTTGTGGGTCAGAGACTAAATAAAGACAGATATGTTAAATATAAAATAAAGAATGTTTCATATTTTCCGATTTTGGTTCCGTAATTTTCTTTAAAAATACGCATTAGATGTAAAAAAAACGTCCGATACTGAGTAAATATAAAATATGTTCAATAGGAAGTAAATTTCATTTAAAGTAAATTACATAACTGAACTCTAGACTTTTTATATTTTACGCCGTAATATTCGAATAAAATACGTGTTTGTTAGTAGTATTTAATCTGAAGTGATTTACGTAAGGTTATTTTCAAAATTTTTACATCGCAAATTTTCGTTAATATGAGTATTCGAAGCATATTATATACGAATTACATTGCATAGTCATCGAACTTTTTTATTTATTCGTCACGATACTCGACTTAAATATGCTAATCTCTTTAAATCGAAAAAAAAAACCAGAATCATATTCGTCGAGTAAAAGTAGTCGATAGAATGGAAGTTCGCGTTTTTTGCTGATCTATTCAATGAAATTTTCGTGGTATGCAATTGAATCATTCGAGCGATTTTCGCGATGAGAGTTGCACTGCACATTACGAAAGTTAATGAGAATTTAAGCAGATTAAAATCGGCGTTCGCCCGATTTTGCACATCTGTTGAAATTGCAGACGATTCAGTCGTAATGTCTGGTAATAACTTTGAAATTTGTTACATCGTTAATACATAACCGCAGAAAGTTAAGGTGAAAACTAAACGTAGTCTTGTGTAAACAAAGAACTTTTTTATTGCAAACATTAAAATTATTTGCCAAAAACATTGTTGTTGGCAATCGAATTATTTGAAAAAATACGTTATAATCTAATTTTTAATTTTACATTGGTCTTACATAAGTGTAGAAATTAAAGGTGTCGAATAACAAATTGTCGAGTTGATAAAGAACTAAAAATCAAATTTTCAATTTATTTGTCAAGAAATTATTTTTTTGCCAATCGAATTATTTGAAAAAATACGTTATAACCTAATTTTTCAATTTTACATTGTTATCGCATAAATGAAGAGAGTACAGGCGTAAACCAACGATTCTTGGTAGTAAAGAACTGTATTAAAACTATACAAGTTATTTATCTAAAGAATCTGTTATTTTTTCCTATTACTCGAATAAAAAATAATTTAAAATATAAATGTCACATCGTTAGTTCATAACCGAAGCACGTAAAGATCGAAACTTACGAATTTCCACGGAAGTAAAGAAATGAAAAAAAATTCAAAACTTCATTGAAACTTTTCGAGAAGAAGCTATTTGTCGAGTAAAAAAAAACTTTTTTCTAAAGAAAATTATAATCTGAAATATACCTTCACTTATTATTTTCAAATTTATTATTTCCGATAACGATTAACTCTAAAAAGAACGTTGATACAAAATTTAAAAATATCCTTCTTTCCATCAAATCCCCTAATCGAAAATGTGAAAATCTGCCACAGTCCTTGTAACACTTATTATTATCATAAGCGTCCAACTACCAAAAATCTACAAATCTCATCTCTTTCCAGTCCAAAAAAAATCGGATCGTTGCACTTTCTATACCCGATCTCCAGCGAAAATGACGCAATTTCTAGACACTCGCCCTAATCGTCGAGGGCATCGAGCTTTTTTATCTCCCGGAATTCAGGCTTCCACTTCCTTTTTTTTTACGACGCGACATTTTTCCTTCTCCTTTTTATTACCAACTACTCACTTCGTAGGCAGTCGCTTGATACACAGCTTTTGCGCTTCCATACCTCATCACGACGCCGACCGAATCAGCATTCGCATCGTCAGATTTTAACCCGCGGGTCCCTCTTTTTTTCTCTCCCCGAGTTTCGATCGGTCATATTCGCGAATGAATCTCGACGTCAGCTGCGGGGAAAAAACGCATATGATATCTACATCTGAAATAGCGAAGTTTCGCTATTTTGTTGGCTGGATTTTTTAATTGATACACCGAGGAAAATATCTATTTATTAAACGATTGTTTTTTGTATCTAGATATTGTTTGGTTGAATTGAAAATATTTATTTGGTACTAAAAGTATTATGTGTTAAACGATACTTAGTTCTAAAATTAAGAAAGATATTCATAAACTGACAACACAATCGTTTTTATTCTAACGAATGATTTGTTTGGATAGTCTGAGGAAAATATTGATTTATACGAAAATTTATTTTAAATACTAATTTAAAACATTGTTAACCGATATTTGGGTTTTGGAAACTATTTATTTGAAACTATTTTTGATAATTGAATAACTATTCATTAGGAGTAAAGAAATGTCGAATGATTAACTAATTGGTATAGTTGAGCAAATGTTCAATGACCATAATCATATTGAGATAATTCAAATAAATATTTTATGAAATAAATCAATATTTTTTAATAACATATTAATATTATGCATATAATTTTGCAAATAAATACTTATTTATTTTATTATAGTAACTATTCCATTTGACTATCGACTTTCTTAGACATTAGTTAACATCTTATAATATTTCTCTTAATTTCGTAATTATATGCGTAAGACTACAACGAATTAAATAGTAAATATTTGCTATATTGTAACGTCAAGTTTATTTTTACTCTACTACTCGATAGTGAAAATAATTTCTCTCTTAAAAATAACAAATTTTTCACTAATTAAAATATAGCATAGAATTTCCTAAGAAAACATCAACGTAAACAAGTTTTAGATCGTGAAATTTCAAAGGCACTTTTTATCAACTAACAAGATTTACTCGGACTTTGTTTATTCTATCTTAGAAAGCAATAAACTTTCGAGTTTAATCAGGAGACTTTTTTCTGTCCTACGTCGTATGGATAAGTTTGTTAGCCTCTGTAATATTCAATTCCGCGCGACTACCGTAGTGTAAGATCGAAACTTCCGGTTGGCAATGAGACGTCTTATCGCCTTTGCGAGTTTCTCGCTTCTGTAAAAGTCTTGCTGTTTCTTTTTTTTTTCTCTCTCTCTCTCTCTCTTTACGACGAGGGTCGAGAGAACAGACGAAAGAAACTACTTTGGTGTCTCGTAATTTAGTATGCAGGAAAAATTTTCCAATATCGAGAAAGAGAAACGAGGAAGACCGATGGAAATGAAAAAGTTAGTCAGAACGAGTACGAGAAGCTTTAACGAATATACCTTGCTTTATATAAGTATGTCACTTGAAAGAATCATGAATTTAAAGAAATATGGTATTCCTGAAGTCTTTGCAGCCATAGTCGCCAGTATATCTGTAGGGTGTCTTCGCTGATTTCATGGATCTTAGCTGGATCTCCGTTGGTATAAGCTACAACTATCATTCCTTTTTTTATCTGCAAAATTATAATCGGTATTAAATGTTTCTTTCAAACTGACGAATTTATTTTATCTGTGGTTAATTCAATACCTGGAATGGATACTTTAAATCAGCATTTAATGCACCGATGTAAGAGGCTAGTTGTAGTGGGGCATCATATGTTGAGCTTAGTGTATCTTTTACTTTATCTGATTTTTTCCAGTCGATGCAGCACAAGTTACCCCTTAAAATGTAAGAACAAGTATATTTTCATAGGAATATTAATTTTTTTTAACTTAGTGCAGACATCTGTGGTTCCGAGTGGAAGATAAATTGTAATCGGTAACGTCGATTTCGACTTTACCTGTAAACAGCAACACAGTCTATTATTCCTCTGTACAAAAGTTGTGGGTGTACTACGCAAGATTCGATTGCTCTAATTTCATCAACTTGATCGAATACTTTGTCGAGGCTGTGAAATGCATTTTTAACTCTACTGGGTACTTTGAATGGTTTATCGGTTAATTTGTTCATTATCGTCGAGTGCAAAAGTCTACCATCAGAGAGTAATTCTGAAATATAAATAAAATTGTGTTAAATATTTATTTTTAATATCATAGCTTTTTTAATTATAAATTTTATTATGTTATCACCTGCTTGATAAAGCTCAAATCCTTTTTCACCCAGTTTTTCAATCATCTTCATTTTCCATCTTTCAAGAACTGCTTTAGCTTCAACGGTCATTGTTGCTGATAAAATTTTTGTTACACTTGGATACTTCAAACAGGACTTTTCATCCAATGCAGATAGGGATAATATTTTACAGTCGCTAGACCATTTGTCATCGGGACTTTTGTACGTTTCTGCAATAGGATATTCCAATAATTTCTCTATCACGTTCACAGATAGCAAAGAATTATTTTTGCTCTTCGATATATTTCTATTTACACTATCTTCTTTCAACTTAGAGTCACATTTTACCTTTTGCTTATCCAAATTTTCACTAGACTCAATATGGTTACTTTGGGTTTGTCCATCGACTTGCGATGCCTTTTGAAATTTTATTAGTTTTAAATCTGTAGTAGGCTGAAATCTCATTACCCAAGCCAATTCTGGATCCACCGCAGATGATGTTTCATTAATCGTTGATACTTTTCTTTCATTTTTTAAACGTTTCAATTTTTCTTTTTTCGTTTCCACAAGCTTACCGAATAAAGCTTTATCTTCCATACGTCTATTTTTAACTTTTTTTCCTTTTCCACTTAATACTTTGCTCCTTTGAATTTGCTGTTGGAAAATGCATTTTGAATTTTCGATTAATCGCGCGAAAAGCGCTGTTTCTCGCGCGCTTCGACGAAACATAACCTGAAATTTTAATACAAAATTTTTTATAATTTAACTCAGAAATTTATTTAATGTCAATTCACGTCACGTATAATTGTAATTCAATAATTTCATTGATATGTGACATAATTATACGTGACTAGTCTAATAATTATTTATTTAACGAAAAATTATTGTAACCGTTTGATTTAACAACGAAATATAATTTGAATTCGTTCGAACACTTTGATTTACAGTTTTTACTGCTTCTATTTTTGTGAAATGTGTTTTTGCTTGTAAACTACAAGATTATAATGATTAAACCAGTGAAAATTACGAAATTGTAAAATAAAAATTCACTCAAAAACCAAAACGATGTCCCTTTTACTTTTTAGAATTTTGATGCGATCTCTTAGTTACAAAAAAAGTAGTGACGCGTCATCTGTGGAGTTTCCCACTTACTAGAAAATTGGCACGAATTTGAAAATACACGAAGAAAAATTAATCACTAATTTTTTAAATCTGCGAGTGATTCTGTCGATTAAACTTAAATCATATTTTAATTGTATACTTTTTCAATGACATTTTTATTATAAAGAAGTTGTACTAATTAATTTGATGAAATGATTTAAATAGAATGAAAGAACGGTTTTGTTGTGTCCAGATGAGCAATTAATAACATTGAAATAGATCAACAAGAATAATTTGGTAATATGATATATCGTAAATATTGACTTTCGATTATACACAAAATAACGTTTTTTACTATTTTTACATTTGACGACATTTTCAGTACTTTTGCACGAATATCGAAATAGCTACAATTACTTATAAACAATTGTAACAATACGGTAAAAAAATATTTATACCAAAGAAAACGGAGTTATTTACCAAAACCAATTGATTTTCCCATTTTATTCGCCTCAATCTCAATAAATTTTCATTTAAGTTACTATTTCCATTTAACAATCACAACTTTATAAGTTAAATAAATGAATTCTTTTGTTTTTATTTTCTTGGTATTTTACTTTTAATTAATTTTCATTTGAGTAACTATTTCTATTTAACCACCAAAGCCTTATAATTTATTTAATGTAATACATTTTTATCGTATAAATTTGTAATAATACATGTAAATAACAGAATCATGAATACAACGTAATGTAACGCCGATAAAAGTCAAGCGAGCATATAAAAACGGCAAATATTTCGAAAATTTCAAATAACGCACCTCACCGTTTTCTTCTCATATGCGACACACTTGATTACACCGCAGCAATTAGACCTGGGATTGCGCCAAAGTGTATTACGCGTAAAAACGGAATTATACTCTTACGCGTAAAAAGGGAATTTCGTCGTCCAGTGATAAAACGGAAGCGTGTAAATTATTACGCAATGGGAATGACGAGGTAACAAGATATTCACTGCCCTCTTATATTTCAAATGTCTCCTCTGTTCGCGAAATGTGAGAATTATTCGGCTTATATATATAGATATATATATACATAGCGGAGTTACCCTCAAATTGATCGCAGAGCTAATTAGCATCGGCTTAATATACGCGTATATAATAATGACGATTTTGTTATAGAAATACTATATATATATTAGCTCGTTATATTCCGAGGGTGAGGTAAAATAACTTGTATTGTATATTATTTCATCTCGGATTTCGATTCTCGTTCGACAGTGTTTCACTGATTAGCAAAATATATACTTGCGTGTGCTGTTCATTTGTACTAAGTATTAATTATTTTAACAATTTTAGATTTTCATTAGGGGGTGCGAATCTTAACTTTTACCGACTTTCAATATTTGGTAGAAAACCATTGGAAACTAACATTTTTAGTCCAATGATTTTTTTTCAATCAGTAAATATTTCGATGTACTGACAAAGTACTTTAACCTGATAGCGCCCGAATGAGCAATTTTTCCATTTTATCTTAGGTCAAATTTCTTGTAATAATCTTTCAGAATCTGAAATTATTTTTCTATCATATTCAAGTCCGAATCATTATAAAGATTTACTACTAAATTAACCAAAAAAAATCGAAGGTTACGAATTTTTTAAAAATTTTTCTAAAAATTCGTCAACAAAATTGAAATACATTCCTTTGATTATAAGTACCTATTAATTTTTAGCATCTCCTTTAAAGTTTCATTACCTCCAAGAAAAAAAAATTTGGATTAAAATTCATAAATGATTGTTATATTTAAATCGTTTTGAATTTTTCCATGAAATTTTGGCTAAATTTTAGAAAAAGCACAGAATTTTGAGAAAATTGGCTCTGAGAGTAAAACTACGACTTCTGCGTACAGAGTACGAACTGCTCTTTTATACCATAAGCAGTCCTTCGTACATTCGAGTAAGAAACACTTCGTTGCTCTTGGACTTTCTCGCCGTTCTTTTCATCGGGTAGTGACGAATGGTGTTTGTCGTTGCATTCGTATAAGATATAGATCGCGAAATTTGGATTCACTTCATTCTCTCGGAACGAAAAGAAAATTATACCTCTCATTTGTATGAATAACTAATTCGAGTTCTCGTCTAATTAATTTTGCAACATTAGTATATACCCTTAATGGTATTAAAGACATAAATACTGAATCATTAAATACATCGATTATTCAAGTATGAAATCTCAATGTGTCTGCGATAAACGCGTAGACATTGAAACATCAAATTTACTAAAGTCTCTAATCGTAACATTCAATTATATTTGTTTACAAAAATAAATAAGACTTTATTTGAATCTACTCGTTCAACGATCAGATTACTTAATCTCATTATACACTGAATCTCGCGCATATCGTGAGAAAATACTACTTTGTTCGTTTATTAAGTAGTCAATTTGAATCAGTGCATCGAATGAATTTCTCTTAGAAATTCTCACTGTTCTTCATACACCACTCGAGTTTATTAGATTATAATATCGGAATTTTATGTCTCGGCCTATATCTAAAATACTCGCGTTACGTACTTACAGATATAAATACAGCAGCGTATATTACACGTGTACATAGCCAATTAAGCAAATATAATGTTCAAAAAAATCATACGATTACATCGATTTATTGATTTTTATGCGTTTCCCTCCTTGAACTTTTCATGCCGATTTACGCAACTCATGCAGTTGCTCTTTATGCATAAATATGTTGGCATGAAAATTTGGAAAATAAATTTTTCTCTTTAGCTTGTGTTATCTATATATACGCGTTGTTTACGTAAAACTGCATAGTTTCACTGTATATATTATAGAAACAAAAGAAAATAACGAATAATTTTTTCCGAACCTCGCGAAAACCGCCATCGATCTGAGCTGTCTATCTGTCCAATGTATATATATATGCGGACGACGGTTTGATTCAATTAAACAAGGACTTGACGATTCGGACTATATATAATTGTGGCTGATTTATAACTGCTTGAGTAACTTTTTTTAATCAACGGAGTTACGACATTGTTCGACTATTGAGAAAATTTATTTTTTGTTTTTCTCAACGGTGTATATTATTTTTTTAGAACATTAGAATAAATTAAATGGAAAATGAACTTGTCAAGAAAAGGATTTTTAATAAATTCTTCTTGCTAGTATATTGAATTTTAGAAATTCGTCAAATAAATAAATGAATGAATATGTAAAATTTGATATGTACTGCACGTGTATAAAGAATGTTTAAGTAAATCGTACATATTTTTAAGGCTCGATTATAAAAAACGATAAATCTTATTAATGAAATGTTTTTTTTATTAATAGATACGATCAAATTTCGATATTATTTTTCTGCGGAAATTGAGAATTACATGCAGTACAAGTAAAAAAAAATCAAAAAAGATATTTATATACAGAAAAAATAACTCTTTTTATTCCAACGAATGATTTCTTTAGGTAGTCCGAGGAAAATATTTATTTGAATGTAAATTCATTGCACATCAATGAATATTATAATAAATGGAAAATATTTGCTTGAATTAAAAATCAATATTTATTTGAAACATTTAATTCATATTTGCATACAGCAAGCAAATACATTAAATAAAAAATTTCTCGAAAAAAATGCTCGTATAAATAAATAAAGCAATAAACTAAATAATTAGTAATGAATTTGTTTAAATCTAAATTTCAATAAATATTTGTCAAGAGTAACAAAATTTCATATAAATTACAATTTAGTATGTTTATACAAATATTTACTGAGAGTAATCATGTAATCTGTAGTTTGTAATTAGAATTGAATATTTGTTACAATACATTATTTACACGATTGCTTATGTCAATTTATAAGGAATAGAATGATAAACGAATTTTTCAGTGTACCCAAAATCAACGTTCCACAGCCAAATTGTTATCTCCAATGTACTATGTACCTTCGATACTATATACACACACACATATATACACATGTATATAAATATTACGAAATAAGATCGATCAGCGTACCTATACACATTGGCTACATTGTAAAGTGTAATTTCTCTCTCTCTCTCTCTCTCTAGGTATATATATATATAGGAGGGATAATAATAATGCCTCGACTCGAGGGTCAGATAAATTTACCAACAGTCGCTTTTTTATCGGAATCAAAAGCAGTCCACACACGGTCATATAATAGATCTCTACCACTTACTATCGTCAATCGTAATTTATATATCTATATATATATGTGTGTGTGTATATAGCAATAACTATCAGCAGCAGCTTGATCCACAGCCTGCATAGACATATACATACACGCGTACCTTTTTTGAACGACAATTTTCTCGAATAAGCCAAGGGACGAGCGAGTACACGCATAAAGATCGAGAGATTCAAGTGCGTATACGCGTAAAAACGCCGAGGAGAAAAAGAATGTCGAACGCTCGAAGGACGTTAGCGGACTTTAATCGACCAACCTGTTGTTGTTTCACAAGTCAAATTTAGTACAGAAGCTGTATACGCGGCGGCAGACGTTATTGCTATTAACGAGCGTAACAGGAGTTAGGTAAAAGAAAAAAAAAAGGCTCTTCGATTGTTGCGAGTCGTGTAGATGGGGCGACCTTTCGTCTAGGAAAAAAGACGTCTCAAGTGTTCTAAATTTCTTTCGAGAGCTGTAACCTCCGCTCTGTTAATGGGTTACGGTCCCTGTACCTTGGAAGTTTATTATTCTATGAGATAGTTGCTTGATTCGGGATTTTATAGGGTTTTTTTTTACTTATTCGTTGGAGAATATTTGTAAATTTAGTGATTTTATAGCTGACTGATTGAAATTAGTGAAATAGGTTTATTGTTTTGTTAGAGATGAGATGTGGAGGTTAATGTTCTGTTGCTATATGATTGGTAGATAAATATAAGTATTTTTGCGTATAGAGGAAGCATATTTTTGAATAATGGGAAGTTGCGAAAATAGAATAAAAAGAGTAACGAGCGCTTTATGAGAGAGATTTCGTGTGATTTATAGATTTTTAAATTGATATTAGGGATAAAATACAGATGTTTTTATTAAAATTCATGTTTTCTTTTGATATGCATTCGCTTGTTCCACTTACAGGAAAAAATACTATAAATTTTGGAAAATCGATGGGAACAATTTGATTGGATGTTCGATCTATGAAAAATTGGATTTGTCTAGATTTTTTAAATCAATTACTAGGGAATTTTTAACAAAGCTCGTATTTTTTAATATAATAGAGAAATTCTAAGTTCACTTCCAACATACGTATTCATGGAAATAAATAAAAGAGTTTTGTGATTATTAAAAAAATTAGTTTTTAAACAACGCATTGTTTAGTTTTAAGAACAATTGAGTTCAAGATTATTATAGTTTCAATGCACTTCTAATGTATTAAAAAATTAAATTCCTCAATACATTATTTCTAAATAACTCCATAAGTAATTAGGTTTATAAATAATATATTTACAAAAATTATATCTAAATAAATATTGTTGTATCTATTATACAAAAGGAAAAAAATCCTAATTTCTATTTAGTACATTTTATTTTATGCTTAAGTATTAAGTTTCGTAAAATATTGAGCATCCGATTAAGTTTCCTCGCTTGTTCACTGTAAATCTATGAAAGGATTACTTTAAATTCAAACATACATTTTCTTGCGAAATATCGATATTTAAAGATAAAATAGATAATAAGTTTAAAATAGAATTTCCCAAATGTAATTCTCTATTGTCCCGATGATCTGCTTGCATACGACGAAATGCTTCTAAAACGAATTGAAAAAACATTTAAAAAATATATTTAATACTTCCAAAAATTAAATCGAAACACACACAAAATCTCGCGCCTTTTCCAACCCACCAATGAAACCACAGCTGAGTCAACTCGATCATACCGGTTTCTTTTCTTTTTTTTTAAGAAAAGGATACATAAATGTATACGAAACATGTTTTATAACGATGTGTAATAATTTTTCCATATGACAGTTTATAACACATAAATCAATAGCTAATTAGTAGCTCCTTCTAAAATCTAATACCACACAATAGAAGTGAAAAAAAAAAAATTCACGTAATAGTTTAGAGATTCTCTCAACTATATGAGAAAAGTTAACTATATAAAGATGACGAAAAACCTCTCGTTACAAGCGGAAATTCGGCAATTTTTCGCGGCCAACTTTGCTCATCATCATTGTTCGACGTTGTACCCACGGTACCCCTTGTCGATCTCACATGGATTGGATTCGTATAATTGGACTCTAAATTTGTCCAAGGTGTACTAAGAATCTGACGAGTTTCTTTTTTCTATAATAGCACGCGTACAATGTCGCTCGCGATAATTAATCGCATCGTCGAGCGGAGTAATTAGCGCGGAAAATTGTCAGCTGTAAATCACGAAAGTATAGACAAAAATTGCAACGAACTACACAGAGTGTAGTAGTAAATAAATTTTCATGCGATTTATTGATTTGTATAAGGTATTAGAGATTAAATGCAGAATTTTCTTTGGTATTTTTTTTTTTTTTTTAATATCGAGGTTGTGAGCAAGGAATGATTGTCTATAGAATGTATTTTTACTATACATTTATCAATTTGGCATTTTCTATAAGAATTTTAATGTTTTTTCTATATTTTTTATTATACCAGTAAATCGCGAAATTAAAAAAAATAATTACGTTAAAAATGTAATCTATTCCACACACGAGCCTCTCTGTTATGCATTTCGATTTTTCGTACACACATCGGACAAGTGATCAATGGACCAACTCCCAACTCAATCCCTTTGCAACACCTGATGCGTACCAAAGTACACACATACAAACTCATGAGAAACCCCAAGGGAGTCGCCAACCGAACTTCTGGCGTATAAATTTTCCTCAATGCGATCTAAATCGTGCATATCTTTACCGAAGGGCGATCGCTAAATATATATATATATATGTATATACATAGACACGTGGAACAAAGGTGTATCCGAAAAGCAAAAAATCGATCGGAGCATTAGAAAGGATCGACATAGGAAACGAGATCGTACTATATGGGAGCGAGGATTTTTTATATATATATATGTGTGTGTGTGTGTGTGTGTGTATAGGTTGTATAGAAATCGGCGCAATTGCGCGGGGGGCGATATCAAGCGTCAGCGGGGGAAAGAAGGTACGTGTACTGTTGAGAGCACGTACGAGAGAGAGAGAAACTTGTGTTGGTATATAAGCTGGGCGTGACGGCTGTTCACCGCATCAGTTAGATCGCGACTATCCCGTCTGAGCAGACTGAATCAATCCTTTAACCACTACTACTACTACTACTACTACTACTTATCGATATGAAGACTATTGTGAGTATATATATGTATGTGTGTGTGAGTGTGTGAATTCGGGTAAAATTCGATTTCTTTTTCGAGATATATATAGGAATAAAAGTACTTAAAAGTACTCTAGGTCTCTAGTACTTCTAGGTACATCTAGTAAATTTATAAGATTTTTTTAAATGATTTCTTTTTAAGATATATGGGGATACGTGTAGATCTAGGTCTGTTTCCATGTTACTTTAGATTTTATTTTTTTTCTTTACGATGCGAGAAAATTGCAGTAATACGTTCGTTGGAGTTTTATTTCGATTGTCTGTTGACTTTTGATAATTTGCATTTTTTATACAGTGAAATTTAATTTTATTGGTTATTCTATTTGTACGTATTTTTTATTTTTACTTTTGCTGTAAAAGAATTTAATTTCTGTTTGATAATCCTTTTTTTATTCTTTCGACTCTTCTTTGAGCTACTTTTAATGAGATTTTTATGTTTGGCCACACTAACGATTTTTCAGTTTTTTAAGAATTTAGATTTTTTTCATTCATCGGTCTCCATTTGAATATTTTTTTTAATTTATTCGTTTGATTAAGAATTAATTTTTTTATTTGTCAATTGAATTTCTATATTCAATATACAAGAGAATGAAATATTCGAATTAGGTAACAAAGAATTTTTATTTTTATTTTTGAAGATTCGACTTAAAGGCATAATTATAAAAATACTTGTTTTTACATTTTGTTTTATTATCACTTTGCTATTTTGAAAGAAAAATGTAATGCAAAGAATAAAGTAAACTTTAATTTTAATTATTATAATAAATACAATTTTTTCACATATTAATTATAAATAATCATTTCCACGAACCAACAGCTCATTCATTTCACATTTCCATGGGGTAATCAAACAAAAACGAATTCCTCAACGAAAGGATTTTCTGCTACATATTATAGTATTTTTAATACCTATAGAAAACAATTTCATAGAAATCAAATTTTCCAAAAAAAAAAAAAAAAATAATAATTTCTCAATATTTGACTAATCATTAATCAAACTATATCCAGCCATACAAAATACATTATTAAACAATGTCAACACCAATAAATTCGTAAAAATACGTTATTTCACATATAACACATCGGAACGTTCCAAAGCTCGCATTCGTATTAGTCCATTAAACGCATCCCACGGCACGGCGATAGCAATAACAATAAAGCGAGAATATCGAAAGCTCGAAATAATTAGCATATCGCTTTAATTTTCCATCAGATCCTAATTGCCATCATCGCGGCTGTGGCTTCGCCCATTTACGCCGAAGAGTCCGTTAACTCGAATCTCGAGACGAAAAAACAGGAAAAGAGAGGACTGCTTGGTTTGGGCTACGGCGGCGGCTATTACTCTGGTCTTGGTACCCATGGATACGGTGGTTACGGAGGTAAGACGTCGAAATTTATTCTTTCGCTGATATTTTGAAAGAACACTATCGATAATCAACGATATTACATAATTTAACGACGATTTACAGATATACATGTATATAGATACGTACAGATACAGATATATTCTTAATATTATTAGAAAGTGTTTTATTAGTGTAGAAAGGCCGCGAGTCGAAAAAAAGCTCGCACCTATTACAGTGACGACTCGAACGATAAAAAGCGATTGTTACATCTAAATTTATCATATTTCATTATTACTATTGTTACATAAAATTCACATCCGGATCCATGTTACGGGAGATTGGTAAAAGTCGCAGCGGAAAAGTGATTCTAATACGAGTAAATTGATACTGGCCCATAGAAAATCCGTAATCGAGACGGAAAAAATTATTCGTGCTAAGGTAATGCACTATTGCCTGACATTGAAGTTCAATTACCCTCGTCGCGTTAAAAAACAATTCATTCGAATTTCGTATACTCGTCGATCAATTTTGCGGTGTTAGTCGTTTATTTATTTATTAACAATACTTCGATAATATTAGTCGTTGGGTTGCAAAATAGGTTCTGAAGTGGATTTTATCTTGAGAAGAGATCGCGATTCAAAAAAGGCGCGAAATATATTCGAATTTTTTGTTCGAATTTTTATTCTCATAGATTCTGTTCTTAATATAATTGCTTCTTATTGGAAAAATATTAAATCCAAATATTTTTTAATACATTTTCAATATTTTCTAAATTTCATCTCATACGGGTTTACAATATTTTAGTACAATTTTTATTATTTCTGGAAAGACACATTCTATGGGCATGCAATAGATAAATATAGTTACATATATTTTTTACTGGCTCGCGAATGCGAAACAAATCCCACAGTAATATCTCTCTCTCTATATATATACATTGAAGAAGCAGTAAAAAATAGTTTTTCAATAAAAACCAATAATAAATTTATATTCTGAATAATCAATAATGAATATTGGATTTTCTATAAAAATAAATACACTTGAAAAACATAATTTATAATGGTATTTAAAAAAATATATGTACGAAAGGCTCTGATGTTATTTTTCAAACAAATCTGTATGAAAATTTCTAGAATAATTAATTAATTTTTAAAATTTCTTTTTTCATTTGACTGTCGTAACTACAATACACTTGGTACTGTTACTGGAATAATTCCTATAGTAACATATATACACATGTCTTTAGAATCAGATTGGTTGAACAATATAATGACTATTATTATATGTACATACGTGTAAATGATGAGAAAGAAACAAAAATTCAATCCAAAAAGTACGTCTTGAATTTAAAATATTACTAATTATATTATAGTCAGTGAAGAAATGCACTTTTATATGTATAGTACATTTTATCACTCCTTTAAATAGTATACATAAATATTCACATGTTACCAAGTAATAAATGTTTTACTACTTTTTTATTTTTAATTTAGAAATTGAAATCTGTAAATAATAACAATGGTAATGCACACACACATACACACGTGCAAAGGCACACACACACACTTTTGCGATGGCTAATCAATAGCTAGTACGTATATATATATATACATAATATACGATCAACAGGTTACTCCGCACCAATAGTGCCCCGCGTCATCCCAACCACTGCTCACACTACTTTTGGAAACCACATTAGCGACTATCACGCACCAGTCTACTCTTCGCCACTTCGTTTTGGAGCCTACAGTGGTATTGGTCATGGTTTTGGTCATGGATACAATGGTTACAATGGATACAACGGATACAACGGATACAACGGATACAACTACTTGGGACATGCCTGGTAATCTGGTTTTACCATGCGACACTATCGCTGAATCGAAGAGATTTTCATTTTAATCCTGATGACGCTTATAATTTAAAAAAAAATATTTTTTCTTAATCGTTCCATTTTTTTACCGTTTCATCGTGTTCCAATTTTTATACGAATATTTTTATATCTATATATATATATATATATATATATATGTGTATGCATTTATGGATCCGAGATTTTATGGCAATAAAGAATTTTTCCTTTCAAAACAATGGGATTGTCTTGTGTCTATATGACTTATTTTCCTTGATCCTATCAACTTTATTGCTATTATCGCTTATAATTAAAAAAAAAATTTTTTTCGAACCTTCCATTTTTTCTATTAGTCTTCCTATTGTTCGAATTTTTTCACTAAGTTTAATGTACACACTCACACACATATTATTATGAATTCGGGAATTTTTCGCAATAAAGAATTTTTCCTTTCGTAACAATAGGATTGCTTTGTATATATTCATGTATATATATCTTATTTCCCTTGTTTCTTACATAGATGAAGATATTTTCATTTCTATCCTAAAGCCATTTCAATTAAAAAAAAATGTTTTAAACGACCGATTTTCTCCATCGATTCATTTCGTTCGAATTTTTAGACTTAATTAAAAAATGTATATATCATTATGGATTCGAGATGAAAAGATTTCAATTATATTCCTAAAAACGCTTATAATTTTTAAAATTATTCGGTTTTTCCGTTTGTTAAAATTTTTATAACAAAATTTATATACGTATATACGTGTGTGTATTCGTGTGTACGTACGCATATCATTATAGATTCGAGATAAGTATGTTTTTTTGGAGTAAAGAATTTTTTCTTTCGAAACAATGGGATTGTTTTCTTATGTATACATGTGACTTATTTTTGCACGTTCCCTATGCGCATTACTGAATCTGCAATCGGAGCGAAGATCGATGTAAAAACGAGAACACGATTATCGACTTTGCGAAGTAAAGTTAATGCATCTAAAGAAATTTTATGTCTCACGAATGGAATATTGTGAAGCCGTGTTTATTGGCGCTAACTAGAACAAAGTTTTACGTAAGTATGAAAATTCAGTCGATATACCGTATAAAAGATCGTGAAATATTCTATTCTATAGATCGACATTGAATAAAAGATTTTAAGATTTTTTTCCCCCTCTATTCTTTTGCAACGATTATTCACTTAGCGCAAGTAGGACGACAGAATTTTTTTCCGTTTAACTCTTTCCCACGAGCTGGATCGAAGTACGCAAGTTCTCACTGTAGAGTTTCAAAACGAGTGGGCAACCGCACGTTTAAAAAAAAGGCGGCAAAAAATCGTCGGCAACGTAAAGCGCAGTCTAACCGACGATGAGTTGCTACCATACCGACGGCGAGGAAATAGATCAGTTCTAAGCGAGATCGCGTTGCGAGAGAATGTTGTGAAAAATTGTAGTTCTAAAGCATCGATTATTTATTGTTTAAATTAAATAATAATTGTTGAACAATGAATGTCATTGCTAAAGGTATCGAAAGCTTAGCAAGAATATGTATCGGAAGAACTGTCGAAGGTAATTTGTGAAAGAAAAGTGATATTTATTAGCGGTGACATAACCTTTTCATGAATTATTGTAGTTTATTTTTGAAGTTTATTGTGTGGATTTGAAAAATTTTTTTCAATAATGTTTACTGCGTTTTTTTAGCTAAGTCTTTGGCGTTGGTTAAACAAGGTTTCTCAAATTTTCCGGTAGCTAATGGTGAGTAGATAAATATAGTTTTGTAAATATTTTTTATTTGACGAATACACTAGTGTAACATGTATTTCTTTGGATTTAAGGAACTATATTGGCAGCAGCTAGAACATGTATGGAGACTTCGATGTTAGGTAAATATGAAAGACTGGTTTTTGTCGTTTATATATTTTAATTATTAATTTCTTAGTCCTTGATAGAAATACTATATAAGTAGTAATTATTGAAGCTTTTGGTTACACTAGTTGACGATTACAGTCTTTGCATCAGAAGTTGTACATTATTCGATGTAATACAATAGCATCGTACAACTAATTTGATCATTAGTCGAAAAATGTAAATGTGAAATAATTTATAATACCCTTAGTTACATTTATAGTTGTTTACAAACCAACAGTGATATTTGACAGATTAT
This sequence comes from Apocrypta bakeri, assembly GCA_018906985.1. Taxonomy (NCBI): domain Eukaryota; kingdom Metazoa; phylum Arthropoda; class Insecta; order Hymenoptera; family Pteromalidae; genus Apocrypta; species Apocrypta bakeri. The sequence goes on along the minus strand of JACCIA010000005.1, from coordinate 1,376,160 downwards.
ACACATACATAGTTCTATATATTATATAGATTATTAACATATATAAATAAAGTTTATTATATATATACATAGATAGAATACACTTTCGTGAGCTAGTTTGAGAAATTTCCTATGATATTAGGCATAAAAAAATAATTACATTTTTTCGCTGTTTAAAGGCATCTTAAGTGTATTTAATAAAAATGTACAAATTTATTCAATCCTTTTTTATTCGATTTTTAAACTCTTTAATAACATCACATTTCATTTAAAAAAAAAACTACAGTTTCATTCTGCAAAATCTACATATAATAATCTAAACAATTTTTGTTGTTATTATTATTCTATTACTATAAGTCGATAACAATAATTTCTACATACAAAATTTCATTCGACTTATCCGAGAACAAGTAATTTTTAAAGTCATCTCTCAACAAAAGTGCCAAATTCCCAATCCATATTTATCTTTACAACTCACTTCCTGAGTCTGCCTCATAATCCTTTTTGAAAAAAAATCGCAACCAAAAAAAGCAATCCCAATGAGCCAGCACTATACACCTCCGTATTTAAAACCTCTACACTCTTCGTAACAATTGAATTGTTTCTCCCGAAAAAAAATCTGAGCAATCTGAGTTGTTGTATTTCCGAAAACCCTATCCATTCATCCCCAAAAATCGCGTCACTGCACTCGTGACCCATTTCCTTAAAATCTCGCGCTATGCATATACTTATATATAGGTATATAGACGTATGTACAACAGTGCAAAGTGTGTTCTCGTCTTTCAGCTTTTAAAATACGGCGCCCATCATATTTTTCCTAAACAGCAGGCAAAGAGAGACCGTTTCGAGTTTCATCGTACATATAGAGGCCGATGCGTATCTCAGAATCCGTGCGAAAGGGTGCAAAGCCGGCCTTTCTCTCTCCCTTTTTTCCTTTTTCGACAAAAGATTTTTCGGACGATTCTTCGGCCTCTACAGTATGCGAAAAACATCCAGTGGACTTTACCTCGTTCGGATGTGCCTTGTGTGTTAGGGAAATATGCGAAAAAGAAGAGCGTGGGACGAAGGGTACAAGATCGGTGAAAATCGGTAGGGGTGACATGTCCATTTGCGGTTGACCGGGTAGATTTTCGCGCATGATCTTGGGAAAGTTTGGGAATTATTTTCGAGGATTATGAGAGTCTTTCACTACCTGTGTGAAAATATTACGAATTTCGTTTTTTTTTATCGTTGAGCGTTGGAAGATCGGTTAAGAGACTTTTTATAGGGTATTAGATATTGAATTTTAAAATTATAAGTGAATATTCTACGGAAATTTTGATTCCACTACTTTTTGCAAAATCGACGTTTGTACCGAATGAAATAACTAACCAAAACGCTTAAGTAATTCTAAAATACTTGGGTTCTTTGGAGATTATCGTAATAACCTAGAGCTGATGAGAAAAAAATCTGTAAAGTTTAAAAATATCGTTGTTGTTGTCAATTTAACAGAACTAGATTACTTTTGAATTACCATTGCAGACTGATTCACTGTATTTCGCTAAATTCGAACATTCGACATAAGCGCTCGAAAAAGTACGGGCAATGGTCAGCAACAAGCCTGTAATTCATGGTGTAGTGAGAGTGTATTAAAATCCCGGTAATGCAACTTTTTTCAGGAAGAAACCTTCCAAATGAAAAAAGACATTAGCTCCTCGCAATTTTTCTCCTCTACTAGTATTCATCAAAGCCGTCAGCACAGTCCATCGCTCTGAACAATAACACGAGCCGGCGAAATTCCAATATTTTCCCTTATTAGTCTCCCGCAACTGCATGACTGGGCACTTTTTTCTCATTCGGCTGTTAACCGCGTGTGCCTTTAATAGTCCCAAAAACCCCATGCAAGTACAACAGCTATATACATACCTATATAGGAAAGAGGAACGCAGACGAGATTGAGCGTAAAAGAGATGCAGCCGAGATATATTAGCGCATCGGTAGTGGCCACTCGAGCAAAAATCTTGATAGAAAAGAAACGTACTCTGACACGGACAAAAGTGCAACGAAAATTTTTCGCAATGTAATCTTGCGTATTGATCTTGAGAGAAAAGGGGTTGGCTGCTGCCTTCCGTCGTCTCGCATAATGGATTCTGCTGGTCTCTTGGCTTGCTTAAGTCCGGATTAGCAGCGCCAGGACCTTTTCGGAGCATCTGTCGAATTGTCCGTGCGTGTGTGTGTGTGTATATGCGGATATACATGTATTGATGGACGTTGGTCAGCGGAGGAGAGAAATGAACAACAATCGGTGCACCGAATGGACGCTGTGGACAAAAGTTTATTTCCCCGAGTGCTCAGCTCGCTCTCGATTTAGCTTCGTTTTCTTTGCACGACAGGCGGTGCAAAACTTTCTCCGTAAAGATGTGCACACGTGTGGGTATACGTCTCTGGGAGTAAATATGGTGACAATTTAAGGGTTTATTGATTTTTAATTATTTCGCTCTTGTCATTTTTCATTTGTCGTTGATTTATTGAATTGGGGAACAAATTTATTCGGACGTCCAAGTGGAGCGCGTTCGTTTTAATGGTGTAATGGTTGGTAGTTAAAAAATAAAATTAAAAAAGAAAATAAATAAATTTTAAAAATATGAACTCGGAGGATTGGTCGATAGAAACGAGAAGTAGTCGCTATGTATCGCTTGGCCAAAAAGTGTAAATGCTGGCAAAGGTTAAACTCACCGTTACCGATCATGCACACTTATTTCGTCACATTGTATAGCGTTCGGTTATTTAATATCGAATCTTTAGAAATTAATATTAATTAATGAAACTATTAATTAATAATTTTTTGAGCATATGATGTGAGATTAAATTATTTATGTATATAGCTTTATTCACTGTTTTATAATACATTATATCGTAGAAATAACTATTAGCCAAAGCTAAAAGCGAAATGCCAAAAGCGAAATATTAATTTTTTTTAACACGTAGAATAGCATATCTAAAAAATCTTACGCGATCGTTTAATTCTGCGGCCAGATTCGGCTTAGCTGCTCCAAAAGCCTTCTGGGAAATATATTAATCGGTTTTCCCCTAAACCGCCAGACGAAGTATACCACTTTTCGGAGGCTCATATCTGATCAGATTTTCTAGATCTGAACACACTTTTTATGTCTAACGTATACCAACCCTTTCCAAAGGCATGAATTAATTTTTCGAAAAAATTATTAAGTATTAGGAAAAATTACCTTTAAAAAAAGTTTGATTTTTTACATTTTTTTCATTAAGATTTCAAACACTTTTGGGTTAGCTATGCACCTGAAACCGTCGACTAAATGCTAATAATTTGAAATATGCCTAATAGCAAGATTTATTCTGACAGCAGTATTTTCAAAATAACGTCTTATTTTAAGTTAATCGTTTTTAAGAAAAAATTCATAAATATCAAAATATTTATTAAAGTTTGATCTCATCCACGATTAACTGGCACAAAATAAATTTACGTAAAACAAGTATTTAAAATTATCCAAATTCTTCGCCTATGGCAATCAAATTTTTTTACTCGAAAAATATCGATAAAAAATCTTAGAATAATTAAAAAAATAAAGCAGAACATTTTTAACAAACCCTTTCCCAAATATTAAAAATCGATCTATACACATCTACATTTAAATTAAAAAAAAATATCCAATAACAACTCTCGTCACGGGAAAGTATCAAAGACCAAAACTCCATGACTAACTATCAAAAAAAAACTGTAAATTTAAAAATCCAGCGCGAAAAATCGTCGAACGGTAAACCACAAACCGGTATAGAGGGTGTAATACACTATCCACACCCTCGAAATTCCCCAAAGTAAGATCGATCCTCTTCGTATACAGAATCAAAAAAAAACTCTATACCAAACGACTCCATCTCTAACAGTATTCAATATACCAAGAAAAAGACATCGTCTGTTTCTCGCGACCTCCGACCGTGCAAAAGCCTCGTCCGGTCCAACAATGTTACTTAATAAGCTTATGCACGCACCGTCGAGAGAAAAGAACCAAAGGAACGGCTCACAGATGTCAAGCTCTCGTCATATTCCATATTTCCCGGCATTTCCTATTCATTTTCTCTCGGCGATTCGACCTATTCTTCTCTCGTCGCAAGATTACTTCTCTGTCTGTCTCTCCTTTGGCGAAAGAGTTTTGTGCGGAATTTTTCATACAGACTCTCGCTCGCACTTTCTTCGAGGAAAGAACAGTTTTTTTTGATGGATTGCGTTTAACTTCAGCAACAGGTATTTTCTATTTTCCGAAAAAAAACCGGTTCTGCGTTCGACTTTGTATGCAAAGTATACTCGCAAGAGATGGACTTGTTACGCGATGGTAATTTAAAAGATATTAAAACGGAATTAGAGAAGAGGTGTAAATCTGGGAGAAATGTGTCGCAACAGTATTGAATGAGAAACGTAACATTTTGTTTCAACGTTGTAAGTGTGTAATTAGCCACGTATGTGAGAGCGACGACTAATTTTGAGAAATTAAATGACTTGGGGTCAAGGAAAATTATTTTTGAAATCAATGAATAACTCCATGTGAAATATTTGGATATAATTAATAATACGTTATGAGTTAAGTTATATTTAGGTCATTCCGAGCGCTGGACGTATCGGTTGACACTTTCGAATCGATATCACGATATAACGAACATTATTGTGGTGTAACTTGTAAACCATTTGTAATTGAAGTTTCTACAACTGAAACAGTTGAGGTTTTTTTATTTTTTGTTATAGTGTTATAACCGTTACAATCAACAAATTGATACATGTTTAATTATTACAATAAAGAATAATTCATTTATCTACAGAATGAAAGATGTTCATATATATGAACATATTTACAACATTCAAGTAGATGCTATTGAAATAAAATAAGATTTTGAAAAATGTATTATATCACATTTATGGGCTTCTTCACTATTAAATGTAATTTGGTGTACAATGTTTGTATACTCTTTTTTAAGTCTGGTCTTAAAGGTTCTGAAAATAAAAAGAAGAAATACAAGAATAATAAAATATACAAATACAGGCATAATTAAATAGCTAGCAAATCTAGTGTTAATAATTTTATTCTTATCCATTTATTATATTTTCAACAGCACGACACATGGTAATCAGATTTTGGATATAATTTTTAATAAACAATTAAAAAGGAATTATTTCTGCAGTATTTCCTTTGCAACATAATAGTTCGACGTAGTAAAGAAAATTAGTAGAAACCAGATAGACAGTGCAAAAAATATACAACAGAACCATTTTTGTTTACAGAATTGAAATAAAAAAAAATAATAGTATACTCTTAATCTTAGTTTTAATATGTAAGTAATTTTAATTCAGATCCTCCAACGCGAATAAATATTTTTTGTTGAAATTTAATTTTTTTAGGACTCCAACAGATCCGTACGAATCTGAGTCTCTTGCAGATGCACAAACGTGGTCCGCTTATGAAGAAGCGTAAAAACAAGAACCCGTTCGTGGATTCTCCGTTCGCCAAAGGCGTGGTACTCAAGACCTTCATCAAGAAACCTAAGAAGCCGAATTCAGCCAACAGAAAGTGCGTCCTCGTGAAGCTGTCGAATGGCAAGGAGATGACCGCCTACGTCCCCGGTAACGTATTCAACATTGATCCCTGTTATTATAATGCGTATACGTAAATAGGCAACACCACTGTGCAAGAAATGTTATTTTTAACGCCCCTGATTTTATTTTCTACGAAGGTATCGGACACAACTTACAAGAACACAACATCGTTCTCTGCAGGGTTGGAAGATGTAGGGACGTACCCGGTGTTAAGATCAAGTGCGTTCGTGGGAAGTACGATCTTGCACATGTCATCAAGACTAGTGGATGAGAGACTTTTCATTTATTCCATTGTTGAGAGTAATTTTGTTGTAATAAAAATCGTTTAACATTCATGAATGTGTCTTTTTTATCGAAACTAGCTGGGAGGGTTTATCGTTTGAATTTTTAATTATAGTATATTTAGACAACGAAATAGTGAAATTCAATTGTTGATGCATAGAAAGTGAGGTAAGATATTGAGATTTCGTTTAGAAAAAATAGTTAAAAAATACCAAAGGAGGATAAAGTTTTAAGCGTTTAAGTAAGTGTCTGGTACAAACACCAATATCAATCGACTTTGTACAAGTAACTCTGTAATTTTGAAAAAAAAGAACCATTAAAATAAATATTTAAAAAATGTTTTTTTAAACGTTGTGCGAAGCACATTATGTTGAATACTATTTAATTTGGTGTTCAGACAAAGCGCATATTTAGTGTGATCTTTTATTGCAATTGATTCCATTTGACTTCAATGAGGTAATCAAAATATTAGTAAATAAAAAAAATTAATCTCGTATTTTAAAATTACTTACCTCACTCGAAGAAACAACAAACAACTCATCCAAAGTAACTATTCCTTGATTATAGGTGAAAATAAAGAACAATTTTTCCGAATTTTCGAGTTACCTAGCCCACTCAGAAAAAAGAAAAATTCTTCCAAAGTAACTGTTCTTGCATTTGAAGTCCATCATAATTAAGCTATAGTGCAGTCGAAATGCCCAACGTTCGAGATGCGCGTCGAATTTCAAGCTTTCGCCACGCCGGTCGTAATTGAACGAGAGAGATGACCAGAACGCTCATAAGCAAAATCGCGCTAGCCCTTTGACACACATTCGAAAAGGGGTTGCTTCTCCATACACATATACACACTCGTATATATATACCGTTATATATGTAGAAAAGTAGAATTCTCCAACATTAGGACAGAAGCGGGCGAAGTGCATCGGACAATACATTCGGTGACGGCTGCACCGGACAATGGAGCAACGCACCGCGCCCCGAAGTTCTGAAAACGTTATTACGGAAGGGTTGATCCCGTGCTGGCTTTACGCATCTGCGCTCAGGAGAGCAGTATTCCGTGGAAATGGGAAATTTTCGACGGCTGCGGATCCGCCCCCATTTCGCGTTAACGCGAACGTCCATCTATATACTATTGACCATATGACACGCTGACCAATATTATACTCTGCCGAGTGAAAGAGAGATTTTTCGATACTTGTATAATACGCTTTTCCGTTTTGCTCTTTTCTCTCGCTTCTATTTTTGCGTCGATTGACTGTTTGTTCAGGCGACGCTTTCCTTATTATTGAGTTTTTCCGTTTATGCTAGATATTTTTTTTAATACTCGGTACTGCGTGGTTAATAGTTAATTTGTACTATTTATGAAATGTGGAGTGGAACATATTTGAAAAAAAATCTGTTTGCTCCTGTAAATGAAAATATTAGTAAAAATAGTCAAATTAAATATATAGACCTTATACGAGTAACAGAGATAAATAGCAATAGTATTGCGTAGTTAAATTATTTCTACTGTGAATTATACCGACATTTAAATGTAGTATTAAAATTACGTAATAATACAAAAATTTTATACAGAAAATATCTTTAATACCACAAACACTATATTATTAAAAATAATAATCATTCAATAAAAATAAATTATAAATCTTTTTTAATTTCACTACATCAAGTAGTGGTAAAAAATTGCACTACGGAGAATAGTGAAATTTTCCCCGTTTCAATTTTAGTGAGCATCTAAAAGTGAATCTTCCAAATGTTGTCGAAAAACATTTTCTTTTTCATACTGAACTGATGTATTGCACTTTATTATTGTTACAAATTAATGTGTTCTATTCTCCTTAAATTTACTATATTCGCGATATTTTATAATATTTTCAATCGAAATCACCCACAAAACATCGCTGACAATTAAACATAAGACAACTAAAAATAAGAACAACAGATATAAACAAAAAACAATAATAAAAGGAAATAAAAATTCATATCACACGGTAAATACGTAATTCCCATATCCTCCCGCTTAAAATGATTATTTATTCAACAATAATATCAACATTTCTCAGGCCACTTCAATAATACGTAAACAAGGCAATGCGCAATACAAATACCGTGCACACGCGCGGGAAATTCAAAACTTCTCACATCAGATAGAATAACATTACCCATAAATACATATATAGGTATATACAGCAAACTAGTCTAAGAATCATAACAAAGGAGAACCTGGCAAGCTAACCCTATCCCTAAATTTCGAAAAGGATGAAGATGAGGCTACGATAGGTCTACGGGGCGGGAAACTCAAAATGAACGAGCGATCGCCGCACGCGACCAAATTTTCGCAACGCGGCACGTGGCCTGCGGTGTATATTTTCCGACAAACTTGGCAACTCCCCTTTTTCTACATTTCTTCCCCTTTTGCGTATACACATACACACACACATAGGTATATCTGTATATACATGTGTACCACTGACTCATATTTCGCTTCGCGCGTAGGCGTAGCTTTAGTCGATTAACGAATATTGTTTTCCTCGATTTTTCCAGCAGAGTCATCCAGATAATGGTCCATCAACTATGCAGTTTCGATTCTACAAAAATCGTACACGAAAAACCAGAGACCGATAGAAATATTTCTATTTCGAATGTTTTTATATTTTTCATTTGGATATTCGAATTTTCTATTTCGCGCGCTTTAGCAGATGTTGAAATTGTAATGCCATTACTCTTTAGAAATACGAATGCTTTTTTGAGATTCGTATAAAAATCTACGTTTTACGATGATTAAATTTTTATTCGTTGAAAAATGAATTATACTTCTATGATGCATTTAAAAGAGGCATTGAATATGGATGCAATTCAAGGCAATGAAAAATCAATTTTAAAACCATTTTATCGAAAGATTACGTTTTTTATTTTTTATTTATTAATAAATCTATTTTTTCGATGAGCATTTCAATTGCCACCATTGAAAATAGTGGATTATGTATCTGAATTTATTTATATAGAGATTTTATGATAAAAAATTAAAAATTGTGTCAATAGCCTAATTGAGTTGATAATTTACGTACTTAAAGCAAGAATTTAAAGATTTTTTAATGAATTGAAAAATGATTAAAAATCACTGTTCTTTAAAATCTTAGTACATTACTATATTTAAATATTGCATAAAACTTAATTTTCAATAACATATGAAATTAATGAATTTAGACAATTATTTTAATTCTTATAATATACTACTCCATAATGTAGCTTAGAATTAATAGACTTGCTGTAAAATTGTGAAACTATTATTTGTATTTAAAAATAAAGTTTTACGTCATTATCGTCTCGAGACTACTGATTGAATGCTTTCGTTGTTTGCAAAATGTTGTTGTTGCAACAATTTTAAATAACAAATAATCTCAATTCAGAGTGACATGTCGCTTCGCGCGTAGGCGTAGCTTTAGTCGATTCCCGAATGTTGTTTTCCTCGATTTCCCCAGCCGAGTCATCCAGATAATGGTCCATCAACTTTGTAATTCCGATCCTACAAAAAGCGCACGAAAAACCGGTGAGCGAAAGAAAAAAAGTCCAACATCTGGAATCGGCGAGAAAGGGCCGCTCGCGCGCGCCGTTCGAAATAAGATTTATTAATTTTATACAACCACAGAGAGAGAAAAAAAAGGTGCGCTTTGCAGTAGCAAAAAAAGAACACTACATTTTTTCATCACACGTTTAAATATCCAAACTATTATATGCAGAGGTTGTATTTCGCTGACCGCCATAAAAGAGCCGTCCTAATCCGGTCAATATACCGTCTTTCTCTCCGGCAATATAGATGAAAAAAAAGAAGAAAAAAAAGTAGCTAAAATTACGGGAAAAAAAATCGACGCGTTGACGAGGAAATTTTTCTAATCCGGGATCATAATCCCTAAAGACGTCGTCGGACCCTCCGCCGAGTAAGTCGTTAACTCATTTGCTCGAGAAGTTCGGACGCGCGAGCGAAGTTAATCCAACGCTATAATCGAGATGCTTCTCTTAATCCGGTGCATCCATAAAGCTCAACCTCTCGGCACACGCCGTAAAAAGCCTCGACGACGACTAACCTGCCTGTCGTAGGGGTTTTTCTCGCGAGAGAAATATTTTATTACCCGACCGGAGGAACGGATGGAACTAGCTGTGTGTATATACACGTATATATAACTATGTATACCTATACCTATATAGAGATATACGTAGTGTTGGTTATACCTGACGAGCTTTTACGAGTAGCAGAGCTGAGGAGACCGGCTTGCGCTTTATTATGGTTTTCCGCAATAATCGTTGGGCATTGTATACTCGGCTCGTCGGTTCCGACCTGATTTTTGGGCAAGAACAACAGCGCTGAGAGAAGAAAGTGCAATAAAATATTGCACCTTTTTTTTGCGCTCCACTTTTATTGCCGCCCTTTTTACCAAGCGAGGGAAACCCCGGATTTTAGCTCGGTATGTGTATATATCTATATATATATATATGTGTGTGTGTATATACAATATAAACTTGGAAGTTGGAGGTAAAAGCTTCGGAAGGATTGTAAGCCTTTTAAGGTGAGCTGCTTGACTGCTACAGCTGAAACTAAGGAGTTAATACTTTGAAATGTGTTCTTTTTTTTAATAGGAGCTGCCGGTTAAAGGGTAATGGAATTAGAAGGGTAGAAAGGGATATAGGTGTATTAAAGAGTTAACGATAAGAGTTGAGCTTTCGGACAATTTTTTGTTTTATGGTTGTGTGTGGAGTAGATTGACTGCTGTTATTGGTTGTTTGGACATTGGTCCACCCCTTTTTTTTGATATCTTGGATATTTATGAATGGGGATACTTACATCGTGGATTAATACAAATTTTCTTTTTTTTCTGTAGTTAATTCATGTTCTAAAAAGTGAACTAAACTTTTAAAAAACGCTCTCGTATATTTTTTAGAGCGAAATGTCTGCAAATTATTAAAAATTGGGATAAAATTAAAAACATACTTTGATTGATTATCTGTACTTTATAAACCTTTAGCAAAAATTTACAAAAATTCTACGCCGGTCGATCTGACAGAGAAATGACAGTATCAAAAATTCAGGCGAAAAATTAAAAAATTTTAATAATAGTTTACGCGATCAATCCTTTAGAAGAACGTTCTTCAGACTTTAGTTTAAGATTTGCACATATCTACATACATAGTTAAAAATGTAATGTAAGAAATTTGAAAATTTTATTAATGAATCAATTGTCAAGTCAATTATTTCTACAACGCGTTTAATGATCATTTAAAAAAATTAATTACGTTAATAAATTAGTTTTCAATAGTTTATTCGCCAAAATTATTGTTAAAAAATAAGATATACAGTTTAAAAAAAAACTTCAAAGAAGAAAATTTAACAATTTTAATAATAAATCAATTGATTTCTATAATTAATCATTTACAGTAAAAAACTTTCTTCGTCAAAATTACTGTTAAAAAAAGAGCAGCACATATTTGAACGATCAAAATTAATTTTAACAAACAATCATTAAAGATTACTTTTTCCCTACATGTTCATATCCAAAACCACCGTTAAACGCCCACCACACTGTGGCAATTTAAAAAATCCATAGCGGCAAATTTAAAAATTGTAAATCTCTGTGGGAAGCCGCTACATACCCTTTCCAAATCTCCCATATTTACTCAAGCAAAAGAAAAGATAACTTCGCTTATATCCGAATACTCAACCGAACACTGTATAACAATAGCAATAACAAAAAGACCTATACACATACCTCTTCTCCCGTAAACAAAGCCTTTGCGACACAGAAATTCAAGGACACCACAAACACACACACACACACACACACACACACACATGCGGAAAACGGGAGCATCCAACCTAGACATTCTCAACTCTTTGCCAAAGGGCTTAGTAACCGGACACTCGCACTAACGGGTCGTCTTTTCTTCCATCCTTTTTCTCAAAAAGCTCAGCGCACACGCTCGATTTGCCGATCCGTCGAATGCAAAAATCGGCAGACGACACCGAATTTCGATTGTCCGAGAACGTACGCCTCGTAAAAATACCGGATTTACGCTTCTGTGGGAAAATAGCCACGTTTTACAAGCCCTTTCGGAAGAGCGCGCGGATTTATAGACGTATTGTAAAAAGGCTTCCGTTTTATTATGTTTGCGCGCGCGTACGCGGCCGGAGAAGAAAAAACTGCGGAGTTAAGTAGACTGTCGAGAAAATGCGACTGTCATAACACCAGCGATGCAAAAAAAAAGGTGCTTGTACCCTTTTTTTTGTTTCGCAGGGGATGGACTGTTGTACCTTTTTCGAGGGTTTTCAGTGGTTTATGGGGTTGAGAAGACAAAAAAAATTAGGAGTTAAGCGTTTATTGTGGGCTGTGTGGGTTGAGGAAGAAAGTAACGGGAAAATTGTTTTCCGAAGAGACGCGTTTATGACGGATCGGGAGAAAAAAATCAGAGTTAAGTATTTATAATCGGCGGGATGAGGCTTGGTAGGATTTTTAAGGGGAAGGTATAGGCAGATTTGGTATTGGGAAAAAAATTCGAGGCTGAGGGACATTTTTGGGGTTCGAAACTTATTTTTTGCTTTATATTTTTACTCGCGTTACTGAGGATATTATTAGCTAATTATTTCCTTAGCTGGGTGGTCGATGGATGGAAATGGCGACGGGGAATTTTTGTTTTCAACGTGATTTTCAGCAAATTGTACGGTTATTTTCTTATAATTCTTTATAAGGGAGGAGATATTTTTTTTATTATTCTTTACAAGGGAGAACCTTATGTTTAACCAGTGTTATATGTAGTTTTCTTCTGCTACACGTTACTTACAATTTTTTTTATTTTGCATAACAATGTTGTATAGATAATTTCTTCACGCGCGTATGTTCAATTATGAAAAATCATTAAAAACAGTTTTTCGATAATAATATACAGTATCGATAGAATAATAAAATAACTTTTATCTATTTCTTTCATATGGACATGATTTGGGGGAAATTGGTTACTATATATTTTTTAATTTGTACTTTGCTAATTGGATAAATATATATTCGAATTTCCCATAAGTATTCTATAAGTTCTACACTAAATAGTTTATGTTAAATTCAAAGATCTTTTCATTACGATATTAGAATTTTCAATTTTGCGCGATTTTTCAAGAGATAAAATTGTAACGCTATTCAACTCTAAAAAATTGAATATTTTTTGGAAATTCGTATGAAAATTTGCATTTTACGTTAATATAATTCTCCTTAGTTTAAAAATAAATTAATCTTTTATGATATATTTTAAAGAGGCATTGCGTGTAGATGCTATTAAGTGCTTAGTGGAATTAATAAAAAGACTTTATTGTAAAAATATTGAAAATTGTGTCAATAGGCTAATTGATTTGAAAATTGACATGAATTTAGGGATTTTTTAATAAATGGAAAAATTATTAAAAATCATTATTATTAAAAAATCTTGTTACATTACAGTATTTAAATGTTGCATAAAACTTTAATTTTTAGAATATACCATTCCATAATGTGTAGCTTGGATAGACTTGCTGTAAGATTGTGAAACTATTATTTGTATTTAAAAATAGAGTTTTACGTCGTTATCGGCTTGAGATAACTGGTTGAATGAATTCGTTGTTTGCAAAATGTTTGAGACAATGAAGCAAACATATGAAAACAGTTAGGATACATTAGGCTTTCATAAAATTGTATTAATTTCATTTGTATTTCAATTGGCAGTACGAATTTCTCGTATACAAATTGTATTTTACTTTGTGTACAGATATTAAATAACAATACGATTTGACAAGGTTATTTTTTATAAAAATGTCAAAAAAATTTTTTTAGTTACGGAGAAATATTAAAAAATTAAACTCCATCGAAATATAAAATCGAAAATTTTCCCAGCAGAATTCTCGCAATACAAAAATCAATTTATCAATCATAAATATCGTCACAGCCACATATAACTCCCTGGAGAGAGATTCGCGTAGACATCATTCGTCATATATTTACACGGGCATAAAGATCACGCATTCGATTCCCCAGACAATAATAAACGCTGTCCATTCACGTACAATGCCGAGAACAAAAAAAAGAAAGACGTTTCACTCGGTCCATTCTGCAGAATAAGAAGCTACTGTATGGGCGGTCGAGGCGTGGGTGTTTTGCGCCGGAAGTATACGCGAAACTCGAATGTGTTTTCTGTTGGCAAAATGCAACGCGGTTGGTGGTCATTAGAGTGATTAATGGAAAAGTAATTACTCACAGTGGGCAGTATGTGCGCGAGGAGTGACGCTGGTAATTCGAGATTTTCTTTTTTTTTTTTATTTTTCTATCGATTGGCCACCAGCTGTAGGCTGTGTATGTAATGCTATAATGTGAAATTGAGTTGTAAACGTTGGCGATACACGTTGAAAATAAAATTGCAGGAATGAAAGGGAGAATTGGTTACAAATTGTGATTTTTTTTATCTAATTAGAATATTTATTTGAATATCAATTCCGTCCATACGTTTACAATAAATGCGACTTTGGATTTTCATAAAATTATTTAACTTATCCGAGCGATTTTTTATCTGTATACAGAGAAAACAAAATTTCATGATTTTAAACAATATTTCATAATATTGATACATAATAATGAAACGAAAAAAAATTCGAGCTTGCATCACGAAAACATTTCAAAAATCCGAAAACAAACTTTTGAAGTGACGATTCGACAGAGAGTCGTCGAAATTCATTCTTCCATATCCCACATCGTTAGCGCCGATTGTGTTACCGATCGGTATACATTTTCATTCCTTCGTCTCGAAAAATTCTAAAACTCTTCATAAGAATTCAATATCCATTAGCCGGTCTAATGGTTGGCAGCAAACGCACGAGAGGACCTCCCGTGAATTTCTGCGATGACTTCCGTTTGTCTGTCACGATATACTCTTCTTCATTTTTTCTTCTTCGTCGACCACATCTTGTAGATCGTCGCAGGAAATTTCTTTCTATCCCAGACTGATTTATTAATTTTCCAGCGATGGATGGATTTTTCTTCTCACCGCTACAATGTATATAGACATATTGTAGTTATTTCTGTAATTTTGGCTTCCGTTCGCACGACTACGAAGAAAAAATCGGTTATTACTATTGTGTATGTATGTATATATATCTATATAGATATATAAAGTATGTATATACAGTTATGTAAGGTATATGCCATAAAGTAGTGATTTGAACGGACAGAGAGATAAGTTTGTTAAGCTATTGTTTCTAACAATATTTTCATATATTTTCTACTAGAAAAAATGTAATCGTATTACAGCCTGTGAAGAGAAATGTATTTTTTTTTAATTTTGGCTTTGTTTCTATGTCTAGCGAAGTTTGCAAAAAATCTCCCTTTTGTGTTTTTAGTGTAAAATACATCCTTGAGGAGCTACAGATTATTGAAAATGCCAACTTGGACTTACTGTAATTTGGACGCGATTAGAGAAAAAATTCGAAGCTAGTTAATATAAAGCTAAGAAATAATTTAAAACTATTTTGAATAAAAACAACTTTTTAACCGGTTGTTTTGTCAGAGAATCATCCATATATATAAATATATATACAGGTATACACACTCAACTGCTTTATATTATATTACGCAATAACCGTGTTGTAGGGTCTAACGATGACTACATATATATATATATATATATATATATATATATATATATATACCTGATAGGAAAATTGGAGCAGTTACACGTCCTCCTATATATACATACACACATACATACTTTATATATTGAAATTGAGGATATTTTTAATACATATTATACGCAGTATTACAATATAGAAAAGCTTTTACACTAATGACGAAAAAGGTTCGGTCCCTGGAGTTTTACAATCTTATGTTTCTTTTTCATTGTGGGGCTTTGTGCGCTTGCGCATACGCATGAGATTTTTAGTCGTCATAACGGTGTATTGTTCAGCTTTATTGCGCTGAGATTAGGGAATATAGACGAAACATTATGCACAGTTATATACGTGTGAGATATTGATCTAACGATTATTTCTTTACTATTGTTATACACGTATACAGGCAATTCGAACGTTTTGAATTTCGCGCGCAAAGCATTAAAATTCAAATCGTTCGAATCTACCCTAACGGATTACATATAGAAATGAAATTAGAAAAAAATCAAAATACTGGCTGATATACAATGCATAAATCTATCGTTCATCATAGCTTTAGTAACGATTGTTTCAATAAATGCATAATCATAGCTTGCGGTCACTAGCGCAGTTGTACAATTATTTATGACGAAATCAATTGCGTTACGCCATTCGACTATGCGTCTCAAGAAATTTTTCCCCGAATTTATTATTACAGCCGTATATATTCATTCTCTCCGTCGCAATAAAAGATGTATACGCTTGAAAATACCGAGAGAGAGAGAGAGAGAGAGAGAGAGAGAGAGAGAGAGAGTGAAAAAAAATAAGAGAGCCGGAGAATATTGCGAATATCCTGTGCAAGAGACATAACAATCGACATCGATTATGCCGCTGTAAAAAGGGCAATTGTCGCGAAGAGGCGCGTAATAAAAATTTAAAGCGGGTAAAAACCTACTTCGTCCCAGCTTTCACTGGGCTGTATATGCATAAAGTTTATATATATATACATACCGAGAGGACAGTCAACGGGCAGGCAATTTTAACAGCATACTGAACCCCCTGTTGACAATTGTCCCGGTATTATAATCCCCCTATTGTTTTTGCGCTTTTCTATATTTCCTTATATATACCTATATATACCTATACGTGTTTACATAGAAAGTTTCCTCTACGGTGTACTTGGGAAACACCGTACAGAAATATGTAAATGGAATTTTTGGCTAAATGCACAATCGGTCTTGCGTCATTGTACAAGCTACACATATAGATATAGGTATGTGTGCGTGTGTGTACGTGCACTTTTAGGTGATATCGTCCTTTTCACTGTGCAGTGTGTGGAATTAGTCATGTAAGTAGTTTGGCTTATCTAACTGCTGGAAAATGAGCCAATGCGGAAGATAGATATAAGCGATTGTTAATTTCTATGTTGTGATGTATAGAAAATGAGACAATTGGAAGATTGCATTGGTGAAAAGTTGATGTGGATGCGATCACGTACGCCACGGAAAGGTTGTGCAAGATTTTTTGTTTTTCATTAAGAATAACGTAGATGTTATATTAACGATGAAGTTAATTTTCGATCTGTTATCGGTGATTAGGAGAGTATTATTAGTTTGAGCGTTTAGAGGTATGCAATCGATCGTTGCGGGGATGCAAACGATATATTTACCTCGATATATTGAATTTTTCAGATTTTTATTTTCCAATATGAATGAGACAGCATTCTTATAAACGGTAATACCGATTTCAACCTGTTATCGGCAATGCGGAGAATATTATTATTTACATCGTTTTGATTTAACTAATAGATCGTTACAGAGGTTGAAAGTATTCGTTATTTTGGATATATTGAATTTCGAAAATTTGTATTTTCCAAGAAAACTCGAACAATTGGTATACTAACGGTGATATCGATTTCGACCTATTATTAATTAAAGCGTTCGATGTATATAATCGATCGCTGCAGAGTCCGAAAAAGTATTCGTTTTTGGATATTTTGAATTTCGAATTTTTGCATTTTCCAAAAAAAAAACAATCAGACAATTGTTATATTAACGATAATCCTGATTTCGTCCAATTATTGGTTAGGGCATTTCGATGTACGAACTCCATCGTTACGGAGGTTGAAAATATTTTTTCTTTAGATATTTTCAATTTGCGAGATTTGTACTTTTCAAGAAAAATCAGATAATCGGTATATTAACTGTAATACCAATGTTGACCTGTTATCGGTGATTTAGAGAATATTATTAATTAGAGCAATTTGATGCAAATAATCGATCATTGCGGATATTGAAAATATTCTTTCTCTGCATAGTTAAAATTTGTAATCTATTTATTTTCCAAGAATAATCAGACAAATGTTATATTAACGATATTAACCGATCGAAATCGGTTCGACCTGTTATCGGTGATTTGGAGAAAATTTTTAATTAAGGGGTTGAAAACACCCTTTCTCTTGATATTTTGAATCGGCAAGACATTGATTTTCAAAGAAAAATTACGTAGTATAGTTATGTTAAGGATAAATCCGATTTTTAAAGGAAATTATGGGTAAGTGGATTTAACCGGAATAGCGCCGATCACTTTCATGGAATCATATTAAGTAGATTATTTATTAACTCATATTTGGTCATAATAGTCTCTGGATGGACTCAGTAATCTTACTTCGGCACGTCTGACGACGCAATTTCCATGAATCTTACTATTCGAACCGATATTTTAGTTGGAAATGTCAAGTTTACTAATACAAACTTTGCGGAGTCGTTTCGCTGACTGATATATTGTGATTCTTGTTAACAAAATTTGCATATATTTGTGCGATAAGAGGAATTTTTAAATATTAATTTAATCGCTAATGGAGTCAATTTGAATAATTATCGATTTATACAGAATATTATCTCACTAAATGTTTTATGTATTGTAATATTATTTTATTAAATTAAAAGATGCTTATGTAATTTTTAATAAAATAAAATAAAATCTTATAAATTAATATACAATTAATAATAATAAATTGATTAATTTACTCAAATTCTCCGTATTAACGTTAAAAATGTAATTTTCACAAAGAAAAGTAAAATTGTCTGTAACCAATTCAACAATTTATTAAAAGCAGTCGAACTCCCATTCTTTTATCATTTCATGCGAATTACAATCTCATGACCGTCGAAAATTTATAACCGATCGTCCACCCACGCATACGGTGTATGCACATGTACAGGCGTGATGAAAGCCCTCAGAAAGAAAAAATTAGCAACGCTTCAGAAACGAAAAATCCATCATCGCACGCGTCTTATTAAATCGTCCCGCAAGCCTCCGTCGAATGACGGTAAATTGAGTTCTCTCTCGCTCTCAGCCGTGCATTTTGAAAAAAGGTGCGTTTCGTAGAAAAGTAGCCAGTGCCGCCCTTTTTCCCATGTATACAAATTTCTCGTCTCTTGTGGCCACATAACCCACATTTCTATGCCTGTAACCCGTTATTTGCGCTCTTTTCCCTGCCAAGGCCACCCGCTTCTATAACGTATATGTATACATGTATATATATACATATATATATATAGCACACATGCAGAGGTATAGAGTAAAAAGGGAATTTTCCAAAAGCATCTGCCTATATATATATAAAGATGCGAAAAGAAAAGTTAGAGCAACGGATCGCACGATGACGATCTAACGGTGTATTTATGCGAGCTTTGTCACGGGGCCCTCTCATCACCAGTTCACAGTCCGATTTTGTGGTTTTTGTATTATGTGGATCCAAGAGGCTTTATATATGTGTCACCGTTGAATTTTCATATACGTATAGAGCACGCGCGGAGACGTGTCAATTAGTAGGCGATTTTCAAATTTTTGTGGGAAATATCTGCGCGATAGATACATATATATACATATATATACATATGTGCAGGGACCGTTACATATGGGGTTATATATATGGATTGGAGAATTTTTTTTTTTTTTTTTGCCGAATGATGGGATGTTTCGGAATACTATTAGAATTGAAAAATTAATGATCGTATACGTGTAAGAATACAGTTTATTTATAATTTATGTTAACAATGTAATTTGTTATTTAATATTATTACGTAGCTAAATTTTTTTTTTGTTACAAAATGTAATTGTTTTTTTTTTAAATGTACATAAATAACAAAAATTCAACTATTCAACAATCAACGCATAGTCAATATAAATTTGTATAATAAAGGAAAAATCGTTAACCGACTAATTCTCCAAACTTTCTCTAATTACCATTTAATCTAATAAGTCAATAATCCAATAATATTATTTACTCTATCAACCCTTTGACTTTTCTCAAGTTAATATACATCTACTCACAACCCCCTAAAATTCATGAAGAAATTAACATATATAAAAATAATTTCTAGCAAAATCTACGGTTAATCGGCCTTTACTGATTGACGCGTGTCGTTTCCGTAGGTCAAATTCCCAGTAGCTTCGGCATATACGAGAAGGATTAGTCGTATCTAAAATAATAATAACTTTACAGCGATTTGCACTGCACGAGCGATTGCGATGACGTGCGGAAGGTCTACCGGACCGCCTTATATATCTCCTTAGTGTATTACACATAGAACCAATAGAATAGAAAGAGACAGAGACAGAGACAGAGAAAGCAAGCCGGTAAATTATTGACTCGCCTAGTGCCTGAAAATTAGGAGAAATTAAGAGGAAAGGGGTATTAACAAGTAAGCCTCAGGACCGTTATTTCAACTACGTAAGAGCTGTCGAGAAAACTGACCGACGACATATCTATATATACACACACACACACACACACACACACACACATACAGATACAACAACACAAGAGGCGCGTGCTAGACAATCGGTAGACCTGGACGAGCTATTACCGACTGAAAACTCTGGGCGTGGTACTCCACCGTAAGAACCTGAAGGAGGTGGAGGAGGAGGAGGCCAAGGACAATAACTAGGTGAAGCAGGATTAGCTGTCAGCTTTCTGGAAAAAGGGTTACAGCTCAGACTTGGAACTTGAAAACCAGACGTTCTATCCCTTGTACGCGCACGCTCACCCACGCACACAATTATACGTAGACTAGTACACCTACATATATAAACACACACACACACACACACACATATATATATATATATATATATATATAAATACGAAGAAGCAGAATTTCGCAAATTTCGTCGGCGCGGACAATTCGTAATTTATGGCGCGCTTTACGCAAATTCGCGCGGGGGATCGGAAGCTACGTAGGAACGCGCCGATGGACGAGGAAAAGGATTACGCTAGTCCATAAATCAGCGCCGGTGCAGAAAACAAAGCCGAGGCTTTGAAATATTACAGAAGAGAAGCTTGTCCGGTCTGTTAGAAATAGCAACGAAAGGGTTAAGACTATTTCGCCCGCAAAAGTCGTAGGTGGTAGCAGCTTGCTACTCTTCTATATGTGTGTATATTAGGTATACGCGTGTAAGTAACTATATTATAGAACGTGCGTTGAGAATTTTTCGAAAGAGAGAGAGAGAGAGAGAGAGAGAGAGAGAGAGAAGGATTTAGTGTGCCAAGGTTCCGGAGGACCTCTAACTGGATTTCCCGAAGATTTTTCCTTCTAAGTCGGGGACTACAAGCACCGCGGGGGAAAGATCCGGATTAATTTGACCCGGATTTTGATTTTCTTCCTCTCTCTCTCTCTCTCTCTCTCTCTCTCTCTCTCTATCCCCTGATGAGTAAACTCTCTAGCTTTGCCGAATATATTCTATTATATTGTCTTTCGGTGGAGACTTGGCTCTTGCAAATTGTCGCCTTGTAAGCTAAGGATTATAACTATGTGTATAATGGACTTTTTAGTCGCTTGCTTCGTGGACTGGCGAACGAATTTTTCGACTCGATGAACTTCTTGAGTTTGATGATGTTTGTACTTTTGATTTATTTATCTGGTTAATGTTTTTATTTTATAACTTACAATCGTGGAACAATTTTTTTGTAGTTTTTGTCAACTCCGCAATAAAATTTTGTTTTTAGTTAACCAGAGATTCGAGCTCATTTGGTCTGTTGTTAAAAAAACTATTTACATACATCGTTATAAACGTAAATCTATCGTCTAAAAATGATGAAAATGGAAAAATTGTAATTTTTTATATTACTCAATATTTAATCCTATAACTGTGCAACTTTTTATTTTGTTTTTAATTGCTTAGAATCGTTAACTTATCTGACCTGTTTTACATTTATTTATTTTTAATCAATTAAATCACAGAAGTATATTACAGAAGTAAGCCTGTAAGAAAAAAATCGAGTTACCTGTACATATACCGGTATAAAAGGGGAACGAAATATGTAACTATTTTTTTTATTTATTAACCACAATATTAACGATACGAAGACACAAATTAAAAAGGGAAATTATGGATACCTATATACATATATTATTAATTAATCAATTACATGGGTAATGTAATTTTATGATAAATATTGAGTTAAAAATTATATATTAGTGTCTTGTCTTTTCATATATAAGTATATATTCTGTAAATGTTACATTTCTTAATTTATAATTAATTCAATGTGAAATCGAACAGTTTAGTCTATAAGTAATGTTTCCTAGATTTACGCATTCGATGATGTACGCTTCAAAAGAATGAATCATCAAGATACGAGTTAGCCTGAAAATTTTCTTTAAGAAATAATCGTTTCTTCGGAAAAAATTGAAATACCTAAACCATTACGAATATCTGTAACGAGAATGTATATATGTACATTTACTTTCCATGTTCTAATGAAAATTTTCAATTGCATCTAATATTAATTCCATTTTATGTAATATATTTGTCACCAATTCATTTTCTTGAAATGATATAAAATATTTTTCTCTTATTGGATAATAGCGGCAATTACCAAATATCGACGACATTTTATACAATATATTTTCGTCTACATTATAATAATATTGACAAACTTAAGAAATACTGATACCATGAGATTTGTATTTCTCATTGAAAAATGATCGATGAATATTAATGATGACATGACAAAATTTTACGTAATTTACTTATCATCAATGCAATACAATAGTCCATCAATATTCAATTAACATGTCTACACAGTAATTTTAACAAACATCTTTAAAAATCACGATATCACTATAATACAAATATTTATCGTATAAAAAAATAAACGACTAATTCCGACAAGAATTACACGGTATTAAAATTCTATCGAGATTTCGAAAATCTACACATCAACCTGATTGATACAATAGCTGTTGTGGAAAATTCGCCTTATCGACTCGTTACGTAATGTACACACATACAGAATACAATTCTAGGAAACAGCGATGATACAATAATTACGATTGATCTGAACTAGTAGTTTGTACATAGATACGAAAGTTGAATAAAATGTAAAGACAAAGATTTTATCGCAAGTAAACAAGCTCTTTAGGAGCTCATTCAACGTTTGTCCAAATTATCATATGACGCGAATGACTAAACTTTGTTCAGAGAAAATAAATCATTTTCGATTACAGTATCTAAATAACATAAACATTAATTTTTTTAACGCACAGCTCGTTAATTTAAAATATTCTATCAAATAGGCGTTTTCGTTTGCCGGTGCAAGCAAATATTTGAATGACCGCACGCGTTTACCTGTACTATTCCTACCGCATTTTCGACAGGAGGGGCATAATTTGTGTCATTTACTTTCATAGAATATTCTCTAAGTATATAATTTATTAACGCTAATTTGTTTAAAGCCTCGGATTAATACACAGTAGTGCGTAAGGGTTTTGCGCGAAGTTTCCGCGAAAGCGAATTTCAACACATTTCGAATAGTAACATAAATTTCGTCTACTTATACATAGCTGATATATTGACATTCTCGAGAAAAGGATTGCCTCGTAGTTGTAATTTTTTAATCGCACTTCGCTTATATGTTACTTACGTGTATACTCGCGTTGGATTCTCACCCGGTGCTGTTATTATTTGCAATAGAGAGAATAGCAAGATTTATTTTATCCGCATTTCGAAAAACAATTTACATTTCATTTCCTCGATAACAAACAAAATCGCAACTTCTCCAAAATTTACAAACAGTACGTTTCGATGTAATAACGATAATCTTTCACAGAACATATTTACAGCATATAAATATGCAAATGTCCTAAAATGATCGTTGACTATTGGAAACTAGTGATTCGAGGGTATAGACTTTTAGTTCCGTTTGTCCATTTCCCCTTCTCTTGCTCATTTTCAGTGCTATTTCGGCTACTCCTCCTACTCTGCGCCTGTCATTCAGGCGGTCACTTTGCTCCGGCTGTCAAAATTTTTCCCTCTCCATTTTTCTACGCGCGCCAAGGAGGAGTCTCAGTAGACAAGGGTTGCCAAGGTATATAAGCGGCCGGCACCCCCTTCCATCGTTAAACGATTTTTGGACACCAAGCCGAACACTACTCGAGCAAACCGATATTTCAGTGCCAGTAGCAGCGATAGTGTTAGTGTGGTCAGTGTGGCGTACATTGATTGCCGATCTTCGAATATTATTTTACAAACAACGAACATTACTTCTAGTGTTGTGCTATTTTGTGCTTTCTACTACGGAGACTCTATCAACTATAAGGTGCGTTTACATTTCGTGTTATTCGAAAAATTAGCCTTATTTCAATAAATACTACTTAACAGTAGAAATAAACGTAAAGTAGAATCGCTCTTGTAATTTAAATAACTTCTAATTTTGAATTAAATACGAAAGCCGTTGTTGAGTTTCTTTTTAAAATTGAACAAAATCGGTACCATCATTGCAGTTGACATTTGAATCTAACGATATAACATTTCTATTTACAGTTGATCAATCGAATTCTACAACAATGACCAAGTCGTTTGAGAAGCTTTCAATGGAGTCCCTCCACGGTTTGGACTATTCGACCAACACGTCGACGCAGAAATCAGTCGTCGACCAACCTTGCGAATCGCCAGTACTGGATTTGTCTTGTAAAAAATCATTGCCTCCGAGTCCACCATCGGATTACGAAAAGGACCAGCTGTCGTCGCCTCTTCGAGGATCAATTTTCCTGGAAAGTCATCACGAGACCAATAACAACGACAGCAAACACATGCATAGTTATCAGCACCGTCAGCCATCACCCAGTCACGAGATGGAACAATCTCAACAATCCTTGACTCACCATTACCATCGCGACGAATCGCCAGTTTACTCTTCGAATCACGAGAGGAAAAGTCCGTTGAACCGTGCCTACGTCATGACTCCACCATCGGAATCCGATTCTCCAAAGAAGTCCAGGTTCCAACCGATTTACGATCACTCGAACGGTCTAATGCAGGCACATCCAACTTATCCAATGATGGGTATGAGTCTACCAGTGCCAATGCCGATGAGCGTTCCCCAAGTGCTTCCATCGTTGCTTTCTCAAACCAGTCCAGTACCAGTTGTACCACCGATGCAGATACCTCAATCTTCTTCGACTCACGAAGCACAACAACAGGCAAATCTCTCCTGCGAGGACAGCAAAAAAGCTCCAAGACCTTTCAAGGCTTATCCCAAAGATCCTCTATCGATCACTTTGGGTCCAGACATGATGTTCGACCAGGAGTTGAAAAAAGCTTATTCTGACTTCCGTAACAGGATGTTGGATTCGGTGAAGAGGACCAACGAAGGTACCAACATCAAAATGCGTCGCATCAGTAAAAGTCCTGCTTTGCCCACCAGTACTTGTGACGAGAAAGACGCTGCTTACTGGGAGAGGAGGAGAAAGAACAACGAAGCTGCCAAGAGGTCCAGAGATGCTAGACGAGCGAAGGAAGATGAAATTGCCATCAGAGCTGCTTTCCTTGAACAAGAATACATCAGATTAAAGTACGAAAATGCAGTATTGAAAGATGAGAATTCGAAAATCAAATGTCTGCTATACGGACGTTAGATGATTTCTTGAGATGCAATGGGTGGATGGATTCGCTATCTATCATTAAAAATCAATGTTTCATAGACTGCTTAGTAATAAGGGTTCGTTAGGTTTAAAACTGCGGAATTGACTAGACATAAGAAACTTAGATGAATTATTACTAGCGACGTATTCTCTGTTGTTTATGCTCGCTTGTGTATTATTGTGATGTGTTATAAATTGTATATATTGAAAAGTATTTAGGCAGCAGAATGCCACCGAAATGAATTGTACATAAGTAATAATAATAATTTACCTTTTTATACGATACATATCATGCATTTTTATGTTCCACTCTCCTTTTCCTAAACAGGATTCGGTAACGAATCTCCTAATTCCATTATACTTTCAGATTCGAGAACATTCTTTTCCATTCTTTTATCGTTAGTAAGAATTTTTGCAAATGATTTCTGTTGTACTTGTCTTGGTATAAACATAGTAACCGGTGGCATTTTCTTTTCTGGTGGTGGATTACTCGCAGGAACGATCACTGGCTTTGTCATTTCAAAACTTCTTCTGGTAAAGGTTTTTTGATGCCTATTCTCAAAGTATATTTTTTTATCTTTCTTTCCTGCGTCTACCTCGGCTTGATTTGTTTCCATTGCTATACTTTTGTTCTCAACCTTCTTCGATTTGTTATTATGCATCTGATCAAATCGATAGTTTTTTGGAAACACATGAACCTCTCTGCAATGTACTCTGCGTTCCAATGGATCCTTGAATTTGACATTGCATTCCGATACAAAACATTGGTACTGTAATTTAATTTTATCATTAAATAAAACTCAATGCAATAAGTAATCAACATGTCAAATCACATACCATCGACTGCTTTTCAGCCATAACTTGAAAAAAGCTGTCATGGGTTTCTTGTACATGTATTTCCAGAAGTCGAGCCGTAGGTCTCCATTTGTCACAAACCGAGCAGACAAAATGATGCAAATCATGATAGTGTAATTCATAATCAAGCAGATTATCGAATTTCACACTACAGGCATTACATGGAAACTTCTTCAATCTAAACCGATTAAAAAAAAAATTGTTTTTAGGTTATAAAAATAAAAACAAACAATACAGCAACAAAAATCTTACAATTCGTGACAAAGTTCTTCCTCGTCTTCGACAGTAACGCCTTTTCTCTCAAAAACTTTGCAATATTTGTGTGTATAATTGAAAAAAGGATCGTTCACAGATCGCCGGCCGACTCCTAATTCTTTCAGTTGTTTATCAATTTCCTCAAGGACATCCATAATATTGAAACTTCTTCTTAAAGATTGCACCGGTTATTTTCAATTAATTGATTGAAAATTAATATATGTCACTTAACGTTAACGATTGGCACTTGAGTTATAAAATAAAACAAAACATTGGTGAATCGACGAAAACAGTTGGTGATCGGGGGGGGTTAGACATTCTACAGGTACCTACTGCGCTACGATACACTTGGCCATCTATTGGAATAGCGTGATATTAATTTGAAATTCGCCGATAACAGTATACGGCAGTTGGTCGTGAGATGGCGCTGTGCTCTTATTCTGGCGGCGAATTTCAAAATGCGCGCATTAAATTAAAATAGAATGTACAACGCGATGTGTAAATAATTTATAAAACGAAGAAAAAAAGTTATTGTCGTCGTGTTAGGCGAATAAAATAACGAATAACATAATTATTCTATTTATTTTAAATGAACATTTGTAACTTAGCGTTATTATTAAAATATATTTTATTCAATCAATCAATTAAATATATATGTTTGTATATATTTATATTATATATCAAAGATCATTCACATAATATTTTTATTTAAATATAAGTAAAGTCTTCGCGTGGTCGATTTCGAATGCAGTCACTTGACTAGCTAGTGCATCATGACATTGTCAGAAACTCTTGCTGCGTTCATTCCTCGCTTTCGATTTCTGAAAAAAAAAAATAATAATTCATTTCCTGTATTAATAATCATACTCATTGTGAAACGTGCTATTTTTGAGGTTCCAGAGAAATCAATATTAACCGTATATGTATATTTACCACTATGTTCATTATCGTCAGTACGCTCATAGATGTCTGGAATACTGGACGATTTGTGATTTTCCTTCCGGATGCAGTTGTTTCAGTTCAGACACTTTGACCGATGCTACTCTATTTCTGAATTCCTTGACCTTGACTTTCTCGCCGTTGACCAGCGGTTCATCAGTGAATTCCTCGATCCTCTCGTTGTAGTAGTATGGCGTGGGTTCGGGTATTATAAGCATACCATCTTTCTCGACATAATTTGACGTCTCATCTTTCACCTGTTGCTTTTTTTTTGTATTGGTTTTGCCGGATAGTCTGTCATCCTGTGGTCTTACATTGAGATCTTGACGTCTAAAGAATTGACTGTTGAAATTCATAGGATTTCTGATCGGAGGACGTAGTAGACTACTTGGATGAGGTGTTAGGGTTTCTGGATTTTTCGTGGAGAAGGTAAGATGATGATGATGCTTTAATGTTTTTCGACTGTCCCAAGTCGTGGCTTGTGTCGTTGATGGAGGATAAAAGCTGAAATAAAGTTGATAAGTTAAAATATGGAATTAGTATTGATTCTAAGAGTATTGTGTACGACTTACTTGATCCTCATCGATGGGTTAATCTTCACCTTTCGACTATTCCTGTGGCTATCTGGTCTTCTTACTGGACGTGTAGGTCTGTCGAACTGTTCATTGCTTGCTTCTCTGAGCATTTGTTGTACTTTGTCAGCGTGAGCTTGATGATTGCAATCCGGTTTAGTGGAATGGTATAATGGCGTTTGTCTTGTAGGGAACTGTGTCCCTCTGTGAATTACATCAGTGTGTTCACTATTATCGTAGACGTAGTCGAACGGCGCAGGCCAAGCTCGTATATCTTTGACACCAGACTCTCTGAGTGTACTCTGAATAGTGGAGCGCTCTGGTAACGTAACCACCGTTGGTGTATATGTCTGGTGTTGCTGTTTGTGGACAGTAGAGAAACTGGGATTTTGGATCATGTCAGTTATAGTTTCGAATCTTTGAGTCGTGGGTGGTGAGTAAGAGGTAAGTCTCGCGATGATACTCTGATCGTCGCTTAAAGGATCATATACGTGATTCACTGTTGAGTAGTACGGATCGTAGCGCCCTGGGGTGTCCGTTGGTTTCGTTGGTGGAGTTAGACTGGTGGACACAACGTGATCAGCACTACTGGCTTCCTCGGTGTGTACATCAGGTTTCTTGGTTTCTTTACTACAATCACACTCGGTAGTCGTTATCGGCTTGTTGGAATATTTCAGTTCTTCTGCCGAGTTTTTTCGATGCTCTGGTCTACTATCGTCGCTGATGCTATAGTCGTCATCTTTGATCTCATACTCTTCGTATTTGCTTTCGGGTCTACCATATTCCTTTTGAATTTTTTGGAAGCCGCTGGCAAGATCACTGGTGTCGTAGGAAGCACTAGCGGAACCTCCATATTGCTGGATTATCGATGGATCGTACACACCAGTTTGAGGATTTTTGAACATGGTGATGTAGGGAGCAACGCGCTCGTCTACTTTTCCTCCAGGTCTTTCGAGACTCTGACCGTAACTGTCACGTAGAGTATCACCTTGACGAACCATTTCTCTGTCATAACTGATTGGCAGATTATCACTATGACGAATTTTTTCTCTTTCGTAACTTATCGGCAGATTATCACCATGACCAACCTTTTCTCTGTCGTAACTGACTGGCAAATTGGTCGTGTATGAAATTGTTGGTGGAACCGTTTTTTTCTCATCGTTTTCATAGTAGCTTTTATACTGTTGAGGTTTGACGTAAGTCTCGTACTTGCGAGGATCAGCGCTGGTGGTGGTGCCTTTGGGAATTTTGGTCGAAGATTCTGATAGCAATGGTTTTTCCAAAACCTTAGATTCCTGTTCGTAGTCTTCATCATCATGACTACTCCTACTACTACTATAATTTTCTTTATCAGGCTCTTCGCTTCGGTCTTCAGCTTCATCGTAGTAAGGCTTTTCCCTCGGTTCATCATCCTCTTCATAACTCGAGGAATGTTCTTCATTTCTGTCGCTGATTTCTTTCTCACGACTAGCATGGAATTCTTTATTCTCACCCGACAGTTCGTGCTCGCGATCTTTACTCTTGTCTCGTTCAGCATTTTCTTCAGCCAAAGCCTCTGCTTGAGCTTCTTGTTCAGCTGCAAGTTTGTAGAGTTGATCCTCGTGTTCTTTTTTCCAGTTACGCTCACCGACATACATGGCATGGTTAAATTTACTGCCCACTAATGGTACTTCTTCAGCGACTTCACTGGGATCGTGAATTTCTTTACTTTCGACGCTGTAATTCACTACGTTCTCGTTTTTCTTATACTCCTTCTCGGTAGTCTTTTCTTGCGGTTCTACAGTTGTTCCCGGCGCAACTGTTGTGAAAGTTTCAGTGTCATCATCTTCATCATTATGCCGGTTTGCCTCAAGACTACCTTCAGCACCTCTATATTCATAGTTGCGATCTTCTGGTTGGTCATATTTGTCACTAGTTGCGTGATTTGACTCGTAATTCTCGTTGTAATGATGAGAATCCTCTTCTTCGTCCAAGTTGCCACGATGTCCAGTGTCTTTGTTACCATGATGGTACTCCTCTTCGTGATCCTTATGGTAATCCTCATCTTTGTGGTATTCCAGATAAGTATTCTTTATGGGCATAGGCGAAGGTGGTTGCGGTGGCGGTAAGTTCGGCACAATCGGCAACGGTATCTTAACGAACAGTGGTTCAGGTAGAGGTACAAACCTTGGATCAATCGATATAGAAGGAGGTGGTGGTCTTGCAGCAGTAGGTGGAGGCGCAGCTGGAGCTGGTGGTGGTGCTGCTGATCGATTTCCGTGAAATAGCTGCTCGTACTGAGACAGATGAGACACTAGGTTTGAGGTGTTAACGTTATTGCCAAAATTTAAGACTCCTGTAAACCTAATGGTCTCTCTCTGCCTCGGAGTAGGTGTCGACGTCGTTCCATTAGCCTTCAACGGTGGCATACCCATAGGTGGCACTGGATTCATTCCAAAATCAGGTAGGACTGGTGGCATTCCTGGGATAGGTGGCGGCGGTGGTTTCATTACTGGAACAGGCATCTGAGCAGCGGCAGTTGGATTTGGAAGCGAACCTATTTGAATAGGAGATACCGTATAACCCAAAGCTTCCATGAAACCTTGAAGTAGTATTCCTAAGGCGCGTTTGTCTCTAGGAAGCTCACCAGACTTGTTGAGAGCCAGCATTTCTTCTTCTATGCGTCGTATCATGTTTTCGTCAGCTTCGCTCGGGTTGTGCTTCGACCACTGTGGATATTTCTTCCGACCATAGACTCCATCGCCGTGTAAAGTGATCCCCAGTGCTCGGCATAGGCACACGAGGATCAGAAATCCCATGACTGGGTGAGTTTTCATGATGATTCGATGCGGAGCGCGATTGCACCAAACTGTCTATCTCACATGGCAACAGATTTCCGACGTTTGCTTTCCGCTATCCGACAACGTTTCTCAAGAGGGCCAATAACGCTCCTTCGGAATCGAGCACACTTTTGACGAAACTTTAGTATCCACGTTGCACAATAGTGTCTTTACTCCCTATTAAATAAGGAACTTTAGACCGACACTAAAGTCTATATATACGCCGAGTTCTTAGCATTAAAACGCAACGGTAACAACATAAAACAGTCCTCGAATCTCGAAAATAATTCTTTAAAGAACCATCATAGAGGAACAAGCGAGAACGATAAAAGAAGAAAAAAAAATTCAATCACATAGCAACATCGCAATATGTCCAGTACAATAAAACTCTCGAAAGTACCACACGTCAATCCGCTCTAAAAGCCAGCGGAGCACAGTCTTGTCCGAGTTCCGCTATCGAACTGCTGAACGGACAGTTCGTATAGCTCGTCAGAGCCCGTTAAACAATGTCCGCAGGTGGTGGGTGGTGGGATTTTTGCATAATATCGGAAAAAGAGTTTCTCTTCAACAGTATACCGGCCCGTAGCCACCTGTTGATTAGAGCCAAGTGAAGCGGCACGGCGACTTACGGCAAAAACTTTTTAAGAGACACCAAGCCGCCCACTCACCTTTCCTGCGTTATACGACGAAAATTCTGCGTTACCTTTAACTAGCCGCGCGTTTACTCGTAAATTGCAATTACACAGTTCGGCCAAGCTGGTCGCGTGTATTATGTGGAAAAATGGATTATTGCGGCAAACCAACGACCTGACCCAGAAACCTGTATATATATATATATATATATATATACATATACCTTTAGGATAAACTTTTGCGTGTATAATATACACGCGAGGAATTCGCTCGGGGAATAACGTCTTATTGGAAAGGGACTTTCTTTGCGATAGTATTGTTCTTTTCAATGTGTATGTGTGTATGTGTGTTTGTATTTGTAATCCATCTTATAGAAAGTTAACGTAGATTATTCGGCTGCTCGTTGTTTTACATTGTAATTCTTGTAATGAGATGGCTTTTTATTCGCGTCTATTGCGTGTATAGATTTTTCTTCACTTGTAGGTGGATATGTACGACGAAATCCGTATTTATTGTAGTACACAATTTTTTTACGAGGATACGACTCCGGAGATATAAATAAATAATTCATATCCATCTCACTGCGGGATTAGGTAATAGTGCAAAAAAGCTATTTACGTTTGAAAATGGAAAATGTTGTAAATTGCTTGGGATTTTAGGAAAATAACCGATTTTTTTTATCAAATTTTTAGTACTTTACTTGCTTAAGTGTCGCTTTTGATGATCTTTTTTATTTTAACGAAAGATATTTTCTAATACTTTCTTTCGGCTGATCATAATTAACATTTTGTTACGTGATTATGGATGTATATATATATATTATTTTCAATTTACAATTGCGAAATGCTCACCATTCTTGATTGTGAAATTATTTTTATATTATAATCCTGATTTAGTCCACTTTTAACTATTAAGCGCAGATCAATCAAAAATAATTTTCCAATGCATTGAACATTCAGTATATAATCAAGAGTATATTAGTCTTATTACTATGCGAAATTTCTTTATTCTTGCATATCATGTATATAATTAATATTGCTAAGAATTATTCGAATCATATTGGTTATTAGACGTCAATCAATGATTGAATATGTTTTAAAATCGATTACTATTACTATTAACATCACTAGTATTATTACTAGTATTATTACTATTACTATAAATATTATTGTTGATTGTTCATTAATTGGCTTTGTAAAAAATCGTATTTACACTTTATACGAATAAAAATATTGATATCACATTAAATAAAAGTCTCGATAAGGAATTAGAGATTTCGTTACTAGTATTAAATGCATTAATAAGTTAAAATTGATTATCTATTATATACTAGAAATTATTAATGTATTAAAAAATACGCACAACAGCAGTAAGAATAATAATGTTAATTATCGATTTAAAAAATTTAATAATTGCTATATATATGTACAAATAATATATTTAAGATTATATAGGAAATAAATTTTTTGTATGTCGATATTATTTACGTTTTATTTAATATGTTATATCTCATTGACAGAATTTTATTTCAAATGCCTCACGATAATAAGCTATTTAGATATGCATGTATATCTGTAAGTCACATTTATTAAAAGTGAATAATTACATTATTACTATTATCTAATATTTTATAATATTTAAGAATTAAAATAATGCGATTCGTTGCGATTAATGGACAATGCAATTGTTTATAATTCAGAATAAAATTTCATACATAACAGTTATAAATATTTACATTTTTATCAATCCCAAAAGCGTATATTCATGCAGTCCACTTGTCTTAAGTATTCTAGGTAGTAAAAATTTACTTTTTCATTTAGTTCACGATTTTCACTTATTCTAACAACGAATATTTACTACTTTCATAGTTTCACCATTCTGACTATTACAAATAGTCTATATGCATGCGATACAGTAAATTTTACATTATTTTAAAATTAAATAATTAAATACTCCCACTACAATAATTATTTATTAATAAATCGTTTAAAATAACCTTTTAGGTCAAACGTTACGATCATTTGACTAAAGACAGAGAGAGAGAGAGAGAGAGAGAGAGAGAGAGTGAGAAAAAAGTCTATCCATAAAACAGCTCAACGTTTTACATAATCAAACGATTTTTCCTTTTAAGGCGTAAAAGTACTTACTATTTATTTGCAAAAATTGTTGACCCATAACAATAGCGAATGAAAATAGATTTTGCCATGTATACATGCCCCGGAGGAGAAAATGCGCGAAAGAATAATAATACAGGCGTTAGGCTCGTTTAGCAATATCTGAAAGGTCTGTTTTATGCATATATGCTGTGGTAATTGTTCCTCGGTTTGTTCTTTTCCCCCTATTCTTTCAATGCTTATACCTCGCGTCGTATTAAACCTAGTAAAATTAAAACGAACTCATTAGAACATTTCTCAAATCTGTTCAATTCCGATCTATCGATTAATACAATCTGTCTTATATCCTACTCCCACTTCCTATACGTACAAAAAATTGCCGATCTATTTCTCTCCATTTTTCTTTCGCGGATATTCATTATATAGCGGTAAAAATTTCACTTGCATCCTTCACTTTTTCTTCGAGCTCCAGAACGTCTTGATCGTGACAATAGATCCCAAAGTCCTTTTTCCATCTTCGCTTTATTACCATAATAAAAGCGTAGGAAAAAAGGCCGCTTTCAGAGTCGTTGCCTTTATAACTCTCTCTCTCTCTCTCTCTCTCTCTCTCTCTCTCTCTCTCTCTCTCGTCCGTTCGTTTCTCAGATTTCTCATTAAGTACTACGTCACAGGGAGATAAAGCAACGTGTCAAATAGTCACACCGCCTCGACTTCCCTTCGATTCAACAACGGTTGATCAAAACCGAAATTTGTATTAATTACAACTAATTTTTTACACCAATAAGATTTACACTTATTATATAAATTAAAATGAGGCTTAATGTAAATTTAAATATTAAGACATAGACTTGCTGAGTAATGTTATTTTATTCGATAGGTTAGGTCAACGTCTAGACTGCGTCGTAAATAATATAGTGGAGCATGCGCATTACAAATCAGAAAAAAATCCTGGAACTGACTACTAACCTAACCTTTGTTTTGACATCAATATGAATATCGGAAACATGTATAATACTGATTAGATATTGAAGATAAAGATTTCAAACATTTTTTAGGATTTTGTAGTTTCGTAATTTTGTCTTAACCTAGTGACGGAGTTACTGTAGATACTGCGACTGCTTGCACACTTTACAATCTTTCAGCGTATAAGAGACAAGTATGAATTTAAAATTTTTTGTATTCAATTATTGTAATTGGATTATTGCAACCGGTTAGTAATACACAATAATAATAAATAATATGCATATATGTATATGTATGTAATGAATACGTATCAGTGAAACCTCAAAATATAGGTAACAACTCAACGGTAATTTTCATACGCGTTCTCAGTGAAGTTGTTACTGGAAGTTAGTATTATGGATGTTGTTGAATTCATTGGTACGAGAGATTCTTAGAGTCAACATTTTTTAATTTTTTTATTTTATTTTGTTTTAAATCAGAGTAAAATATATAATAATTTTCAAAATAATAGCACATGAAAATTACATGACAAGAGTAAGCCAGCAGAGGTGCCTGAATGAGCACCGACGGGATCATTTTTTAGAAAAAATGAAAATTTTATTTAAAAGTAGGAGTAACGATCCGCGATTTAAAGAAAATTCGTCTAAATTGAATACGCGTATAAAGAGTTATTTTATTTATGCGTTTAAAAATAGAAACTATAATCATCAGGAAATCAGTCGGATATCCGTATCTACGTATTTTTGTCTAATTTTTCTATAGACACTCGTAACTTTCTTCTCGGATGTGGAGCTTTGAGCGAATTTGTTTTAATAGAAGGCATTTCCTTCAAATTACACGTAATCATACAAGCCTATGAGGCTTTTTTATTTCTTGGATGTTAATTTACATTTTATTTACACGAATGCTTGTAACCTCTTACTCTATTAGACTTTTTTGATTATTCTTTTTTTAAACGAAAGTTTGTATTTTAATTGTCTAAATATACCTTATCAAATAAATAGAACGTTTTTGCTCGGTATATATACTTGTAAATACAAGTAACGAAATATAATTGCGAGATACATGAAATTAAAGTAGAATTACAGAAAAAGAATGATTAAAAAACACATTTAGAGTGCATAGTTATGAGCATTTAAAAAAAGACTTTAGAGTCAAAAGACTGAATGTCTATACAATTTCTGAAAAATTGCGAAATTTTAAAGATTATTTAAATGCTCATAAATTTGTCATAAC
Source organism: Apocrypta bakeri (assembly GCA_018906985.1). Classification (NCBI taxonomy): domain Eukaryota; kingdom Metazoa; phylum Arthropoda; class Insecta; order Hymenoptera; family Pteromalidae; genus Apocrypta; species Apocrypta bakeri. The sequence goes on along the minus strand of JACCIA010000005.1, from coordinate 1,340,333 downwards.
CTGTAGGTCTTTTGCGATGATTCTTTTTTGCAGCCTTTTTCTAGATAAATAATTTTTCTTTTACATCGATTGCGTAATGGACTATGAATATACGATTATCAACGAAAACTGATTTTCATAATATTGATGAATAATACGAATAGTCAATTATTCTGTATAATGTAAGAACAAAATACTGAAAAGTAGACTCTAAAAGTTTTAATAGCTAAAGAAAATCATTAAAAAAGACCTTTTGGTCGAAAAGTTATAAGCACTTGAACTAAAACCAGAAACAATGACAGCTGTTTGTATTTTTTTCTATTTCTAAAGCAATAACTTCTTTTATACTAATCTAGTCTAGACAATCTTTTTTTTCTAATTAAAACTTTTTTTTGAAAATTATCAAAATTTGTGCACTGAAACATCTTTAAAAATAGGAAATGAGGAAATCGTGTCCGGTCGATATTTCCTCACAAATAATTTTTCGATTTCCAGATACCGAGTTATTTCCTGCATTCTCTGAATTTACTCATAAACATATATATATATATATATATATATATACACACACGCGCGTATTTATATATACATATCGGTAGTTGCGCATAATTAACGATCATTACGAAGTGAATCCAGCGGTTACAATCGGTGGTCAATCGTCCGCGAAGCGAAGCTAGGTCCATCGCAAGAAGATCCTACGGATGACCAGTAGCGCCTTTTAGTATTATCCAATCGAGTTTCCGTTTGAAAGAAAAAAAAGAACTACGACAAATTGCATACACTCACGTTTGGTGCTTTGGATTCACTTACGACAGTGGAGTGTATTAAGGATAGCGACCGGTTGTCGCGGAGAAAGCCATTCGGTCGCTTGTACATTGCTACTTCTCGCGGTTGTATTTGAGGAGGTATAAAAAAGTATCGTAGCTATGCGCTACACCGAGAGCAAAAAGGAAATCGCGTGCGCATGCAGGAGAGGCGCGACTCGCGAAATTTCTGCGCGAGATCGAGCTCTTTTGCGAGGTATGGAGCAAAAAATTTTAACGTTCTTTAGACCTCTGCGGAGACTGAAAGTGTGAAGACTGCCGATGGTGGAATTTTTTTTTGCGGGATGACTAGTGGAATTGACTTTTTGGCGAATTATACTTTTCAATTAGAATCTCTTCATTTATGTATAGGAGGTTGAATTTTCATAATATGCGCTTTCTGTTAAGTTGGTACTGGGAATGTCTATTATGGATCTTGTTTAACTTACGGCTACTTGATGGAGATTCTTTGTGTTGAAACTAATTTAAAATGATCTGGTAAAAATTTCGTCAGAAATTGACCAGCCATTAGCTAAAGTTATGGTGTCGTTTTTAACAAAAACTGGTCAAAAAACTAAGTTTTGGAATCAAATTAAAATCAGTCTACTGTTTGTCGAATTATCCGTTTCAATGTAATGTTCAATTTTCACGCATGGTTTGACTGAGTTTGCTGTAGGGAATGTGCATTCTAGACGTAGATTTATTTATTTGTAGCAGAGATTCTTTGAGTCGAAATTAAAAAAATTTTGTATTTTCATTTATTTATTAAACTGATAGAGTAAAGTATACAATAAGTTAACAAAAACGGAGGAAATACATTGCTTTTCGCTGAGCTGGCTCTGTAATAAAACTAAGTACTTAAAATAAAAATAAACTCACTTAAAAACTAAACTTAACACTAAAATTGTACATTTATGTATACATATACGTTATTAGCCTAAATCAGAATTGTAAAATTGCAAAATAAGGAAAGAAAATTATTTTGAAATCAAATTTTTCAAAATTATAGTATAAAATTTTATAGGTGAAAAATCCAGAATTTGAATCTAAAGGACGATTTTTTGTTACAGTTTACATATATACACGAGATTTTGGGGATGGAAAAATCGTATTTTTAAAAACCATGAAAAATACGCTGTTGGGAAATTCCTAATTTCTGCTGCCAACTATTTTTCTTGGTTACATAGATAGAAGTAAACAAAATGCATGTATCATTCTCTTTCTGATTTTATGTCAGTTTAAGGCTTATTTTTCTTAACTCGATTATTAATTTTTTAGTGTAATATACATATACATATATTCGTTATCAATATTCAATGAAAATTCAGTGAGAATGCGGGTATTTAGGACTTAATAGGTTAATGTAAAATTTGGAAAAGTAGTACGTTTAATCAACGTAATTGAGTATAAATTTTTATGGGCCAATTTGCAATATTAACGATATCACGCGAAAACAGATTTACCTAAAAATGATAATAGATCACGAATAAAATCTAAGTTATAACTCGAATTAGCATAAAATCCAATTCACCTACAGACGCGAAATTATCTTCGAGTACCTCGACATTAAAATTACCGAAAAAAAGCCGTTAAAACGTAGATTTTAAGATCTTTCTTAATTTACGATATATATACGGAAGGACAAAAGAAATAGTATACCGAAAAGGCAAAAAAAGTAAAAAAAAATTTTTATTCTCCCCTTGAGCAAACAATCAATTTCAAGGATATTTATTGGTCGATGTAAGGGTCGACGCAGTCTCGTTTCTTTTAAAATAGTCTGATATTAAATTTTACGCTGTTAAAATTACACGATACCCCACTGGATAAAATTATTTATCTATCGCTACTTTCTCTATATACATTGTACGTTTTTCCAACAGAAAATTACCGGGTTATAAAAAAAACCGTTTCGTTTCGCTTAAGATATACACCATAGTCTAAGAAAATAATTAGCATAAACCAAGTTGATACACGCAGCAATTTTCACTAATTTCACATTGACGACTGTTTCGCATAGAGAAAAAAATATCCAATTGGACGAAATGTCTTTTCGAAACCGGATACGACAGGACTGTAATAAATCCTCCTGTACTTAACGTACACTGCGCAAAAAATTGGGTTTACGGTTAAACATTTTTTTTTTCATTAAAATTTTCTGATCGTCCGCACTTTATATGTCATAATTACATTTATTCCTCGACTTATCTATATATATACCTATTAAAATTTATATATATAGTAGAAATAAAAAGATTGGTTAATTGAAAATCCGATTTCTTCCGATTGGATTTAAACGATTCTCGCGTTTTATATTTAATCGGTCAGTGAGATTTTGCAAGCTAATTACGCGAATTAGTTTAAGATATTTGGTGAACGCGTTTGATCGTAGTTGTTGTTATTATTGTTATAATTCAAGGAAAAATTTCTAGTCGTAAATAGAGATTAGCTCATAGTGCATACAATTCATCACTGAGTTTATAAAAAAGACGTATGCTTTGTTGGTCAATGTGTTAATTAAGTGGAAGCAGTGTATTTTTTGTAATTCTAGCAAATAATAAATTATAACAAATTTAATATAGAGTCGTCGATTAAGAATCAGCGAGAAAATACAGGACTAAGAAAATTCAAATTGTAAATCAAAATATTAATCTCAACATATATTATTAGTAATTATTAGTAAGAGCAACAGCTGTAAATGACATATTGTAGAATCAAATGAAATTTTATTTATACGAGAATGTAAAACTCAGAAGAAGGGGACGTGACATTAAATAAATAAATTAAAAAAAAAATAGAATAATCGTAGTATTACTATACAAACTATTCTAAGTTTTTTTACGAGGGTTATGATTTCAATATCTAAGAAATTAACCCAATTTCTTCTAAGCGGTTTTATTCCAAAATCGGCAGAAATCGGTATGAAGAAATAATAAAAAAAAAATAAGAAACCGGTATATATAATACTAAATCGGCGAAGCGCACCGCAAACGAGTAAGACTATAAAATAAAGAAAAATCGCCGGTGGGAATATCGCGTAATGAGTCGGCGCAGTGACAGTCCGCGCGATAAATTGGTATATCTGCGCCGCGTCGAACTTCCTCGTTCGCTTCTTTGCATTGAAGAAAGTCAGGAAATGTTGGCTATATTCACGGTTGCATCCGTGGAGAAAGAAAAAGGAATTTGATGAGTCAGACGAAAAATCGTTAATTAATCGAAGAATAGAGACACGTATATCCGCGTCACGATAAGCCAGCCGGTTTCATACCGATCTTTTCCGCGATCCACTTGTTACCTCATATTCGCTGTTTTTTTATTCGTTTATGCGCGTGTAGACCCTTTTATGCTTTCGATCGTGTAACCGATTGCGTTTACAATAAAGTTGGAGCACTTTTTCGATACCGATTTTTTCCTCTCGTTAGACAGTCCGGTATAGGACGACTCTGTAACACAGCAGGTCAGATGCGTAACTCCGTGAACCGTATAGCTGCTTATTTTGCAATTCTGTAATGGGAGTGGTTAAGAGACCAAGTTGTCACTCTTGTGAGGACATGAGTTGTGTATGTGCGATACCGGTGGATCAAGAATTCGCCATAACGATGGAAACTAGTTGCATGAAGAACGCGGTATAAAAGTGCTGGACACCGGAGTAAGTGTATCAGTCGACTACATCGCGTTTCTTTTCGTACATTTCGTGGTCCACTATGAAGCTGCTGGTAAGATGAATAATTTACAAAAACAAAAAAAAAATCGGTTAGTTAACGAAATCGATCGTATTTTCAGTTATTGCTGTCGTTAGTGAGTTTGGCCGTGGGTCAAGAGATCGTCCCAAAACCCGTCGAATCGAACAATGTTCCTTCCTATGAAGGTGTCTTACAAGCACCACAAGAGACTGCGGAACTAGCCGACGATAAGAAAGTCGACAAAAGGAGCCATGGTTGGAGCCAATGGATCTTACCATCTCATGATCACGGATGGTCGCATGGATTGCCATTGTAAGCGTTTGAATATAATTGGAACACATTTTATTTCTGTACCAGATGAAGGGGCCGTATATTTTAGTTATTTAATTATAATGAAAGAAAATGAAGTTGGTATTGATGACAAGTAGATGATTCATTTTTAATATTGCGTAAAGGCACTGAACTGGTCCGTAACAGCTCATTACTCTCGAAATCGCACATAAATCTGTGTTTATTTTATTTTGATTTATTTTTTAAAAGATTTACAGCTAAGACGAATAACTTGTACGGTATATAAGTGAATCTGTTACAATCTTCTAAATAAGTAGAACTATTCTTTGTCTTTTTTTGCACGTCCTTCACAAGCTGTTTTCAAGTCATATTATTACAATTTTAATCATTGATTAAAAACGCAAAAGGGAGATTTTTTGTTGAATAATGTGCAAATTTGTAATAAAATACTTTCAACTTTGTTTAAATAAGTTACAATACATTTATAAGCAATGTAAGCGTTAACATCAATTTTTGAAAAGATAAAATCGTTGGAAACAACATAGATAATTCATAAAGATCCGTTGACTACAAAATTATCTATATTAGTCGCAAACTTGTGAATCGAACTTTGCTCCTAGCTAGAAATAAAATTATCCGCTAAATTATCTCTTAGTCTGTACTTAGTTTCATTAAAATTTATAAAGAGATAACTTACATTACTGGGAACGTAAGTAACATAGTTTCAAGGTATTTATAAAGTTACATTTCTTTCTAAAATTAATATTAAAAAACATAATAATAAAATTTTATTGAATTTAATTTATTAAAGCCATTTCACATGGTGCAATGAATTAAACTAATTGTACTTGTCACAATTACGTTATTTACTTTCATTTTTAAATCGAGACTTTTCAGTTCGAGTAGCAAGTTGTTGAAATACTTAATTATAATAATAATAATAATAACTTAATTACAACAATTTTTCATACACACACGTATACTTACACACACACATACAGACAGTCACATATATACACATATACATCCACATACATAGAGACATTCACACATACACACACACACATACATACATACACGCTCAGACACGCATGTATATATAAACTTACGAGTAATCGTGCGTACAATTTCAATCATAAAGTCGCATTATGCAATTGCGATAAACACAGTTATCTAGTTAATACAATGGGCCGATTCACTTTCCAATTTTATACAGTGAAACAATACTGTAATAATGTGAAATGTTTTATCCCTTTCGTAGATACACTATTTCACACGGACATGGACACGGTTGGCATGGATCGTCGGGGCATGGACATGGTTCGATCGGGTGGACTTTGACACCGATTTACATCAGTAGTGGACATGGTTGGCATGGTAGCGGTCATGGTGGATGGCATAGCAAATGGTGAACGATCACACTTGCCGATTTTATGTATAGCTTGAAAATTTGTAGATTTTAAATATTTTATACTTGAGTGAACAACGACGAATGTGCCATTGCTGGAATTGCCGATTTTTCTTGATGTAAAATTTTTAACACAAGCGGCGGTATAACGAAGGAAAAAATTAACGTATAGACGTAGGTCGACACCGATGATCAATAAAATGTTTTTCAAAATTCACGTCTATTCATTTGTTACATTATACATTTATTTATTTGCTCTTTTTGTTAACCGAATCAATATTTACCGTTGCAAAATCCAAAATAAAAATAAATGCGAAAAAATGTACTACTCCTACTAACTAGTTCGTAACAATTGTTTTTGTTTCCCTTTTGAAATACAACTTCTACATTGAATTCAATTAGTCGAATCGTTACAGATTCGGTATACCGAAGATCAAAAAATCGTATGTTTATGTATGCGAAAAAACATCTTTTGATGTATAATAATTTAATGTATATATATATAATATTAAATACGTCATATCGTCATACACTGATACACTTGAAAGTAAAACGATTTTCAGTGCTAATGAAATGTAATAATATTTTTTTATAACTGCAGATACACCTCTTTCCTAGTAGTCACTCAAGTAGAAATCCTTAATATTATACTTGAAGACCTAACAGTGATTATAATAACTGCGCATTGGAACATGAAAAATTGTTTTCAAGTACTTTCTATTTCGCGTTATCGCGTTTATTATTATTTAGCTATATGTACTATCGAAGATATAAATTTACGACGAGGTTTCTATAGTAAAGGAATAGAACAAAAATTTACTTTCAATACCTTTAATTGGTAAATTTCTTGGAATCGAGTAACTAGCCGATAAGAAGATTTATCGACTGTAGTTACAAAACAGAATCCTGTTGTACCGACATCTAAGGACGAAATATATATAAGTTTCAAAAATTTACCGACAGAGGCGTTGCCTCCGCTAAGTATCGAAAAAGAAAACCCTTCGTACCTCATCCCTTCGAATGATTTCGAAGTAAAATTATAGAAATGCCTTTAAAACCACCGGAAATCCACGCGTTTCACTCGAATTATGATAATCGATAAATGCAATAATAAACCGTCCTTAACTATTTATAAACACCTGTACAATATCCGCAATGTCGATAACAACGCGAAAATTCATCTCGACAAGAACAGAAAAAAAAAGTCCAGTTTAATTATTTCCCACAAACCCGATCGTTTTCTCGCATCACTGATCCCGAGTAATTTTCTCTCTCTCTCTCTCTCCATCCTGTCCAATCGCAGTTAAGTCCGTCAAAACAAAATGATTAGGCTCCATTGAAAAGTCACGGCTCTGCAATGTAAATAAAGCATAATCGCGCGTGTCTACCCCTTAAAAAGCATCCTCCCTTCGAGAGAGATGAGGGCTGAAATTCCAGTTCCAAAGGCATATTTCGTGGTTGAAACTGGCCACTGGTCATTGTTCGGAACGGGACAGCATCCCCCGGTATGGACCAGTTTTATTTCACGGTGTATATATGCATATAAAGCGGTGGCACGCGCTTGAGAGAAAATAATAGGGAGACCGACAGGTTTTTTTTTTCATCTCATAGCTTAGGAGTCTTGTCTGTCCCGTTTGGGAATCTGCATTATTGGCTACTGACCCCTTCTCTTGGTCCGTAGCAAAGAGACACCGACAAAGCGATCGCGCGTTCCAGATCAGGTGAAAACTGGTCCATCGCGTGTCTATCTACTCTGTACAGTCGTCCGAGGTGGAAACTAGATCAGTCGATGCAGGTGCTCTGATGCTGATGCTCCAGCGTTCTGGAACACCTGATTTCTCGTTTATCTTCCGTGGCTTTCGCTGCTGTTTACCTTTGTATTTATTTTTTATTTACTTTGAAATAAGTGTATTATGTAGCTGAGAGGATTTGCTTTTTTTTTAGATTATATTTAATTTTCTTGCAAATTGTTGTAAATTAGAGTAAATCAAAGTCGGAGTCTCAAATTCTTTTTGTTGCTTTTTAAACAATTTAAATTACTTAATTAAAAATGATACTTCAATTCCATAGCTCAAAATCACACAGAAATAGCATCGTTTGAGCTTGGAATCTTAAAAATTCATGAAGCTATGCTTACGACAAAGTAAAAATTTAAAAATAATCATACCTTTGTACAGGATATAATATGAACTTCTGGTGGATTTTATTACATAATATTTTCTAAAATACTTTTCAGAAAAAAGTTAAGCTTTGCAAAAATATCATATTTTTTGTTACAGACATTCAAAGTTCAAGGAGGGAATAACTGTAAACCCTTCTTAGTATTATATTTACTACACTGAAATACAAGTTCGCTAAGTTCAAGAAAATTTCTGTATTGAAAAATGTATTTTCCTGTAGAAGGAAATGTTATATACTTTGATTAAAAATAATAATTATTTTCATTAATACAATACTTACTGTAATAGAATGAAAAATGTACTAGAATTATTTAAATATATTCAAGCGTTCTTTACTATATTTATTTAGTCAATATTTTATTTTTACATTATTTTGCACATGTCTTTAAAATAATGTATTATTAAAATAAATGTCAGGCTTGATTTGGATAAATCTTCCCCTTGGACTATTCGAACAAATCAGTTATTGGAATGAAATAAAATTCTGTTTATTTTAACAAGCTTTTTTCATTATAAAAATTTGTATTTGAATCTAATGAACCGGAAGAAATTGACGTTGTTAAATGCTATAGAAAGTTGTGCCAGTTAATATATAGATATATATAGAAATCGAGGCTGGAATATAAAAAATCTTATATCTAAAAACTGAAGAAGTATATATATATATATATATATAGCTAGAATATAATCTGGAAATTTGTAGCATTTCATAAACATAAAACACTTATTCTGTTACAATTAAATCATTTTTACTTTCTTTTTTAATTGAGGCGCTTCGGTTCTTATGACAAGCTGTTTCTACATTACATACTTTTTCACTTTCCACAATAATCATTTTAAGCATTTCGAACTGATTTTTATATTAGTTATAAATTCTCGCGATTTTATCTAAACTGATATTACTAGCAGTTCGTTAATATTTTAACATAATTTTTTTTAACGACGCTCCTAATTTCATATTAAACGAATTTTTGAAGCTAGATATATAACCAAAGCAGATCTACTTTACTAAAAATTAGAACTAATAGTTATCGAAAACAACTAAGACGATGGAAATAGTAACTAAATCAAGAAATTGCTTGATGATTCAAAAAAATTGTTTCTTTGGGCTGTCATCGGTAAACATATACTTTTTTTTAATTATTTTATTTGTTTATTGTCGCATAAGCTATCATCACTAGGCCATTGGCGACTACAATAATGTTGAATACAAGTTACCTATTTCAACTATTTATGTACAATTTGATATTTTTTAAGTATTGGTGATAAGATTTTTTTTAGAAATTTGATATTTTTTTTGTGCGCATTTAAGAGAGTTTTGAAGTTTGATTGAAGTTGATGAAGTTTTGATTTCATCTCAGCTGCTTATTGATAATTTTTTCGTTTTATTGAGTGTCTCAATCTATCCATTGGTTAACTGTGAATCCTACGGTGAGTGAATTTTCTACTTTCAGTTGTAAGTGCCTATCGAAGAGACTTATAGAAGAGCAAGACTTTTCAAATCGAAGGTAAAACTGTCTTCTATTATTAGAATAAGTTATAAATATTTAAAATTTTGAATTTAGTTATTTGCATTTCAAAGGTGTCTTGTCCCCTTAGTGGCATCTACTTTTAATTTTTTCTTCTTTTATTTCTATTCTAATATCTGTATCATTTCGAACCGCACTCCCGTTTAAACAACCCGACAAATAATTTCGAATCCAGCGGTACCAAACATCACGCACACGCACACGCACACGCACACATATGAAAAGTCTCAAAGCAATTTCTATCAACAACACTGACGATTTCTGGGATTTGAAAGGGAGAATTGTTGAAAATTGTAATTGCCGAAGAAAGCGTTCATAAGGGACTCCCGATGAGTTTCACAATCAGGATAAATTAAAAAAGCAAGAGAAAGACCGACATATATCGTTGTAGAAAAAAATGGAAGGGGCTGCACACACACACCGCGAAGAAGGTGGGATACAAAGGCGAGTTCAAACACTCGATCAAAGGGATGAAAAAAACAAAGGAGCTCGACGTGCGTGTCACGCGAGACGCCCAAACCAGCCCACATTGGCCACTTCTTTCAGCCGTCTGTCATTCGCTCCGTCGTCTGGGCAATGCTTCGAGGACATTTTTTTTTCATTCAAAAGAGGACATTTGCGTCCGACCGAGTTTATTGTGCTCGATTTTTATTCAGAGTTTCTATTTCGTCGGGCGATTAGCCGCTACGAGGTGGATTGTTTTGGATTAGTGACAGATATACAATTTTTTTTTACTTTTTTATTGATCGGTTACTTTTCATATACTGTCTATTTTAGCATTTTAGTGCGATGAAGAATACGATATGACTGTGTTAAGTAGTGCGAACATTTTTTTTTCTTATTCAAGGTTCGGTGTACGGTCGTTGATGAACGCGACAAGAGGCTGTTCTGTGGACAGAAAGGGAGTTAATTTAGAATGTTTAGGTGATAACAAAATTTTTTTTTTTTTTTTGGAGTAAATTAATTGTACCTTTATTTTGCTCTGTGTCCTTGGATTTTGCTTGTGATTATTGCTAAAATAGACATGGTTTGCGGCGCTGATTTAGCAACCTTTTCCTTTGCCTTTGCCTTTACCTTTGCCTGCGTAGGCAGCACATATGATGGCAATGGAAGAAGCCAAAACCCAGAACAGCTGCATTATGATTTGAGGTTTTTTTGTTTGGTTAATAGTGTACTGAAAAATAATCAATTATTACATAGTAGATGATTAGTAGATGCTATACTTTATATTAAAATAATTAGAAAAAATACAATTGAAATCGATAAATGTCTTATTTTCTTATAGTTAAGAACGTTGATTTATTTAAAAAATTCATTTTTTCCAAATTTATCAGATTTTGAAAAAGAGTGTAGTTCAAGGCTTTCGAGATATTGTACGAAGCTAAGATAAATGAAATAAAGTGGAAAATCGTAGCGAATACGTTTTGTACAGACGAAAAACTAGCGATAAATTATTTTTATATTGCTATTTCGACTAATATCATTTGTACAATTTTAAGATTACACTTTTAGATATAATATCGTATTTAAAGTTAATAGTAATCTTTAAAAGCGAATTCTACAGGTTTATTTTAAAAGCAAATTTAATCGAACTTTCATTTTATTTACGATTATAAGATCGTTTCAGCTTCACATTTGTGTAAATCTTTTTATCAGTGATTAAAAAGTAAAACGTCTGTCTTTATAATTTAAATTAATGATGCAAAAACGTTAATAATCTAGTCTAATTTAATACTAAAATAACGAGCTTATTATATCGAATTTATAATTAAAATAATTATTCAATTCTTTACTAAATATATATCGATAAATTATATAACAAAATTAAAATGAAAATTCGAAAGTAAAGTTAAAATGAGAAATGCGTAATATTTGAATACTTACAAAGGATCGAAGATTCGAGTCAATACTGGCAAAGGTGTTGGCACGGCTCGCTTAAGTACTGGAGAAATCATCTCGTCAATGTCGGAAGTGATCGTAAATAATCCCTATAAATGTCCGCGTAAAATCGTTAAACTTGGCAAATCAGTCCTCAATAATGCGCTATTATCTATGTCGACTACACATCTGTTTTGCCTATCGTATACATATTGTTACGGATGAAGATAAGCGCTCGCGCGGGTTTTCGGTTGTACCGCAAATGATTGTGTCCAATAGCGTGGAGAAAGGTGGTTATTCAGAAAGAAGTACACAACGTTTTCTTGTATTTCATTTATTTCGAAAATATTTCTAATCCTGCTCTAGTCAATACGGTCCTCGACTCTCTACAGTTCACTCGATTACTCTGATTACGCTTGGTCTGATTGACTCTGACTACCTTCGATTCAACCTTCGACTACCGCCTTAAGGCACCTGTGCGCTCCATTTTTAACACCTCGCCTCCGTCGTTCAAAGGTGATAAGAGTGCATCAAGTAACTTTTGGCAGACATAACAAAATACCGATGGAATTAGCATACTGTTGCTACGTTAAAGAATATATTCATGCGCTTACGTAACAATATTCATCACTATTTGTACAAACGACTTGTACTGGTAAGTTAACTGTACGAATGAAATTTGAATAAAAATTAAAAATAGCGTATAATTAAAATATATACTATTATTTGAATCCGATTATAATTGAAATAATTTTTATTTGCGCGTTGAGAAGGAAATCGCGCCGATTATATTGAGGCACTCTTTTAATTTCAATTCTGTCCTATAAAAATAAATGTTTCCATGGTTAGTAATACAAAAATACTATTTTTTTGTTTATTGTTCAAAATAAACAATTTGCGGTAAGTTATTGATAAATTTGGCGATACCAATCGAAAGATGAGATTTTTTTACAAATTAATTTGTATCCCAATATTGTTTTCACACGCGTTATAATCGAAAGGAACGAGTTTGAAATTGACGTATAATAAATTGTGGCCATTTGATCGTTGAGTAACGAGGCGTTAATTTACCTCTAAGTACATATACACACCGAAAATCAAAATTTACATTCAAACGCATCGTTCGAAATAAAAAACTAAGCAAAACCAGTGAAAGATTTTAGTTTCCACAGAAAATTCGAAAAAGCTATTTCCACCTCGACGATTCAATAACAAGTATTGTACGTACTTTCCATAAAATTTACAAATAAAAAAAAAACAAAATAAAAAAATACCCACAAATCATCGAAGAAAAAGGCAATTCGCCGGAATTCCAGTCCGTGTCCTTTCTCGGCTCGCCATCCATTTTTACAACTCTTCCGCGCGTCGTCTTTTTCACGTAGAATACGCGGTAGCCCGAGGGTGCGAGGATAACTTCGCATATGCCAGACTCGCGAGCAATGAGCCTGCGAAAAAGCGCGGAAACAGAGCTATGAAAGGGACTTGCTACTTCTGGCCCTTCTATAGCTATTACAAATCTTGCGTTGTATATACATGTATATGCATAGGAATAGCTGGTGTACACGTATGTGGAGACATGTATACGGGTAATTCTCTGACAGATTGACGATGAAAATTTCGTTTTTCTCGACTAAATTATTGTCAAATGTTCTTTGGCATTGTATCTACGATAGTGAACTTTTTTAGATTTTTTTCGCCAGGAATTTTTAAGTTACACTGATGCAGAGTTGGCATTTTGCGGTAAAATGCGAAAAAGGGACTTTTGTTGGAAAATTAGTTAAATATTACGTTATTGTAATTTGCGAAGTTTTAAGAATGCTCGATAGTGAGTTTTAGCACAAAAAATCGGAACTGTTTTTTGAAAGTGATCGAAAGATAAAAGAGAGAGTTTTTTCGTCAAATTTATATGTCAAATTTATCGCAATATTATGATAGAAATGACTTTTCTACACGTATAATGACTATACTTAGCATCAATGAAATTTACAATAAGAGAAATTACTTTTCTTGCTAAAATAAAAAATTTTACGTAAAGTCAATTCAGTCAGTATCATAAATTATACCAGTTATACTGAAGGGGGGAGTCTGATTCACAAGCTTCGAAAAATCGATTCTAAAATTGTTTAAAAATATGTGTGGAAATTTTCAAAGACGAACTAGATGTTTTTCCAAAACTGAATTTCGCGACGTTGTGAATTATAAGAATCGCTTTCCCGAGATGTTAGACTTTTTTGAGAATTGGCATAGCATGCCAACTTTGACCTTCCGTAACTAAAGGAACGTTGACGAAAAAAATGTAAAAAAATTCACGAAGGTAGATACAGTGCGAAAGATAAAATGTTCCTCTGGTCAATCTGTCAGAGAATGACCCATATATACATTTACAGAAGAGAGAGAGAGAGAGAGAGAGAGAGAGAGAGAGAGAGAAACGAAAGGAGAAAGAGAGATGATGGGTATGCACATGGAGTCGTATTACACAGGTCGCGCATGCGAGGGAGAGACAGAGAGAAGAGGTATTTGTTTTACTGCCTGGCTGCCGGCATTGGTTGAGGACGTGCTCCGCATTCTTGAAATCATGCTACCCTCGTTATATATACCTATACATGCACACACGTATCCGTGTCCTCCCTGTATATGCTTTCTCGATCGTAAAGGTCCTTAACTCTTTTAATGGCGTTTTATATATCCACGTGAGATTTGTCGAGGATTTAGGCTGCATATGTATTTTCCGTTTATTTTTGTTTATTCAACGACAGCGTAGAAGCGCGGCAAATTTGAAAAATAAAAATAAAAATTTTTCGCGATAAAAAAAATGAGTGAGCGAGAGAGCGAGAGAGGGAGAGAGAGAGAGAAAGAGAGAGAGAGAGAGAGAAATGGTCACGAAGTTCGAGACACTTCGGTTCTCTCTTTTTCACAAGACGAAAAACGAATGCTCGAGTAGTCCGGCATTTTGTCGGATCCTAATTTACGGCCGGGATTCCGGGCGTTTATGTCTTTCCGATATAGGGTCGTTCTCGCGCGGAGAAAAGCCGCGCTAGCTCGCTTTTTCGCGTACGTCGTCGCGCGCGCGGACGCGACGTGCCGTGAAAGGAAAGTTCATCTTTCCTCTTTTATTAACGAACCGCGAGGAATATCCTTTACTACTTTGGGTGCATACTTTTTTATGGATCTGAGTTTCTCTTTTCTTCGGAATATAAATCTGTCATTATGGATACACATGCGATATGTCAAAAGCGTATATAACGCATTACATGTTTATAGAGACGTGTGATCCGGAAAATTTGAATTTCCCGCGGCGTCTCGTATATGCGTCACGCGTAAAATTCAACCTCGCGTCGATTGGATTTAGAAAAAAATCTATGTATGTATATGTGTATGTGTATATGTACATGTATACATATACCTATACATCGGGCAATACAGGAAAAGGGATAGAAGTTAGAAAATCGAAATCAGGCCACGCATCATCGCGGGATCAATCGAGGAAGGAAATGCCGAATGTTACGTATGTATGAGAAAATCGGATTTCGTTGTCAGAAAGAAAAAAAAAGTCTGGAGGGTGGTTCGTTGGTACCCAGTGTTAAATCCCCTGTAAGATTCGTTTGGTCCGCGTAGATTTCCCGTCTCTCCGGAAGTAGCGCGGCGAGTCTTCAAACGCGTCGGTTGAGCGTGAAATTGCTCACGCGACGCAGAGAGAGAGAGAGAGAGAGAGAGAGAATAAAAGTTGGTTACAGAGAGGGGGTGTGTCCGTCTGGAATTGAAAGGTGGGATGATTTGATTCGCGCAGTTTATTTTATTGAGGATATAGCGGACAATACACTGTGAATCATCCGTATTATTTGTTTATTTATGATCGTTATTGAAAAAAAATACTAATAAAATCGTGAGTATACATCGAGGTAGAAAGATATAGAGGTCGATGCTCTGTGAAACATTTGTATGGTTTGTTTAATTATTTATAATTGTTAAAAAAAAATAATAAATCCCACTCTTACGGCAAGGTAGAGGTATAAATTAGGCAATTAATTCAATTGAGCATATAACGGACATGCTCCGTCAACCATCTGAAGTATTGTTAAAAAATTAATAATTATTGGTTTAACTATTTCTAATTGTTTAAAACATAAGTAAACAACGATTCCACGACAATGTATAGGTAGATTAGTCAGCTTATTTTATTTTCGATGTAGCCAATGAAGCTCCATGGACCATTAATATAATTTGTTTAAAGAATAATTATCATTTGTTTAATTATTAATAATTGTGGTTAAACAAATAGTTCTACGCGACACAATTGGTTAAATTAAGTAAGTAATTTTATTGAGGGTACAGCGGACGATGCTCCTAGAGCATTCTGTATTCCTTGCTTAATTATAATGGTTCTTTTTTTTGTTCTTAAAAAAGAAAAAGAACCGCGAACACACGTCGAGCTTGAGATAAATAATGCATGGAAAACGATGCACCACAGCAGTGAGTGTAGTGTAGTCGCATAGAAATATAGAGCGTAAATAATACATCTCCTCTCGGGGTCGATCAGAAATTCAAGTCGCTACTGAATATAGACGAGGCTTTATCGATACTTTCTCTAACAGCATCACGTCATAATTGCTTACCGTCGAGTGAATTCTGCGTGATCCAACTGTTTAAGTTAGCGGTTTGAAAATACAGTTTAGATTTTAATGAAACTTAACGTATAGACTGTGGCTGTATAAATATTGATACAATTACGATTAAAATTCATTTTTGCAAGACTATATATTATGTGATATATATGTATATATATGATAGCAGTTATTAGTAGTTAGATTATTCATAATTAAATTTATATCAGATAATGCGTCTATCGTATAGTCTCGTTAAATAGGTTATTTGACTTTAAAAATAGGATAAATAAAGCTTCTGAAGCAATTTTTTTTTATCGACAATATCATAGTGTATATATATATATTATTTTTTTTTATTTTTATACAGATTCTAATCCTTTAACCTCGCGAATCCACGTTTTGGATGTAGGATAAAATTGATTTTTGTTATTAGATTTTTTTCGCACAACTTGCAGATTTTTCGAAATTGAATTGAATAAAGTAGTTTTTATAATTATCATGGTATATGTTGCGAAAATCTTAATAGTTCTCTTGTTTTCTCATCGACAGCCATTTCATTTATTAAAAAAATCCCGGGAGATAATAATCAAAGTTATTTAAGCTCAGACGTTGACGTCAGTTTTGAATACGTGGAGTTTTGAACACTTTAATCAGTTTACGAAATGATCAAGATTATAATTTTTAATTTCATTTTCGACCATTGAATTATACGACTCGTTCTCGTGGACTGAAAACAGGAAAAATGTTCAAATTCCTGTTGGAGGAGCAAAATTACTTAAATACTTGTTATTGATACTATCGTATTGAAAATCGCTTCACGTATTTTCGTAAAGCTTAGCAACAAATCGTTGTGTTCTTCAAGAACATACATGTACATAATATATATTTTGTAAACGAGAACGTTCCGTTAGTAGGTCAAACCATTAAATTGCAAGGAAAATATTGCAGATAAAAAATATATAATCTCAATTTGTTTATTTATAACAATAATTTGTTTAAACTAAAATAATAACAATTTTATAAATATTTCTTAAAAATAAGATTACAAACTACTATCCAAATATAGAACTTTAGGTAAAGTACGCAATGAGCAACGAGAAGAAGAGAAAGACAGAAGGATGTAAGAATAAAATTAGTCCAATGGACAACGAATACACAACATCCCTCGACGGCGTACATCGAAAAAAAAGAAAGGGAGAGAAGGAGAGAGAGTGAGAGAGAGAGAGAGAGAGACTGCAAGAACGGAGATAAAGACTCGAAGAAGAAGGGTATAGAGCCGAGGGATAAAATTTATAGCGTCTCCGGGAGGCTAGTAGTAGTAGTCTCAGGTCTGGAAAAGGAGGAAGGTTTAAAGCCGCGGAGGGTTCTGCGCGCACCGCCACCCTCGGACTCAATGTTTTCCGCCGGGAAAGTCGGAAGTCGAATCCTGGCCAGCCTCCTACCAGCCATACGTCTTGCTAACGGACTGGAGAAATTTAGTCCGTTGGTGAAATCGTCGAAAAATTCGAAAAATTCCAGAGCAGCGAAAAAAATGGAAAATTCATCAATGCCAAGCCTGGACAGTCGAGATTAGTTGGCAAAAGGCGAGGAAGAATTTTGGAATTTGGAGAAAATACCGATTGGAAAAGTACGGGGAGGTATGGTGAACGGACAATAGGAGCGCGTTATCGGGTGGATTTAGTTGGACGAGAGCTACTGCTCCCTCCATTTTCCGAATGGACTTCTGACCCCGCCATATCCCTCGTCTATCCTTCGGCGCGAGCTCTACACCAACCATCCCCCGATGCTTTTTATTAGACTCCGTCGGGGGACTATGCGAGCGCCCAGAGTTAGCCAAATAGGGTGGAATGCTTCAGCCGTGTTCGACGTGGGACAGCCCCATTCGGCTAAATTAACTGCGTTAGACGGACCGGCTAGTCTTACATTTTTTACGATTTTTAGTACGTTGAGACGGAACGCTTTCTTTTCTTCTCTATTATTTTTTTTTTTTTTTTTTTTTTATGTTTATGTATATACATATATACACGCAATGGACGTTTTATGGATATGTACATTTGGAAATTGAGGTGGTTCTGTTAGGGAATCATATTGGGTGTTCGGAAACACGTCAATTACGTGTAAATATAGTCATTGAAATTCGATCCTTCTTTTAAGATGGTTGTATGCGTAATAAAACTTTATACTGACCAAATTGAAGAGCTGATGAAACACATCTATTTCGATGCCATGGGACAATAGATTTCAATAATATGCGAAATAAATTATAATATAGGTATGGTAAGTAATAACATTTTATTTTCGTTATCGTAATTTTTACGAATATTAAAGGTGATGTATTAGTATTGAAAAATAAATAACGTCCAGTGAATCTTTTCTTTTCGAATGTTTTCACGACAGATTTTTGACAAACAAATATAAACATCGAATTAAAATAAAAAACGAAATTTCTTTGAAGTAACTTATTTTTTTCCATATGCGCAATTATCTGTAATTATATATATATATGTGTGTATTTTAATAGAAAATGACGAAAAGAATGCAAAATATATATTTATAATAAGTTTACTCAAAGATAGTGGTATTTACAGACTAAAATTCATGGTCTTATGATTTACATTTTATTATTACTTCTTCAAATTTAAATTATCAATAGCCACTTAAATTTTATCATTTATTATTTAATACTGTGATTAAATTACTCCTATATATGTGTGTGTCTGTGTGTATACTGTATATCCATATATTTTGGAAGTGTGTCAAATAATTAAAATAAAAATTATTTTAAAAAACTAATAAAGAATTCATTGTCGTACTCTCATTAAAATCCAAAGCATAGTTTAGTGAAAATTAGTTGACTACGCGGTTAAAAAAATCTAGAATTCATTTTTGTTCATCACCTCGTATTATACGTGTACTTGAAGTATACAAAATTAATTTTTATTTTTTCTCCGATCAGTTAATTCAGCTCTACCCTCTTACCTGTCTTTTAACGGCTTATCAAATGATCTGAAGAATCTAAAGATTAAACAAAAATAGTTTCGTATATAAATTAATTTTATATACGAAACTATTTTGACTGAAATTAATTCTTATTTATCCAACCCTCAAACCTGCCTTTGGACAGCTTGTCAAATGATCTGGAGTGTCTAAAAATTGAAAAAAAAAGATCATGAATGAACATTACAATTCAAGCTGTCGCATACACAAGTATCTGTGCAAATAACTACATTCTTCTTCTATAAGATGAACCGATATAAATTTGCTCCAAAATATAAATTGTATGAAACTCTGTTGACGTGCGACAAAACTATACGTGTCTTAAATTAAAAAAAAAAAAATATCTTCAAACACAATTATATCGGCATATATACCGCTTATTTTAAGAAATTCAAACCCGACAAAGTGAACCCAAAAATACACGCTTGTTCATAAGGATAATTTCTCCATTTGTACGTTGTACACTTGAATCGATAAGATATTTTCGTTTAATACTCTGCATACGTGTGTATATTCACCACCTGTGTATGTATATGTGTTTTCTAACGAACTTTCGAAAAATCCAATATAAAACCAAACGAGACAATAAAAAGCCGTTTAAACTGTCATTATCCCCTCTCGGCTAGTCGCGACATTACCCCACGACTCAGATATAGAAAACACAACGTATATAAAGTCTCAGTCGGAAAAGACGGACGAAAAGTGAAATATTCGTCGGCGTTCGATCTCTCGGGTAACTTTCTGAATAGGTGATCACGTAAAACTGATTTGGCAATTTGCCCATTCCAGTATGCGATCTTAGTTCAAATTGAGTATAGTCCAAGTCTTACTCAGGGTGAACCACTACTAATCCAATTCTCGAGATCCCAAGACGAGTCCTCGAGCTAGACAGAGATGCTCTATATATATATATATACTGTATATATCTAAGCACAAAGCGGAGGCCAGTAGCAGCAGCAGTAGTAGCAGCAGCAGCGGAAGAGAAAGATGGGAGAAGAGGAGTAGTGGTAGTAGTAGTAGCAGGACAAGCCTGCAGAGACGCGGGTATAATATCGCCTATGCAAATAGCCTTTAGACTTGGACAGGTTGGACGTACTTCGGCTGCTCCGATGCTAAAATTACAACCTTGCGCTAACTCCTTCTCTCTCTCTCTCTCTCTCTCTCTCTCTCTCTCTCTCTCTCCTCTATATAGAGCTGAGCTATCTCTAGTCGTGCGCGCGCGCATTGCACAGGACATGAATTTTCAATGCCGTCGTTCGTCAAGCGAACTGTTTTATTTTTTACACAAGACGCAAACGCGCGAGTTCAACAAGTCTTGTGTATAAAAAAAAGGGGGAAAAAAAAGTAAAAAAGAAATTGAATAAGGTAAAACGTTTACTTATCCAAAGGTGGAGGTAGTTTTTTTTTATTTTTTCTCCCTCGTTGCTATATACGTTATCTTATACACCGCGAGAGAAGACCAGCGCCGCTCAATACGGAGCTACGGACTGACCAATGGCCGCGAGGTTACCCCCACTACGTACAATCGCTGGCCATTGGTCGGTCTCTCTTTCTCCGTCTCTCCTTCTGTGTAGAAGGGGGAGGGGGGTGAGTCGACCGCTAGGGGATGGACGTACAAGGTAGAAAGAGAAGGATGTATCAGCTTAGGAGAGCCCGAGGAGATACGCCGCCGCTAACTAACCGAAGAGGGATATCACCCAACGGGTGGGTCTTGAGAATTCCTCATCTTTCAATTTTAACTGATAAGATTCTCTCGCGAAATTGGCTATATTATATTGGATAAAGTTTTTTGTTTGTTGCTTCTATTGATTTTGTTTAATTTTTCAGTTTCATAGAAATCTATGTTTGAATTTCCCGCCGTTATGATTTCAGGATTTAACGAGAGAAATCCCGGATTTTTTAGTAAACATTCCGTTAGTTGGTGTAATATTTTATTTTATTCGTCATTATGATTTAATGACTAATTTGCAAATTTAAAGAGACAAGCGCTGTATTCTTATTAAATATTGTACTTTGTACGGTATGTTTTAGTTGAAATAATAATAATATGTGAGATTATATATTATTGGGTATTCGTAAAGTTTATTTAATGACTAATTTACGGATTTCGAAATACCAGAATTTTATTAAGTATACTGCAGTGTAGTCTATATTTTAATTCAAATGAAATATAGTATTCTGTAAATATGAAAATTCAGCTCATTTTTTAAATCCAAACGATCAACTGACACCTTAGTCGGTTATACTGTTTAAGAAGGTATACTCGAAATGGAAAGTTAATTTTTTACGAACAATATAATCTAAGTGTGTTTTTAAACACAACAACTGAATTTTCAATTTCAGGTACCTATGTTTAACCCAATTCCACAATGACTTGAACCAATTTCAAATCCATCAATATACACTTCATTTCTGAAAAAAAACATCACCTACTTTAAAATAAATCAATACGATCATTAAATAAAAAAACATTCGAATCAGCAGACATCAACAGAACTCTAAGAAAGGCATTAAAATGATGCTTTGACTTACATTGGACTATTTTTTGACGTAGCAATGACGTCACAAAATAGTTTACAATTCCGTACCGTACGGCAAACAAGCTCGAAACAATAACGAAACACCCTATAAGCGTGTCTGACCGTGCTTGCTTAAGATAGTATCTCTCTCTACCCGCACTTTCCTTTCGTTAGATTTCGCGCCAACACTAAAGCAGATGGGACATCTTGAAAGTTTGCCAAACGCTGCGGGGATGAGATTTAAAGACGCCACTGCCGTCGAAATGAAAAGTTTATAAGTACGTATAAAATATCTATATACACAATACGTAGGCTAAAAAAACACAGTCGATGCGACATAACCTCAAAAGAAAAAGTATAAGGTGTATCTGTATGTATATCTATTTATACATATATGTGGATATACATGTCGAGATATATATGTATACAGTGTCATGTGTATGTGTATGTGTATATACAGGAAAGGCGATTTTCCGCGCGAGACGTCGATTTTTCGCAACTTCCGGATATCCTAAGAGAGCGTGTAGGTGTATATATATAAGAGAGAGTCTCACGGGGGGGACTTCGGGATCAAAGGAAGAATTATCGGGGGCTCGGCTCGCGTCCGGGATTTGGTCCCGCAGGAGACTTACCGCATGTAAATAAGGACAGAGCTCTCGTTTTCGTTCTCTCTCTCTCTCTCTCTTTCTATCTGCAGCGCGTAAATAACATTTTTCCGATAGCTAGAGAATATAACCCCTGAAGCCGGCCAAGAGATCCCTGTCTATCTATAGAGGTATATATATATATATATTTTGTCCATTGTGTGATATGCTGCAGTTGTAGCTTTTTTCTTCTGATGTGCTTCTTCGGAATCCTATCCGAGCTGTCTCTGCATACAGTCAACTCTAATAAGCATATAATATATATACACAGACACACAAACACATACATACCTACATATATATATACATAGTTTTAGATATGGAGCAGCTGATGGAAAACTGGTCGTCGACTAGTTTGTCCGGCTTATATACTCTTATTCACACATAAGTAATAGTATATAAATGTGTGTGTAGTAGCAAAATCGAGTGCGCTTCATCAACTTTAATTTAAAAGTTTAATTGTCCCTAAAAACCACTCGAATTATGTGTAACAAGTATCTCAGTATTAATGATGTATGTGTTTTTAAAATATAAGTATATCTTGTACTATGATGTCATTTAAATTGTATCATCATCGGCTTATTTTACATATTTTTCAAAAATAATACACACACACTCACATATATATTTATATCTAGAAGTTTTAGTTATGTAAGTAATTTTATAGGAATAATCTTTCCTCTGAGGAATTGACTTATGTAATGCAAATTGTATTTACTCTGGATAAACAAATAAACAAATAAACAAATAAATATATATTTGAGAAAGAATATACATGTATATATTATAGTCGTATCCCGAAAATTCTTTCGCCATTATTTCTCTAAGTACAAATTTCCCATCACACCTACAAACACACACACACACATATATATATATATATACATGAAACATAGAAAAAATAAATAAGCATAAATCAAAACAGATTATAATCCAAATAATGCAATTGCACGCTCGATGTCGTCCGAAAATTCGATATTTTTCTGTCCCCCTTTTTTTGTATATTTTTTTTCTCCACCGTCCCGGCTGGGCATATTCGTCGCGGCTTGCCTCCACTATACTACTACGTTTCAAAATGTATGCAAAAGACCAGGAGCGTCCCGCGCATCCTAACGCGAATGTACAGTCCGTTCAAAAAGTATATAAGTGTATTTGTATGCATGTATATATATACACGCTTATTTATTATATGTCTAATATACATGTGTGTATATACAGATATAAATGTGTGTGTGTGTGTGTGTGTGTGTATGGGCATAAATGTAGTTTTGTAGTAGGCTGGTAACCTTGAGAAAAAATGTAGCTAGTGGGGGAGTAGGGAAAGAGAGAGTAAAAGTGAGTAGTTTAGCGTATAAAAAATAAGAAGGAGATGTTAGAAAGAGGAGTAAAGTATAGACAGTCGTATGGAGAAGCCCGTGGTAACGGCTAAATAAGCAAAGGCATTAAAACAACGATTTATCAGTAGCCAAGATGAAGGTAATCCTTAAAGGAGGGTCGAAGTTAGCTTTTAAGGGAAGTAGGGGAAAGGATGATACAACATCACTCCTTCGTTGGACTGTACATTCTGAGCTATATGGATCCTTCGGGGTCCGGTACGCGTAGTTACCGCATCGATTCGTGGTCGCAACTGTTTCGCTCGTTTAAAAAAGGAAACGTCGCACGCGCAAGTCGGCTTCTTTTCTCTCTTCTTCCACCTCGTTCTTACTCACTGCTACTACCACTACTAGTATTCCTATCTTACTATATAATATATATGTATGTATATATGCGCTTG
The DNA here is from genome assembly GCA_018906985.1 of Apocrypta bakeri. Taxonomy (NCBI): domain Eukaryota; kingdom Metazoa; phylum Arthropoda; class Insecta; order Hymenoptera; family Pteromalidae; genus Apocrypta; species Apocrypta bakeri. The sequence goes on along the minus strand of JACCIA010000005.1, from coordinate 1,316,047 downwards.
TCCAGAGGGTCCTGTGACAAGCTATATATATATAGCTATATATACACACATAGAAACAGATGCGATTCCGCATCTTTTACGAGCCAATACTCCCTCCCTAATTCTCGGTTTTTACGGCTGCGTGACTTTATGCATACTAAAGGAGAGGAGAAATTTGCGAAGAAAGAAGACGAGGCAGAAAAAAAAGAAGAAACAAATGAAGCTTTATGTAAAGTTCGTGCAATAATCGCTCAGGTATTTGTCTCGATGACTTTTCAAGCTTTTATTCGCCTCAACTCCTATATATAATATATATACATACATACTCGCTCACACACACACACACACACACACACACACACATATATATATATATAAAGAGAGCTTTACTCGTTGATTTTCATATGTTTGTGTAGTAATAGCACACACACATATATTTATATATAAGGTTGTATTTTCTCCTTACGTTTTTTGGTCCTACAATTATTCAAGAGAGAGAGAGAGAGAGAGAGAAGCCTTCAAAGCGTATGTTTAGGGGTGGCAAAACAGCGTCATCTTGAAATAAAAACTCGTACATTTATTCGAATTCGTATATGCGGTGCGGAGGGACAAGACGCATAAAAAACATATTCCAAGAGAGAAAGAGAGAGAGAGAGAGAGAGAGAGAGAGAGTTGGGTGGACCTTCGGATATAATACATCAAAGCCCAGATCGATACTATCCCGCAGACCTCGCTTTATTCCAATACGGCAGAGAAGCTTCCCTCCACCCATTCCCATCTTTCTTATATATATATATATATATATATGTATGTATATGTATATATATATAAAGAGAGAGAGAGAGAGAGAGATTCTGTATATACAGTCGTAGCTGCTGCTGTCGCTTTGCTCCCGCCCCCGTACGTACCCCCCCCCCCCCCCCGCTCGCACTCGCACACACAAGTTACTTCGATTCGAGTATAGCAGAAGCGAAGCGGCCTTCCTATCCCCAAATCGAGACAATTCGGCGCAAATGGCGGACCGATTTCGACTCTCTGCGGCCACGGACAGCTCGTCGCGAGATGCTCTGCGATGCCCGGGTGCTCTGATGGGATTGCTGAGAGAAGAGACAGAGGGATGGAAAAGCGAGATGAGGGTGTATATATGGCTTTATTTGGAGAGAGACGAGAGATGAATTATGATTTTCTTTTTTTTTTGTTTTTCTTTTTTGTCTCTTAGGGAATGGAGTGGAGGTGGGTTCTTTATTGTGAGGCTGTAATGGCGGAGGTGAATGTTGATGATCGTTGATTGACATTTTTTGATATTTTAATGGGTGGATTTTTATGTACTTGTACAGTAATAAACTGTCACTAGAACTTGGCTTACCGTACGGTCCGGTTGACCAAATTATGGTGTAATTTTGTAATATGGAAAAATTTCTTCCGAAATTGACCAACCAAGAAGTTGACCCAATTATGGGGTAATATCAAGATCGAGGATTGTTTTTCAGTGTTAAGGTCATGTTTTATACTTGACGAATTAGAGGTTTAGAAAATATTAATTTCTGTGGTCAATTAACCCCAGCTTACCCTCTTAAGACTGTTAACAGTTCATCGGCTATGCTAAAGAGTCTAAAAAATAAAAAAAGTAATAAATTCAATTATTAAAATTATATTATCATATTTTCATTTTTACGTGCCTTTATTAGTCCAAATAACTCAATAAGAAATTTACTTAAGTAAATTGTTTGTTGTCCATATAGATCCACAACACGTACAAATGATTAAAAAAAAAGAATCCTCAACGTCCACTGGATAATTCCTTCTCGAATCACAAAATAATCCACTTTTACATCATTTCGAAAAATCAACCGCAATCTCTATCGAAAAGTCGAGTACAACACGTTACTTTACTCTGCTACCCGAAAATCAGCTTATAGTGAACAACGAATTTCAACCCTTACCTATCTATAGATATATATAATAACTTCCACTATAGCGATGCGTTGCGTGTGAGCTCTGGCCTAGAACTGCGACCTTTTTCACCCATCATGGGAAAAAGGGGTATATACGCACACATATATATATATAGTAGCGCCGCTCATCCAGGTAGGAAAACTAAATATCCCCCCCTCCTTCACTTCACACTTCAACCGAACGATACGCCGCTTCGGAGTTTGTTGTTGTACTCCTCGAAAAAAAGATACGTTCAATAAGACACCCTTTGCACGTGTATCCGTGACATTAAACGCGCGATGTAATCTATATAAAATTTTATGGGACAATTTATATGTATAATAGCTTAAATCCCCAAAAATATATGATTTTCCGAACTTACAATTTTAAACTTTGAATGAAAAACTTAACATTTCTTATGAGCTATCTATGGCAAATAATTTCAGAAATTATTTCAATAACGTGACTATAATTTACGACAATAGTTTTTCTTTTATTTACTTAATAACGTACTTTTCGAGACGAACATTTTTTAAAATGCGGTTATCTCTGTGTGACCAGCAGTTGGATATAACACATAAGTTTCGAATATAAATCTGCTCATACTCAATTGTAAAGAAAAAAAGAGTATCAAAAATCCTTTATATTTTTAATTTACATGTTAAATGTGTCACCTTAATAGATATAAATATAGACGCGTAAGAAAAATAATTTTCAACGCGTTTATAAGCATATGTGTAATGATTTATTTGAACGTCGCAAAATTTCCTACGAATTACACTTAATCGAATATTATTTATTGTAAATTAAAATAATATTTTTTCATAATTTAAATTCAGATAAATCATGTTTTTTAAGTCGAACAAACATTTTTTTTCATGATAGTGTAAATATATATAATAAAGACGCGAGCGAAGAGATAGTCTACAGACGAACGGACCCTCAAATCCGCGGATAACGCCGTCGAATACTTACGTTGCTGTATATACATACCTATATATGTATATATATATATATATATATATATATACACATAGTCGTCCATATATGCATACACATACATGTATATACAGGTATATAGATATATAATAGGGAAGAAGAAGCTTCCGAGAGATCCTGGGAAAAAGCGGCGAGTCATCGGAGTCTGATCAAAAAATGATGGGAAGAGCGGGATATCGAGGCCGCAGGGGCGAGAAAACTTTGACGGAACGAGAATACTCGAAGGCTTCTGCGGTGAAAATCGCTCGCTATTGGCTTTCCTCCGATTTCTCTCTTGGAGGATTTCCTCTACTCTGGACGGTCTAGACTCGATGGAATTCAATTTTTTTTTACTTTCAATTTTTCCAAACTATCTATCTATTCCCAAAAATATTTTGTTAATTATATTCTTGTTGCACCATTACGTGTGTGCGTGTGTGTGAGTGTGTGTACGTATATATAAGATAGGATAAGCCTCGAAAGGAGAGTTAGATAAAAAATGCATTTGGCATTCGAAGGAAGAGGGGACAATGGGAGATGAGATCCTTTTAGGTGAAATTTTAATGCCGCTACGCGGCTCGATTTCCAAAAGCTCCAGTGTATATATATCGAGAAAAGAGGCCTATACGCGTAAACCGACGGCCATTACCTTCGATTCCGAAATAAATTGCGAGCCATAAACAGGCCGGTCCATAAGAATACATACGAGCCGTTTTTCTCGTCCCTTCTCCGTCTTCTTCTTCTTCTTCTTCTTCTTCTTCTTTTTTTTTGCTCTCTTCTTCCTTTTTACACGCGACACTGTCTGTAACGTAAACTAAACGCGAAATACTCTGGTTTATACTATAAGCATTTGTCGCAATGCTATTCTTTGAAATGGCTAGCTTAGTGTCGGTTTTACTGCTGGAGATTTAGATATTTTTTTCTGATCCTGTTTATAATATCCGATTTGGAATTGTATAACGATTTTTTAATCGAAACTATTGTAGTTTTTCAAATGTGTTAGACGATTTTATGTTTTTATTATTTTCGTTTATTACATGGTTTAATATTTAACGAAAGTTTTATGTTTATAATAAATTGCTGTCGATAATTTTATTCGACATTTTTATGTTGTTTATATATTTAGGTAAAAATTGTTCGAATTAATTGACAATAACTTTATTAGATATTTATTTGTGGATAAATTTATACGGTTGATTGAGCGAAAATTATGTTATATATATATTTCAATTAAATATATGAAAAACCATAAATTTGTATATAATTAGACAAATTCAAAATTATAATTCAGAGAAGATTAGTTTTGCAAAATTAAAATTATTCATCAATTTAGAATTTCAGAATATATAAATTATAATATCCGATCCATTTAAACGCAAAAAACAATAAAAAAAATATTACAATGATACTCTCATTTATATACATAAAACAATTATTTATAAACAAATAAACGTTGTTTAATTGGTTTTAAATAAATACAAACATGAAAATTCATAAATTAACAGTTCGATATGTACATTACAACTGTTAATATGAAATTTGACCCAAAAGGATCTTGTCTCCTACTTTCGAGTAGGACAGATATATATGTAGACAAAGAAAAAAAATTTTTAATTTCTACCTTTAAAATTATTCCTAAATTTCGACACTGACACACGCCCCAATATGGAACTTACAAAATATCCGATCTATTTCAAACATATTTTAATGTCCAAGTATCGAATAGAAAAAACTAACTTACTTATCAATATTTCCATATCACTGATTCAAACTTCGACTTTCCACGCGAAGAAATTCAGTAATCAAGAGCGTCGCGCGAATATTCACACTATCAACACTTTTTTTTCTCCCGTATACACGTACACATCGGTCCGACAAACTTTTTCTCTCGACGAAAAGTCGGGCCAAAAGCGAGAAACCTCCCGCGTTTTTGCGGTCCTGTCTCTCGCCGATAAGAGAACGAACGAGTAAGAGAGAGAGAGAGAGAGAGAGAGAGAGAAAGAGAGAGACAGAGAAAGGACTTTAGAGCAAAAGGGCTCTCCCCGACAAATGGCCCGTCACGATTCTCGTAAATCAAGGGACGAGCGAGAGGGTAGGAGTGTCACGCTCTGACTCGCGGTTCGCGCGCGCAAGAAAAGCCTGCCGCTCACAGCAGCCGAATAGATATCGAATCGTAGAAGAGGAAGAAGAAAAAACAATTTCTTTTCTTATTTTTCTTTTTTCGGTTATCGTTTTACGCTATAAGAGAAATAATAATGGTAACTGTAAACCCCTTTTCTCTGATAGAACGTAGATTGTGTTACTACTACTTTCAGGCAGGTATATATATATATATATAAGAAGGTGCGAGAAAGGGTTATATGCGCCGTTACGCAAAAATCGAGGTCGGGTGAAAAATTTTAAATATTTGAATTAAGCCCTTTTCGGTGCGGGTATAGAAGGGGAATGTAACGCGTATATACCTGGGACCTTTTATACGGCTATTATTTACTTCGATCCTTTTTTGCATCTGCTGCATATATGGCTTCTTTCTTACCAGAGGCTCCATGTAAAATTATGTTAATGGATTATCCTTTCCGGGGCGCGTCGTGGAGTACGATCGAGTCGTTAGACGGATACAATGCGATTCAAAGAGATATAGATGCGGAAACGGGGACTTGACGTTTGTTCGATGCATATGTAGTCTGTTTATACCTGATGTGGGCCGCTTTTGCGAGTAGATGCGCAAGGATGGATATTATAGTAGTTTTCGACAATTAAATTAGGTCAATGTCTTTCAAGGTCAACGTCATAGTTTTCTGACATTTCGCACTATAATTGCATACAGTACAGAAATTCTAGCACGTCATACAATGATAACAATAATAATGATATCTAACGCAATTTTTCAACGATTTGAATTTCTCGCGCTTTTCCAAAATTATTCCAAAATTATTTTCTTGTCTTTTGCTGTAACATACAATATTGAATAATCCGACGTATTTACAGTCAATAATACTCAAAAAATTCATGTATTATATATATCATCGGTCAAAATCCGGTCACAGTAGCATACATCACGATTCTCTTTTTCAAAGCTGATAATAAATTCTTGAAAACAGAATTCGGTAGTCCCACAACACAGATGGTATTTCAAATCATCCAAGAATCGAACTACATTACCTCACACAGAGAACAATACACACACGGACAAGCTTCCAAAAAGCGCAGCAGCAGCAGCTTATTCATGACTCACAATACATATATATCGAGGTCGTTAACTAACAAGCGATTCACCGTTCGGTCTTTTCGCTTAGTTCTATGCAGTTAAAAAAAAAAGAAAAAAGGCTCGCCAAGGGATGCGCCGAAGGCGACAGATGGGGTTAAAAAATTGTGAAAAGGATTAGGGAAGCGCTGCGGCAGCAACGAGAACGGCTGTTGATCCTCTTCCCATTTTCATTTCGGTAGCGGCGTTCTCGCGACCTTTTTTTTGAAGCCCGCTTCGTCACTGCAGACGTCGGGATCATCCGCATTACATTTCCAAATTGAAGATGTGCAGAGATCAATTTTATTTTTTTTCCTAAAAGAAGGGAATGCACATATATATATATACAATATATATTCTGGAAATTTTAATTTCGAGCTACTCTCACGTTTTCAGAATACCTTTTTGGGATATGACTTTTAAAACGGTATTATTTTTAAATCGTTCGCAATTAAGATACGGTTCAATGGCTATGAATTTTCAATTGTTATTCCGAAGAAATAGATTTTTCATCAAAGCTTTCACGGGAGCTTTTATTTAGTTATAAGTCCGATTAAAAAAACAAATTCATTAATCCAATCTAACAGTAGAAGCTTCAGCAATGTCATAAAATTAACTTACAATAGGCAACATATTTTTCCGGTTGTTGTCAGCACAGCTTTTCATTCGAAGTTTTCATTTATTTAAAGGCTCAATTAAAATGAACTAAACAAATGAATCCAATTGAACAATAGCTACAGAAATGTCGCGCATTGGACTTACAACAGGCAAGAGTACTTGAAACCCTCATCTACGTAGGTTATAGACACGTAACAAAAAAAAGGGTTGAAAATTTATCTGCGTGAAATCTCACGGCCGCGAGGTATCTCAAGCGGGGCTAGTGTGGCTTGTAGTCAAGATGTAGAGAGCCATTCGAAGATTTCGGATAATTCAGCAACGCGTCCAAGCGCGGCTGTACTCGAGGGTGCAGATGGTTTCGCGGATAAGATATTCAAAGGGCCTTTTGCATTCGGATGTTTGCGGGCCACGAATAAGGGGGCTGCGAAATGGACTCGAGTGCGTTCTTGCAATTTTTTTGTCTTTCAAGTGTCCGAGATGGGTTATCTCACGCGTGCGTAAAGGAGCAATCCAGCGTTGAATTAGGACGTCTAAAGAGAGGAAGGAATTTTTTTTATTCCATTCGATCCATTAGTTGGCGATCGGTTCGTATATGAGATAAAAAAAAGATGTAAACAGGGAAACGAGTCAACCTGTAACCCATCCGTTCGGTCTCTAAATCAGATATAGCCATTTGAAAGGCGTCATTTGCGCGCTTTGTAGACAATTTCTCGCTTCCCGCCCCTGTTTTGGTGTCGGTTTTCAGCTTTTTCCACCCAAAATCACCCTCGACTCTGTCGTCTCTATTGTTGTATCCGAGATAGAGGCTGGAGTTTTTTTCCACAGAAGCGCGTAATCCACCCTTAGGGGAATCGAAATTCTGGCACTTTGGGGTTTTATCGCTCGAAGGACAGGTTGGTCACTGCAAAGCAGGTTCATGTGGTAATCGCCCATGTAAGTTGATTTCCTTTAACGGTGAATGAAGAGGGAAAAAAATAATTGTGTTACAGGTGATTGTGTTGTATTTATTTTAAAATGTGTCTGTCCAGTACAATATTGTTAAACATTAGTAATATAAATCATTTTATTTCTATAAATAATCCATTCAATATCGTACTTTATAGAGCATTTAATATAATGTTGTAAGTTGGAATTTAAAATAGCTATAATTTATCTTCGTTTAAAAAAGCAATTCCTTACAAAACAAATTTTTTTCAGATTGGTGTACCTCTGTTAGGGTTTTATATACAATATAAATCTAAACACAAATAAAAAAAATATTATTTAATTATTCCCTCCAGAAGTGCGTAAAAACCTGTGATTAGAAAATAAGTCCAGGCACTGCCCAGAGGTGTTAGGGAAAATTGGAAAACGTGTCAGCAACACGATTACCCACACACACATATACTAAATATATATACCAGGTATCTATACAAATGCAGTCTCAGCGTGTAACCCTTTAGTCCCTTAAGGACTCTCCATGGGGTAGAATTAAATTAAATGACTTTTTACTGTATCGCAAGGTATCCCACCATTTCTTTGTACATATATACATATCTATTAAGATCACGGGAACGCATAAGCAGTCATCGCGTAACTCTGTAAGTAAAAAATTACGAAATATTACATTTTCACGAAATTTAATCGGGAATGATTGAATAAAACGATAAAACTCGAACTAGCGTGTATAATTATTTTCTCGAATCTCATACAGTTTTTAAGCTTAACGTTAAATATTCCAAACTAACCGATCTGAAAATTTTCACTATTATCGATTAGTCGACATACACGTGCGCTAAGGGACGAAGCGACCTTTTTTCACGCGTCGTCTCTTTATATGCATCGCATTGAATGGCGAATGAGGTTCTCGTAGGTAAATTCATCATTGCGTAACGGGGTCGCGAGAAAGAAAAAGGGTCCATGGGAGGCCCTCGAAAACCCTTTCGGCCCATCTACCTGACCCCCACCTAAGGTAGAATCCGCCTCAGGTAAAGAGAAAAATTTTTTTTTCTTTCAAATTCAAACGCACACCTCTCGTAGAGAGACTTACCTTGCAGTCGATTACGAGACGTGGTTTAGTTTGCATCGCGAGGCGATTCTCGGATAATCTGTGATTCACCGAAATGTGGTATGTATATGCGTGTGTTTGTATATATGTATACATAAGTGTAATAGTTACAAGAAACAATATTACATTATCCTGAACGATCGTAAATATTCGCGGTTCGGGGAGTAAAAGCAGCTTTTTGCAATATGCAAAGTGCCGGCTTATCACGACCGGAGCAAAAACGCGTCGGAGTGTGATCAGTACACGCAGTTATATACAGATATATGTAGCGAATCGCGAGGGAGAAATCGTAGAGTGGAAATTTCAGTGGATTCAGTAGTAGCCTGCTTGGTCAGCAGTGATATATATATATAAGGGGTGGCGGCTACCCCGAGGGTCCGATCTTTCGACCAATGGGATGGCTCGATTTTTTTTCTCATCAATACACCCGCTTTGGATGTAGGAGGGTGCCATATAGCCTCCCTCCCGATGCCCGGCGAATCGAGCAAAATGGTGGAAACTGCCTGCACATGTTTTATTTAATTGATGAAGAGGGTTGAAGCTTCGTACAAGCGTTGGGATAAATGTATCGTTTGAATTTTCTTGATAGTTTTAGAATTTTTTATTCGGCTTGGGAATAAGCTTACACTTCGATCGGAATTTGAGCGGTGCTTGTTTTTTTTATTTTTTCATTCTCAGTCTTATTTCGTTTATTTATTTAGTAGCCGAAAAGTAACGGTGTAATTCCTGTGGATGTAATACAATTGAAATCACATTTTATTTAATTTAATTTGAAATAATGACTATTTTTTATTACACTTCATAAATCTGTGCATTAGAATAGAAGAATGAATAATGATTCTTATTTCGGTTTTTTCGGATTTACTTTATTTTTATTTTTTTTCATTCGTTGGTGATGCGTTAAAAATTTTGAATATTTGGTTGTATTGTCTATAGTTAGTTTGGATAGTTCAGTATACATTATACTTGTCTACTTGGGCTGTACATTCACTAAAATTGTATACATTTTACGAAGAATACGTTTTTTTTTATTTACTTAGTATATTACGAAAAATGTTATCTGTACTTAAGAAACCCAGTTAATTACTTAGTTTCTTATTTTTTTTGGATAATTGAACTATTTCAATAATTTAATGAATAATATTTTTATTCTCTGTCGTTATCGATCATTTCAAAAACGTTACTTATTCATAAGAAATGATTTTAAATTGTTGTTCCTTCTGTTCGTTATTAATTCAAAATTTCCAGGATTAAAAACATTCATTTTTATCCGATATCGATTTTTTAACGTTTTTTTTCATTATCATATTTAAATGAATAATTCTAGATACAAAGACCAAAAAGTTCAATAAAAAAACCTCGAAGTATTTTAATTATCGGACAAACGACTCGAAATTATCGTTTACGCGTGAAATTAAATCAACCGAAGAATATACAACGTGAAGCATTTTAAAACATACCAACACATCGTGTTCGATCCATCCACATAAAAAACTCCTTCGATAACACTGAAACTGCGATCAATCAAAAAAAAGGGTAACGCAAGAAAAAAAAACAATCATTAATCCAATTTCCAGTAACGCGCGACATACGGTCTCATTTTCAAACCTATATAATATATACTCCTCTTCCATATACCGTATATATATATAACCCACGCGAGCTGCAGAACGATGAGTTCAGTCTAAAAGGGTTTCGTCATGCCAGAAGCTCGCGTACATTCAATATCTAAGTAAAGTAAAGTAAAAAATAGAAAAGAAAAAAAAGCAGCATAGAAACGATGAGACGGCAATCGCATCCCCTACAGATCTGATGGGCTGGAAATGGACTGCGATCGGGCCAGTTAAAGAATCGTTAGATTAGCCTGAGAGGTTTCTCCGCGAGCGAGTATTATATGGAAAAGGGAGTTTACGTTGTGTGCACGTTAAGGTGATTTGATGGTTGAGATAGCGACGTTCTGCTATGAGAGAGAAGCTGCTATCTTAGATCGTTATTTCCGGGGGTGGTTTTCGATGTGAGTGTATATGTGTGCGTATACGTGTTGGGTTAAGAAAGCAAGGGTGTGTTGCTTAGGTGAGAAGCATTAGCTGCTGAAAGAGAGAGAAAGAGGAAGGATTGATTTTCTTGGATGCGTATATATATATATATTGCAAAAGTATTTTTGCAGAGATGAGGTGGTATAATTTAATTTTTTTTTTTGAGGTGTTTTTAGTACGGTTTGGCATTGTACACGTGTACAGTTGAGTAAGTTTAGCTTATTGTTGGAGAAAACGATTTTTTTACTCGGGAATCGTCGAATCGTTTTTGGGAGGTTGAACTGTTGATTAGAGAATTTTGTGGGCGATTGGATGGTTGATTGTGCTATTTACGGCATAATTGAGCTATAGATCTTTATATTTTGCGGTTTTGAGCAAAATTACTTTTTACGACTGTAGATGGAATCGAACTTGCATATGTATCGAAATCGACTTTTTAAACACTTTTTTCGGTATAAATTAATAACGTCATTTCATAAATTTCTATGGATTTGGTTAAGTTCCTATTGAAAATTCAAATTATATCTCGATAATATAAAATAAAAAGGAAGATTACTAACTCCTCGGTCTTTAAAATTTATAGAATTTTGTATGTGTATTTTATTATTTCATCTTTTGTCATTTTTTATGACTTTTCATTTATTTATAGTATTTTAACTATTTAACGTTATTAAGACACTTTTTGTAAGTCCTCTTATCAAGATCGTTTTTTCAATAGCGTCAATTACAACGTTTCTCATACGAAAATCAAACTTAAAAAAATACGTCATTTATCGTTACCTTAAAATGTTTATATCTAATGCAGTGTTTGTTTAAAAGGTGGCCTGAAAGTGTTAATTTATAGTAATTGCGATTGTTCAAATTTTTTCGAAAATAATTTAGAGTTTCGTATCTACTCAAAACCTTCTATATATTTTCAAATATTTCTAGATTTAAATCTGGAAAAAAGTACGAGCTTTAAGTATTATCATTTTTAAGCAATAAGAGTCAAAGATTACATTCAGATTTTTCAAATACTTTGATAAATCATGTTGAATCATATGCTGAATCAATATTTTTCGTAGATTTTACCAGTTATCAAAAATCTATTTTGCAATGATTTTAGTAATATATTAGTAGCATGTGTTTTATATTGCTAGGGAATTTGATAGTTTCCTAAGGTCTCGACCCTCATTCTATGTTAAAATATAATTAAAAATTAAAAAATAAAATTAAAAAAAAATTCTCAGTTTTTTCTAGTCTCACTCTCAACCGCATCGAATGCCAATTCTAATTATTTACAACAAACCGACGGACTATATTTTTTTCTCCAATCGCAGCTGTACACGACCTTATGCGCTATAATTATTAATAACATTTTTTTCTCGCAACACTCCGTTATAAATAATTATATAGGCCATAACGTTATGTTCCATGTACAGCTACAATTGCAAATAATACAAATCTCATGAATAGCATCCAGCCGAAAGGCGGTACATATATACACACAATCCGTCGCGTGCGTCCCCATACATATGATAATAAAGACTTCTTGCTTCGAGCGTGTGTCCTACCGGTTATTCCTTCTCCTTCTTCAAACTCAGACTTCCTCGAGGAAACTAGTTTTGACAGCTCTTATCCACGAGTTCTCACCTCCAAACGATGTACATCCCACATCTTCAAGCTATAAGAAATAGAAAAAAATTTTTTATTTATATATAGACACCCGTTCGCGATTGGTTCAACGTTTCTACTTCACAAAACACCACTTAAAGAAATTCCTTCTTCACAGCACCGTTGCAAATACGCTAATGGATCGCGACCTCCTTACAACGCGTCTCTTCTATTTACGCGGAAATGTATATTTCCAAAGCCCACAATCTTTCTCACTCTTTCTCGCATACGAAACTTGCAGAGTAACCACTCGAAGGATATTTGGCCATTTCTAGAACGCCTGTAGAGGACATCACCGCGAGTATAGTTCGTCGATCATTCGATTGTCGAGTCGCTCTCCTTTTCAGCTGTCACTTTGCCCGCTGTGGGAGGAAAATTTTTTCCGAGAGAGAGGGAAGGATGATCAATAAAAAAAAATAAATAAAAATAAGCTGTCGATCTTAGGATATAGATAGTCAATTAATTTTAGTAAATAGATTCGGGATTTTATATTTTGATAAGATTGTAAGTGTGCGAAGGCTTAGATTAGTACGATTTTGTGTTTTAGGTTTTATTTTCACTTATTTATTGTCAGTTTTCAAATAGATCGATAAGCTGAAAGAAATAACTTATTTTAGTTTTTTTTTCTTTAATAATCAGTCTTTAATCGGGTTAATTTTGTATTCGTTAATTGTTTAAAAATACAAGTTTTTTGTACGACAATGATATTAAATTTTTCTTTAGTGTACTTTTCATTTTATAAAAAAATATTGTTTTTTAACATTTTAAACCAAGCAAGGTCTTAATTGATGTAATTTAGAATTTCCTTTATACTTGTTCGAATAATTTGAAATGAGTTTAAATGATCTGATTTTGTAATTATTGGCAGTTTTCGATATTCTAAAAAAATGGATTAATCGTATATTTTTTAATTTATCTTTATAAATACCATTCAAAACTTACTTATTCATTCAATGTCCCTTTACATCTGGAATAATCATTTTTTATATTTTTATATTCCGACAACTATTTTAAGATCAGTTAACCGATTAGATTAGGCTTATTTACAATCAAATGTTCAATAGACAAACAAGGCAATTTAGCGAATCTAAACAAATTTCTATTATAAAAAACTTCCCCTCCATATATGTAAGCAAACAAAAAAAATAATAATAATTCAGCCCGATAACGAGAAAAAAAAATTATCTCGCCATATCGAAAACAATCTCGACGTATATATTTCCTCTTTGTATCTCGATCAAAAGCCACCTAATATACAGGACATAATATGTCCCCATTGGAAAAAAAGGCCTGAGTCGGTCTTAAAATTTGAATCTAAATTCAAATTCCCGGTGAGAGTCTCTCCGGGGAATAAACGTCGACCTCAGCTCTTGCCAACACTATATATAGGTATATATGTATTATATATAGATATATACGTATACGGGGGTGGTCACTCGGTCCGCCCGTTGCTAGACTGCACTTTCGGTATTCTTTCTTTCTCTTTTTCTTCCACCGCCTACGCGCTGACGTCGGTGCTACTTGCTTCAATTTTTGAACTGTGTGTATACACCCTTGGATATGGTCTCTCGGGACAAGAGTAACTGGAAAAAAAGGGACGACCGAAGTTTGCCTCCGTCAACGCGTCTCTGTATACGCGTAGGTTGTAGAGAGAAATAAAAAAATAAAATTCGCGATATATCGATCCCACGTGTCGCAATTACCAGCGTTTCATTGAATTGTCCAACGGCGTTTCACGAGATGTATTAAGTGTATTAATTTTGTATTTTGCGCGATTAGGGGTGAGAGGAGGGAAGGTAACGAATCGATTGCAGCGTCACCCCGTCGATGAAACTGACACCACTAAATCATTAATTTGGTCGATTTTTTTCCATTTCCGCAGGTAGTAAAAAAACCCCTTTACCCCACAGGTACGATCGTACTTCCTTTGTCACGTCCTTCTCATCTCACGTTTTTTCCCTATATCTGGACCGACGATAGCTCGGGTTGTAGAGAACCAAAAAAAAGTCGCCCTTTTTTGTCGGTAGACTCCACCCCTTTTGCTCTCGTAGAAAACACTCCGCACTGTCACTTCGGGAACTAATATATTTTTGATCGATACGCGCTGGTGATCCCGTTTCCCACGGAGAGAACCGAAAAAAACCGTTGTCCAAACAAACACACCCATGATGCGCTCGGAATCTGTTTTGACTTTTATTTCCCATCCCGTGTGTGCCAAAAAAAGAAATCCATTCGCACAAAGGGAAAAATTGCCTCTTCAGTTATACGAGAAGAAAAAGAGAAAGAATAGCATCGAAAATGAAAAGATTACCACGTTTAAGCATCGCCGGGGGTCTGCTTCTTCTCGAGATGAAAAAAAAAGTTGAGAAGAAGGAAGAAGTAAGACGAGACAAGGTGGAAGCTCTTCGGAGAGTAAATTGAATATCGGACGGGGCAGACACGTCCGAAGGATATTGCGGAGACTCTTGCGCCCTCTGGTTAAAGGTCTTAAGAGCGAAACTTAATATGCGACGTCACGAGGACTTTAAGGGATCTTTCACAATGGACCCGTGAGAGAGGGCTAATTCGAAGAACCTGTGTGTGCGTGTATAGATCGAAAATCGGAAAATCGGCTTTGCTCTACACGCGAAAACCAAAATCCCTGCTGTAATCCCTTGGTATTGAGTCTCTCTCTCTCTATCGTGGCAATTTTTTTTTTCTATTCCACAATCTACAAAAGGGGCATATATCCCTTCGACGAAATTTTTTAAGGGTTAAAAAGCCGCACTCGACTCGCGACAATGCTTTAAAAAAAAGGAAGAATGGGATCTCCGCCTTTCTCGCTTCGAAAATAAATAACGATACGAATGACAGTCCGAGTGGAAAAGTGTTTTGGGTTTTGTAGCGGATCCTATTGAAAGAAGAGAGAATCGCCCTTTTGCACACGTATACGTGACTGCAAAGTTAGCCGGCTAGAAACGCATCGGATATTTATTGCGTCAGCTGTTCCGCATGTATATAAGGCGAATTTCATAAATATCAATTTTCCGAAATATATATGTATATATATACACACGCTACCGTGATTTTTACAAGGGTTAAAAAGGGAATCTCTCTGAAGTAGACGAAGAAAAAAGGGAAAGTTCCTCGTGTAAGAGCAGAGGAATTTAATATGACGAGATTGTCATTTCCTTACCCGATATGAAAATTCCAAGGCCGCGCGAGCCAAGCACTTTCTTTCTTACTTTTTTTATACCCTGTTTCGTTTGCCGGAAACAAATAATAAAAAAATCGATCGAAGATTCATTTCCAAAGTTTTCGCGGGTATAACGTGTAACACGCGCGAAACGATCCAAGTCTCTCTCGAGTTACACCAGTCTACGTACATAAATATATATATATAGAATCTTGGGAAATGCGACGCTATGGGTTACTCTCTTACCTTTCGGTGGAAGAGAGAGAGAGAGAAAGCTTCCGCGGAGTTTGGAAGTTGGTCCACACGCGATATACTCGAATATGACTCTCGGCGCGCCACCTTGGACGGAAAGTATATGTAGTCGAAGCGTTCGGTGTATCAACCATGTATGAGCCTTTGTCCTGGTGGTGCTAGTACTGGGCGACGCGCTGGCCGCGGACTCGCGGCTGAAACTTCATTTAAGTGGATATCGTTACCTAAGTTTTAGCCGATAATTTACGGCAACTTCGCGATGGCTTAATCGCTATCTGTTATATTACCTGGTGGATCGCATATATATATATATATGTACACGCGTGAGTTCTATTATAAAAAAAAAAGTAGTAATTCATATTATTTTTATGAATAATATAAATAGATTATATATACATAAATCGCAAACTACGTAGTAAAAGAGCATCACGAAAGAGAATTAAGGCAAGAGAGAAGCTTAGGAGACAAAGTAGGAGAGCTGCGGAGCTACTCTAATCGATCGCGGCTGTCCACCCTTATCAGGCTAGCGAGGGGTTGGGGGAAGGTGGAGAGAGGGGGGTGTAGGTCGTCGGCTGGTCTTCGCTTGGCTGTTTTGGGGATATAGCTGCTGCTTTGCATGGCTCGCCATCCACCACCCCCTCGAGCTTTCGCCGACAGCCAACCCCCCTCCCCCCCCGCTCTCTTCTACCACCTCCTACCACCCTCGAGACGCAAACCGACCCTTAAAATAGGGGGCGAGACCACGCGCCATTGTTGCCAGATGCCCCGTGCATTTGCATTTACTCTTTGTGTGTCTACGTGTATGTATGTGTGTGTAGATGAGCGCGCGTCTCTGAAAAATGAATCCTGCGTCGGACTCTCTCGACCCTCATTTTTTTTTGTGTGTCTCTCTCTGTCTTTCTTCGTTGGACGAGAAGCAAGAATAAGACGCGACGAGAGAAAGAGACTGATGATAAATACGCGGCGAGTTGTCTGTGTAAAATGGAAATCTGGCATATTTCGCTCTCTTTCCTGGAATTTCTTCTTCCCTGATATATATATATATATATACGCGTGGATGTATATATATATATTCGACGATGTCTTTTTATAGCTGCGCGAGAGATGCTGGACGCGCAGATTTTATTATACCGCGAAAGCCGCCGCTGCTGTCTGGAATGCCTTTGTTTTATTGGCTTTTGTTCGAACGCTCAGTTTTGTACGCGCGCGAGAGTTGTCGTCTTACCGCGATATTTTTTTTGTGATAATTAATGAGAAATGAGTATGTATAACGCTTGGTTTTGTTTTTTTTTTTGAAGGAACGAGTGTTTTTTTACAATTGAATTTGAAACAGTTCATATGAGGTTTTTTTAATTTAATCAATTTTTATTTACGTGGTGTATGAACTAAGTCTACTTGAAACATTTATTAAGCTGGAAGGAAATGCTATTCTTTCGGTAGTATATATAAGTATTAATTAATTGTACAATTTAATATACAATAATGAATTAATATAATATAAAGGTGTACTTAAAAATTTTATTGAGACGATAAGGAATTCAATTGTGTTAATCTTAAATATTGAAGTATCGATTGATAGTACAAGATATTCATTTTGATTACACAAGCCAAAATTAATGCATGTAAGAAACTAAAATTCATTTGTTCGTATACAAATTTAACGAACAAATAAAATAAGAATATTTATCGGTAATTAATATATGCAAGACTTGATAGAAATGCCCTTTTGAAGCAAAAAAATCTTAATTACGGTATGTTCAAATGAAAAATTTACATTCGACGATCAAGAAAATCATCATACACAAAAAAAAATTAAAATTTACAAAAATACAATATAAAGGCATGTGTGTACACGACGTACGATATGACCGCAGATCGAAGACTCAAAGCACATAGACCGTCGTAGCGTCTCTCGTATAAGCGTGTATTATCAAGCTCTGGCCCTCAACGCTTTGTCGGTAAATTAGTCGATCTTATTATCCAGGCAAACAGACTTTCTCTCTCTCTCTCTCTCTTACGCGCGCAGGACTCCATCTGTATTTGAACGGACGTTGTTTGAACGGGGCCACCCGCGCAAAATCCGTGTTTGCGCAAAGTCGCGCGAGCTCCCATTGGCCTGAAACCTCGTCTATATACAGAATTTTCCCGCAGACACGCACACACACATGTGTTATGCGACTTGCGTGTGTCTCTGAGTTTTTTTCGTACTTATAATAGTAAAAGAAAAAAGAAAAGATAAAGTAAATGAGAAAGAGAGAGTTGAAAAGGGATGGAACAAGGGTAGGTCAGAAGAGACGGGTGAAAATCACTCAGGATTTTAGTCGGTGCAGCGGTGATAGATTCGCACGTCGGGAAAATTTAATGGAAAAATCCGAGGTGTCGAGCACAGACAGCCCGGCGATACGTCAGGCCATTCACTGGCACTGGTAAAGAGAGAGAGAGAGAGAGAGAGAGAGAGAGAGAAAGACGCGAGAGAGAGGCGAAAGTGAATAAGGGGAAGGGGTGAAAGTTGTGGTGGAAGAAAAAAAGTACACTCGAGTGCGTGGATGTTCTTGATCTTATTATCGGACAGTTAAATATTTCTTTTTAATGCACGTGTTTTTGAGATTCCGGTGGAAAAGGGTCTGTACAGAATCCCTTGCCTCATTACGTAACTTTTAAATAATAATGTATTATTTGGATACGTCTTTTACAAGTTACGGCACACAAAAAGGTTTTATACAACCCCTATAGCGTAAAAGAGCCTTTACCATGAGATAGAGATCCCTGATATTACCAACAGATTCTAAGGTCATAGCGCGAAGGATAAAACAGTTGTACCCTTGTCGGTAACGGTAGACTATTTTTGAACCGGTCAGGCTCTATTCACCCTTCTTTGGGTTTTTAGAGGGTTGTCCAAAACGACCCTCGTTGGGACTACAGTTCAGGGACGTGTATAGGTATATACGTGTACCAGGGGGTTATTTCGTTATTTTTTCCTTCGTAATCGATGATACATCGATGCGAAGTCCAGACTTATCCAACTTTGCGTTATTTATGTTTCATTAGGGGCACACATATAAGGGGGGGTTCTGACCCTCCTAAGTGTTGTAGTGGAACGATTTTAAGAAAGTACGATGGTGTGGGTGGTGCAGTCTTTTTTAGTTTCATCGTGTGGGTGTGTAAATATTTTAGAAGCGGGGGTGGATGATTGAGAGATGACAATGGCGGCTGGTAATGCTTTGGGATAGTGTTAATATTAACGGGATTTTAAGAAAAAAAGCACTTTAAACGACTGATGTTGCATATTTCTCTTCCAAGTCTTTTGCTTGGGCTTTCGATAGTAAGAGTATGCTTTTTCCTTTGGGTAATTTTGTATTAGGTAACTGTTGTTTGATAATTTGCGAAAATTTGAAATTTTATTAATTACTGAAACTCTAATGGTTATACAAAATTTAAATTTGCCTCTGAACATTTTCAATCGTCAATGCCTTTTTTGGAATTCCTCCATTGGTAAATAATTAAATTCACTATTAATTTTGATTGTTTTATTTAATTTTGGAATTTCAATACTCTTATTCCTAGTTTCGATTTCATCAGTCGAAACAATCCCAAGTCTTTAACGATATTTTTGTGTATTTTTTGTTTTTAACGATTATTTCGATTAACCGCCTCAATTATTGCAAATATTTTAAATATTTTCCATCAAATATCTAAACTTTACCAAAACTATCTAATTAAAGAAGTTGACAACATAAATAAAAAATGTATCCAATAGTCTTTTACTATTTATCAATAAAGATACCTGATCAATAATAGCAAACAAGGCACTGCAAAAAAAATCTTATTTCACTAAATTATCCCAGTGCATATCAAAATATTTCAAACAAAAAGACATATTGTATCGCACAACTGTATTTAATTAATATTAAAAACGAATTGAAATCCACTACTACACTCAATAAAATTTGAATCCTCATCTCCAACGACCTCACTATAGCATATACCTCTATATAATATATATACATACATATAGACACCCTTTATTTAGTCAATATTCTCTGATATCCCCTCCTACTTAGACGCAATTCCAATTGAAACATCTAATTCGCCAAGTTCATCGAGAAAATCAGCAAATCCTCCATCCTTGTACTCGACTTCCAAATGATCGATTTCCACTATTGAATCCACATACGTAATGAAAGTCTCTATATATACATTTCCAGTGTACGGTCTCGCAACACAACTCAACCATCCCTTAACCGCCAAAATTACATATATATATACATATATGGGTTATTCTCTGACAGATTAATCGTCCATTTTTTTCTTCTAAATAATATTAAATATGAATTTTTTTGTTTTTTTTTCACTAACCGTCAAATCGATTTCGTATGTTTAAATTTTTACTACACGCAATTACTTCATTGAGTACAACTAGTATAATTCATCACACTGATTGGATTGACATAAAAACATATTTCTGAATTTTTTTTATAATTGAATTTTTTCAATACTTTCTCGGCACTTTCTGTACGCTTCCTCTCTATTTTGCATGTAAAATAGTCATTTAAATTGTAATACGAGATTAATTTGACTGATGTAATAAAAAATCAAAATCATATGGAATTTGATACTTTTTAAGTTAATTTACTTAATGCAATGTTGTACTAAATTATACGGCTTTGTGTTTTATGATAGAAATGGTAATATGTGCAAAGATTATTAAATATGTTCGAGAAATATTCTTCTAAAACGTCTCTGTCCATTTCAATCACTATACTGTATATAACTACTTCGTCAACTGCATCTAAGTTTAAATCATTACACTGAGTGAACAGACTTAACTTAAAATCAACAAAATCAATATAATTTAAAATTTGTATTTAATTAATTTTTTTATTTTAGCACGAAATTTAAATATATATTAAGAATGATTGTTCGTCTCCCAGCAAAGTCAGTTATCTCTTTATAAATGTTATTAATACTAAGTACAATCGCTATACGTATAAAATAGACGTTTTAATCATAATATGAACTAATTTGACTGACATATTAATTTTTATCAAGAAACAGAGCTCAATTTATAAGTTCCGACTAATATAGATCATTTTGTTGTCGATAAAGATTATTTCGAAAAATCGAACTTTATCAAAATTTGATTTTAAGACTTAGTTGATCTATAAATTTATTGCGACTTATAAAATTACGGGAAAACGCTGGTATTAACCAACTTCAACTTTCTGTAACTTAGAAACGATAAGTGAAAAAATTTTTTTTAAATCTACAATTATTATATATATGCAACGCTAAAAGAACACTTTCAAATGGTTATAAAAAAATAATTAGTTAACCAGTCGATCTGTTAGCGAACGAATAACGTATAATATATATATACGACTAGTTTATTGATGTATTGTCAGACATACTCTACAGAACAAAATTACAGTTCTCAATTAGATTTTTTCAGAACAGAGTTTTCTCGGTGCAGAGAGACGAAGTTGTCATTTTCAGCATGCCGTACTATAAACACTACAAGCGCTTAAATGTCATAATAAAATTATAAACTGTGCAATTTATCGTAGAATTAAAATCGATCCGGAAATCTCTTGTATTAATCAGATTATCTTTTAATTGTACCAGTGGACCAATAAAATCAATTAGTCAGAGAATCGCCCATATATACACAAACACGTATATATATAATATATGCACTTTGTCTTACTCACTTAGCATAGATAAAACCTAGTCTTCTTCACATACGTAGAGACGCACACCTATCTACAGCTGACTAATTAAAGACGCGGAAACTTACTAGAACCGCAGGCTTTGCATCGAAAACTCTTCGGATTAATTCAGCAAATTGAACGTTCTTCGGCATCGAGTCCGATAATTTGCTACATCTTCGCGAGGTAGTCTCGAATTTCCTTCTAGTCGAGTGTCGTATATGGATGAGTAAACGTATATAGTCGATGTTTCAGGTGAGTCGTCCTAACGCGTATACATACATATCTCTCTCTCACTCTCTCTCTCTCTCTATATATATATATATATACACATATATATATATATATATATATATATATATATATATATATATTCTTGTAGAGTGCATAGGTGTGTATAGCTGAGGGCTTCACTGCGGGGAATTCGCAGCACACTCGACTCCGCGCTACAAGCTAGTTTCGTAATCGAATTAGAGGAGTCAGGATATTGCGCGCCACGCGGTCCTCAATTGTTTTAAGTCGTCGCGGCGTCTCCGTTGGCGCTTTCTCTCTATCTCCGGACATTGAATTTGTACTAAAACTATCGAGCGTGAGACATCGAGTTATCGAGAGTAAGAGAGAGAGAGAGAGAGAGAGAGAGAGGCGTGTGCGACGACGACACTGTGGGCGTTTTCTTATTTTGCTATTCCGTCGTCCGAATAGGATTTGATTCTGCCAAGGAGGAGTCGAGGAAATTCGCGGGAAACGACGAGTAATTAATGTCTGAGGTGACGACGATCATTCGTAGAGAGATTATTGATATTTCGTGCTGTATACATATATTAACGATTCGAATCAATGTGTATATAAATGTAAATGGGTTGTCCTGTGATGGATAGAGCGGTGAATAAGTTTTCTTTCCTTGGGAATACTTTTAAATTGTTATTTGACGGTATATCCGTACTCGAGAATTTTTTTACAATGTTTGTGCTTACGAATGAAGTTTGAAAATAACCTAGTATATCGACGCTGTGGATGAAAAATCTGCTATTCAAACAAGGCTTCAGAAACCAGCCAATTCTAATTAAGAATTCAGTAACTAGTCTATTAAAAAAGACTTCAGAAACCTTTTTGAATTGACTGGTTTCGATTAGTCTTTTGGATTGGCTGGTTTTTCCTCCAAGACGTCGATATATGGGGGATTTTCGAATAGATTTGTTTTAAGATATATTATACGTCTTATAGTTCTATTGAGAAAGCAAGGCACCTCTAAGAAAAACTACTAAAAATAAAAAATTTTAAGTTGTTATATTAATAGTATTTTTTTTATATATTTCACACTCAAGTAATAGATAGACACATTTGTATGTCTCTTCGATGACCACTTAGAGAAAATTCTTGAAAAATTACTTTCCGTTAGATTCAAAATGAATTAATGGACAAATTGAGCTGGAAATTGGTTTAAACACTTTGTTATATTGTCTAAAGCACGAAAGTAAGAATTTTTAATCGAACGATTTTTTAAAAAATAGTCATAAAATTTTCCTATTCATTTAGATAAAAAATACCTACATTCGATTTAAAAATGAAAGCTCAAAAAATCAAAATGACAACTGGAATTTTTTCTATCCTGTCATCGGTATGTCGGATAATACATGGAGAATCTATCTTCGTGATTTTTTAATCGTTTCCAAGTTACAGACGGTTCTTCATATTTTAAGTGGATTTTCAGGAATTTGAAAAGGAATTATTTTTGTGAAATGTACTGAACTTCTCGTCGTATATATCTAAGTCTTAAAATCCAATTTTTAATACTTATGGTTCTTCGAAATAACATCAAAAAGTTTATAAAGATAATTGTTATTTAACACTGCATTTATATCTTTGTTACTTTTTGTTGGATTTTTTCACGAAAATTTTTCAAGTTACAAGAAGTCAAAGTTGGCATTTTATCCCTGTTCTTAAAAACTTGTTACTCCCGCGGGGAACACATAAAGAAACACTATTTTTTTTAGAATAAATAAAATTTAACCAAAATTTCTTTTCAATAAATAATTAAAGACAATGAATATATATATATATTAGCCATTATCGTTCAGTTTATTTAAACACTCAAAATTTTGTGATAATAGGCTGCGGTAATAAAATAAAACGAAATAAAATTGTTATCTTGTTACAAACTATATGTTGAAAGAAAAATCGGCTTGAGCAACAGAATAATTTTTTTTTTAATTCAAGATATGTTCTTCCACATTTTGTGTAATGGTTACTAAAAGTATATTTTAAAAAGTCTTTGTCAGCATATGATTTGTAAAAAGATAAAAATTTTATGTCGTTTAATTTTAGTTTGAGCATATAGCAGGATTTAATTACGTAAATTTTTCTTGCTGGTTAATAAATAAATCAATGAATAAATAAGTAAACGAACATAATACATACATATATAAAATATAAAATATGTATATACCATATATGTATTCAGGCGTGTATTAGGAAATTTCACAGAGAATTTTACATGGTAATTGTGGGAGACGAGGGTCTCGAAGGGAATTTTATATCGTTTGCTAGACAATAAATCCTATCGTTCAACGGCGGTGAAATTTCCGATGTATAGACGTTGCTATATTAAAGGTGAATACGACGTTGAATGTACAAGGATAATTTCGCAATATTCTATAAAAAAACAATTAGTTCGTGTCTTTTTTTATTCATTTTTAATCCCTCGTTTCGTAACTAATTCTTCTAGCAATGAAAATTTACGGTTAAATCGCAATTGATTTGTTTTATAGGAATGTAACCGCAAGGATAATTTGCCCGTACTCCTGAAGACAAACAGAAAAAAATTTCATTTCTCTAAACGTGAAATTGAAAATCTAACGCGTCTCGCGAGTTTTTTTCTCTCGCGTTCTATCGCGTTCTATCGCGTTGATAAACAAATTACGTATTATAAACCTGCGGTTATATATATAATCGTCGCGTCATTGTCAGTCCTTTCGTGACATGAAAAAAAAACGAAGACGCAAATACAAGCGCGAATCGTCGAAGAAAAGAACGCGTCAATCAGGTGTCGCGTTAATACGTCCGACTTTGCTCTTTTTCTCGGTGTGCTTCACGTGTCTGTTGTGTCGCGGAAAACTCGATAAAGTATAGAAGGGACACTTCTATAAAAGCGAAAATAAAGTTTTCATTTTTGACGCGCTTAATCATTGCGATTATGCAACAGGAGTATCTTTTGAATTTGGAAAGTGTGAGGAGTTGAGTCGCGAAAGAGATAAATGATGTAATGAAAAGTTGCCGCTTTCTTACATTACGTAAGTTTGATCTCTAAATTAAATAAAAATTATCTAATGCTACTATTGTGCGTTGGAGCGACGTTACGCATTATAGTGCGTTTAGCGGTAATAATACAATTATATTTATTTCTATGGTCGAGTGACGTTATTAATTGTGAAATTGTCCTGGTTGGTAGAGTATGGACACGAATTAAAAGGAAAACTAGTTTGAAAAAAATCAACGTTTTTATGAAATTCCCGCCTCGGGCTAATTGTTAATTTATCGGTTGATGAGATTTTAGGTGGTTTTCATAAAATTGCATAGGTTCTAGAATTAGTTTCCAATAGGTAAAATGTGATATGGGATTTATACAATCATTTGGAAAAAATGATATTTTAAAATAAACTGAAGAAATGATACTTTTGAGACTGATAGAATGTATATTTTATTAACTCCTTTTTATTTAATAATTGTTTTTCGAAAATAATACACTTGAATAATTTGTAAACAGAGGTTTTTTAATAAAAAGTCATTGTCTTTTGCTTCGAAAAGAAATGTTTCTCTTATTCCAGGATAAAGTATTTTTGTACAAAATACAATCATTGTTAAAAAACTTGTCCTGCCGTCCGGCAGGTATCGTCTAATTAAATTTGCAAATGGTAAAATAATTGTTTATTTCAGTTAAGACTACAATGTAAAATTAAAATTTGGTTCATTTATAAGAAATACTGCGTATATTGAAAATATTCGTTTTGAATGAAATAATTCGACGAAGTTTTTTAAGATTATTTTGTTTTTTTATTTAAAAGTTAACTAATTTAAGCTTAGAATAAAATTATGTTACTTGTGAATATATTTTTTTGTGTGCAAAAAAAACATTAAATAGGTAAATTGTAAAACATTTTTAAAAAATAACTAAAAAAAAGTAGCTCCTCGAATTTTGCTTTTCAATTCGCAGAAAACTATCCCGACTAATTCGATAACACGTCGACGTCGATACAGTCCGAAAATATTTTTCTAAAAAAAATTTAAGTCTCGATAAAACGAGTAGAAAAACGAAGAAACTCGAATCAATACACCAAACGATACATCAGTTAAAATCACGACGATTACATTCGAAAGAACTCGAAACGCTCCATATATGAATGACGAAACAACGATTCTGATTCCTCCTCCGCATCGGTAAACAAATCCAATACTGTCCCGAAAATTCCACAGCCACACTCTCTATACACACTAATCTCGCACGTGACACTCGGATGAGGAATGCGAAAAGGGCCAATCTGACTTTCCGCTCGAAAAGGGCTTCTGTCTCCAAAGGCGCCTTTATTAGCGCGAAAGACGACGCCGGCAATATCTCCCTTAACGAGCAAAGTTTTTTGGTGAGCTGTCCAAGAGAGAGATTCTGCTGCTGTATCATAAATTCAAAATGGCGAGTGAGAGAGAGAGGCGCCTTTGGGAGGAAAACAAAAGCCACTTCTGCACACACGTATACACACGTACATACATATACATATACATACAGCTATAGAGAGCGAGACATAGCGCTGTATTAAAAGGGTCCAGGGGGTCGTCGAGGGTATATACGTCTAACGCATAGAGGACGACGGCTGAACCCTTCTGTCGCTTCGTATATATAAAAGGGGGTGGTGGACTCGCCAGAGGAAAAGGGCCGAGCCTTTGCTGCTGTGTATGTGTGTGTATGTGTGTATGGAGTGTGGGGGGTTTAGCCTCGCTGTAGAGAGACGGATGAATTAGAGAGAGGGTGGATGCGCGTCGGCCACACCGAAAATGGCGGACCCAATTAAGGGAGTCTAAGCCTGCAGAAGTAACGCGACGAGGGAAATGTTTTATATATGTATAGACGAGAGTTTGCGTTAGTGTAATGGACGTATTTGAAGATTTTTATTTTTACTTCAATTTTGATATCTCGACTGAGATGAAGAGACAGCGAGCTCTTTTTGATGATGCATCAATGGTGTATAGGGATAAGGTACGTGTACGTGTGTATACGTATATTATCAATTTTTTATGTCAAATTGTAAAAATAACTTCGGACATCAAAAATGTATTGAAAATCGAAATAATTACAAGAAAATTAAAAATTTCATTAGAAAATAACAAAAGAATATTTGTAAATCTTTACGTAATACAATAAAAGAGAAATAACGTTTTAATACACTAAATTTGTTTAATCCAACAAATTAATTCGATTGGTCCAACTGCGTTTTATAAAATGAATTTGTACTTCCATTTCATCGTCAGTCCTTATCCAGCGCGTTGCAAGCAATAATACAGGGACTTACAACGGACAAAAATTATTGATTAGATATTGTTTAAATTTTCGATTACGGACATGATGCGCTGGATAAAAATAAGCAAATAAATAAAAAGTTATACAAAAATACAATTTAGATTTCACTATAATATTTTCGTCAAAAGATGTATATAAATTAGTTAACGACTTTGCGTGTAATTTATGCGCGTCAGGTGTAGCGCGAATAGCGTAACATCAGGATTCTGGACCAGCCCGACGACACGAGATTAGCATACTACACTCACACCTGACTCTATGGACCGCTATTCACTATAAACTGGATGTGTCTGCCTCCCTATAAACAGGTTTGACCATTGGTCATCTCATCCCTATTTATCTCCTATTATAACATCTTCAGTAGTTACATCGCAATAAATA
This sequence comes from Apocrypta bakeri, assembly GCA_018906985.1. Taxonomy (NCBI): domain Eukaryota; kingdom Metazoa; phylum Arthropoda; class Insecta; order Hymenoptera; family Pteromalidae; genus Apocrypta; species Apocrypta bakeri. The sequence continues at coordinate 1,288,478 of JACCIA010000005.1, read as the reverse complement.
ATGCTGATTTCCTTGTAACTCTTAGATGATATCTACACAATGGTTTGACCATTGGTCATCTCATCCATATTTATTCAGTATCCATTGTAACATCTATAACAAATTTAATTAACCACGCCAATTTTGTTTTAAATGTCTGATATTGCCCACATAACAAAAGGAATTTCCTCAGTGGCGAAAGTTTGGAAACAAGGTTTAACCACTGGTTCTCTCGACCCGATACATCTCATCAAGCAACTACATAATATATCTACTAAATAACGCCTTTCCAGTACCTACCTATACAATAAAAAGGAATTTTCAAAGTGTAAAAAGCTTAACATCCAGATTTGACCATTGGTCATCTAGCTCCTATCCATCATCAATTGCATCGGCACAAAATAACAGCAATTCCCTGGTTACCTCAGTACCTACTCATACAAAAAAAGTAATTACCAAACTGGTGATAATTTAACATCCAGATTTGACCATTGGTCATCTCATCCCTATCCACCGCCACCACAACAACGGCAGGAATTACATCTCTACAAAATATCGCCAATTCCCTGGCAACTCTCAGTACCTACCCATACAAAAAAAAGTAACTTTCACAGTGAAAAAAGCTTAGAGTCGAGCCCTTTTTCAAGAGATCAAAACACGGATCGTCAGATATCAGTGGATGATTTTATTTCCTATACTCCATACATTCTGTTTCTCTCTCTTTTTCTCTTTCTGTGGGTAGTCTGTCAGGAGGAATGAAAACGGGAATAGCGCGAGGTGAGCCGGTAACTGCGATGGAAGAGACGAGGGGGTTGAAGAACGGGGTAGTAGTGGTAGTAGTAGTAGTAGTAGCTTGGCGACACTCGAGAGCCGCTCGTTCGGTCTCGCAGCTCTCCAACGGTACAAGGGTCCATCTCTCGTAGCAACGCCCACGCTGCATGTATCTCTCGCGCTTGCACTCGCGGAGGAGAGAATCGATACGGCACGACACGGCGCGCCGTTCTGGAAAACCTCGATGCGATTTTTGCCGAATTTTGTAATGTTTAACTTTTACTGTACGTCGAGTACGTACACATACATATATAGATACACACATCTGAGTATACACTTCGAGTGGGAGATAAAGAAAAAAGAAGCAATGTCTCGAAATTGAAATCCTTCCCGAGAGTGTCACCGTGGAAACGCGAGACTCGCGCAATGTCGCGGATAATTTGATGAAAATCCACTGTATGTATATATACGAGTGTATGTGTACGTACACACACACATAAATGTACACGTAGTACTCATTGTCTGCAGCAGTCATGTGTGTATAGGTATATATATACGAAAGAAAGAAAGAGAGAAAACGGAAAGAGGAAAGAGAGAGAGAGAGAGAGAGAGAGAGAGAGAAACAAGTTGAGCTTTGAGGGTAGCGAGGCTATGGGTTTGTATTCCCGGAGTTTTTCTCGTTTTTCTCGGCGTGGCCAGCCAAGCGTCTTGTCATGCATGGCTGATGTCGATATGCCAGTGAGTATGTGTGTGTACATGTATATACACACTTTCGATCAGCTTCTCCCACTCCCCCACCCACTACTTTCAACTCTTTTTCTGTTATTCGTTACAGTGTGCAGTCGATCTCTGACGATCGGGAAAGAGCAAACGAGTCCGCTTGTGTGTGTACGTGTGTACAGCGGAATGTATGTGATGTACGATTTTTTCGCCGGAGAGTGGGAGTGAGATTGGAATTTTTTTTCCTATCCGTCTTTTAACAGAGAGAACTTTTCATCTCAAAAAAAGGACGTAATTCGTGTATTATGAGCTTAGATTTGGTATAATATATACATCTTTTTCCGTTATTATTAACGAAGTTGATAAAAAAATTCAAATTTCCCGCCACAACATTACTGTGTCACGATAAACAATCTATATAAGCTCCCAAAGATTAAAGTTCATTCAATGCCATATCCAAGCGAGTAAAGTTTATAGAAGGATGTAACAAAAAAAGAGTCTGATTAAATTGAAAGTTTCGCGGCGGGCAATTTGAATTTTTAATTGACTTCCTTTAAGAAGCAACCATAATAATAAACTTCATTTTCTTCGGTTCGTTTAAATGATATCATAACTATCCAACGTTATTTTCACTGTTTCAAATCCTCGAAAACAGTATCATCTCCAAATGCGAAATCCCAAACATCAACAGTCCATAAAAACATCTCTTTCTCTCTAGCAAACATCGGAATACCCAAACACGCGTAATGGCGCAATAAACGCGCGCCACATAACACACGACTGAGTTGTAAATCCCGCAGCAATTTATAATCTCTCGTGTATCCCCATAATAAAACTAAGGCTGAAAAATTTGTCGACAGGGGCGATTGCGGTAAGTCCCGTCGCACAACATGACCGACCAGTCCGGTACCTACACATGTATATATATATGTATAGAAAACAATATCATCCGGTTTTCAAAATCCGGATCTCGCGCCCTTTCCGTTCGCGCCTGTCAACACACGCTTCCACTACATACCTATATATATATATATGTATATACAAGCGCTTTTATATATAGACTAAATGACAAATGCTGGTTTCGCCGCTAATGTTGCTGCACAACAAATTATCTCTAGCCGGTGGTGATACGATCGCGCGCCAAGACGAGAACTAGGAGATAGATAAATGGCCGCTTCTATATATATATAGCGCTGGATGTAATTATACGTATATACAAAGCGATGGGTAGTGTATGTATAGTAGATGAAATACTTTTCATTAACAAATTATTTTTGATTTCTTATTATTTTTGTAATAAGTGTGTTACAGGTGGCTATTGTTTATTGCCGTATTTAGGGTCAAAGATTTGAATTACGAGCTTATTTTGGAAATTCATTGGTACAGAGAGATGTGGAAATTTATTTTTATTTTAAACGATTTTATTACGGTTTTTTAATGTGGTCTCTTGATTTATGAGATCGAAATTGCTTTTTGGTACCTCAGTAAAGAAGTATGAGAGGATTTTCAACTGACGAAGTACCGAAAATTTTTTTATTCAAAAAATAATTATATTTCTTTCTAAAATGTGTAGTTAGACAAAATATTTTTTCCATACGTATATAAAATTAATTGGTAAAATTGTATTTACCAATCCATTGATTGATGCCCGAGTTTCATTATTATTTAACGTAATAATTATTGTAATAATTAATTTCTATTTCTCGCTTTACTATCAAATATTGGAATTAAGCTATTAATTTCGTCATTAACAGGTTAAATATACACAAAGAAAAAAATATAAACTGATAAAAAATGTATGGAAAAGCACATTAAAGAATATTGCGAATAAGTTAGAAATTTAATCGTTTGTGGGTTAACAAACATTAAGAAAAAAATAAATCAATGGACAAACGAATTATAACGATATTACGTAATATCTGAAAGATAAGAGTAGAATATGACTTTCTACTTTATATTTGCGCGTTAATTAACGGGACTTTATTTTTATTTCTGATTCGTTGTGGAATCGATTTTACGTCAGTCTCAACTGCTACTTTTATTACGCGTCAAATGACGCTTTGAAATATATAACGTTGTCTTAACAACTACTATTAGTGTTACGAAATTATCTTGTATATTAATAACGTGAAGTTCACTTGATATTGTTTCAGATTCTCGATGCTACAACAGACGGTTCACGAGATCTTCTGAGGAGACGAAGAATAATCTATAAATTATTCATAGCCGTTGAATATGCTCTACATGAAAATACTCGATATTTAAGCGTTATTTGGTAACTAAGAATATCAAAGATCTTGTAATAAATTTTTGAAAAATACACCATAATTTAGCCAAGATTTTTACAACATTATGGCTCATTTATGGCGGAGTTTTTGAGGAGATGAATAATAGTTTATGAATTATATGGATCGGTGTTATAATTGCTTGGCATTTACATGTTGTTTGGTAAATGAAAATATAAACATTGTTCAAATTTTTGTTTTTAAAATTAACGATAATTTAGCTAAGATTATGGGAAATTTATGGTGAGTTGCTTACCAGAAAAATTACGCCTGTTTTAATGGTATTTTTGCGTGTAGTATATTCGCTGGTAACAAATAACGTTTGTTTGTAAAACAAAGTTTGTAAATAAACATTTAAAAAATCTCGTCTACGTTACATACAATAATACTCCTATCTCAAATCTCCTTTTAAGAAATGTATGCATTACAAATTCTCTACGCTTGCAGCAATTCTGGAAGCTTAAAAAAGTGAAATGTAAGACTTTAAAAGGTAAGACTACGAAATAAGATGATTACATAGTAGTAATATCAGCGCGCCCAATTCAAATTCCAGATCTCAAAAAAAAAACATAAATTCTCTTTAAACGTTATTGTTAAAGCAATTCAGAAATTTAGCAACACCTGTGTCTAACAATAGTACTCTGGAATCAGTTGGTCTCGCCAATATCCACCCATGTCCTTCTCTACCCAATGGATGCACATAAGGTGATAGTTTCCATTAGCTTAGCCATAAACAGGTAATCTCGCCCTACCACCGATACGATATCGGCCGTCCAATCGGATGCTGGTGGTAGTGTCCGGGCATCGGGATATTAAATTACGGACAGTGGCACAGCCTCTTCGAATAGAAAGAGAGAGAGAGAGTATAGAGAAGAGGACGGTAAGCCTCGGAGGAAATGACAAGGAGCGTGCGTTAATTAAACCTCGTCCGGGAAGCCACCGTCGGATGAGAGAGAGAGAGAGAGAGAGAGAGAGAGGGTAGCGCTATAGCAGGTTGTATGAGGGTTAGAGGTTGAGTTTGTCAAGGGAATCGATTTTCTCATTCGCGCATACGAGCTTTGTCGGATATTTTTCGGGATGGTATTTTTTCAATTCAGTTTTTCGTATACGGTAGTGTGCGGTGTCAATAGATTTCCCACTTGAAACTGGTAACGTTGATTTCGATATCAATGGCAATGTATTGGTTATTGTACAAACTGTCTTTAAAATATATTTTTTAAATTATCTCTTGATCCTTTATTAACTCTCTTTCTCTCTCTCGCTCTCTCTATAAATATATAGAGATTATTTATTTATAAACTATGACTGATTACATTATAATAATTATTGACAAACTGTGATTATCCATAATTTTTTAAAATCGAATGCCGACGATTTTATTGTACTAACAATAATGACAACTAAAATTCTATCGAAGTAATACATTAATGTATACATTAATGAATTAATTAGTGTATTAACTAATTAATAATAGAATCTTTATTACATCAATGAAAGTTAGGATATCACTAATGAATTTCTTAAAATAAAAATTTTACAATTAACTCAATGCATATATGTTATAGATAACATTTGTTGAAACAATAAAAAAAAATCTGATTAAATTACCGAATGAAAAATAAATAACGTATACATTAATTAATTACTTATTTACAGAATAGCTACGATAGCCCGTCGTTATCGCATCGCCAGTACCTCTTGTATAGCGAATAAGCATCTACTTACATTCACCCCCAAACAAAGGCATCTTTAACACCTTCGCAACATCCATAAATACCCCTGACTGAAACGATCAGAAAAAAAAAATTTCCACCATTTACCTTATCGATTACTCAAATATATAAGTAGTCTCCTAATTAGCAGAAAAGAATCCTCCTCCATACAGTTCGGAACTTCAACTAACGTTCCTTCGCCACTCTTTCTCTTCTCATTAGTCGACCATTCGCAAATACATATATATATATACACGTACAAAACTCATAAACAAATCGTACCGTCTGACTCAACCCCTTGAAACAAAAATACCCAACGATAACGACTCACTCCGTTTAAAACGCAAAACAAAAAAAAAAGAAAAAGAGTCGCCGACAGCCGCCGTACGTAGAACAATAGCCTCGCGCGACTGCTCCTCGGACACAATACCTCACGGGGGGGTTGCGTATGTATATACACGCGGATGTATATACATTGTACGTGTACAGCAGAAAGCGAGAGAGAGAGAGAGAGAGAGAGAGAGAGAGAGAGAGAAGGTATGTAGCAACGTCGACGAGAGGGACGTTTGTTGTTTGTCCAACGAATACACGCGAGTAGCGTATCATCAAAATTCCTGGCGCAGCCTCTTTCCCCCTAGATATAGATGTATATGTATATATGTATATACAGAGAGCGAGAGAGGGAGAAGACGTAAAAGGAGAGTAAGGCTAAGGGCGGCAGGAAGTAAGTATAGAAGCTTCGTCGTCGTCGGCCAAACGAGAGACAGAGAGAAGTTCCTTTGAAGCAGTAGAAGCAGCAGCAGCAGCAGCAGCAGCAGCAGCAGCTCGGACTCTCCTCCTCGAGTTCTCCTCGGATTACAATTTTGCTCTCGCGCTCGAGTCCGTCGTGTGCAGAGGAAGACTACGTCTCTCTCTCACTGTGTAGGTGTAGAACCGGACGAAGAGAAAAGGGGGTGGGTGGGGGGAGTAAAATGGCCGCCGGCGCGCAGAGGGTAGTTTTGCTTGCAGCGCGTCGAGGCTGTCTCTCTGTCTCTCTCTAGTGAGGGTGGCCGAACGAAGTAGAAGGGGATGCTGCTAGCCACAACCCCTTAAGGGTCGAACGAACCCTTGCAGCCGCAGCGGCAACTAGAGAGCAGAATTTCTCTCTCTCTCTCTCTCTCTCTCTCTCTCTCTCTCTACCTCTCTCTCTTGAGTTTGCTGTTTGCTCTCTCTCTCTTTTGCTGTAGCTGCAGCCTTTATATCTACAGGCATAGCCAAGAGAGTACTACCTTGCAGCAGAGGGAGAGTTCGAGGTAAAACGGAGAGAGATGAAACGAGCGAGGTCTGAAGGGTTGAAAAGCGAGGGAGGATGTGGTAATGCGAGAATGCACGAGGCTTGGACTCGTGCAGAGGGTGGAATTTTAGCATTCGGGACTAGCCTTAAAATACACGCTACGCAAGAGTAAGAGAGAGAGAGAGAGAAATACCGAGCGTGAATTAGAGTCTCTCTCTATCTCTCTCTTTCTCTTGACGTTCTTTGCGGAAAGGTCGTATATGTCTGGACCGTTTGGAATTTTTACGTTCGAAGTACGAAACTATTCTGTACGTATATATATATCTTTCTTCGAAGAAAAAAAACTACCAAGATTTTTTGTTATTTTTTTTTTTTATTACATCTACATATATATTTGTATATATATATAATTGCGAGGGTAATCCTCGGAATATTTATAAGCAACGAAGTACGGACACTATTCTGTATATATATACATATAAATTTCATCTAAGAAAAAAAAATACCAAGGTTTTCTGTTACTTTTTTTCTTCTTATTACTTGAATATATATATATATATATAATTGCGGGGATAATCTTCGGAATATTTATAAGCGATGTAACAGCGAAATTGAATCTTCGACCTGCGTTTAATCGCGATCGAAAGTGTCGAAAGCAATTTTTCTCATTTAATCCACGGGAAAGGCTAAAAACGTTATAGAGTCTTTTTAACGTTAAATAAATTAATAATAAAAAAAAAATATCGTAAACTTTACAGCGCGTGACACTTTGGAAATTTACTAGCCACACGGCAAAGGATCAATGTGCGACAGCGCATTACACACACACACACATGTACACATATATCGGCCAGGGAAAACGTGGGGAAATAGAAAATTCACAGCCGTTGAAACAGCCCAACGTGCAGCACGACGCCGACGGAATATTTTAGCGCAAAGCGCGTCCTCCTCTCGTCATGAGAGTTTTCATCGGCGCTGAATTAATGATGAAGGGGTTGTGTGCCGCTACTTCTTTCTCCCGTCTACCGGAAAAAAAATTCAGCTTTACGCACGTTAATTAACGAATATATATGTATTTTACATGCATATTATACATGTGTATGTGTGTGCCTGTGTCATATACACATTCGAAAATCCTTACCTAAATCTTCTCGCATATATATATGAGTGTATATAAATATAGATATGTATATAAGAGACGCGTAAAAGTTTGATAAAGCGCGGGTGAGCTTTAAAGCTCCCCCGGAAAAGCGAAAGTTTCCTCGAAGGAAACTGGAACGCGGCGAATGGAAAAGAAAAGCTATCGTCGCGCGTCATGCATTAAACAAACTCTGCAGGTTAATTGATTCTTCGATGGGGTGCGAGAATTGAAAAAAAAATTTTATCGCCGATCATCGAACTAATAAGTGCAATTAGAGCGACCAAAAGTAACTATGTATATATGTATATATATATAGAGGGTATGTATAAATTGGCGTGTCCGCGCGGTGAAAGCTCTGGGTCAATACCCACCGGACAAGATGGCCGACGCCCACTTCCAACGCGAAGCTACCACCGCGCAAAGTTACATACATTTATGTACTCGAATGTATATAACTCTCCCCCCCCCTCCCCCCGTAGCGGTGCGCGAGTTGCTACTGCTGCTGCTTCCGCCACTGCTGTGAGTGTATGTGTATGAAGACGTATGTATATATATATTCTATATTATATATATGTATATATATGTATAATGTATATGTACAGCCTCCCTCTCGTCGTAGCTACTCGGGCAGAGACTCACGGACAGCGATCTTCATCATTATTATCTGTCCGGGTGAGAGGAGTCGACGAGTGTTATGTACCTATCCGACGGTATATTTCAGACTCTTTGTTGGCACTGGAGTATTTTTTCCTTTTTTTTATTTAGCCTTTCTGACTCGATGGGATTCGTTTCGTCGGTAGATTGTGTACGAGCGCGTGATGTTTTTATTGAAGTTGGAATTTAAGAAGAATAAGTTTTTTTTTTACGTGTGTTTGCTGAAGATATGTATGTATATATGTGTGCCTGTATTGTAGATTGGGTTTGGTAGACGAACAATTAAGATGATCAATAGACGATGATCAATAAAAAATCATCTTCAATTATAGAAGTAAAGAAATTGGTTCTATAATTAATAGTAAGATAGTCCTGATGAAATTTGTACTAGGGTCATTTTTATCTCGGTAGTGAATATTCGCTCACTTATTGATAAAGTCAATTGTCTGATACAAATATAGTACTCTTTCTAAATGTTCTTTGTCGATTAGATGTTTCTCTTAATAATAATAATAATAATCGTAATAATAATAACAATAACATTAACAATACTCAAAGCTGAGTTTACGATGTTCTTTTCGTAGTCAATGGAATTATTTTCTGGTTATATTTTAACATACCTTTGTGAAGAATCTCTTGTGCGTAATGTAAGAAATTTAATGAAAACGAATAGTCAATAAAATGAACTTTTCATAGTAAGAATGAATTTACGGTTAATACTGGCAGTTTGGCCGCAGCAATGTCATTCGGTACTAGTTCAGTACTCAATTAGAATATATATTCTAGTGATACGATTAAGTCATACTATAAATATATGTATTGGACAAGTACTATTTCTCGATTACGGTATCTACAAAGCCAGCAGTACCTGTATATATATGTATGTATGAGCCATTTCGTTTCATTAGACAAAATTCAGGGTCAACCACGATTTTTAGTGTAAAAAAAATTAAAATATTTTCTAATAAAAATACATTTGAAAAAATTCAGGGTCTATCATGATTTTGAGGGTATACAGAAAATTACAATAATTTTCTAATTATAATCCGATTCTTTGAACCACTTAGTGGTCTTGCAACTTTTTTGTTAAACACCCCACGGTAATAACAACTAAAGAAACTCGTACCTACAAATATGACGTGTCAAACGGTCTTCTAGGTTGATCCAAATCTTCAACAGAGGGGGTGGCTTTTTTCGCGCAGACACATATATAGATATATACATATCTGGACCAAAATTTGCATTAGATTAAAATAAATTCCTTGTGTTTACTCATCGCATTGGCATGAAATTTTCTCTAAACAGAACATCATCATCCGTTAAAGGTCTCAAATACAGTTCGAGTCCAAAAAAAAGCACCGCACAACATCTGCAGTATATCAACATCGGCTCTGACCTATTGTTAAAATACCGATACCGAAAGAAAAACTTCAATATTATGAACAACAACAATAAAATTTGTATCGAATATTCGCCTAAACGAATTTTCCTCTAAAATCAATAAATACACATACATGCATATATATTTTTTCAATCACACGGCAATAAAACCGCGATATTGTTTTAAAATCCAATCATCTTCATCTTCATCGTACATTCAAAAGTTCAAATGCTCTGCTCCCCTGTATTTATACGCAAACCAGAATTTTTCTCCTATTGAAAAATCGATCTCTCGTGGTAGCCGTATGCAACGTTTATACATTATACACGAACCTCCTCGCGGCTTTATTCCTGTAATTCAATTCAACTTGAGACACAATGTCCGGAAATATTTATATTCGCCTTTAACGCGAGTACCGAGACTTATACCACCTTCGTTCGGAATAGAAAATTAATATTAATCTATTTAGTCCGTGCAATACTGCCTCGTTTCTTATCTCCGTCTTGAATAATTATCGAGAAAATTCGATTCCCTCGAATACATATATATGTATATATATATATATATATATCACGGAACGGAAAACTTGGAAAATACACTGATAATACGCACATCGTTAAACAGTAAAGCATAGCGAAGGAATGAATTCCTGGGCTTCGCAGCGCTTTATCGCCGTCGTTAATCAGAAACCTCCGGAGAAACCATGACGTCCGAGTGCAGTGCGCAGAGGCTCTCAGCTTCACGGCTCCGCGAACGAGATAAAGGCTATATATATGTGTATATATGGTATGTATGTATATATATATATTTGTGTGTATGTATATATATATATATATATATATATAGAATGGGTTTCGAGAGACACTCGATTGGTCAGCTAAGCGTCACGGCCAACCCTCGCCGAGGATTGGTCAAAGCTCCCTTCCATTCGAGCGTGGCGCACAGTCGAATTCTCCCTGACCCTCGAGATCGAGTACTAGAAGGGGTGAATTTCTCTTTAACACTGACGGGGGTATGTGTATAGGAGCAAATCCATGGCTGCGATTATAGATGCTTTGTTATTGGGTAATTTATTAATAAATTTTGTTAATTAAATAGTTTTCTTTTGATTCGCAATCGTTGCGACGTTAAATTAGTCGATTTTAGCGTAAGGCTTGTATACAAGTTGAAAAAAGTGTGTTAATTCGAAAAGTTCATTATAATCTCGTAAGTCGTAATATTATTATTTTTTTTAATTTAATTTTAACGACTATGCGGATATTTAGAAATTACGCACTATTTTCTGTGATAATTCAACTTTCGATTTTACTGTACGCGCGTATTATGTTAGTAGTATTATATCAGCTGAGAAACGATATATTCATCTAGAAATATGTTTAAATAATATCCAATGTTTTTTCCAAAAAATCTCTAAATTTCGTTTCCAGATTAAATAGATCCTCCTAATACCACGCCCAAAGAAATTAGTTGATTTTAGTGTCACGATTGTATATAAGTTGAAAATTTTTTTTTCAATTTATTCCAGTAGTTCGAAGCTTTTACTTTTTGAATTTCAATGTAATTGATAGATTATAATCTCATAAGTCGCAATATAAATTTTATTTTTTAATTTCATTGAATTTCATTTTCACGACAACGCGTATATTTAAGAACAATGGAATGTTCTCTGTAATAATTTATCTTTCGATTGTCAATTATATCGACGTTCACCTAGAACGACTTAGATCGAATAATTTTCTTTTATTCCCAAATCCTCAAATTTCATATCCAAATTAAAAAGATCCTCGTAATACCACAGCCAAAGAAATAATACACAATAACATCTACATCTGCATATATCTAATCTTTTCCGCAACAAAAGAAAAAATCTCATCTTCTCCGGGAATATTTCAGTCAAAAGAAAAATATAGCAAGCTTCTAAGCATATTCCCAACGATTTTTCCTCTTTATTCCCAGTTGGCTATGGATTTACACGTATGAGTGTATAACTCGACTACATGCATATATATAGTTAACAAAGGATGACGGGATAAGTATTGACCTATGCAATGTTGGAGTTTCAAAGCTTCCGGAAAGAGGAACTTCTCTTTTGTGGGTATTTGTTTAATCGAGAAAGAGCAAAGAAAAAAGATAGAGAGAGAGAGAGAGAGAGAGAGAGAGAGAGAGAGAGTGAACGAATCGATGCAAATCTCTTGAGCGAAAATGGATATCCTAGAGAGGAAGGTTTGCTGCCCGGGTCGTCTAATCCGCGCAATCGTTTTCAGGCGTGTCGTCTGCTTATCTGGCTCAACGGTCGACTAATTCCTGTATCTAACAAACTTCCAGAGTTGCATCGAGATTCGAGCTTATATACCTTACCACACCCAGTTAGCCGCTGTGTCTTCTTTTTTTTTTACTAAATTACACTTGTGCTTGTTCGAGGTGATTTTCTAATAAATTAATATTTTAGGTCAACAATATGAATTGTTTATTAAACGTCGGCTTGTTTGATGTTGATTAATTATATTAATAATAAGTTACTTTTGTTTAGTAGATTATTTTATATTTAGTTTATTATTAATTAATATTTGTTATTGGTATTCATTTAATAAATTATATGATTTGCTGATTACATTTCCTCTTGTTTTATATGATTTAGTAATTAATTAATGGTTATTATAATTGATAATATAGCAGAAAATGTTTTTGTTGATATATATTTCATAAACAATATATTTTTTAATTGTTCGATATATTTTTGTCATTAATTAATTATTCTTTTTTATGAGAATTTATTCATATTGAACAATAGGATAATTTGTAAACGTATGGTATCTGTAGACTAATATTGCTTATCGAGGCGTATGTGGTAGTTTGAAAAAAATCCCTAGGTTTTACCTGTCTAGTCGACCCTTCGTTAGGGTTGCATTGGCTTTTGAGACGGTCTGTACATCCCCTAGCACAGGTACTACGGCATTACCTGCGTGTCTGACGGGTTGAGGTGATGAAGGTGTAGTTACTCTTTAAGCTAAATCCACGATTAAATTTTTCCTCGCTAAAAGCCCGGCTTCCTTTTAATTAAATAATTATAAATAAATTCCTGCGGTAATTAATTGTTAAATATTGAGTTTGACGTTACTATAAATAAATAATAGTTCGTTATTAAGCGAGTTAAGATAATTGTTCATTAGTGTGTTATTATTATTTACTGTCGTAAAATAACAATTAAATAATAAATAAATAAATATTGAATTTTGCACAATTTTTATTTTGCAAAAGTAATATCACACTGAGGGAGATGGTCTTTTGAAGCAAAAGAAAATACTCTTTATTAATATATGTCAAGAGGAAAAATAACGTTGAGTCAACCACAGCGGATTATCCTGGTAAGAAGTACTGTGTTATTTGAAATTTTTTGCTATAAAAATTTACTTCTCCGTGAAAAATATAAAAAAAATGGCACTTCATTCATCATAAAACAAATTACATTGACTAATTGTTCATTTTTTAATTTTATACGTGTACATTAAAAGAGCATTTTTTATTTGGTTCTATTTAAAAAGGAATTTCCATTTGACATGAACTTTTTGCTTCAAGAGGATTATATTTTTCAGTGTAATGCGGTTTTCTGCTTGGCGGTGATAGGAATCACAAAACGCTTTTAACGATGAACAAATTTTCATAATAATAATTATGATAAAAACCTGAAGTGGAGCGAGTGAGCGCGAAAAAATGCTTTGCACGAGTAATCCATAGTCTTCTTTGAGATTAACAGAAAAAGATATATATATATATACACACATACGTATGTAATCTGTCGTCGATTTTTGAAGATGAAAGATTTGGATGATATAAAGCAACTTCAAAGAAGTAAAAAATAACAGTACAAATCAAAGGCACTTTTAGTACGATTTTCGATAGACTATACGTAATATATTGAATTTAAAGGAAAAATTCGATTTCTAAGTTATATTATAGCTGCGAATTCAATTTTTTCGCTTATACCCTCCCTGAACGAAAAATTTAATGTTATTGTAAAGATATACGATATTTCTTAAAAGTTTATTAAAAAACTTTATTTGATTAAACCTATAAGTAGTAAGTTAATATTATGAACTAAGAAAAAATAGTTGTAAAGTGTACAAGATTCAAAGCTCAAATGAAGTTTTTTTATGTTAACATATTATTACTAATTTGATTTAATTTGTTTATTTTTCAAACAAATTAAATTATTTATACCGTAATGATACACACTATGAATTTTCAATTCAATAACTAAAAATCATATAGAAAAAGGATTAGCACTTTGAATCTTAAACACAGAACGATAACATCAACTACTGGTGGATTTTATTAGATAATGTTTTTTAATGTAATTATAAGAAAAAAAATGTAACTTTGTAATAAAATTAAACTCTATGTTAAATAGGTTTAAAGTTCAGACAGGAAATAAGTGTAAACACTGCTGAATACAAAATTGCACGACAATCTGTTTCTCCATTAATCATGTGAGCAACACTTCTTCCTGTAAAGCTACTTAAAATGAAAATTTATAATTTCAGAATAAAAGTCAGTTTTTTGTTAATTAGTCTTTCAAGAATGCATCGAAGAGTATTCGTGCCAATTTTGAACTCATAATACGTCCGGAAAGTTAGTTTTCAGCAATCTACTATAAGTAGTCAACGACGGGACTTAGAGATTTGAAACAAAGCTCAAATATATATACAAACAAACTACAGCTTCATTATTGAATAAATAAAGAATCGAATCAATAGGAAAAATCGAATATGTTTAATTGTACTTAAACCCGTTTTTTTAAATTCCTATATGTCCAGATACATCTAAGTCTCTGATCTAATCATAATAATCACGAAAACCAGTAAAAGCAAAAATCCTCTATCCTTTTTTTTATTATCTTCATCCGTTGGTTATCCATCCCTCTGGCACTCGTATCACATTCAGGCAAATCCTCTATACATACCCTGCAATAGAACGCATGTACACAGCGGTATAGCGCAGAAACAGCAGTCATATCTCTCATCTGAAAGTTAGCGGTTGCCGTGCGAAAAGTGCGCCCAATTAATAGCCTCTGCTCGCGCTACTCGTTCGAGCAAGTTTCCCCAACAACATCGCCTACACCTACACACGCACACACCTGTACATAAAGAGGGATACATATAGATATAGATATAGATGTATGTGCAGAGACACATAGAGATACGCGTAGGCGTTTGACATATTTTGCAGCGGAAACCGACAGATCAGGGACGCGAGTTTGTGGGAATAGGACAGAGGGACCGCGAGGTGGAGAGATAGACGTAGAGGAGGCGGAGGTAGTAGTCGCGGGGACACCTCTGTTCTTGACGTGCAGATTAGTGTCCGCCATTGTGTTGACGTCAGCGCAGTTAACACGCATTCAGAAAGGACTACTTACTACCGCTGCTGCTGCCGCTGCTGCTCTCGTAGCTTCTGCGCCGCTAAACAATTGACAACGACGTTGGAGTGTGTGTGTGTGTGTGTGTGTGTGTGTGTGTGTGTGTGTGTACACGCATATACAGATATACGTAATACGTTGTAGAGAGTTAGCATTGAGGAAGGGATATTTGATTTTTGTTCTTATTTACGTAATGACTTGATTTACTTTGGATAATGGAGGAAGAGTGCCGAAATAGAGAAACGATGGTTTTACACGGTCCTTAGTAGGAGTTGACCAATGGCTCGGTACTGGGCCGTCAGTACTGATATCCTGTCAGCAGTACTGTAAGCCCACTATTGGACCACTAACTGGAGTGATAAGATCATCCATACCGTAATACCAGTAATTTGTCAGTATTGTATCATCAGTACTATGCTAGGATTGCACCAGTACTGTGCCAGTATTATATTAGTAACTATTTCGAGAAAACAATTTACTTTTGAAGAGACGGAAATCCTTTTGAGATAAAAGAATATTCTTGGAATTTTTCAAAGACGTCTTTTTGTCAAGCTTTTTTAGATAATTTCTTTTGCTTCAAATAGTTATTTTTTTCAGTGACAATATTTCCACAAAATTCCAAGACAAATTTCGATAATTCATAACTTCTCAGAGAAGCATTTCTCATTAAAGACAATTGAAAGCTTCGCATTGACTCAATTTAAAGAATAATATAAGGAATATCGTAATTTTTTTTATAATAACATTGTTTTATTTACTGTACGTCAGAAATAAACGATTGTTAAGATTCGTTCGTAAAATATGTAAATACAAATTTTTAATTGTATTTATATTTTTTATTTGTGTTCGTCATTCTTTAATGAAAACCTTATAAGTGACATGTTGTAAAATTGGGTCGATCAATAAATATCTAATTCTGAAAAACTGTCACTACACACACGTGTGTTTGAATTAATAAACACCATAAATACAACAATTATTATTGCATTAAAATATTACAAAATTATCCGATATCAGCTTAGATATTCTTGTATATATAATAAAACGAAATGATAAATTAAATGATATTTTAATAATTCGGTCACATCATCGACGTAACGAGTCTAATAATTACAAATTTAGTTTTAATGAAAATTAAAGAGATATTCCTGTCAATCTGAAGTACAAGAGATAAATTGAAAATATAAATTTCACCCTTCCAGTTCCCCAATTTTCAGTAACAAGGAAAACGGCACTGAATTTGAATCTCTCACACAACCATTCCAATTCCAAATCTGAACTTTCCCAAAGCCCATCCCTCCGATGTTACACTCCGCGATACCCAATCACACGCACACACATATATATACACATATATATGTGTGTGCGTGTATATGTATACGTATATGTATATGTATACGTTCACACATACATTCTGTGTTTTCCATAACTGTTCGCTCAGTCAGAGTAGGAAGAGAGTCTCCACTGAGCGCCACTTGACGGATGAATGTGAACCGGAACAATGGCGTCCGCCAAAAATCAACGGCATTGTTCCAACTTCGCAGGAGCGAGAAAGACAGAACTAGCGCATCGTCGGGCTATCCTCGAGTCTATGGATCATGTTATATATATATATATATATATTTATAGCTATACGAGTAACCATGTATTCTAAGATGTTCTTCACGGTTTATATTCGCTGTAGAGAATTTTCTCTTATTAAAAACCGAATTTGTTTATTTATATGTGTGGCCTTGAGAGTAATTCATTTAGCAATAATTAAAAAAGGAGGAAAATTTAAAAAATCATCGTTTTAAGGTAAATACAGTGTAATGGTATCTAATCAGTTTGAAAGTGCTTTGTATTCGCTGGAGGGAAATTTCTTATTTAAAAACAGAATTTGTTTATTTACATGTATGACCTTGAAAGTAATTCATTTAGCGATAATTAAAAAAGGAATAAATTTTAAAAAATTATCATTTTAAGGTAGACATGGTGTAATGGAACAGTTTAAAAGTAAATCTGTTGACCTATCAATCCTGTCGGAAAATTGCATTTAAGAATGAATAAAGACGATTCTCCGTAAAATATTTATTTTTCTTGCATAATTTAATATATGCGAGGAAAACAAATTTTACTGTTTAATAAAAGTTATTCTGGGGAATTTTGAATAGTCAACATTGCATCTTCTGGATTTGATTGGAAAATTTCTTAAAAACATACCAATAAAAAGAAGAAGAACTAAGTTTACTTTTAAATACACTATTTGGTAAATATCACCTGTAATAATAAAAAAATTACGATAGTCGTTAAAATGACTTTTCAAGTACATATTATTATTTAAATTGAGTTAATTTTATAATATAAATTATTTTATAATAACACAATTTTTTAATTGGTCTAAAAAAAATTAATTTTTAAAATGTTAATAAAATTCTTTGGATCTTTCGAAATATTATAAAAAAAGCAAGTAAAAGAATTTGCGAAGTTCGACGATTTAATCACCCAAAGTTTATTTAAATCGATTTTACAGAATAATCCTTCAATATATGTTTAGTGTGATTATGAATTTTTCCAATTTATCTCAATCGAACAAAAATGTTGTTATTTACAGAATATATCAATATTACCAAAACATACAAAAATAAAGGTCATATATATACATAAGTTTATTTAAAAAAAAAAAAAAAAATTGAATACGCGAAAAATCAACGATATACGTCAGAACGCAAGAGACAAAAAGAAAATCAAGATATATTCAGGAAATGGAACGGATAATGTTCATCGCAGCGACCCTAAGGCTTCGCACGTATAACGGACCCCTTATGGTAGGCAATTCGACACACATTGCCGCAGCACGTTTCTCAGCGCGTCAAGGAGCTCGTTTAAACCGAGGGGGAGAATAACACGTTTCTGAATAGCAAAGTCCAACGTTCATAGTTTATAAATCAAATATCGCTGATTTACGCCAAAATTACCTACGAGTTCACGGCTTTATTACCAATGTTAGTTTCAACGGTAGCTCCAAACATGTCCGCAACAATAAAAATCACTCGTAATGGGGATTATTGACAGAAGGGATAATAAATTTGACGACAGAGAATATATATATATTTTTTTTAGAAACAATGTCGTTTATTTGAATCGCACAAGACATACACCGTATTCGCTATATTATAATTAACGGGCCACGTCGAGAAAAGTTCGGCCAAGAAAAAATAAGTTTTGGCCGTACGTTAGTCGATCTCATGCCTCTTCATCGTATTGCCTTAATGTCGATTCTCGGGTCGATGTGAAGTTCATTCGCCGAAGTATCATTTTTTTTTCTTCATTATACGGACACAGACTATTTTTCGCTCTGTATGCAATTGGATCTTTTCGTTATATCTTTATGTATAATAGCGATAGACATTCTCAACGCACCGAGATACGGATTTTTTTTATATTTACCCTGAATCAGAAACAGTTCCCTTCGTCCGTTATTTATTTATTTTTTTTATTTTTTTTTTTTCGTTTGTTGTTGTTTTCGTTAATCTCATTTCGACTCGGAGCAATTAATAAGAGAAGGGAAGTCGCGTGTGTGCTTATTCTCTCGATGAACGGCGAAAATTTTTTTTTCTTTTTTCTTTATTATAGTATAACTATTAATCGTCATTCGTTACCCTGTGTGCATATAGAAACGCCAGAGAAAGAGAAATTTTTCGGAGAGATTTGACGAGAAAAATTTTCTTTTGCCGGAGACAGTGAGACGCTATAGAATAGACATTTATATACGATTTAAAAAGTGTGAAAAAGTTCCATCGCTCGTTTTCTTCTTTTCTTGCGTGAAAAAAGAATACTAAGTAATTTCACTAGACAATCGTCAAATCTCGCCGTTATTATTTTATTTATTTATTTTATCTTTTTTTTTAATCAATGGATCGAATAGGGGGATCTTGGTCCTATGTAACGATAGTACTTTTTTACTTAATGTGAATGAAATAATGAGAGAATAACACAATGTTTATTTTTTTGGAATCAATTTTTTTTGCAATTTCCTCCGTGCATTACGTGGAATATCGTCTCTTTATTAATTACCACATGAACGTATTTATTTATTTTTCATTATTATAATTCTCGGTTACACACCAATAAACTTTTGTATAAGACGACGCTTTTCTTGACCAATCGACGCTTATTCATAATATCACGCCTAATAAAACGCAAATTGACCATTGATTTTTTATATATATATATATCTCGAGCGTCTCATACGATTATTACTGTTTTTATTATTATTATTAAATTTTTTTTTCGTCATCTGTTGCAGCACAGTTCGTCGATTGGTCGATCGAAACACCGGCGACTCTTTTACATTGTTTTACACTATATGAATGTCAGCGAAGAAAAATGATTTTTTTTTCTTTATTTATAATTATGTAACCTATGGTCTCTTAAGTTTTTTTTTATTTCTTAATTGTGTTGTGGATGTGTTTCTGTATGTGCTTGCGGGGGATAATATCGGGAGTTAAGGAATGAAATTTTATTTTTGCTTCCTTACGAGGTTTCGAGGGACAAATGGAAGGGACAGTGCCATTATTTACAAGGTCGTATAAACAGGGCCTGACTCGTGTACGTATTTTCTGAATTATCTAACAAACTTTTAACTAGTTAACGAGACTTCTTTTTTTTTACCTAAGGTCGTACACGACTAACACTGAAAACTATTTGATATGAGATTTTTTTTATACTTCCACCGCAAAAAAAAAGCGCGCTCTTTCACTCGTATCCACTTCATCCACTTTGTTACGTAATATTTATTATATAATATTAATTTTTTTTTTCTTAATTTTTTTTCGCAAACATTCGCTCACGTGCGCGCTCTCCCATTGTGGATTTATTACGACTTATTGCCTAAATCTTTTAGGAACAGTTCTCTTCGAAAACGCTTGCAACGATGGAAAAATATTCATAATAATAATAGTAATAATAATAATAATAATAATAAACACAAACAGCGCGAGTGAGCGCGACAAAAATGCAAAAAAAAAACGCTTTGCGCTAACAAACCTCAGTCTTAGGCAAGGAAAACAGAATCTCGCATATACATATATATATATATGGATCTCAATTCGGCGATTTTCGAAGACGCGGTATCGATCGATCGAGTCTACGAAAATCGCTGTATATATATATACACACACACACACTCGCACCAAACTCGACACGCTCGACAACAAGTACATATGCGATACAGATAATGACAACGTTGGTGACGAGATCGATTCGAGATGTTTGGCGTGTAGTAGCAATATAGTGTTGTCGTTCTCGGGCATTCTTTCTCTCGCAGAGACGTGAATTTCATCTTTTTTTTTCTTCTTCGAAGCAAACCGATCTTATAGCGTTTTTTCTTTTATTTTGTTTGTTTTTTTTCTTCTTCGGTGCGAACACCTTATAACGACGGTAATACAGGTAAACCTAGACAACTTTGGCATTTCTCGACTCGAGTCACCGTCACTGGCGCGAACAAAAATACAAAATTTCAATAATAATTATAAACAAAAAAAAACAGTCAACGATCGTGAATAAGAGTCAAAAATAAAAAATCACTTCCTTCTAGTTTTTTTCATCGAATTTCGAAATTTACGCGCCAGTGACGGATACTCGAGGGATCGTTTAAGTACTTTTTTTCCATCGACGATCGATTATCATTTGTACAATTTCGAACGGACACACCGGGTTTTGGATCACGAACGTGAAAATTCGTTCTCGCGCAGTACAGTCGACCTTACGGTACAGCATCTCAATGTTACAAAGAGAGATTTAAGCAATGAGAGAATAGAATCAAAGACAATAATAATAATAATGACAGTAATCATTTAATAATAATGATCATAATAGCAATAATAATAATAATAGTAATAATAATAATAGCAATGATAATAGCGTAGCAATAATTAATAATTAATAGCAATAATAGTCGTACTCCTTACAATATTACAATATTATCAATAAAAATTATCGTACAATCATCTCCCATCGTTTACGTTTCTAGTTACGTGTGCGGCTTAGAAAACTAGAGCATAGGTATATCGTAAAGCAAAAAATGCCCAGACCTCGTCGGCGACTCGGAGAACGGAGAAAAAAAATCCTTTTTTTTCGTCTCGCCGAGAGAGTGAAGTACGGGAGCGTCGATCATCCAACTCTATATATATGTACAGGCTATATAACGCTAGAGAGAAAGAGAAGACACATTAGACGAGTCGTCGTTGGGAGAAACGAAGAGAGTGAGACAGAAGGAGAGATAAGAGAAGAGAAAAGAGTAAAAAGAATAAGTCGAGGGTAGGTAGCACGAAAATCGCTGGGAAAGGGAAAGAGACGTCGAGGCGATCGATCGCGGCGCGCCAAGCTCTTTCTCCTTCGTCGTCGTTGCTTGTGTACAAAAAGTTTCCTTTTCTCTCTCGCTATGCGTATTTGTTTTCGTGTATGTGTGCATGCGTTTGTGTGTGTGTGTGTGTGTGTGTTTACAGCGACGCTACCGCGGTTTACATTAAATGTTATTATCGTTTACCTCGGTACAATATACATATATATATATATATATATATATTTTATATATATATATATTTATTATAAATAAATAATTTTCCAATGCAGTTGGTGTGATAAGGTTTTTGTGTTACCGTTTTGTGCCGCACGCGCATCGCACTATGTATATATTTATATCGATTCTCTGCGTTCTTTCGTTTCTTTCACCTCGCTCTGCACCAGTCACACGCGTACTCTCATATTTATTTATTTATTTATTTATATATAATATTTATATTTAATCATCTATATATTCATCTTTATCGTTCTGCTCGACTATATATATATATATATACTCAATAATAATAATAATAATAATTTTTTTTCGACTTTCGTATTTGCAATATGTATACTCGCCGCGGGTATATATATACGACATCACTCATTTACACGGCGGATCACTGGTAACCATCAGCGGGACTGGCCTTCGTGTCGATCAATTCTCCGTATCGGTACTGGCCTATGTGATATCGAGCTTTTCGTACTCGGTTAGAAAAAAACTGAATCCTGTCTTCAGTAGACTGGATACGGCGGCCTGTGTGGCCAGAGTGGCGGAATGGGCGGCAAGCTTCCCCCCGTCCAGGATCAAGTATCCTTGGCGCTGACCGACGAATCCTCGTCCTGACTGCTTGGATAAGGTATACCAAGTTTCGGTCCTTGCTGTACGACAACTACGCACTTTCGCATGTGCTTCTCGAGTGTGCTAGGCACGGAGAATGGCATTTCGCAGAAACGACACTTATACGTGTCCTTACCATGCCTACCGTGAGTTTTCATGTGCCTCGTAAGCTTCGAGCTCTGGGCGCAAGCGTACGAGCAAAGTTCACACTTGTAGGGCTTTTCGCCAGTGTGCGAACGCCTGTGGACCGTCAGGTTTGAGCAGTTTTTGAAAACTTTACCGCAGTATTCACAGGTGTCGTTACGGCCACTTCGTTCTTTTTTCATCAAGGGACTGGGTAGTCCTTGAAGAGCGAGACTCGCCGAACTCGTAGCAGCTTTGCTAGCTTTGCGAAACTCACTGTTCTCCAAGTAATGTGGACTGGGCAACCAGAGACCACCAAAGTCTGGACCACCAGCTCGACCAAAACCTTGACCGGAGAATATGTTGGCGGTTGTAGAACTGTTGAAGTTAGTCGGTGATAGCGTGCTGTCCTTTTCTTTGTTGTTGTTTAGAGAGTTGGCGAGACTAGCCGTTGATTCATTTTTTATGAAAGCGCCGCCTCGGTGGTTCTCTTGCAGAGCTTGTCGATAAGCCTCTGAATACTGAGCGATATTCCCTAGACCGAACTGTTCCATGAGGTCACCAACGAGACTAGGTTTGGTCTCGCTTCTGTCATCGCCAGGATGCCCCTGCGTTGTGGACAGGTCTTCTGGGGTATTCTCTTCTCCGTCGTCTCGGTCGGCCTTGCCATCGTTGCCATCGTTATCCTCGTCCAGGTCCATGTTCTCGTCGCAGCTGCTGTCGTCGTCGGGAACAGTCTCGACGCTGCCTTGTGGACTCTGTGCACCTCCCATTGTTTCCTGATGTTCCTTGCGCATATGCTTCTTGAGCTCGGTGAAACTGATGAGCTCGGCATCGCAGAGGTCGCACCTAACAGGTTGCTGATGGGCAATCGTCTCCCGACTGCGTTCTTTGTGACTCTTACGGTGGACTATCAGATTCGACTGGAATCTGAATTTTTTGTCGCAAACATCACAGGTATAAACGCAAGCTTCGTTTACGCTGTCGCTGATGATGGGCGTTGACACAGCCGGTGGTGAGGTCTTATCACTGTCGGTACTGTTATTGTTGTTATGATGATGATGCCCAGTAAGTGGACTTTGACTATAGCACGGTGGCGAATTCTCCTTTTGAGGTTGTGGAGTAATCGAGCTACTGTTATTGTTAGCCTGCAGTGCCGGGCTCGGAGGCTCAGGCTGGCTAGAAGCTGTTGCAGCGGCTGATCCACTGCTACTACTGTTAGTAACGGAAGCTGTATTAGGAGCCGCGCCTAAGGACGGGTTAGCGAGGCTCCTTAGGCGCGCCGAGTAAAAATCCAGGTTCGCTTCAAGTTGTGCTGGTTGGTTGTGGCCCAGGCCACGAGCGCCTGCATGCGAGAGCTCCGCCAAATTCGCGAGGTTTCGCGCATTGTTGAGAGTGTCGAGTGAGCTGCGTACTAGTGGATCGCCCAGGTTGAGTCCATCGATACCGCGCAAAGGATCACCTAAATTCTGAAGGTTCCTCGTCGCAGTCTGAAGATCCTGTAGCCCACGATATCCAGCCAAAGGATTCAGTGCTAAAAATTCAGGCCTGAACATCGGTGCGAATCCTCGTTCCAGATGCTGAGGCAGTCTCAAAAAGCTATGAAGAGGATCGCCAACTAGAGGCGCAGCTGACGATTGTAAACTGGGCTGCTGACGATTCGATGAACTGCCACTACTGGACGTTCCACCGGACGAATTGGCAGCTGACGAACTACCGGTCGATTTACCACTAAGATTCAGATGGTTCAACGGACTTAAATGATGCTGTTGCTGTTGACTACTGATCGGCGTCGGTGTGGGTGGACTTGGTGCCGGTGTGTTGGACGACGAATTAGCCGAAGACGTATTGGACGAGTAAATGCGCGAACCGTGAACTGCCTGTGCATGTTGAAGCATCTCCCAAGCGGAGGGTAGACGTCTGGAACACTGGGAGCATTGCAGCCACTTTGGTTCTGAAACAGAAATGAGAAAAGAAAAATTTTAAAAAGAAAAAAAAAGAATAGACAGACAAATCGTAATGATCGGCAATCAAATGGTTGTTATCGGTCGACGATTGAATTCTGAATTCAACGCGTGCACACCCTGGCGTGTATGTGTGTAAAATTGCGAGGGAGAATAATATCACCGACGACAGGCTGCAGAAAAAAGGCAAGCTGGGGCGAAACTGACCCTTAACGACTTTTCTCCCAGCTACGGGTTTTGAATTTCAATGTTTTTAATCCGGAATATCAGATTTTCAGCCATTTTTCACGCTCCCGGGATTTTTATTAATTCGCCCCCCCTCGATATATATATATGTGTATATTACTCACACCCATAGAACGTACCGCGTGTATTACATTTGTCCCCTCCTTCCCCCTTTATTTTTTTACATTTTATAGTACAGTCTGTGTGACCTCGAAACAACGTATGTATAGACGCGATTTACGACCGCAACGAATACGCTAATCGGATCTCGATATATAGATATATAATCCTATGCATGACGGACCTCTATAGTTTCCCAATAAATACGTACGACTAGGGGAATTACTTAGTCTCGGGTACAATAGAAGCTCCGCCTTTTTATTTTTTATTTCTCTCAAGAAGCCGCCGAGAAAGAGAAGTAAACGCTCGAAGTGACCCGTTAAGAAGACGTCGGGAAACTTTTTTCAAGACTGAGGATTGTTGTCGCGAGACAAAGACTTTTTTCCTCCTCGCTCAGGCTTAATTAAAAGGCTATCTTTGATTCCTTCGAACTTTTTCGCTTGTTTAGCCTCTTCTCGATCGAATGTATATAAGTAATACACGAATAAAAAAAAACGAAGCTGAAGTAAAGGAGGAAAAAAGACTTATGGGAAAGGGAAGACGAGTGACGAGCCGCGACGTATTGTTTCGCGCTCGAGGCGTTTTTCTGCATGCCACCCTCGATTTTCTATATAAAAGCTCGTCCGGAAGTCGAAAATATTGCCGACTTCCCGGCTACTAGCTTCAGGGGAAGAAGATAAGCAAGTGCCCGGGCCGAGTATAATAAAGGTGTATCGATTCGCGGCTCTTTTCATATGCAAACCTCGCGGGTGGCCATCCGTTAGGATTATTTTTCGCGCCGTTTTCTCATTTTTCTCGCTATCGTTCTTTGTCCGTATAACCATCTTTTCTTTTTTATTCCCTCTATTTTACCCTCGAGGGGGTCAAGGCTCGTTTAAACCGCAAAACTGATTTCCATAGATAGCCTCTGCTGATGTATTTTTATGAAGTCCGAGAAGGAGATAACCGAGTGATATATGCATAGATGTGTGTGAGTGTGTGTGTGTGCGTTGCTTATACAGCATCCGAATAATAGAGTCACTTTTCTGTCGAAATTGGCCGTGTCTTATACTCAAATCGTTTGGAAAACCGTCGTTTTCTATTGTCTCTTTTGGTCAACCCTTTCACGGGAGATTTCACGCGAAGAGCCTCTTGAAAAACCACGCCAACTCAAAAGGGTTGAACTAAAAAAAAAGAATTTTTTTTGTCTTTCTTTCATTCGGCTCGACGAAATAACTTAATAAATGCCTATGTGCACTTCAAAAGTAACGAGACAGAGAGTATAAACGACGACGACAAACGAGCCATGTTGACAATATTAAAATATCGATTGGCTAATGTATGCGACGTATGCACTTTGTGCGTTGTGTCTCCAGTGCCCTGTAGGGTTGCAGTTATCGACTTTTCGGATGTATACATATATATTGCATTTTCTCCCGTGGACGAATTCTTCACTGTCTACGCAGTCGAGAACAAGAGAGAAAGAGCGATTCTCATGGCCAAACTCATTGCACAAAAGGATTGTGGTCAGTCCTGGTGTCTATACTGGGATTGGTCAACTCGCGCTTAAAGATACGCAACCGCAAGCGTACGACACTCGTAAAACGAGTCTGCGGCCGTATATTATCGACGAAAAAAAAAAGAATCGAAATATATATAAAGTGCAGCTGTTTAAAAAAGCGTGACAAAAGAGAGTGTCTTCTCTTGTTTTTACACAGCGATTCGCAAGCAATTTCGCGTGGACGCCGCGGGCGCAGCTTCTTCTTTACCACCAGCGATGCTCAGCGCGAAATAGAAAAGTCAAGTCCACTATATATATATACATGTATATATATATATATATATATATATATATATAACTATATACACGACAGCCGGTCCAAGGATAACTTTAGAAGTGCGAGAGAAAAAGGGAGTAGAATTAATATTCGAGTGACGGACAAGTCTGTGACAGTCATACGAGTCCAGATGGGAAAGACACTTTTTTAATTTTATTCAAGTGTCGCGACGACAATTTTTTCTTTCAAGAGAGCGAGATATCGAATTCTAAAGCTTTTATCCTAGTCCGAACAAAATATTATTATCGAGATGGATCGTAAGAGTCCATTCGAAATCTAATATTTCCTCGCGTAAAAGTACGACACATAATCAAATCTCAACCCTCAGATCTGCTTGTAGAAGATTTTTCAGCTAACGGTCGCGTGCTACGGACAAAAAGTCCATATACGCGTGCGCGAAGCGTACCTGTATCCTCTCTATATAACATCGCTCGTTTCCTGTCTCTTTTACACCAGGGGTGTATACATACATTACATATATATATACATATACAGGCTTAGAGGCTCGTGCGCACCACGTGTCCAGACAATAGGACGATTCTAATTGGGACGCAGCCACGAGAAAAAAAACCTGAACGCAAAAACTGTATATATAGTATGACTCTCCATTGAAGGGTTAAATCCGGTGTCGAGGGTTAGGCCCGCGCGAGTTTAAAGTTTTATAAGTAGCCGCGCGTGTGTCTTTCAACGCGTTGGTTTCTTATGATTAATCGCTCGATGCGCGTGTCCTTGTCTTAAATTTTTTTTCTTTTTTATTTTCGAAATGTTACGTATAGTATCGATTACCGAAATTGGTGACACTCGAGACTATACGGTGGATAGAACAATGGGGTACCCTATAGCGCGTTTTAAATTCAAAAATCGAATTTTATCCCCTCTGGTGTTAGGGGGCGACTAGCGTTGTTCGACTCCGTTGGACCAGACTGGACGCTGTAAGTGCGCTTTAAACTCTTTTTTTTTCTTTCTTTCTTTCTTTCGACACCCTTTTATGATAGCTTCTCGCCTGTCAATCCGAACACCCGGTGCTGATCTCTGTTCTGGATTTATTTCTTCTAACATAAGGGGAAAAAATAGAAATCGCAGAACTGGGTCACTTTCGGCAAACGGTTTTGTTTTTGCTGAGAAATATCAGGTCGCACACATCCTTGGTATATATAAATCTTTGAATCGCGAAGATAGTCAATCGATGTCGTTCTATACCAACCGATGAAAAGGGAAAGTTTCCTGTGTATATAGACCATTGATGGAAAGAAATTCTTTGAGGCTAAGACACGATTCAGTTGAGAAATTTTCACGAACTTAATTTTTTCTTTTTTTTCTCGACTGCGGCAAAGTTAGCGGTATAAATCATTATTTTACTGGTTGTTTGGTATCAAAGTCAGATTTAATAAGAATACCGTGAATTACGAAGTTCCGAACATTGAACTGATTTTTGAATTAAATGTATTTAACAAAACCTACCATAATTCAACAGATTGTAGAAAATATATTTTAATAGCTAAAATCAGATGTTTGGAAATCTAGATGACTGTTATTGATAAGAACGAATATTACTTATTCGAAAAATCAATGACTTATAAAAGTCCTCTTAGGAATATCAGTGTCATTTATTAAACAATCCAGTTCCACCAACTATTTATTATTAAGTTTTATTTTATGTTTATTTTATGTCCGAACAAAAACCCCTGTTGAAACATTCGCATTCATCATTTGACTTAACTTAGTTTTTAACAAAAATAAACAACGAAAAATGTTACATCAGATTGTGTAAGAACACATGAAATGAAAATTTCCGACTCCATTCCGATCAGGGTTAAAATGCGGCAAATGTTGAACTTGATAAAGAACTATAACTCGTCGTGCAAACGATGTCACCCCGCATACGACAAGTCTCTACACAATAAACTTGACGTAAAAAAGAAAAACAATAAATTCAACTTACCCGTACTAACGGTATTGCTCTCAGCATCAACCGATTCAGTCTTCGGTTTCTTGGTCGCCTCATCGAGTGTTTCCTCAACAGCATCGGTTGTCCTCCTCTTCGGTGTCGAGCTAGCGCTAGCCCTCAATTCGATAGGACTAACGGCTTCGTTCGCATTGGAACTACTACTTCCTTGTGG
The DNA here is from genome assembly GCA_018906985.1 of Apocrypta bakeri. Taxonomy (NCBI): domain Eukaryota; kingdom Metazoa; phylum Arthropoda; class Insecta; order Hymenoptera; family Pteromalidae; genus Apocrypta; species Apocrypta bakeri. The sequence goes on along the minus strand of JACCIA010000005.1, from coordinate 1,259,615 downwards.
CGTTGGTGGACTTTCAACTCGACCTGACCTCTTGATTATAGGCGCTGATATACTCGGCACTGAATTTAACTTCTCGCTTGGACTGGTGTCCGAACTGCTTTTTATGGCCAGTGCATCTTCTGGATCTGAATCCTCTGGTGCAGCTGTAGCCGGTGGACTTTGACAACCTGGCAAATTACTGCGGCAGTGGTTGACTTTGTGCTCGATGAATCGAACTATTTCACCGAGCGGATAAGAAACTCGACAACCTCCGCACATGACCATGTCCGGTGAGGATGTGTTCTGTGATGTTTCCGCTGAAATCAGAGAAGCGTTTTTATTCCATTAGCGATTGTCTGTATAGCTTTCGATATAAATATGGATGAAAGAGGACTTTATGGACACACGTACACACAGAAACAAATATATATATATACATCGTTGGGAATTTAATAGTGCACTCGAGTTTCTCGGAGACTTATAATTCAGTCTGGTCTACCACGAAAGAGAGGTCACCCGCAGACGTAACAATTCACTTTTAGGGCTCCTTCAGGAGAGTCTTTCTGGCACGGCGCGCGCAATACTTACTCGCACATGTGTATATATACCGGTAGAGGGGGATTAACTACACAGCCACTGGCAGAAGTTCTCTCATCGATTTTTCTCCATTGTCTTAAGCAAAAAATACAAAATAAATAAACTAATCCATACACGTTGATATATAAATCCGTAGGCATGCACAGATATAACGTACGTAGGGAAGAGGCGGAGTCAGGAGCTTGACCAGTGGCTATCGCGCAGACTCAGTCGACCATAGCCACACCTTTCACGTGGCAGCGTTACTTTTAAAAATCACTCGTTCGCTCATGTGTGTTAGAGTCGCAATAAGGAGGGGAGAATCGCGAGTCTATACCTTTGGGGTTGGAAGAAGGCGGGAAAGATGAAGGAAGCTGCGCGTAAGGGTCCGCACCCCTAAACGCGTATGTATATATATATATATATATTATATGTCTATAATATATATATATTATACGTAAGTACCGAATATAAATTTTTTTTTGGTTTTGGACAATTTTAACGAAAAATCATCCGATGCGTAGCTCGTCTTTAAAAGAAGAGCGTGTGTATTATAAGAGAAGAACACTTTCGCCGCGACGAGCGGGAAGAAATTAAAATATCGAGCGGCGTCGCTCCGCGGAAAGAGAGAGTTAAAGCAGCCGAAGGGAAAGTTGGAGGAGGTACAGAAAGAGAAGACCCACATTTTTAAGGAACGTCTTTCTTGACTTGTTACACGGAAGTTACGGCTCAACCATCGATTGAATTAACTTTCGTACCTGTTAGCATCTATCTAGGGGTAGAAAAACAAAATTTTTTTGTTTTTTTTTTCTGATTTTACGCTTATATATACATGTACGTATACGGACTTATTCCTCAGTTAAGCAACTGTTCATAGCTGTTAACATATATCTAAAGGTAGAAAAACAAAAATTTTTTTATATACACACGTATAGTCCGTTATACTCGCCTACGATTGAAAAGCGCTCGGTTAGAAACAAGAGAAGCCGGTCCGTCGTTAGCGACAATGGGCTTTTGTTTTTTCGGGGGCAGATGTTGCCGTGCGCGGATTTCGGTCCAGTGAACTTTTTTTTTCCTTCTAATACTAATAATAACGCTTGTGTGTACAACCTAACATTCCAAGGTAGAGTGTGACTGTATACTTATATATACACACAGAGAGAATATATCTCGATAAGACCGTAAAAATACAATATTGCCTCTCGCGAGAGCGTAAGTTGGATTGCTTACAAATTGGCCTATACATCCGTAATGCCTCGATCGACTACACACATATATATATATACATCGTTCCCTACTCTTCATCGGGTATTGTCTCTCTTTCTCTCTTCTCGTCGTGTGAGTATGTGTGCATATATGTTATATACAGGGCACGCAAAACGCAATCAAAGCGTCCTCTCGGTAATTCGAGTGGCCATATAGCCAATATACTTATGCATATTGATATCTGATGTCTGTAAGTTATGTGTATAAGTTTTATATGTATATATATCTATATATATATAGATATATATAGATAGATAGATAGACACAGGTCTGTATGTAACTTCGTTTGCGATGATATTTACCAAGCCGAACTAATTTACCGACGAATCGATCGGTTTGTTAATTACGCGGAATATATATGTATGTATAAATCTATCAATCACGCTACAAGTCTCGAATATGTGTATTATACAGATCAATATTGCAAATGGATCGTTGAATAAAAAATTGTCTTGTATACGTAATGTGATTTAGTGTGTGTTCCTCGAGAGAAAAAGTTACCGCATAAGGAAACAAGCAAAGTTTACCGCTCGAATCTATACACATACACATACACACACACATGTATGTCAGGACGTCGAACACGGATATATAACCCGAGGCGATGTCCTTGTTAGGACATCCGTCCTGTCAAAACGTCCAGAGGACACATCGAAACAATTGAATTACGATCATCCCCAGGCGTCTCTATCTACTCCGACCAAAACCAATAATTCCATTACCCATTAGTATTGAGTCGTGTGCAAGTTCTATCGCGAACTATAGATATATCTATATTTACTATGAAGACACTCGTAAACGAGGATTACTTTATATATAGTTCATCCCAATACATATATATATATATATATATATATGTATGTGTGTGTGTGTAAGTGTGTTTTATGCAACGCCCGCAGAAAAAGTTAGCCTCGCGGCAATGGATTATCGATAGTAACATTGGAGAAGGTAATTTGGTATTTGTACAAATGGTTACCCGTTAAATATGCCATGTCCTGTGTCCGAGTATCACAACCTCTGGAACATTTCACTGATTTTACAAAAGGAAACAGTTTTGTACAATCAAAAGACCAGATTCCGTTAGCGTCAGAGCTTGATATGTCCGAATGTCACAGCGTTTGGATCATCGCACTGATTTTAGAGGAAGAAAGGTTTCTAATCAAAAGACCAGATTTCCGTTAGCGTCAGAATTGAATATGGCGAAATGCTCGATACGACACGCTTACGCGTAAAATATATCATCAAATGAGAGGAAAGAAGGGGCCACTGGCGTGGTCCATGTTCGGATGCAGACTGGCGCGACTAGGACCCCGACAGGATATCAAAAGAATAGAAAGGACCCTTACGTAGTGGGGATGATTTCGTACAAGGGAGAGAGAATTCCTCCGTACCTCTCCTTGCGTCGCGCTTCTTTATTTTTTCTTTTTTTTCATCTCTGGGCCTCAACCCCCTTCGTACGGGACCACTTTTACTCACACGTGTGTAAGTGTGCATATATGTATGTGGGACTTTTTTTCGGATTAACCCGTACGTGGACACAAAAGATGCGGCCGTTTTTTTTCCTATTCTATTCTCTATGTAGAGTAACGTTGCAGCGGATGAAGAAGAAGAAAAAGCGCGAGTGACGGTTCGAAAGAAAAAAAGAAGGGGACCGTTGACCCTTCCCTCTTTGGAGGATGTCATACTTTACGGTAGTATATGTCGGAGTGTGTATAGATCGATGGTATCGATTTGTAGCGATAAACATGATTTAAGCTGCTCACGGTTGGGAATAGATATTTTAAAGCCAGGGTAGTCACAGGTTTCCATACTGAAAGTAATGATCCCCTTGGATGCCAAGAATTTTTGTCGATTGGAATATGTGGAAAATATTGGAAATTCCACCATAAATTAGCGAGAGTCGAAGGTACAAGTGGATATTTCTAAAAGGATTTCCGCTATAAATTAGTTAGTAATTAGTCAGATTTTGGTCAATGGTTTGATAGATTCTTCACGGGAAAATGAATGAACATAATTTTGTGCGTTGATCATCAATGAAACATGTTTATTTATAAACGAGTTTCTCAAAATAAGCAGAATAAACAGAATTTGGTCAAATTACGGTGTTTATTTAATCAGTATCTTTTCGGCAAAATGAATAATCACAATTACTTTATTCTTCATCGCGGAAATATTATGATTTATAAATAAATATTTCTAACAGCTAACGCAGTGTCAAAAATATATGACAAACTAGCCAGAAGAACCAAATGAAAGATTTATTCAAATTCTGGTATATGATTAACCGAAATCCTTATTGGAAAATGAATCATCATAATTATGTTCATCAATTACCATAAAAGCAAAACGATACTTCTTAAAATAATGGCAATGCGCTAAATTCCGACAGAATTTTTCCTTAGAACTAAATGCTAAGTCAAGATAATTTCCATTTGATTTAGACAGCTTATTTCTGTCATTGTACCAAGCAGCATCACCGCGTCGCACCGGAACAAGATAAATCCGTTATTTAAATCTCGCTCTATCTTACTTTTACCATAAGTTGACCAGCTATTCCATCGGAAAAATGATGAATTTTCCGGTAAGTACATCCACCATAGCGGGATACAACCAGAGGTTTTTCCCTCGAAGGAAAAGCGCGATAGAAACAAACGAGATGAATAAAAGATGCGAAAGAAACGGTACGCACAAATCCTCCCACGGTAAACTTGATTAGGGGATAGTAACATAGTAGATTCGCTTCCGAGATACATACGTACACACGTAGCGAAGGTGTAGTCATTGTCCGGCGGGAAAGGATATACACTCATTCTTCTATAAGCGGAAAACGGGTGAAATCGGGGTGACCAACGCACGCTAAGAAGAAGAAGACAGAGAGAGAGAGAGAGAGAGAGAGAGAGAGAGAGAGAGAGCAAAAAGGCCCAGGCAGACCGTTCCACGTATATTCGCTCCCGGTAGTTATGAAAAATATGAAATCTCGTTCTCACGGCCGCGCTCTGAATAGACCTGCCTCGTCGTATATATCGTGGGAGGATCTCGTGGCCGGGGCCTTTTGTATCGTCCACGTAGACATTCTTGGGTCGTCTCGTCGCCTTTTGGACGATGTCCATTGTGAAAGAAGGCGGCCAAACAGGTCCCCCTTTTTATTTTTTCGCCAAAGCTTGACCTGTCCCTTTATTACACTTCACACAACTCGAAAAACCCTTTTCTACGATTTTTTCGATCAAAATAAATCATGTGAGGGAGGATGTGTGTACAGTTATGTTTTTCACGATACATCAGCAGCTGCTCAGAGGACACTCTTCCGGGATGGGAAATTTTTCCTTTGTCGCTTGTGTTCGTGGTTCTATCGAAATATTCAACTTTTATGGTCGATATTTTTCTGTATTATGGGAATTGTGAAAAGGTCTATATTTTTTCAGATTGATTTTTGATCCGGGATTTTAGAGTCGGACTTTTTTTTAACGTACAAAATAAAAATGTTACAATTATTCCTTAATACGTTTAATTAAGCTAATCTATAAAAAGTTTGCAATATTTTTTTGTTCAATTTTTCGCAACTACAGATAAAAATTCAATAATTAAGAACTAGTTCTCAACGTTTTGCGATCGAATGTAAACTACAGTTTGTAAACGTGAGACTGTAAAGTAGAACTGCGGTTGGACCTTTTTGGTCCAACCTCACTCCTATTTATTAATAATAGAATATCTCAAAATACTCGTATCATAAATATCGATAAATCGTTAAAAAAAAATATCTTTTTATTTCTCTAGATTATATTTATCCTCTTACACATACACGCACACTACGTGTATATACGATAGACATGTCTATCAGACATAGGTGAAAAATAAAATGAACAAAGTCGTCCTAAACACAGAGTGAAAATTCGCTCGGATGCTTCCGTATCGGCTTGCAAAAGTTTCGCGTTTTGCGAGTTTCGTCGCGGGGGTTGAATAATGTAACGAGCAGTTCTCTCTCTCGCGGTGTCACACCATATACACAGAACTTTCTAATTAAGCGATCTGTTCCCTGCGCGATGCGCACGACATAAACCGGACCGTACAAAAGAGCTACGAGTTGTATGAGTCCGGTGTGCTTTTATATTCTATATTCGTTGCGTTGAAAAACCGATATATTGTGTATATATATATATACATATATATACATAAAGAGACAGTTTGAGGGACAGGTCAGAGATTTTAATTGGCTTTTCGGTCAGCTTTACCGACGCTCGAGTTGACAATTGTGTGTTTGGTTGCAGAGAAGAATAATAATGACAACGGGAGATAAATTATTGGATTATTCTATTTTTCAAAGGTTGATGAGTTGCGGTGCTTCTATAGAAAATGAAAAAAATTATTCTGAGAATACGAGATTATTTTTTATTTTACAAAGGTTGATTAGTGATTTAAACAATTATCTATCGTTTAAAATGAGTTTTTGTATCTCTTTCGATTTGGTGTACGTATTATTAACGTCAAATTTCAGTAGCATAAATATTTTAAATGCTTTTGTATGTAAATAGGCAGGAATAAGTCAGTGCTGTTTGTATTACTTAGTTATTATTTACTAAAAGTCACGAGAAAAATTTTTGAGTCATTAATCGAGGACTTATATATGTATCTTCTTTTCATTATCTTCGATCTTTGTCATACTCATTTTTGGCTTTCTTTACAAAATATTTTTAGAAAGCTACTCTTTTGTCTACAACAGAATGTAATAACACAGTAATAGACGAATTGATCTGCAATAGGAGAATTACACACACATATCGTTTATCCACGACGAAACACTCGATACGACTTGTGTATATGTGGAAAAAATCTTACTGGAAAAATTTTAGGCGTTTACTAAAATTTAACAACTCATAATGATGGTCAAGTCTAAAACAACATTTAGACCCCCTGCTGACAATGAAAATCATTATTATTGAAATATCATTAAACACATGGAAAATGTTATATTTGATCATACCGTTACTATCTATGAAAAACACCTATTATGACAAAGTTTGAATCTGAAAAATCGGATAATATTTACCTCAAATTTTTCGTAACATATTTTTTATTTTGCTAAGGGATTTTAATGCTTTATTTGGTCTCGATCCTCATCATGATTTATAAAATTTTAGAAAAAATCTCCAATTTTTTCATAATGATTTTCCACTGCCAAAATTTTTTCTAACGGTACTAGACACCAAGGTATACAAAAAAATACACACATCCGCAATACATACAACTCATGTAAAAGACTCCGTGTATCAGCCGAATCTTCGAACAATAATTCCTGCTAGCTCCACCCTTCGAGGCAGCGATTGTTAATTAATTTTTCACAAAACGCACCCGCGGCGCTATTATCCGTCGTCCGACCAATCGCTGCCTACTTTCTACCTCTTGAGAAATGGCCGACTCTTTTTTCTTACTATATACATTTATACGCACGTACACACCGACACGCACACAGACACACACAGACACACACAGACACACACAGACACACACAGACACAGAGAGATATATGCATAGAAACGCAAGAAGAGCAAAAAAATAGTGAAATGCGGAGGAGATAGAAGAGAAAAAAGAACGACAGGACGTGATAAGCAGGAGGGATTATGCTTGGACTCGAAAGTGTAAAGGAGACTACGCTTTAAAGCAGATATCCTGCGCGAAAAAGAATCGCCTTGCTTCCGTTTTCCGCTCTTGCGAGTTTCGAGTGTGACGCTCGACTAAGCGCGACGATGATGTATATCGAAATTCAAGAGCAAACGCAAGTGCGTCTCGCTTTCTTATATATGTATATATGTGTGTGCATAAGAAACGAATAATTCGGAAAAAGAGCCGTCTCGCAATGTTGACACGTCGCGCGCTAACGGGGCGAACGAACTTCCAGAACTTATATACATATATATATATATATATATATATATATATATATATATACATATAAGAGAGGCAGGTTAAACATCCTCTACACACGTATAAACATAAGCCAAGGTTGGATATTTTATACGTTCCTGCGTTCCTCCTTTTCTTTTCTTTTTTTAATTACGCGCTTCCGTTCCCATAGCGTTTCTCTTCCTCTATCTCCCAAAGGTCGCGGAGAAAATGCTCCGAAAGCCCGAGATTATGAACTTCGCGGGAGAGTTGTTATTTTTAAACTGGACTTCTTGTGAGAGACGAAGTTCTGCTTTGGTCAGAAGAAAAAAATAGACAGGCGGAAAAGTGAGAAAAACAAAACTGATTACTATCGTAACGTCGGTTCGTTTATCTCACGATTAACGTTGTACCGTCGGCTCGAAGAGATTTCGACCAAAAAGTTGTAAAATACTGAAAATGAATCGTGGCACTTAAATAGCGGTAATAATATATGAACTGAATGTAGAATTAGAGGACGACACTGGGGAATCAGTAGGTTGAACGTGCATAAGAAAAATTAAACCTTTGCCGCAAGTAATCGTAAAAAGAACTGTGCACCGCATCGATACGACACTTTGACCAAAAGCTCGAAAAATACCGAAAATAAGTTGTGACACTTAGCGAACACTAAAAGGGGACTTTGAATGATACAAAAAAGAAACTGCTTTTAAAATAAGAAGATGACACCAGAAAATCAGGGGGTCGGACATGTACACACCTATACATATCCAGTAATACACAAGCACCTGAGAAAGTGACCCTTGGTCAGGTAGTCGAAAAAGAAAAAGAAGAAGAAGAAGAAGAAGGTGAATAGGGCGACAAAGCATATAATGCGAGAGAAGATTATTGGCCTGAAAGGTGCCGCTACAAGTAGGTGTTCGCACCTCGGAGGGTCCGTATACAGAACCGGACAATGGCCAGGGAAACCGACACTGCAAACAACGATAAATTTCCCTCTCTTTTGGCTTATTACTTACGCTTCCAACAAGGGGATGCTAAAAAGGGAGATGACCCTTGGCGATGAATATAATAAGATGAAAAAAGTATATATGTATACATACTGGGGAAGATATACCGACATAAACACGTATTGTTTCTGCACGCGTCTCTCTCTCTCTCTTTCTCTCTCTCTCTCTCTCTCTCTCCCTCTCTCTCTCTCTCTCGGTCTTTTAATACGAAGCAAATTAGCTAGGAGGGATAGAAATAAATGAATAAATCACGTTTATCGTTCTTGAGAAATATACTCCAATCTCGACGGGTTTATCAAGGAATGTAGTTTCATTATCGAGGCTCCGAATCATGTCCAATCTTGGAAAGAGAGATACAGTCGTTTTGGAAGGGGGTAGACGTCGTTTTGCGCGAATTTAACCCCTTTTTAACGGGCCGTCGACGAGCAGTTCCAATAATCCCAGGTTGCAGTCGACTACGACACGATCTTCTATCTATCTATCTATATATATATAGACGGACAGAGCAAAAGACAGAGAGAAAGAGAGATACACAAGAGAACGAACCTGACGACAGTCGTATTTCAGGGGAAATTGCTCGACGGCAGATTGGATGGACGATATACAGCCCTCGGCACATACGGACGAGAAATTGGTGTACGGAACATACCCGGTCATCTTCGCGCTCAAAAACAAAAGAGAACTTCACGCACGTATATAGTACATTTACACATACACATCGATCGCTCGCAAGCGTACAGATAAGGAAAATTTTTTTTCCCCGATCCTTCTGCACTCGAATACGTTTACGTAACGTATATATATACCTATATGTATATACCTATATGCGTGTGTGTATAGACATGTATATATATGTACACCTCGACGACACGAATCACCCGAGGCTGCAAATCATTCGCGAGAGTGTCGCTCGTTTAAATCTTAACGCGAACTCATAAATTATTGATGAATTATCAAAGCCGAACTTTCTCGGCCTATGAATTATTAACAACGTGCCTCATTGTTGTTCTCACCCCGTTACGTTTGCGGACTCGATTATTACCAGAGACAGAAAAAGAAAAGAATAATCGAAAATTCGCCAGTCACCCGAGCAAAAATCAACTTTATCATACGCACATAAATATATATAGTCTATCTCGGCGCTTTGTGTACCGAAGGCTACGTCTCAGCGTATGTATGTGCGCGCGCGCCTGTATTATAAAAATCGAGGCAGAAAATTTTTCAAGGTCACGCAATTATCGGTAGAGAAGCGTTAAGAAAGTCGTCGCCGGTAATAAAGCGAAAGAACGCGAAAAAATAAAGAGCAGAAGCGTCGTGCTACTTTTCTTATCAGTGACTGTATATATTGTATGCGCGCATGAAAATCCGCGACGGCAGCACCCGCATGATCCACCTGCATTTCGAGCTGATAACCTCTTGCCTTCGTCGCTCGTTTTCTGACTTTTATTTTCTACTTTATTTACAGATGTTATACAACGCGAGCTTCCAACGAATATATAAAAGCATTTTAAGTGGATATAATCGCGTTGTTGTTTGTACGAGTGTATTGCTAACTTTAACGATTTGTTTGGTCGATTGGAATGGATTTTTTCCTTCGTTCGATTTGTTATTTAGGTTTAGAAACAAAATGTATATTACCTAAAATGTTTTTGTTTTCAGTGTATTCACAAAGAGTTATTTTCGCTTAATTTTCTCCTTCGCTTTCTCGTTAATTTTTTCTTTTCTCCATGTTTTTCATCTTCGCAAATATAATAGTATTCTAATTCCAGGCAGTCAAACAACGCTTGCGAATCATTTTCATTTTTTTTTTAATTTTGCATAAAAAAAGAACTAAAGGGACAGTGGAATCGAATGTTTCAAACTGCACTTCCTCGTATTAGAACAACCAATCGAGTTACTTTTAATTAATCTTTTCCTTTTCATTTTTATAAACTAATTAAAGGAAGACTTTAATAAAAAGCGATGAAACTACATTTATCTAGTAGATTTCTTTTTTATAGAAGAACGAATCGAAAGGGATAGTCTAATAGAACATTTCAAAATGTACTTCGTCGTGTATGAGCAACCAGTCGAGTTACTTTTAATTAATCATTTTTTTTATTTTACGAACTAATTAATGGGAGACTTTGATAAAAACCGATAAAATTACATTTATCTAGCAAATTTTTTTTGTTAAAAGAACAAATGAATAGGAATTAAACTGTGCTTCCTCATTTAAGAACATCCAATCGAACGACCTTTACTCGATAACTTTAATTTTATCAAAAGAAAAAAATCCAAGCAACGGTAGTATTAAATAAATCCAAATCTACTTCGTAATTGAAGTGCATCCAATGAAATTGCATCTGATATTAAAAAATGCTTCAAAATCAATCAATCCCTCAATTAAGAACAGTCAACGAAAGAACTTTTATATAAAATTTATTTTTCAAATTCAAAATTCATTTTCCGTCCAACGTAACCCGGTAATAAAACATCAAACATCCAAAAATCCCAGACCACACAGAAATGACCACTCGAAACTACCGAATCCAAAGAAAGCATCATCAAAAAAAAAAAAGAAAAAAAAATCACGATCGCCACAAGAGCGCGTAATTCAGTAGCGCGCGTCAACGCATCGTCCGCCGCGTTTATATTCGTATCGTGGCGCCACCTCTTCTCCCCACTCAGAAGTACCTCAAGCATCTCGCGGGGCATTTAATATAATCGTCGGCGTTAAACGGCTCGCGACTATATATACATATATATATATATACACACACACATGCATACAATATACAATACATACACGTACGCCGAACCGCATTTCCGTGCTACTTCCGAAACGTCAGCTCGCGTTCTTTTTTTTTTCTCGCTCTCCCATGGATTCTGTCTAAATGTATATGCGTGTACTGTCTACAGCTATATCTATGTACATATAGTTGGCAATTAACGCTGTGCGAAAATCGTCCGCGATTTTCCTGCGCCTCCTTTCCTTTTGTCGCGGTACTCGCGGATAAGAATCGAGTCGGAGCTTTTCCGCGTTCCGCGAGAATTCAATGCGGAGCTTGTGTTTTTTTTTCTTTCACGCCGCGAGAGAGTCAGTCGCGTGTCGAGCCTAATTATTTGTTCTCTCGCGAGCTGTCTTTTTTTTATGTTTAATGGATAGTCTTGGTTAACGATTAGAAACTTTTATTCTCTCGATCCGGAGAGAGAAAGAAAAAGAATCGGATATTACTGAATAATGCAGAGCGATGCAAATGAACTTTTAATTCATTCCGGAGCAACAAGTCTCGAGAGGATCTTACTGTTTGAGATTCTTTAAAGAGCGATTGGTTTAATTCCAGTCAAGTGTCTATTTTAAATTTTTTTCTTCTATCTCGTACAGTCTTCCGTCGCGCGCGCGCACGTGTACTTTACGTGAAATTTTTTTTCTTTTTTTTGACGTTACGCATCTACCTGAGCGCGTGTCTCGATCGAAAGGGTTACGGCACGCGACGTATCGCGAGGGAATGAAAATTCATTTTTTTTTTTTACACACGACGAAGATGACTACGAGTATAATATGTACACACGTTCGGTGAGTATCCGACGGCTCGGTTCAAAGACAATACTCAACTGGATAGAGACGAAAGAAGCATATGCGGCGCACGTGCCGTAGAAACGCAGAGTCTTGTTTGCTAAATAAGAGAAGCGCGCACACCTCGACGGCACTTTTGAACGAGATCGGCTTCTTTTTCTTGTTTGGAGAGACGGAATCGGTGTCAGCGACGATCTTACACTATATATTTATTATATTGACCGACGACCAAACAAAGCTTGGAAATGCCGCGGTTATCGCCGCCGCGCGCTTCTTATCGCAAAGTGTCTTTTTCTCTCTTTCTCACTCACTCTAATATTTTTTTTATTTTTTCTATTTTTCGAATTCACAGACCGTCGAAGCGCATCTTTCTTTCCACGACTAAGAAGATGAGGGAAGATGTGTTTTCGCGTCGGCGTCATAGCGCGAACTAAAGAATATCGCTGTTGTAATTAAGAAAAGCAAGAAGGAACGGAAGAAAAGAGGTGAGGGGGTTGCGATACGGGGGTGGAAAAGTCTCCGGCTGAAAAACGCTCGCGCATGACAATGCCGTCTCTCGCTCCTACTACTCCCCCTCCGGTTTTCAAGGCGAAACGGTGGGGGTGTCTAGGGGGGCTAATTAAAAATTCTCTGCATCAGCCGAAGACGCCGGCTTCTTCTTATACATCTTTTTTCTCTCTCGCCACGCGCTTATCGGTAAGTTCCTTGTTTTGGGTACGTTTCGTTTTTTTTTTAAGCGCGTCTGTGCAAACAAGCTATCCATACGCGACGATTCGTAATTGGGAAAGGGGGTGGGGGTATGCGAGATAAGTAATTTTTTCGTCTTACCTTGGGCGATTCTAACAGCTGGCATTTTGATCCTCATGGTGACTGGATTTGTTTTTTTTCTCTCTTCTTCACTGACTCTTCTTCTACTGCTTCCGATGCTCCTCTCGCGACTTTGGAAACTCACTCTCGAATGTCAGAGCGTCGCAAAGGAAGAGAAAAAAAAAGGTCCTGCGATGGGAAGTCACCTTCGTTACATCGCACTTTTCTCTTACGAATTGTTCAACACTAACTCGTATCTATTTATACATATACACACGTGTACAGAATAAATACAATAATATTATACGCTTGTCAAACTGTCCAGCTCCGATCGTCAACTTCGAGCTCTCGACCTCATGGTCGAACCGGCTCTGTAACACTGCTCTTCGATGGTTGGAAACAAAAAATACGAGGATGATCCGAAGGAACGGGAGAAAAAGCAAGTTTGCTATTTCTTCTTTCTCTTTCCGATGTCACTTGTCTATGTCGAATTCTGTCAGTCTCTTTCTCTCACGCACGTGCCACGCTCTTCTTCCTCTTCATCTGAGGCGTTTCACTCGTCGAAATTCGAAAAATACCAGTGCAAGGAGGAAGAAAAGATGTTCCACCGAGTCGCGAAACTGTTTAAGAAAAGCACGTACGAGACAGAGCGAGTAAAAGACCGGCTAAAATGTGCGGGCGGTCGCTCGCGGTCCAGCATGGGCCGTATCTCTGAGTGGACTGTGGCCGGACGCGGGCGCGCGGCGGCTGCTAACCCGGCGCCGTTCGTCGGGACCTGGTCTCGGGGCAGCACTGTGTACGCTAGCGTATAGCGGCGGCGGCTCGACTCTCCTACTCGTGTCAGCCGCCGCTGCTCGGCCGGTTTCGGTACACTTCGGTCTCTCTTGTATAAGAGGGAGATAGTCTATATACGTATATACCGGACACCCTGGCGCAGGCGCTAGCGCTCTCTCTCGCTCTTACGTACGACGATGGTGGCTTCTGCTCTTGGGGTAGTTTTCCTACCCCAAGCTGGGGTAGAACGTGTCTATATGTGCTGCGTCTACGTGGTGGGAGGTGGAAGTATCGGCGTGAAGCGCAGACGCCTGGTCCATGTGCTCTCCCTCCACGAGGAGAGATCGCTTTTCGGATGACTAGTGGTGGGGAGATGCAGGAGAGAGATTTCAGGGGTTCGAGGAGAAGGAGATGCTGCAACGAGTGCACACACAACCGGTCAGTGGTAGGGACTCGATGAATGTTTGATAGATTACACGCTCAGCGAACGTCGTGTCGGTGGAATACTTTTTTTTTTTTTTTTTTTTCTCTTCTTCTCCAAAATAATGCCAGATAAAGAAGAAACTTTTCGATTTACGTACACCGAGGACGCACTTGAAAATTTTGAGTGCGTCGCATGGATAGTGTCGAAACGGTCGTCTGGAAATTTTTGTAGAGTACTTCTGCGGTATGTTCGTGGTCGCGACGGGAAAACTGTATACACCGATATAACGCGTGTCTCGCTTTTCTAATGAGATTAACTTATCCACATTTATCATCAATTTATTGCAAAATGAACATTTTATGCATATGCTTTGCAAAAAAAGCTTGGCTTAATGGCGATTTTGACGAGTCAAAAATTATAACATTTTCGCCGAGCTCGGCGAAAAATCATCCGAATAAACAATTTTTCATAAATAATCATATTCCTAGCTTTTAAAAAGAATACTGATGACAACAATTTTGCAATTTGACCATCAGTTTGAGGATTCCTTTTCTCCGTGACTTATCAACCATTTTTTGTTATGGATTTTTTTTATGTTGCATGTCCTACTCCACGCAGACAGTGGGACGCACGATATATATATATATACATACACGCAATGAGAAGGCGTATGTCGAAACTCGTAAATATTAAATAGACCCAATTTCCTCCTCCGCATTACACAACGTACAGTCGCTAGATAATAATATTTGCTCTTTGCAACATTTTTTTTAATACACTCGGAAAAAGCTCCGTCTCCAAAGAGAATAAACAGATTTATCTTGAAAAAACAGTCGCGCGCTTACGTCCGCGACGCTCAGCCGAAAAGTGGAATATTTTTTTGGAGCAACCGCCGACGACGTACGATTATAATTTTTCAAGCTCCTCGAACATCTGATTAAACATATTGGTCAGCGGGTTGAAGAAAGAAAGATTTTTTTTCCTCGTCTTTGTAAAGACAGACAAAATTCTGGCACTAATCGGTATTCGTTCCACGCGACGCTCTTAAGAGTCGGCAAGTTTCCCTGTGGGACTTGGAGAAAGAGGGATTGTTTCGGCGACGGTCAGCGTCGAAATTAGAGAGCAGCGGTCGCGCAAAAGTTCCTTTTTCCTTGAGAGCTCGTAAATTATTGAGTGTCTCAACGAGTAAAGTTTTTCCTTTAAACTAACTCGACTCTCTCTCTGCTCTCTCGATTCTCCGTTATATACGATAACGACACTCGCGCGCACACACACATACACACACACACAGATGCATATAGACAATCGAGTAAAAGGCCTATATCGAAAGGCGACAATTCAGTTAACGAAAAGCGCGATATGCATCTTCCTCGAGCATCTTCACTTTCGAGCGGAGGGAAAAAGCGTTTGTACATATACGAGAAAGCCAGAGAGTATAGAAGAGGATTAAGAGCAGATTCGTATCTCTGGCCTCCGCGAGAGTCACGAGCGCCGCTAATTTCAGACGGAATAGCAGCCGTTATGCACCGAGAAAGAAAGAGCGCGGACGATCGTCGTCCAAACGGCGAAGAAAAGACAGAGAGAGAGAGAGAGAGAGAGAGAGAAAAATAAAACGACGATAGCCTCAGACGCATATCCTGTTGGGTTTTAAAGATTATTTTTACGCAGGGGGGGCAAAAAACATTCTGTCTGGAGCACACATGTGCCGCAGCGTCGCGACGTCCAGCTCTCGGCCAAGCGTGAAAGAACGCACACGCCTTTGCTCTCGATATTTACGAGGTTCTCTCCTTTTTTTCTAAATTTACCTCTTTCTCGTTAATAACAAAAAAAAATGGGATAATTGGTCCGATCGGGTTGGTTATTTGCGATTTTTTTTATTGGGAGACACGAGTTTAATATTTATATTACACTTTATCTATAATTGCGTCACCTGCAAACAAATTGCGATTTTTTTTTAAATAAAAACTATTACACGTATAGTAATGCAAATAATATTTGTATTTCGGAAGTTCTCTCCTTTTTACGATATTTACCTCTTTCTTATTTCCAATAACAAAAAAAATCGGCTAATTAGTCCGATCGGGTTGGTTATTTGCTAGGTTACTTCTTTCTTTTATTGGGAGACACGACTTGAATTTCGCTTGAGCGCAAAAGGCATCGATTATGCATAAGCGCAGTTCTCGGTAGCTCTAAATCATATGCCGTAAAGTCCGCTCGCCAGTTGTTGGTAGTAAAAGAGAGACGTTCAACGGATGATGAAAAAAACGCTTTGGCCATCGTTTCGTCCTCTCTTTTTTGGTTGTATATGTACATGTGCAGTAGCAGACAGAGAGAAAGAGGGACTTGGTGCACCAAAAATAAGTATACGATGTATTGGGACGTGGGACCCCTTGCCAAGGGTGTTTTAGAAATTTTTCAAATTCACTCCGGAGAGAGGGTTAGAGAAGATATTTTATGAAGGAGTGACGGATTTACGCTACGGAAGCGGATGGAAATTTTCAATTTGGGTAATGATGCGTGAACGAGTACAGCGTCCTTTATATTGACGTTTAGCTACTTGTAGATTTTATATTATTTTTTTTATTTAATACCAGTACAATTACAGCGATAATGTATAAGTATCGATTAGAGAGTTATTCCTATTTAAATTACTTAAGTATTGAAAATGAAATTAAAATTACATTTTGTAATAACAAGTTCATAAATAATTGATAAAATTTCATAAGTTTTATTATTTTAAACAAATTAATCGTTAGTCTTTGAATTTACATTATTTGAAATTGTTAATAATAAGTAACAATTTTGCTGGTTGCTATTACAGTAATTTCAGATCGACAGGTGAAGCATTAAAAATTCGGATTACGACTATATAAGCGATTTTTTTTTAACTTGTTTTATACTTAACTTGTTTTATACTTAAGGATTAAATAATACTTAATAATCGAATTTCTAAGATTGTATTTATGTAATGGCACTAGATCAATTTTATTCATTTATTTATTTAAATTATAAAAATTGTTACTAATTATCAATCTTCTCTAATACACCTGAAATAAAATAGAAATTAGGAAACTACTCTAAATAAAAAGACAATGAAATAAACAACCGTTAAAATAATAAAAAAAAACTCTATTAATATCAATCGATAACCGAAAATACGTTAATCTCTCTTGCATGAGAGAAATTCCGTGACATCTGCACGTAAGAGATCCATGAGAACAACCAATGCAACACATTTCCAGAATAATCTCTAAAAAAGACCCGTCGATAATCAGTACTCATCGCAAGTGTATCGGATTTTCTCGTCAACGTAAACAAAACTCTATCTATCAAATCACAGCGCACCATACGCTTCGATTCCCCAACTTCCGAGCCACAACCTTTTTTCCCATGTCCATTTTTGCATAAAAAAATTCTCACCGTCATACTTTCGCACGGGCTCCCCCTTTTTTTCTCTGTCTCTCTCTCTCTCTCTCTCTCTCTCCTCCAACCTTATATGCCCCGCATTAACTAGCGCGAGTATAGTCGCGCGGAAAGGATGAGGAGAGAGAGAAAGAGAAAAAAACGCGCAAAGCATTCCCCAAGGGGGCATATACGCGTACACGTTAGGTGCATTCCTTCGATTTCTCCGAGTCTAAAAAACGATAGAGACTCACCCTTCGAAAAAATTTTTTCTTTCTCTCTCTCTCCGCAATCGAAGGGGGGTGCTATATATGTGACACATACCTATAGACCGATGTGTATCGGAAGGAAATATGGACCAAAGAGTGGGGGTACGGACGGATGCACCTTGTGATATAGGAGGGGATGAAGGACAGGAAGGTTAAGTAGGGGTGGTGGGGGGAGCATAAAAAAGTCTTACGGTACAGGGCGAGTGTAGAGATTCCGTAAAAAAAGGTACGACGTGTGTGTGTATGTGTACCGGTGGACAGGGGAAAAAAAGTTGGATTTACTGCTAGAGTGCGTTACCGGAGTGAAAAATCCTCCGAAATATTGAGGGGGATGCTTGGTGCTCTACTGACTTTTCTCCCCAATTTTTCTGGTTTTTTTAGATTTTTTTTTCTCTCTCTATGAATTAAAAAACTCGCGTGAGAACGGGACATCCTGTTTCCGCGAGACGTGAGATTTTCAACGATGCTGCGTGCGCTTTTTTACCAAAAAATGAAATCATTCCCACACAGTCGATCACCTGCGGATTTCTAACGGTTGACCTTGGAAATATTCTCTACCAAAGTGGATCTTTTTTACTGATTTATATATATTTATAGATACTGAGAAAAATCAGATACTCACACTGACAGATTGAATATTCGTTAGCGTTAAAGAAATGTTCATTAACAGTTACATGCAATACAAATCTTCAGTGTGAAGTAGTCGCTTGTTATGTTGATAAAAAGTCACAAACTTCACATAGCTGTGTGATAAGTCAGTTAAGAAGGTTAATTGAACAGTTGTCATCATTGCTTTCTCCTTGTCTTAACCTAATAAGTGTTTTTTTTTTCAAAAAATGTATTAATGAGTTCAAAATTACGTGTCTCAACTCTTACTAAGCTATGTCTTAATAGAAGATTGGAAATAGTCAGTTTCAACCTTAATCGGCCATTTTTAGCTATTAATATACATGTATTGTATTTGGTTCGTACCAAAGTCATGTTCACTGAGTGTTGATTCGGTAACTTTACATAGAATGGATACACGTCAATGGACTGATACAAATCGGTGCCTGTAAATCAACAGTTAACCTGTTGCCTTGCGCGTTAAAATTGTGACTAACTTGTTTCCAGAGCAGGACGAATTCAAACAGTCCATAAGGTTTTCTAACAAGTACGCGTTATATGCAATAGGACCTAATCATAATCTTGAATGTTCAATATGGCGAATGTGTGTGAAGAACACAATACGACATTGAATCACATTGAATAATTAATTACTAGTCCAATTGCAATTACATAGTTAAATCAATGCTCACTTGTATTCTAAAACAACAGCTGCTCAAAAACCTTTAGGACGACATCGATCGTCACATTAACATCCCATCAAGTCGTAGATTAGGTATCCGATTTTACATGATACACTTTCATGACAATTTGTCGTTATTCCAACTGCCCTCCTTTCATAAACACAAAGAAGCGTAAAAATTGTCGGGTTAAACGCATCTGCGGCTACTGAATTAAAAACTCAAGCCGTTACCCGTGATTTTCTGTCTTCGCGATAGACCAAAAGCTTATAACATACGTGTGCATCTTCGCGACGCATCTTTCGCCCCACAGTGTCGTCTTTTCGGGCAGATGGTTGCGGCCAAGGGGTAAGAAAAAGAAGAAGAGGAGGTTTTGTAAAAAGCGATTGAAGGAAAAAAAACGCGTGTGTACGGGCCCCAAGGGCTCTCCCTTTTTATCTTACGGTAAATGTGCTGCCGCTGCTTTCTTTCGATCTCTACACGTGTGTGTCGTATGTATACATATATAGAAGCATCAGTACGCCTCGATCGAATTTCGAGCATTCAAGTGTTGAGAGAGAGAGGGAGAGGGCCCTTTACCTCCTTAATTCTCTCTTATTCTCTGCATCCGTGTGTTATAAGTGTGTGCATTGAGAGGATCGCAAAAAGATCTTGAGATTTCTAATCTGAGTCTCCGGTGTCGTTTCTATGTGTATGTGCAGTGTGCACTAAAGTCCAGGTGTGACCTCGATAATTTCACGGATCGGTATATAGATCGTCGTCGTTGTATCCACCTACAACGATTTTCTAGATGTATATATATATTATACCTGAGAGATATTTCATCCTTTCGAAGATAAGAGAAAAGAGAAGCTTCCGAAGATTCTTCGATCGGAAGTTAGTGGTTTTACCGTTATAATAGGCGATACCGATCGTTGCTACAGATCCGTACTTGTGTATATAAATGGTGAAAATGGAATACACACGTACATTTTCTTTTTTTTTTATTTATTATTATCCTATAAGGATGACTTTAAGAACTGAAACTTGTAGGAAGTAAACGTAGTTAAGACTTAAATCTAAAAAATTGATCTAAATAAAATTTATATCTTTTTATAAACTTAAGCATAAATGCATTTTATTTTTTAATATTAAACACAACAAAAACTGTCGACAGCAACATGTATTAATAAACTACTCAAAAACAAACCAGGTAAATTAGTAAAAATAGAGTGGTTTAACAATTTCACCAGTGAATACTCCCTGAAACCGATATAGTAAATGTTCACTATTCCAGTAAAACAAAGTAAAAAATGTAAATGAGAAATCTTCGAGTCCGTGGTTAGAAATAATAATTTCCTCCGTATCCATATCTACCATCTCCTTTCGCGAGTATAAATAACTGTAAAGATCATATATATATACCTATACAAGTATATCCGAATCCCGAATCTTTCTACGGTTCTCAGGTAGAAAAATCCGAGCATCGCGACGAGAAAAAAAGGAAGCGATGCTGCACCTATGCAGTTTAGAAGTAGCTCTCTCTGCCTCTCTTATACTTATTCTTTCGCCGCGCAGACCAGCTGACCATTTGAGCCGTGGGAAGAGGTTACGTATACAACACGTTCACCCTCTCTTCTTCTCACCCTCGTGTGTATATACCTACCATACGAAAACCTGGTTTCTTTCTAAAACCGATCGGAGAAAATTGCTTTTAAATTGGCAAAGAGAAGCAGTAGCGCATCATCTTCCGGAAATCCGTAAAATTAGAGCGGCTGTACTAGGACCGCCCACACTCTACGTCTCATTATCGCTGAGTCGTCTGTTATATGCCGACGTTCATTCGTGCAACGTACAAGTGTATTTACACAAGGAAAAAAGAAAAAAAAATTTGATTTTTTTTATTTAACCGATGATAAGAGATCATGTATATATATAGTATAGTATATACGTTCAATGGCGCTCTCACAGTGTGATAAGTATAATGTTTTTCTTTGGCTAATTACAAAATGCATTTTTGAATTAAAATAAAACTAAAATAAATCAGTTAGATCCTTGTTAACTTGTTTAGAAATTAAGTTTTATTGATTCAATTCAATTTAAAAAAAATTAATTTTTTTTTCTCACACTTCTCCGTTTCTTAATAACCAGAGCGACGATGAGAGATCTGTATATATATGTATATTGTATTCACGTTCAAAGTCGGTCTTTCAGCGTCTACAGCATTTAAAATTTTTTTTTTTGTCAAATTCACTAAAATAACGATTTACAGCAAATACACCAATTAGATTCACATTTTCATTGCTCGCAGCTCTTTACGGAAGAATATTTTGGATTTGAAATCGAGTGACAATTTTAATTAAAAAAAAATAAGAAATTTTTGTTTTCTTACTCTTGTCTTGTGCTGAACGACCAGGGCGACGATAAGAGTGTCTTGTATGTGTGTTCGCGAGTGTGTATACACACATATATATATACGAATCTCCGTCTGTATGTATACACGTTCAATGTCGCTCTTTCAGCGCATACCGTGGCATTTTTCAAGAGTTTAAAAATAAAGTTGGTCTCTCTCACAACTGGCCAAGGGTCAGTCACTCCTGCAGCGACGGCTGCTACTGCATAGGAACAAAAATAGCAGCAAGACGCTCGACGTCAAACGGAAAAGAATCGGAAAGCGCACGCCCTCCTCGTCGTCGTCTACTACGTTTATACGGCATTCTTGCAAGTTTACTCTTTATGCGGACAGATGTGGATAAATGGCAATGTTTGAAAAATCGGGACTAATTTAGATTTTGATTGGTGGCTTTGTTCTGCTTTTCACTGATTGTCCATAGAGATTTGGATTGGTTTCTTCTTTGTTTTCAGTGTATTTGATGTTTTATATTTTAGACACATTTTTTTTTTGATAATTCAAATTTATTATCGAATTAATGTTTTACTTGAATTGTCTATGAAATATTTTCAATGGCGTAGTCTTCATTTCTTCCTCGACCTTGAATCCATTCATTGCTGTATTATGTGTATGTGGAATGATTTCGATATTGATTTCGAGACAGTTATATGTATAATATTTTACACACTTTTTTGTCAATCATTTTAGTGATTAATCCAATTTTTAGTTTTACGATAATTAGAATTCAAAAATGTTCAATAATGTAGTCTTTGTAGTCATTTTTTCGTTGACCTTGAGAATCTGATTGATTTACTGCCAGGATTTGGGGCTATTTGTTACTTATTATTGGGAATATTAGATATTAATATTTGTTGATTGAAAAAATTAAAAATAAATTTAAAGTCAAAATAATTTATTTTATTTCTATGATTTTATAATTTTAGTCGAAATTTTGTATTAAAACTTATTAACTTCGGTTTGTCCCAAAGTACACATAACACAGGTTCAACTCTTATAGAATTTATTTTTTGTAATTTTTTTCTGATCAATAAAGAAAACAAATAAATAATTAAGTATGCGGAACGAGACTCTTTTCAAACTATTAAACATTATTTTAACAGTATATCGATAACATAAAAAAATAGTCAATTATCAAAACAGGAAGAAAAAAACAATCCTTACTTAATGACATTACCCTGAAATCCTATTCACGATATACTTGAGTCTCTCAAAATATAACCCAAGCTTCACAAGTGTCCAAAAAGTCAGTCGTATACGATTTCCAGTAAAAATCTTCACTCATCTTCTTTATTAAATTTTTATCCAACGTCTCTATAAATATCACCGTACGAGAAAACATATTTTTGGACAGCAAGAGACCGAGAGCGGAAGCACACACGTGTTGAAAAAAGTCCTCCCCAAGAAGTGCGCGTGACAAACTCGGACGTTGAACGAACGATTTACGATATATAATAATCATCTCGCACGTTTGCTTTTACAACAGAAAAACAGTTCAAACAAGTCTTACCGAAAATTCTCAGGTAAAAAAAGACTCACCCGATTTGACGAAAAATCAAATCATTCGTGTATACAACAATAGCAACTATAGGTGACCGGTGCACAGTAGTCCGATTCTGTCTAGTCATGCATATAATATACGGAATAGACCGGTTGTGGGGGTATATACCGATCTTACGCGCGATTTTTCACGCTTCCCCACCGGCTTCTGTCATATTTGCCTATGATGGACGACCTATTGGGCGTTGGCGGCAAACGGACAAACGGATTTGACGATGACTTGGCAAAGGCTTTCCCGATGACAGGAGCTTGCGCCATATTCTCTCTGATTATGACCGCTCGGTTAGCCTGGACCTTTTCTTTTCTTAGCGATCTTTCCGTTATTGTACACGGACGCGACGATTTCGCGCACGAATACACGAATCTAAGAAGCTCATACGCTGTGGGATTTTCCGGGGGTCTATGCACCATTGGCTTTTCACCCAATCGTCTCAATCGACTCGAGCGAATTTTTTCCTTTAATCCAATCGTTTTCCAGACACATCTGTTCGAAGTAATGATTTGTCTGTACGAAATTATTCCTGAGTATGAGAATCTAAGAATATTTGTGTTATCTAAATCATGAAAAATCTGAAATACCACGGAATGTCACGGTGTGTTCACGGTGAAACACGCGATACGACTAGTCACATTATTATGAAAAAAGAGCGACTCTTAGCAATAACAAAATATATGTTACGTATAATTCATTAAAATTATTGTAAAATAGATATTTAATAACTGTGTTAAAATCTACGAAAAAAAAATGTTGCAATGCTTTTTGTGATATTTCAAAACCATGTATTTTTCTTGCTAGTAGGGGGTCTAAATATTGTCATAGGTCTGGACCCTCATTACGAGTCATAATATTACGAGTCACAATTTTTTCATTCGTAGGCCCATGGTATACGTATTGATTATTCGAACTCATTTTTTCCTGGTAAAAATTTCACCAGAAATTGGCCAACTGCTTGCTAACCGTTCATAGGAGCTGGCCAAAGTATGGTGTATTTTTTAGCTGTTCGTACATTTTCTTCGGTTAATAATTTTTGTTATTAATTACTGATCTAAGAGTAAACAATTTTGTTATTTATATGCGAAAAAAGAATAAATATTTAAATGAAATAAATGGAAGTTTTTAATTTCAGATAATATTTTCTAATTTCAATAAAAAACGGTTTTCTAATGAATACGTTTTCATATACACGGACTTTAGCAAAATAAATAGTTATTTTGCATAGTCTAAGACGTTTTCATTATTTTAATGTTGTTGCATCAATTTATAGCACTTAAAAAAATTAGATTCGCGTAATAAAACTTAACAGACGCAATTCTATTTGTCACGTGTGTACGTGGTAATATTGAATCGTTGCATTGCACTGCACTACTAAAATAATACACGGAAATAGAATAGAATAGAACATAATAAAGTTTATTACGGATCTTAGTAGCTCAAGCGGTTAAAACAAAGCTATATATATAATAAGCGCTATCAAAAATACAATTATAATAAATAAATTAAAAGATAAAGATTGAAACGCCCAGATAACAAACAATAATGAATACATAAATACAAGCGTACATCTGGACAACACAATCAATTTACAAACCGCCTCGTCCATCCAGATCCCTATCTTCGTGGTATTGCGAAGGCCGAAAATTTGTTAGACAATCCTTGCACACCTTAGAATCATTCAGACCTCCATTTCAGAAGAATTGCATATAAATATACATAATCACTGGTAAAAATTACACCATAACTTGGTAATTAGGCCAACTTCTGGTAATTAGAATTTAGTATTTGCTCAATACACATCCCAGATCAATTCACAAAGCCAACTTATATCAAACGAATGTACATCCCTACAGTTAAAAAACGAACAAATCATCCATACAAACAAGAAAGAGACACAAACGAGTTTTTGAAAAATAGCCAATTTACAAGCACAAAAGAATCGAGAGATCAACTGTCCAACGCCCGAGGCATCCGGTCCGGATGCTCATAACCCCCTAGGACACCCGTTGCATCGAAAACAGACGCCGGATAAATTTCTGGCCATCATCTCAGCCAGTTTTTCCCTTCTTAATCTCCTCGGTGGTCGGCTGTTCTATACTGATCTTTTTCTCTATTCCAAAAGCTCATAGGAAAATATAGAGGAACGCCGCATTATAACGTTGGATTTTTCACGGTTGCCTCGCGGCTACTAATCGTTTTACGAGTCAGGCCTGTTGTGCGGTACGATGCGGAAGAGCATAAAAAAAAAGAAAAATAGAATAACACAATGCGGCTATTGCGCTTACGAATCTTGCGCAAAATTTTCGTTTACACAGCCGCGCCGCTGCCCGTATGAAAAGTTTAATTGAATTCGCTCGCCGAGAGGAAAGGAGGAGGTCGAGAAGAAGAAGAAGACGAAGAAGAAGAAGAGCGGAAGAATAGAGTGGGGAGAGAAAGAGAGATTAGTATCTTCTTTACGCGTTGAGACTTTATAGTTTGCTTCTGGATTCTAGGGATGGACGTTTATAATACACCGAGCGCTGCTCCTTTGTCGCGCTTCGGCTGTTGTGTTTAATGTAATTTAAGGAGATCACAATATTTGGATGTACGTGACGTGCTTGCGTGAAATACTTTTTACTTTTCTTTTTTTTCGAATTCAATGTGAATTTTTATGCGTTTGTTAACATTCGAATTATTTTATTTATAATAAACATTTGGAAATTTGGCACTGCATCCAACTTCATGAATTTTTTTCTGTTTTCTTAGGAAGGTTGCATTTCCCTTCTAGCTAGAAATAAAGATGACATGTGAGCTATCAGATCGTAAAATATGAGATTGTCAGGATTGAGCCAGATTTCTAGTTAGAAATAGAGGTTGAATGCTTTTGAAATGATATGAGGCAGCTTTATGAATTTGTTGATATTGATGCAGATGATCGAACCTTTTTAAGTCTTGAATGACGTTTCCTGCATTTCTGTAAATTTAACTATTACATAAGATGATAACTCCATAGGGAAGTGTTTACCACTAAAGACACAAAAGGGACTTTGTCGGAAAATTAGTTACTTTACAGATAAAATACTTTTAAAACGATGGATAAATGCCATAATAATGCCCTAAATCTTTAAAGTCTTTAGTTTTGAAATTGTTCGATCATGTGAATCAACTTCTATTTCTAACTAGTTAGAAATAAAGCTGTTATAAGAGCTATCAGATCATAAAATACGAGATTGTCAAGATAGACCAGATTTCACAAGTTGAGACCTTCGTAGATTTGCTTAATGTACTTTTGTAATGATTCAAGGCATTTTGATGAATTTGTTGATGTTTATTCGAGTGATCGAAGCTTTTAAGTCTTGGATGACTTACATGAACGACTCTGGTGTTAATTAGTGAAGTAAATTTCTGACAAAAAAGACAAATACAAGTAATGATTATCATTATTTTAGTCTAGTGTCAACCTGGGCAACTGAATATTTTATTATTAATATGAGGAATAGAAGTTGGTCAACAAATTGGGATGTTCCTAGATATTTTTGAAACGATACAAGGCATCTTCTTGAGTTTGTTGACGTTGATACCAATAGTCAAACGTTTTTAAAATCGAATTTCAAAAGTTGGATAACTTTAAATGAAAAACTTTTAAATTATTTATTAGTTTCGTTCAACATTAATCTGAACAAACTCATAAGTGTCAAAGGCAATATTGTCCTTTTAGTTGATGCAGTTAAAAAGTAAAGTCACTACTTATGTGTCAAATAGATATTTTAATATTAGTACTAGAGAAATCGCTTGATAGCTTTATTTCTAGCTAGAAATAGAGGTAGATTCACAAGTTGGGGCGTTGGAAGATACTTTTGTAATGAGACGAGATACAATCTTTATGATTTTTTTTTATTGAGACACGTGATCGAACGTTTTCAAAACTGAATTTGAAACCTTCTATTATTATCTGGTATAAGAGTAACGTTATTTACAACTTTTTTAGTACATTTATTCTGGTCCAGTAAAAATATACAGTTTGTAGGTATAGTAACAGGTTTAAAATCGAAATGTGGTGCATTAAAGAAAATTGAAATCTATAAAATATATCACTGACAAATTTTCAACTACACTGCCAGGAAGTCTGTCGGATTAAACTATGAATTTTATTATTTATTTTGTTTTACTAATAAGAAATAAATCTATTTTAATCGCTTCTTTAGCCCTATTTCAAGCTAATAAACAAGTTTTTAATCTATTAAAAGTAGTTCAGTTTCCACCAGAGAATGTAAAGTAGTTCGTTTTCTGTAAGGAAATGAATTTCATCTTAAAGAGTTTTCGATTTTTTTTTCTTGCTTACAAAGTATTCTCGAGGACTGTAAATGTCACAGGTTTTTAATAGCAATAAAAGAGCTATCTAAAATATACTACGTGAAAAAGGAGATAAAATAAGAAAATTATGAAATTATCTTTGTATCTCATTGCCTGTTAATTGTACAATCGGCTTTTAAACCGAATTGCCTAATATTTTGTTATTTACTATACTTGCATTGCACGCACACGCGCGCGCGCGCACACACATATATATAGGTATAACGTGTAACGTTTCTGACTATATAGGTATACAGCTATACAAAAGAGATGAGAAGCATTTATAAGAATTACAGTTTCAACGAACTGGTCCTTATATGATACCGAAAGTCCAAATTTACTATATCCTTAGAAATGGTATACCCGTGTGTCCGTCTACCCTCACGAAAGATCCCCTTCCATAGTTTTTTTACGACGCACTTCTACGGTGCACTTGAAATTTCCAACCTTCTTTTACCCATAAGTATATTCTGAAAAAAATACTCTCTATTACACTTTCTTAAAAGAAGGTGACTGGGACGTGTTTTGATTGGCTGGTAATAGAAAAGGCGCGAAGATGAAACATTTGTTTATTCCATCTTTCTCTATTTGAACAATTGTGCCTCATTTCGCAGTATAATAAATCAAGACAAAAGGGATAAGACTATAAAATACTGGAAAAATGCAGAATCAAATTTTTTCCTGCCGGCGATAAGTCGCTAAATGTTAACAGACTATTATTGTATAGCAGTAATGGAAGCGTGTCATAAGTGTTGAAACTATAATTATTTTTTATCGTATTATTAAAAAATTAAGAGAAATGTACTAAAAAAACTTTCAAAGAATAGGAAGACATACATTGTTCTGCTAAAAATGAAAAAAAATAAGCGCTAAAAAGAACGATATTGCAGCCACTAAGTCTTTTAACAGTTTGCTAAATGATTTAAAGTGTCTATTTTCGGACAAAAGATATGTTAAAAATGAAATATAAGACCTGATAGTTATACGGGATAAAATATACATTTATACAATTTTTACTGCATTTAGTAAAATATTCCGTACCTCCTATAGGATTCACGAAAAATAAATCAAATTATAAACAATAACTATAGTAAGACACTCTATGAATTACAAATAGATATTCCATTCGTTCGCAGCAATAATATTATCATATCAACTATATTATATTCGGTGGCGCGAAATTTGAATTTTTAATTGCTATTCAAACCCTGTCAAAACGCCAAACGCATTAAACCTAATACGAAAGAAAAAAAAATTATTCTATCATAGTAGCACGACGACCTTCTTCAACGCAACAAACCTACATATATATTAATTTGCATAACTACTCGCGTATACCCCCGCTGCGGCATCGCCAAGCGCAATGTAAAAACGACATGGGGGCCAGATCGAATTTATCTCATTGGCCCTCACCTGTCTCGATTATGCGGGTTGTATGGGGCAACTGACCACTAACACCAGTACAGTACAGTCGTATATTCAATTTTCTCACTCTTTGTCTCTCTCTCTCTCTCTCTCTCTCTCTCTCTCTCGCACACACACGCGCGCATACACAAGCATATACCACAAGTACATTTAAAAACGGTATACGTGCATTTACATCGAAATCCGTTAATCCTCTATCAATATGTTAATAAGCGAAATAACAATTCCATCGTATCTGACCAAGCACGTTACGCTATTCATCCTTCGAATCAAGTCCAGCGGACGATCTTCTTAAACAGCAAATAAAAAAAAATGACGAGGCAGCAACAAGAGAAGAACGTCAAACTTTTCGAAGGCATTAGACTTGCAAATACACTCGGCGCGAGAGAACCATTGTATTGTCGCGCGGGCGAGAAAGACACACCAGTGTCTATAGAGAGGTGGGGATAGAAGCAGTGTGCGCCGCGGAAAGATCGAGCGGCGAAGAGCTCCTACGCAAAATAATTGCAAACCCATTACTTTCTCCGCTCGAGGTATGCCGACTCGGGCAAAAATGACTGTCGGCGTCGACGGCGCTCCTAGGAGAGAGAAAATATTATAGTCGACTCTCGAGAGCAAAAATCCCTCTCGCGAGAGTGTCGCAATCGCGATGACGTTCGGGAAAAACGAAAGAAGCTTATCCTCGTCCTGAATCTGATGTTTGACATGGATTTTTGCGAGGATCTCCGTTATTATTATTATTTTTTTTTTTTACTTCGTACGCGTTGATGACGAAAAGAACAAAAAAAAATTCGTCCTTCTTCACGGGGTGTGCTGTATCAGATAATTAAATCAGTAACAGTCGCGATCTGATGTCCACCGACGAATTGTCGCATTATTCATCGGTCGATTTGTTTTTTAAACTCGACTGTACTTCGTACCCGCATTCGAGTAGCCTCCTTTTTTCAGACGCGCTAGAAACCGACGGACAATAGGTATAACACTTCGCGCGCATATGTCAAAACAATGATTCGTGCGTAAGTGTACGAGTGTGCATATTTAAGCAGGTGTAGAGCCGAAATCGAGGAGAATCGTGGATTACGACAGAGTATTATATTGTTTTTATCTTTTCTTTTCAAGAAGCTATATAGTATCTATTTGTGACGATTCGAACGATCACCGCTACGGAAATGGATGACGACTTACAATGCGATCGATAAGATGGAAAAATCGAACTAGGCGTGTGTAGTTGTAATACTTTCGAAATAATGATATATTATAGTAAATAATATTTATCTCGCTCGCTAGCTGTATCAAGTAAAGCTTTAAATAGGGGTTTTTAACTAAATTTAAAATTCGAATTTCCCGCCACAACGCATTGCACAAGATATACAAGATTATTGCTCTCTATTACATAATTGTCTATCGTTTAACAGAGTATGAAAAGTTGTATGTCGCAAACGACTGGATGTGAAATCATCGTTTATTCATATTATCCTAACTCTCGAGGCCAATTATCGTTAACAGAATAAATTCAACCTTGTTATATCAAATTCGTCACAGTCCAACCGTATTTTAAAAAATAAAAAAAAACAGCAAAATACCTAATATCAATAAACCAAGCAGCGGAACAAATATGTGGTCTCTCGCATGATGAAAAACTATAAAGAATTAGTTTATTGATGGAAAATTACTCAAGACAAATCGAGATGTGAAAATTGCCAATTTTCAATAAATATTTAAAGCAACAAAAATGCTGCAATACTCAAAACTGATCAGAAATGTAAGTAATCCACAAATCAAAGAAATTATATATATAAATAATTCTTTGTTTTTTATTTGTTTATAATCAAGGAAACTAATAATATAACTAGATGTTAAATGCACTAATACCTTCAAGGGGAAGTGAAATTAAAAGCTTAGCAACCAAGAGTTATCTGAATAAAATTGTTATCTTTTATTATTTATTAACCTTAATAGGTTAATACAAGCAAGGAGAATTTACATAAGTGAATCTTGCAGTAGGTGAACGTAGTTACCGTAGTTCATAGGTTGTTACAGAACCTTAAATCTAAAAATTTATCTCTAAAATGAATTTAAATAAAATTTTTATCGTTTTGTTAAAGTCGACAACGTTTGCTCCTTGTTTTAAACTATACAATTTTTTAATTTACTTTCAATTTATCTACTGCTTGGAATGAAACCTTTTAAGTCCTTTCGCATGTTGTTGGATAACGTAATTGCAACAATATAACTACATTTATCACTTATTACTTTTATTTATTTTTTTCAGTAAAATATATTATTTATACTCTTTGCTTTGTTGTTTAGATACATCTTTCTCAAATTTATATAATTACTGATAAGAAAGCTAGTTAAATAACAGGTCAATAAAATACCTCCAAGTGGATCAGCCATTAAATAAATAAATTAAAAAAAAAAGTCAATCGGTCAATATCTCTCGCACAAATGTATCTTATATTATATATATATATATATACGTCTAGACCGTCTGGTATATATAGAAAAAAAAACACCTTATAACGACTAGTAAAATAGGCGCAGACCTCGCAACAATAGCCGCAGCATCCAACGATGCTGTCCTTCTCATCATTTCGAGGCGGAGGCGCGACTAAGAAAGAACGACGATCACGAAGAAGGAGGAGGAGGAGGTCGAGCCGAGAAGTCCAGAGGGGGAGACAAAAATGACAATCATCGTCATTTTAATAATATGCAAAGGTAAAAGGAGGGAGACGAAAGAGAGAGAGAGAGAAAGAGAAAGAGAGAGAGAGCGACTTCGACGTCTCCGAAGCAAGTGTGGTCACAATGGCGTTATATAATGACAAAGACACGGGGTCGGCATACAGACACGCGCGAGTATACCTACCTTTCGCTCGACAAAAGGTGCGGCATAGGGTCATCCTACACCGGACCGGAACATGTTTTGTCCGTCTGCATATATACATGAGGACATATATACCTATATGCATATTATATATATATATATATATATATATATATATATATATAGTATCTATAGGTGTATATAGCAGTGTCAAAATAGCGATAGTCTTGTGTTGATGCTAATGGAGATTTTTCAATAGCTGGACAATAGAGAAAGAGAGGGACACTTTTTTTAAGGAAGAAGACGCTCGATTATTAAATACGGCTTTTCAAATGTGACTCACGTTTACTCGAGTCTGACACAATGCGATATATAGACCTAATTTTACGGACGATTCGAGTTTCTCGTTAAAAAAAAATTCGTAAAGAGACACTTTTCTTCCAACACTATTGTATCGTATTCTAATTAGACGTGATAAAACGTGAAAGGTGAACAAACTATATACACATGTGTATATAGAAACGTGTTAGAGGTTCATGAATGAGCGTTAACTCGATTCATCGCACTCGTAAAACTAATTTTCTACCTCGACGCTTATATTTATTACGCAATAAAGCATCATCATCATCATTCGGATCTATAATCGAAACGGCGAGTACAGTTCTCATTGCGCAACTACACATTTATATATACCATATATACATACCTATATATAAGTAAACAGTGCATATATGTATATACATATGTCAAGGCTAACGAGAAGACATCACGTGCACCCAACTGTCAAGTTCGCTGCGGTAAAAAGAGAAAAGGTTAAAACCCTCGCGGAAAAAGTTTCATAGCGAAAGTCACATACATATGTATACATGTATACTGACCCAAGAAGCCATCGAATAAAAATTCGCCAAGTAGTAAAGGTCAGCCTGACTTCAGTCATTTTCGAATTTCGGATAACGACGAAGAAAAGCTCCTTTCGCATCTGTGAGCTCTATTTTTGTGTCTTCTTCCAGAATTGGCTATTTTTAAGCCTTTCGGTTGGGATTCTTTCTATTTCGTCGCTGTAAGTTCTTTTAAAGCTAGTTGGAAATTTGTATGTGCGGCGCTGCTCTTTGATTATTTTTTTTTTATTCAGTACTTGCAAGATTTTGTGCGTTGTTTTGTATATTTATGTATTATCGTATTTTAGATGTATCTATCCACTATTTTTAATTTTGATATTTACTTGTTGTTATTCTTAGTCTCTGTCAGAATAGAATTTATTATTGCATTTCTTAATTATTTTTATACGTGTCATGGCTAGTTATGACCTTAGATTTAGTCTTAATAAATTCAGTTTAGAATAAAAAATATTACGTTGCGTAACAAACGTCAGAGTAACTTAGTTCAATGCATTGTCAACGTTTCGTTATTGAAAGGGACCTAGTTGAAATCATCCGGAATCGCGTATTCTCGTAAACGAATCGCAAAGATAAAAAATTACATTAAAAAAAAATTCTTTTTTCGTTGTGTTCTTCGAGCACATTTTGAGGCTTTATTGAAAGATTCCAAAAGAAATTACACATTAAAAAAATCACAACATCCTATAACAAATAATATTTCGGTGAATGATAAAAACTAATAACACTCAAAACCTAAAAGAGCAGTATAAATTGTTGTATAAATCAATTGATGTTGTAATTTTTTAATTTTATATTTTTGTAATTTTGAAATACCAAAAAAAAAAATATATCTATGTAATGTCATGTATCTTTATTATCGATCTCAATTCGAGCGATCTTGAGCTTCGTCACCGCTACGACTTTGCGAATGAATCTATACACACATATTATAGCACATCTCACCTGTAGTGAAAAATCAATCCCATAGAAGATATATATATATATATATATATGTAGGTATATAGGTATATAGGTATATGCATTATCATACATACCCTGTAATAAAAAATTCCATAAGCTTACGATCAGTCACGAACAGAAGGATGCTTCCCTTAGTCCGAGGTCACGTTTCTTCCCTTTTGTACAATGACCGAGTTTTGACCGTAGGAGGTCCTCTTGGCCAATTAAACGTATATGTATATGTATACAGTTATGAGTCGCATTCGACAAAGAAAGAACGGAAAAAAGGCGTATAAATATAATGAATAACACACGCACACACCCGGAGTCTTATCTCCACCTCCTCTGCGACAAAAAATTCGGACAATATTTCTTCAGCCGGTCCCTTCCCCTCTCTTGCGGTGGAAGACATTGAAATGTATGTATTCATACGCAGCCTTTGACGAGAGGTGTGGTCAAAATTATTCAAAACTGACCTGGCCGCTCTCTTTTATTTTTGATGCTCTTCTGTCTCCTCCTTCTTCTTCTTCTTCTTCTCGAGGGACACTTTCTAGACCCCCGCACCCACACGTGCTTCCTTGTTTCTTTTTTTTTCTTTTTTTTCTTTCTTATTATCCGCGACACGGATCGGTTTTAAAGCCGATTTCGGAGCCGGATGCATCTCGTATGCTACCGAAAAAGCATTTTCTTTTTGTTTCTTTTTATCTGATTATACGTATAGTCGCGTGTATTACCGATCAAATATTTTCGACGCTCCATATACACCTAATTAACATGAACGGTATGTTCCCTTGCATAACTTCTTTGTCCGTCGAAAATAGACGCTCTTTTCATCGTGTACAGTGGAGGCAAGAGACACAGAGAACAAAATAAAAGACGGACAGAAATATTACGCGTTGCTGTACGAATCAACCAGTGGAAGTAAATTGCGGAATGAAAACGATTTTAGACGTGCGTGGCTCGAGCGAAGGAATTCGGAATTACCGGTAGTTGCGTAAAGCCCATTAATGGACCAACCCAATTAATCATATTTCAAAAAAGCGATCCACTTCCCCTTTTTATTTTTAACCGAAATAAAGAATAATGAAAAAAAAGATATGTCTATGAAAGAGTTTTTCTGCCACACATGTCGCTCTTCTATATGTATATGTAGACAATGTAGAACACAGAAGAGCCTCGTTCTCGATGCCGAGGCACATACCAGTTACCTTTCTATGTGACATATGGATAGCGCAAAAACCTCCAATACCGATCGATTGGTTACGCTCCGACTTTTCCGAGACGACCCTCGAACTTTTTCCTGAACCACCGGAAAGACCCTGTATGCACACAGGACTGACACGGTGGGACCTCGATTTTCAATTTTGTCGCACCTTTTGTATTTACACCCTCTTGCTTTTCCCCACAGGTATGTGTATTAGCTATATATGTATATGTAGCTAATGATACCGATAAATAATGTATCGATTCATTATCGTTATAATAACGTGTTGCTCAGCTGACTACTACTAGTAGTTCATTCAATGTTTTTAAGTCTTAATGGGAAGACACGTATACTGTATATTACTGAGAGGTCGTAAAAAAATTTTTACGATCGTCGTAAAATTAGCGCTGTGTAATCAAAGCATATTTTCTTCCTTATCAATCGGCATTTAATTATATACTCTCTTAACCGCGGAAACAAAACTCCGCACCGTTACGTAATTAAGCGCTCGAGTTTGCACTTCTATCCTTTCTCTCTCTCTCTCTCTCTCTCTCTTTCTTTCTTTCTCTTAGCAGGGAATCAACATAGAAATCATTAGAACGAATCTGAAGAATGACCCCCTAAAGTGAAAGTTCTCTTACTCTTCGTCCAATTATTCTATATTCCTAGCTCAGAGCACAATTTTCTCTTGCTAAAACTGTCTCTTATACATACATACACACACATATATATATATATATATATATATATATATATACCTATATTTGTGCTGTATACAAATAAGTGGATATTGAAAGTGTAAATAGGTACACATGCGAATATAGGTATAAAAAGGGATATTTATTAATTTATTTATTTACCAGTAAGAATTAAAATTTTTGTTTTTCACAGACAAGTATTTGCATGTTAATTTGGAAAATAATTTGCCATATATGGGTGTGATTCGTCGATACTGGAAATAGTGTATCAAAGTGTATTAGTACCAATTTTAAGCTCGATCCATCCATTGGTCGACTTTAAATCCTTATACCGTGAGTCAATTTTCAACTTTCTGTTGTAGCTAGCTATCGAAGGGACTTATAGAAGAGCTAGACGTCTCAAATTCAAGCTAAAACTACCTTCTCTAATTAAAATAAGTCTAGATTAGAACTGCATTGTTATAAATATTTTCAATTTGGAATTCAGCAATCTATCCAACAACAACAGCTAACCATACGTTCAACAAAAAAAACACTAGAAATTCTTGTAAAATTAACCGATAAATTTCTCTCCTTGTAGAATACATATCTACACACTTACCTATATACATACAGCCGTAAAATAGCGAATCGGTACAGTATCATCTCTTAGAATCGTTTCTCTTTATGCGATGTATATTATACTGCAAGTGTTGAAAACGAGGGGGCGACCTTTCGCCGGACGTCGGTCAGTCTTATAATATACCGATGTGAGAATGAGAGATGGAAATAGAGAGAGAGAGAGAGAGAGAGAGAGAGCGAGCGAGAAGTTGTTGCATGTTGTGCGAAGCCGCGGGAGTCGAAAGTTCACTCCTTTCTCTCCTATGTATCCTCTCAGCGCGAGCGAGCCGTTCTCAGGCTCGAAATGCCTTTTAATGGCTGTGTCCGCGCGCTAGCCCGGCTAATGTGTATATAATATACATCTTCCTATACCCTGGACTTTACGAGGTATTTACTCATCTTTCGACAATTATTGTACTCTCTGCGTGTATATTGCAGGTCTTGTTTTTATTTTTCTTTTTTTTTTGTTGGAAAAATTATCGTGTGTAACCTATATAATACATAGATGACAAAAACACCGTACGTAAGCGAGCTGAGTTTCACTCGATGAGTTTCTAATGAAGAAAAATTTTTTTTATCCGTTTTCAGGCGTTTTTCTATATATTATATATATTAGGTATAAAGAATGGCTGTATTGTAGTAATTAAGTTTTTTTTTTAAAGAAACGATGTGTTAAAAATAAAATAAAGAATTTCATGCATTAGTTTGAAGTATGAAAAACTACTTCCACAAGTAGCTTATAAGAAGTGCAAATTTATCTGGCTTATTAAATTAATGTAAACATTATTTACAATTTATAAAATAATAATTAACTTTATACGCTGGTAAATCGGCATCTTTAGTTTGTTCAAACGTGTATAATTTATGATTAATCTAAAAAAAAAAGTTTTCTAAAGCAGCACAATATTTCTAATAAAATAGACCAATCTGCTTATATATAAACGAACGAGAAACGATGATTAATATAGCATGTATAATTTATTATAAAATTTTCATCTCTTTTTTTAGCCAATGAATAATACACAAATCCATCAATTAGAATAGAAATATAAAAAGAAAATCAGAATCGCGAGACACCACACGTTGATAATTGAATTCTTAAATTATATATAAAAATGAAAATCTCATTTACGTATACTCCAATTTCACGCTCTCGAGAGTTAATTTCAATGAACTTGCCTTTCCAAATGAATCCGCAACCGGTTGCAATTTAAAATAATAAAAAATTATAAAACCATTCGCAAATCAAGCCTCAAATTATTCGACATCAGCTACATTCGATCTCGCCAAAGCGTATACCGAAATAAATTTTCACCGGTATACCGACTATTCGTGATCCGAAGCTACTATATACCTCTCGATTCACCAGCTATATAATCCTCTCTCATGTCCGTCGTGCTCGAGTTCAACGCTAAAATCGAGAGCTCGTCGTCGCTACCGCTAGTCTCTAAAAGCGCGAAGTTGCACTCGCGCGGTCAACGCAAGACCCCTCTAGCTTCGACTCTCTGCACACATACATGCACACCTACACGTATACCGACACACACACACATATATATATATGTATATATATATATATATTTACGTAGGAGTAAGAGTGGCTGGCCGGTAACCGCATGCAGATGAATAGAGCAGCAGAAACCGTGAGAGACTGTGCTTGCCCTATATATCGGCGGTCGACTCACGACTCGTGTGTTGTCGCTGTCTTTTAAAAGCGCGCGCGAGCGGATTAAGGGGCCCCGTTTGGCTGTAGACATGTATAATACCTACACGTACACTTGAGCACATGCATATGTTCTGTATGTATATACATATACGGGTCATTCTCTGATAAATTGACCGGTGAATAATATTTTTTTTTAAACTAATTATTTATTTTTTATTACGGATCTTTATGTTACAGGAAGTACAGTGTTGGCATATTATGCCTATTTTCAAGGAAATCGTTACTCTACGGGAAAGTGTTCGAAGTTTTCAAATTCACTTTTGGTATAAGGTTCGATCATTGGTATTAACATACAAAAATTCACGAAGATGGCTTGCATCGATAAGGCAGTATCTACGAACGACCCGATTTGTGAACCAACCTCTGTTTCTAGCTTTATTTCTATAAAGCTATCAAGCGATTTCTCTAATACTAATATTAAAATATCTATTTAATTCATATGACTTTAACTGCACTAAATTTTTAAGAGGACAGTATTGTCTTTGACACTTGTGAGTTTGTTCAGATCGATGTTGAACGAAACTAATCAATCACTACATTGTTTCACAAGGATAACACTAAAGTCTTTCATTTAAAGTCATCCAACTTTTGAAATTCGATTTTAAAAACGTTTGACTATTGGTATCAACGTCAACAAACTCAAGAAGATGCCTTGTATCGTTTCAAAAATATCTAGGAACATACCAATTTGTTGACCAACCTCTATTCCCAATATTAATAATAAAATATTCAGTTGCCCAGGTTGACACTAGACTAAAATAATGATAATCATTACTTGTATTTGTCTTTTTTGTCAGAAATTTACTTCACTAATTAACACCAGAGTCATTCATGTAAGTCATCCAAGACTTAAAAGCTTCGATCACTCGAATAAACATCAACAAATTCATCAAAATGCCTTGAATCATTACAAAAGTACATTAAGCAAATCTACGAAGGTCTCAACTTGTGAAATCTGGTCTATCTTGACAATCTCGTATTTTATGATCTGATAGCTCTTATAACAGCTTTATTTCTAACTAGTTAGAAATAGAAGTTGATTCACATGATCGAACAATTTCAAAACTAAAGACTTTAAAGATTTAGGGCATTATTATGGCATTTATCCATCGTTTTAAAAGTATTTTATCTGTAAAGTAACTAATTTTCCGACAAAGTCCCTTTTGTGTCTTTAGTGATAAACACTTCCCTATGGAGATATAATTTTTTGAAAATGGGTATAAAATTCCAACACTGACTTCCTGTAACTTAAAGACTCTACGTGAACAAAATTCATGAATATAGACGCAGTGCTAAAGAACAGTTTTAAAAGATTTAAAAGAAAAACAAATTGTTCAACCGGTTAATATATCAGAGGATGACCCGTATACAAACATATACTTGTACACATACTCACACACAAACATGTATACTATATTTAAGCTAGTGTGGGGAAGAGTATAGCGATTTATGCGAGTCGACCGCGAACGTGTTAAGGTGGTAGTATCGTATACTCCGCAGATGTACCTAATCAAGTGCACGCGCTGATAGCGGTGTTGGACTTGATGATAATGAAATGCAAAGATAAAGAGAGAGGATGAGTTGTAGAGATGAATAATTTTTGGGGAGTGGTGTCGAGGAAAGTTTTTTGGTATGAGTAATTCAAATTATGTATTTACTTATGTGACATAAACAAATATAATTATTGTAAAGAATTTTAGTGCCAAAATGTTGTGTATATGAAATCTGTTATTATACACGAATGAAAGAATATTTTTCGTGTTGTGATTGTATGGAACTTTCATAATTTACTATATATAGATATTATAATTTCCAATGTAAACAAGTAAATTGTGATATCCTTGTATAGGAATAGTTTTTAATCTGTAGCTACTGGAAGCGACTGCGTTTATTATATGAGCAAAAATATTTAAATAATTTATTAATTAATTTAATTAAATTTGAGCGACTTATTCAATATTTTTTTGGTTCAGCTTATAATTATGTGTTACTTAAACAACTCATAATTACATCGAGTGTATCAGTGAGTCGAATTAATCAAAATAACTATTGCTTAAATACATTTTTAAAATCCAAAATATTGCTTCTCAATTCAAGTGAACACTTATAAATTTAAGAAAGTTGGTTTCCATTCAAAGAGTAAAGAATCGCAGGTCCTTAAAGAACTAAAGTATTAATAAGACACTTAAACAACAATATTTTCAATTGAAATACAAATTTTCAAAATTCAATACCACCCAAAATAAAACAATTTTGTTTTTCATCTAAAAAATAATCCAAAACCACGATGAGTCTCGATATGACAGCACCGAAAAATGTTCGATATCATAATATACTTTTTCCTCCTGATTCATTTATACAAAACCATATCCCTTGTTCTTTCTTGCCTGACAATTTCCAGTCTCGTAAAAGGCCATTTGGTTATGAAAAAATCGCGGTCACAGTATCTTGCTGTCACAACATCCCTTTGTCCAAGCTTTCGTTCGCTATTATATATATATATATATAATAGCGAATATATATATATATATATATATATATATATACATATACATAATATACACAGAAAACAAACTCCCCGAAGTCGTTTAAGCTACGACTCGCCGAGTGCATAACCCGCGAGAAAATAATGGAAGTAGGAAGCGAAGAAGAGCTACCGTCTCGCTGTGGCGAAAAAATCGGCAAAGCACATTACGCGAAATCACAATGTTTAATGAAAATTGCGGCAGGCGAGAGGCCAACAACAGCTGCAAACGTCTCTGTAACCTCTTCTCTATATACACACACACATACACACACACACGTATATATATATACGTATACATGGATCGTGACGCCGGCGCAGCGGTATTCGGATTGCGCTCTTAGCGGTTTCGTCGCGATTTTTCCTCGGCGACAAAAGAGGGATATTTCGCTACTGCGCTTCATGCCGAGTGTATATATAACCACTGGTCAGGAGACGTCGACGCCGCAGGTCTTTCTTTTTTTTTCTTTTTTTTGCGTGAGATTGTTCTCGGTTGTATCGCAATATGGATGGATTTTCTACATGTCTAAAAAAATAAAGGAAACGAATTGTCGTCCTAACTGTGAATAGAGGCGTCGGTTGCGTAAAACGCGTTATATATACACCTGACAATATGCGAGAACTTGTTTGGATTTTTTTTTGCATCTTCATTGTTCTCCTCGATCTTCGCTTCAGCCAAAAGGAAATGTTCTTGTTGGAAACGGAAAAATACTATAGAATAGCTATTTTCCAATCACGTATTTGTATATGGGTATAACTGCTTTACATGGATTATTCTCTAGCGAATCGGTGAAAAAAAATTATTTTCAGATTTAAATAATAATATATTATTATAAAAATAGTATAAAATAATATATATAATATATTCACAGTAATATTAATGAATGAAATCGTAAAAGTGTCGAAAGTGATAGAGATGAATCCATAAAATTGATTCGTAAACTTGTAACTAATACAAAAGTTCGTGTAAACTTTATTTACAAGAATCAGAATGGAATCTCACGATTGCAGATATTATTATTAAAAATACATTAAAATGTACAGATTTAAGGAATGTAAAATTAGAAAATTCCAAAATTAATGTAAATCCCATAAATGAATTATGTTAAAATATTTAATAATTTAATAATAATCAATATTGCGTATAATGTGAAGAATATTCTTTTAAACATTTTTCCGAGGTGTACATATATCATAAAAATTTGAATTTCTTAAATTTTGATGTATTTGATAAGTTGACAATATTCCAAAA
The DNA here is from genome assembly GCA_018906985.1 of Apocrypta bakeri. Classification (NCBI taxonomy): domain Eukaryota; kingdom Metazoa; phylum Arthropoda; class Insecta; order Hymenoptera; family Pteromalidae; genus Apocrypta; species Apocrypta bakeri. The sequence goes on along the minus strand of JACCIA010000005.1, from coordinate 1,218,019 downwards.
CAACTGATATGAATAAATAAGTCCTTAAGCAATCAAAGAGATTAATTGATGAAAGTGTACCGTTACTTCGTAAATAGTGGGTTCGATCACTTGAATCATGCGATGAATACGAACAATGAATAGTTACAGAATTTGAATGAGCTATTCTTGTAATTCTTGCAGTACTTTTTGAATATTCATCACGTGATACAAGAATCGTAAGAATTACATGGATTGTACATATATATCATATTATATCGACAACGTTCCTGTGTTGCGGCAAATATGAAAAAGTTTTGTAATTAACGTTAACGATTTACAATATACTCATAATTGCATAAACAATATATATGTATATGTATACTGAGAAGTTGCTTTTATTGAAATAAGAGAAAAAATACTCGATTCACTCGATTTATTTGAATCTGAAATTATTTCCGTTAAAACGTTACTTACTATACACGAGATGTAATTAATTTTACTTCAATAATAATAGTAATAACGTTGAAATCCGAATTTCATTAGTTTAAAGTTCACATAGGAGTCCGAAGAAATGAAGCCGCAGATGCGCAAGCTATACTTGAACTTCGATAGATTTCATTAGTGTCGATAAATCCATTTACAGGTTTCTATAAATATTATATATCTTTTGTCAGAAGCTTTTATCGATACAGGTAGTTGTGTCAAATATCCAATGTTTATTGTAACGGAAAACAATATTTTCAAATTATTTCACGAGAATCGCTATTCCATAGTTTGATAACAGAATCTACGTCGAAATTGAATAGTCTTTCGAAAAAACTATTCAAAATTTGTTATTTTTAATCATTTTTCTATTCGTTCAAAAAAATCGAAGGTTTTTGGGGATGCGAGCAAAGCTCGAATTAAAAGAATATGCATCTACAACCTCGTTGTTAAATATATAATAAAAAATTTTAATTTTATCTCTAGTAGGAATTGACCATTGGTCCAGTACTGGATCAGTACTGATCTCCGGCCAACACTACTGCAAGCAGTACTAAAGTGATAAGATCGGGCCATACTTGAAAACCAGTGATGTGTTAGCACTGGGTCAGCATTGTGCTTACATTAGATTAGTATTGGGCCACTATTGGACAAGCATTCGTTAAAAGTTAAAAGACAAATCGTTAAAAGACCGGTATGATAATCCTCCTCATCGGAAAAAATCATTAGCGCGTAGACATACACATCCCAAACAGAAAAACAAAAAGAAATCCCGAGACGTTTCATAGAAGGGAGAAGGTAGAAGAAAAGAAGCATAGCGGGGGGGGGGGAGATAGATCGATATCACAATACGGATGTATCATACGTCACGAAGTCTGAGAGCGCAAGACCCATATATACTCCCACTTTCTGTTGTAGTTGTCTACATATACATCTGGTATACCTATATATACCGACATAATCGCGCTCTTTCGCCGAGACACGACTCGCGCCACGGTTAAGCGGCTCAGCAGAAGAAAACACTTGTGCAATCGATAAATCGTAAATTTCAGCAGCAGCATCCTCACCTCCGTCATAAATTAGTCGCAGCGCGAAAACGGCGAAATTCCGCAATTAATCAATTAGCAGCTGCAGCAAAAGAGAGAGAGAGAGATAGATATAGGTACCGATCCTCGTGAAAGGCGTCATTTGCCGTAGTTCAAAGAGACTACGTGGGTACCACGCAGAGCTGACCGTTTATATTCAAATTGCTTATAAGACAGCCCGAGGCCTAAATATGCGCCGGATAAATATCTTATTTATAATTTGCTATGTCAGGAATTAAGATAACCATCGGCTTTCGGCTAAATAATCTGTCTATCACGCGCATCGCGAGGAAGTTTGCCGATTTTTTTTTGTTTACGCAATGTTATCATACATATATTTATAGACAGAGTTTAGTTACGAAATGACATCTCTGGTGGACGTACGTGGTGGTAATTGCGAATAAATATCGGCTTGTACTACGTACAAAATGAGTTTGCGATGATAGTAGAAGTGCCGTTTGAAAAAATGCCGAATATGATACTTTTATTGCAGATTATTCGCAGTTTAGACCAAGCATGGATGGTCCGATTTTTAGTAAATAAAATCTGTTATTATTACCGATGTTGGTCGATGATTTGCTAGAAAACTGTCTGAAATGACTTCTACTGTAACTAGTCTGTTTATGGTATCCATAGACACAAGTAGCTTCAATAACGCGCTACAGTTACCCTTTAATAATATATTAATAAAGGATCTTGAAATTCTGAACGAAAAACCTGCAATATTTCCATACCGATTTTCTACAGCCAAACGATTTTGTTCGACCAAACGTACAAGCTTATTAACAGTATTTCGTTAACGTAGATTAAATGTTGAAGCAAAAATCAGTAATATTTCCATAGTCAAATTTTAGTCTAAACCTACAGCAGGATCGAGCATTTCGCCATGGACACACTATACGAATGGGACACAGTGGGAGTCGAACAAAACGACCTCCTACTATCTCAGACGCAAAAGAAGAGTAGAGGGAGCTTCGGTACAGGCGCGAGAAGTGAGCGGGGCAAAAGAAGAGTATAGGCTGATGCTGCTGCTGCTGCTGTGTTGCTGCTGTACACATAGGACTTTGTGTCGGATGCATCTAGGCTCTCTGTATACCATAACGTTGCACCTCTCTCGCGAAGTGAAAGTTAGATGTGTGGGCACGGGATGCGCACGAATTCATTTTTTCGGCCTCGCGAGCGCTCGGCTTTTTTTGCCTCCTTCCTTTCCCAGCTACACATGCGGCTGCACTGTGCGCTCTCCGAACGCTCCCTTAATGCCTTTAGCTCTTGGACACGATAATAGAGAACAGTAATGCGACAAGGAAGCTGAGATGTGTGTATACGTGTACGTGTACGTGTTTGTACGCGATGCAGGTTCATCGATTTTCCAAAGACTTTCTTTCTCGTCTTGAAGGAAGAGCAAGAGAGAAAGAGATTTCGTACTACCCCCCTTGGCGTGTTTTATACGAGCGACAGAGCTTTTTATGGCGCGATTATTTTATGCGAATGCAGTGTGTTTAGTATACGTATACGGTTTGAGATCCTTTGTTGCCGAATATATACCTCTTCGAGTAGTTCTTATGCGATAAATGATCTTTCCATCGATATTGCTTTTATATAGATGTACGTGTGTGTGTGTGTGTGTGTGTATTGAGTTTGGAAGCGACCGGTTACTTCTCTGGTCCATTCGCTATTTTCAAGAAGAGTATAAAATATTTATTGATTTTAATGTAACGAAAATTTACTCTAATCAAATTGTATTTAAATAATAAAAACGACGAAAATTAAATTTTTTAAATTGATTTATAATATCAGCGAATGGATTCGATGTCGAGATAACTTATTATTAATTTTGTGCAAAATTTTCGAATTTCATTAGTATTGTTCGAAAATCTATTGTTCGGTTTTGCTTTTATCAGTTTCGTAACAATTGATAGATTATGAATTCGAAAGTGTACACGACTACTATCGATAGGAACGAATATTGCTTACTTCGAAAAAAAAATCCAATATTTCGATTTTATCCCTTTAACTGTGCAATTCATTCAATTATTTCTTCTATACTTACTTTCGAGTAATATCGTTTTGACAATTGAACATGTTTTAAAAGCGATGAAACGATTTTAACAGCATTGGAAATAGGCAAATGAATGAATTATCGTTTGAAATAAAAATTAATCGAATAATCCTTCAATATATAATTAATGTTAAGTTATAATAATTAATAAGGCTTTATTGGAAAATTAATTTGAAAAAATCAAACTAAAGATAAATAAAAAGGATTCGGATATATCTAAAATATTTCTTTTTATACTCATACATAATATGAATTTATATTACATATATGAAAATCATCGAATTATTAACGTGCTACTCTGCAAATTTGAAAGAGTAAAAAATTCAATATTCGATGAAAAAAAACCTTACATCGTCGTATAATTAATTATGCAAAGTCTATGAAATTACAAGCGATCGTTAAACTAATAATTATAGTTTTCTGAAAATCGACTATTATTATTATTATAATTAGTATCCGTAAGCTGATTTATTACTATAAAAATTGTCTTTAAAATCCCTCGCCATCAGTGTCAAAAGCTTTGGTAAATCAAACCGATTAACAGAGGATTAAACGATAAACATAATTTATTTATTCCAAAAACTAAATTTTCAATCGTTCACGCATTTACACGATCCTGAAAACGAAGAATAAGTCAACTAAATATAAAAAAAAAACTATAACCCCGTGACCTACATTACAATTCGCCGTTAGTCTAAATATATCGCGCACGAATAAACGAAGAATTCTCTCTTAGGTACACATACGTGTCGCCCCCGAACTAGAAAAGTTCCTAAGGAATCTTCCCGACGAAATGCAAATTGTCGCATCTCCATATATATCTACACACACATACACATATGTATATTGCAGGAGAATCAAAGCGATCCGTTACACGTGATCGTGCACCATGGCATTGCAAAAAAGCCGGTCTGGCTCTCAATTGTATCCCCCAGCTATATAGTATACAATACTTACAACCTATACACATGCATATACACACACATATATATATATATATATATATATGCATGTGTCTATATATACATATATATACATATTACACGAGAAGAATCTACCGGCACTTTTACTTTCATCCCGTGAACGACTATAGTACTGTTGCTCAACTATCGTCGGTCATAAAGACCGAAGCCTATATAGGTACTAAGACTCAATTATTAAAGTTTCTCTATGCTGTGTGTAGGTGTGACGTTATCTTCGATAAATCGATATCTTTTCGGGGATAATTTTCTCTGCAAAGGACGCATACGCACACGCACGCGTATACACACATATATAGGTATGTGACTAAAGGAAAAAAAATCGGACGTTATCTAGAAGCGGAAGATGCAGCGAGAAATTCTCCGCGACAAAGCTATGTAGCGAGTAGAAGAAGGATTTTCTTTCGCCTCTACGTCGAAGAAAACAATGTACTGCATGCGCGAGATTGAGGGAGGGAAGCTATCGATCCTCGACACATAGCCGCGAAACAATGCCTGACGACGCGCTAACAAATGACGCCGAGACGTCAATGCCTTATCGAAGAGACAAGCTATTCGAGTGAGTGAGACTTTCGGTCAGCGGATTTTCGTTTGTTGAATGACACATACACACACATTATATATATATACATCTGTATATATCTATATATCTATATATAATATAGATAAATAGGTATATATATACATGGGCAATTCTCCGACAGAAAAATTGTTTATCAATAAATTCTTCTAAATAACTTGAAACTGTCCTTTAAAACTGGAATATTTTTTTGCATTGCTAATGAAATATACTTTTTTTATTGTTACAAAAATTACTCCGGAAGCTTTCTTCATTTAAGATCTCTCATTTTCACAGTAAAATATTTGCATATTATAATAGGTAAAAATAAATTATTTTTTTTATAAATAATTTTGAACTATGTTGACGCTAATGTAATTTTGAGATTTTTGTTCACCTATAGTTTCGATAAGACTGCCAAAGTGGTATTTGTTGTATTTTATGACTGTTTTCAATAATTTATTACATTTTTCACCAAAACGGATGTTTTTCTAAACTATACCTATATTAGTCGAAATCTATTTCTACCTCAAAATAAAGTTTATACGCATTAAATACAAATAATACTGAAAATGCCAATTTTCTCTCTCTGCAAGTATTAAATCGTCGATGAATCGTTTTTTACATACAAAATTCCAACGAACAAAAACAATTATTGACTGCTTACTTATATACATATATGTATACACAGCTTCACGAGTAAAGCATATTCAAAGCTGGAATATTACTATTTTCGGCTATTCTCAAAGGATGAAAATTAGATGAAAAAAATTTGACTGGTCAATCTGTCAGAGAATCACCCATATATATGCCCACACTCACATTACTATTATATCCATATCCACTCCTTTTCGAGTGTTCCATAGATATTCTTTTGTAATTTTTGTTTATCAAAGTCATCGAGTGGTGATCAGTCACGTAAAGATAACCCTTTCTCTCTCTCTCTCTCTCTCTCTCTCTCTCTCTCTCTCTCTCTCTCTCGAATCCCCGTGTAATTAGTCTTTTTCCCAAGAAAATACTCCACCGAAAGAAATCCTTATCCTATAATATAAGACATCTCGCATAGCAATTAGCCGCAACGAATTCTTTGTCTATCCGAAAATTTTGCAACGAATCCACCATCCGAGAAAGTCTAAACCTCACGCACACAAAAAATAATTTCTAACACTAATGCAAATATATGTATACCTAGCCACATCCATGCACACATAGGATAAAATGGACGAAGGAAAGCGCAGGTACTGTGGGCGCATAGGCAAATCAGCTGTAGGCCAATCAAAGGCTACGTAATGGAGATCGATAGCCTCGAGCCTCGATCTAACCCAAAGCGAAACGTGCGCGCTTGTCTCTCTTTCTCTCTACTACACACATACACACACACACACACTATATATGTATATATATATATATATATCCGTATAGAGCGAAGAGATCGCGCGCAGCATCCCACGACTGGCGTCCAAGCGCGATCGCCTTCTCGCGCGATTTATAGCCCGCGTCGCCGTATAATCTTTGCCGTTTCAGAAATTTTCATTTATATGTACGGGCCTGCACTGCTTCGACCTTTCGAACTTGCGAATAGCTGATTATATATATACATACATGCACCCGGTGAAATTGAAAGACTTCGCGATGTGGCTGCGTCGAAAAGATTTATATTCGACGAATATTAAGTGTGCTTTTGTAGGTCTCTCTATAAAATATATCTATGTATATCTATGTATATATATATATACATAGATATATGTGTGTATGTGTGTGCATGTATATGTAAATGTGTATATACGTGTGTGTGTGTATCGGATGTATTTATTGTAATGATTTTATTATACGACGCGTGTACAAAGGACCTTATAACGGTATCGATTAAACACTCGAAACCGGGGATCCCTTCCGGTCTTATACTTTATAATACACATTCACCCCCTGTATGTATACGTATTCCCCGGACAAACGGAGCATAAGACGAATACATATTTCGACTTGTTGCTCTAAGACCGACGTATACGTGTACGTGTGTATATATATATTATATACTCAAATCTATATATACGATCGGATTTCACTTGACCGCTAGAAGAAAAGAGAGAAAGAGAGAGAGAGAGAGAGAGAGCAAAAAAAAAAGATTCACGAGGGTCGACCTTTTCTATATATAAATGACATCAAACGGTCACTGTTTGCCTCGGAAAACCGACACATGTGTGTATACGTATAACAGGATACACCGCTGTATTTGTCCAGATAAGGGACGCACAGGTGGACGAGTGTCGTCCAGTGAGCGGCATCTCTCTGTTCCTCTTTCGTTTCCGCCGTTTCTTTCTTCATTGCCTTATATTTGCTCATAGCGATAACTCCCCGTGTATGTATGTATATATATATATATATATGTATGTATTCACTCCTGTATATATAGGTATATATAGGAGTGAGTCAGACCGCAGCTTTTATCGCGCCGAAGCAGGAAGAAAGAGAAAAGGAACACTATGGTAGTGTTGAACGTTTTATTAATTATCTCGTACGATCTTTTCGTTTGTCGGAGGTTTGTTAACGATTAGGCTGATACGCCATCTGCTGCGCGTATACTCACTCCGATCTTATCTTTAAATTTACAGGAAAAATTGGATTTTTTTCAAAGGACAATAATTGCCGATCTCCACGTTAAAAATATAAACAAAATCGCGGAAACGGACTTAAGGATTATTCAATCATATGTATATGACATTTTAAGCATTTTAAGAACACAAATGGCACTTTTTTGAAAAGGTTCAATCGTGAGTTTTAACACGAAAAAATTCACGACAATGACTTTTATCAATAGAAAAATGTATACGAAGATCTAAAGTTGGGAATCATGTTATGTTTCTAACTAGAAATCTGGTTCAATGTTCAGAAACTCAGATTATTTGAAATAACTATATAACTACTAATATAACTTCATTCCCAAGTTCAGACTTCCATAGACACTTTTATAATAGTCGAAGGTTTCTTCAACAATCAGCCCTGAGAAGTTAAAATTTTTGAAAATTGGCATTAAATGCCAACGTTGACATACTATACAGCCTGATTCCCAACTTCTGACACTTTTGTATCTATCGAAGTAATTCTCATTCATTTTTTCACCATAAAACTTTGAATTTGAAGACTTTGATAACTAAGGAAATTCTTGTGATCTATATCTACCAGTTTGACTGTATTACATTTGTAAAGTTTAACTAATTTAGAAAAAAGCATAAACTTCCATTATTAACATCCTGTAACTAGACATTCATGAAAAAAATCTAAAAAAAATCCTGAAGGTGTATATATATAGTGCCAAACAGAAGATTCGAAATATTTTAAGAAAAATAAACGTTTGACCGGTCAGTCTGTCAGAAAATAACTCATATATATATATATGAGATATACTCATCTCTCTCTCTCTTTCATCTTCGGCGCGATATTATTAATCCCTTCGAGTGCCGCTCTCGGCGCGGCTTTTCACGCGCTTCGACACGAACGGAGCAGTATAGGTATAAACACGCATAGACATATATATATAGATATAGATATGTATACAGAATGGCGCGCAATTCGAAAGGTGAATTCCCATCGCTCGCGAGCTAGCTCTCCGTCTATACCTATAGACGAGGACTTGGACTCACTCCGGAGAAAGGAAGATTCCCGGAGGATTTAAAAATGCCGCCGGGGAGTTCGCGCACAACAAAACTCTCGCTGCAACGGAGAGTACCAGTGTCTACGTTATATATACACTGTCCAAAGAATATATCGCGCCGCGTGATGGATCGAATGCGTTACGTACATACCGAAGTTTCTGTTACGTTATATTCTACATTATAGACACTTCTTTTTTTTTCTTTTTTTTAACATGCATTATACGCGTGAAATAGACGTTGTAATCAATTTATTCGTTTTGCGATTGCAGGCTTGTTTTCCCGCGCGATTTCTGTACGTGTGTTATGTGTTTGCGCGTATGTGTGAAATTTCTAACCGGGAAAAGTAAAAATTTCGAAAATTTATGAGAACAAGAACGCGCGAACCGTGCTCGCAGTGACTTGCCCTACTATTTCAAAGACATTGTAATGAATATTTGATTCGTATGATTGACGCTTCGATTTCTTGCGCTACCCTCACTATGTTTATACGTGAATTAATACTTTTTAATTAACCTAGATTAGTCGAAGCACATTTGATTATACATATCGTTTATATCAATTCTACAATATAAACACTGACTTGTGAGCTAATTTTATCCATTGGCTCCTTTCAAATCTTGCGGATTATGACATTTCTATTTTGCGGTGTAATTAGCAACGATGACTTCTTCAACCATAGGTATATATTATAAGTCATTGAAATCAATTGTTGATATCATAATTTTTTTTTTCCTAAACAATGTAATACGAATTGAGTGTATGCACTGAACAACAATTTTTTGATTAAAAACATTTATTTGAATTACAAACCAATTTGTTAATCGAAATAAATGTATATTTATAATTCAAAAAAATTCATTTCCTTCGGTTCTTGATCGTCAATATTTCTCCACAAAAAAAAAATTACGCTATAATTTGGTCAGCCGATGTCCAATTTCTGGTGACAATACTTATTCATTAAAAAAACCTACAACAGCATAAACTACTACGAAACACGCGCCCGTCTCCGTCAATGCGAATCTCAGTATCTGTACATATACAAATAAACGATCCGGAAAATCTTCGGACATATATGCCTCAATCGGTATTTTCCTTTGGCGCTTAACCGAAAAAAGAATAAAAAAAAAATCCTCCGAAAGCGTGTCTTAAGCTCATCCGTGACAAATTACGGATCGTTTCACGCCTGTAATATGCCTGCTCACGTCGCGCGACACACGATGTGTAATATGTGAGCATCGGATGCGCTCTTGCGCGAGAGACTGCACCTTTTGAGCCACAGCGGTGGTGGCGGCAACAGGACAATGGCCAAGAGAAGAGAGTATCGGAGTCGTGGCAGGAATAATGCCTTTCGGGATTAGGTCGTCTATATATGTTATGTATATATATATATATATATATATATATATATGTATGTATGTAGGTATACATATATAGGTATCGGAAGATGGACCGATGGACGATGGACCACCCTGATCTATATGGGCGTACGTGTGTGCTTTGGGTGAAATCGCGTGGAATCGCGGAGGATTAGCCTTACTATGTCCGGGCTATTATTCTTTCGCGTGTTTATTTTTCGGTTTGGAGAATTTTCGGGCTGGCGTTTGTTTAGGAGGAGAGTTTGTGGTCGAATTATGGGTTTGTTCGATTTTGCTAATTTATGGACGGTTTCTTTTTTTTTTTTTTTTTTTTCATTTTTTTGTAATAGATTTTTTTGATTCGATATGGCTGGTAGGTTAAGTAAATCATGATTTCTAATCAGTGAATTATGGATGTTTTAGCAAACATTGGAAACAATTTCTTCCGTTGTAGGAAATTAAAAATTAATCAATTTAGTCGAGCTTTTAAGCGTCTGTTGATTTGATAATATTTAATAATTTTAGAGATTAATGTTGTATTAGTGATGACTGAAATTATTATATACATCATCAATAATCATCTTTTAATTAATTCAGTAATATCTGCGGATTTTTTGTATGTATTATGAGTTTTTTACTTTATGATTTCTTAAGGAAGAATAAATTATATTATCATACTTTACGTGGGAATTAAAAATAAAAAAATAATTTAGTCTTTACGCCTCATTGATTTATATGATAAATGTAAATTTTATTGGCGTAAAAAATTAATTATAATGAATATCAAATTTCTAAGAAGTTATTCAAAATTATTGACTAAAAAAATTATCAATTGTTAACTGACAGTCTATTTTGGTAGATTATGATCGTATTGTTATCAAAATATTGTATATTTTCAAAGTCGTTTAATTATAAAATGAGGCAGTTTCAATTATAATAAAAAAATATAAATATTTAAATAGTTTGAAAGTTATAGTAATTTAAACTCTACTTTTTTTAGTCATTCATTTGTTTTTTATTTAATTATTTTTATTTCTGAATTGACCAAGTATTTTTCATTGTCAAGCTGAGTGAAAAAAATTAATTTCTTATTGTAATGAGTAAAACTATTTAATAAACTATATTAATACATATTATGTCAAATTCTTCACAAAACATAAAATAATTATTACGTTTTTGATAATAAGTTGTTTTTCTTATAAAAGACCGCAGTTGATTTGCTTTGATAAAGACGTATTTACGCAAATAAAATTATTGGTATCGCTTTCAAAAATTTTTCTTCATAGTTCCACAAAATTGAATAATAATATTTTTTACTAATCTTTAAAAACTGCTTATGATAATTTGTTATAAAAATTAAAAAAAAAATGTGTTCAATGATACACCGGAATTCATTTACTCTATTTCAGATTAAATTGCACAATTACTATTTCTAATTTTTGTTTTAATGTCTGCAAAAATTTCGATCCAATAGCATATATTGAAATAGTCTTTTTAAAAGTGTTCACTGAAAGTCATGAATATGCACTTTTTCATTAAGTATATTATCTCCACTTGTTCAAACAACGAATAGACATTAGCAGATAAGGAATTTTCACTATTTCAGATTCACACAGTAGTTTGTCAATTATCGTCAGACAATTTTCATGACATAAGTGTAAAATAAAAATTTCTCGTTTCGTTATCCACGCTATATTTACAAAATAATTCGATTTCTTGCCCAAGCACATTTTGAATAAATTCAATTAACCAAAACATCGAAACCAAGCAATTCACAACACAATCAAATGCTTTCTCCTCGTAACATTACCTCAAATTGACTTTTAACCCGACACCAAAACTCTCATCCACAAGATAAACGCACTTATAAACCACACAATACGATGGGGTTATAATCCCTGGCTATACCTTAAAACCATCAAACACCTTCATTTAGAGTATAAAAAAAAACCCTCAAAATCAAACTACTCCATTCGAAACGAAAACACATCGAGTCCCATAAATAACCTTCCTGTCAGGCGCAATAAGTTTCCCCCTTTGGCTACTTATCATCGCCCAACGCAAATTCAATTTCGGTAATTTCACCGCACCGAGAACTCCCCGTGGAGACTTCGAAAAATCCTACTCGATCACGTACGTACATAAAACCCCCATGCACACACATATACATGTGTATATGTATACACCTATATATATGGATCCATATATATAAAAGTTCGATCAAATTCGATATTCGATACCGGCATTCGTTGAGCACATGTATCCTTCAAAAAATTAAGCACATCTCCCGTCTATATAGGAAAAAGTCGCGGTTCCCATGGTTTGTAACGGGGGTTCGCGAGACACACGGGGCTATTTGAAGGAGATCTCGTTTCAATTGAAAATCAACATCGAATACGGACGGAAAGTGAGACAAAGATGTCGGCGGCGCGACGTTTAAAAAAAAAACACATATATACCTTTCGGCCTAACGGATTCCGGGGTTGTGCCGTAGAAAAAGATCGAGGGGTGAGGATACATAAAAAAGCTGCGAGGAATGAATGAGAGAGAAAATAAAAAAAAAATTCAATGTTCCGTTTTTCCAATGCGGATTGAAGCGTCCGCGTACAGCCTACTTCTCATTCTCTGCCCCTCGAGTCATCGCGTTTACAGACACACGTGTCCTTATCTTTACGATATTTGCGAGTATTATCTCGGCGACCGCGATTTTTCGACATCGGTTTCTTTTTTACTCACTGCGTCATTTACGTTATTCCAGACTCTCGGTGAGTCTTTGCTTTTTTTTGGGGCTTCTCTGTCGACGCGGAATTAATCTTCGCGCTAAGAGAGACTTCTCTCTTGAAGAATTGCCGGGAGATAAAGCGATTCCGGGAACTTTGTGCTGCAGTCGTCGACGATTAGACGCACGAAATGACTTTTCTGCGCGCGATTTTTCAACTCTAAACGCGTGTCTATATAGTCTAGTTCGAGGTCGATGAGTCGTTTTTTTAACGTACATTTGGTAAGATTTTTCAATATGAGGAAAAAAGAATTTGGAATGGAGGGGGGGGGGGGTATAGATATTCTTTTCCTGGTGTTTCAATGGTTGTAATTAATAATCTAACATTTTCTTACGAAGATGAACTTTTTTTCTTGAACTTTTTACTAATTTTAAAAGATTTTTGTCTATAAGAAAGTCTGTATTTTCTGAGAATAAAATCTGTTAAATTTACAATACAATACATTTTTTCACGTCAGCTGTCATTTTCCTTCATTAAAAAAAATTCTTAGTGTTAAAAAAAATCTTTTCCGTTATTTTCAGAAATAGAGAATACCTTTCGAAGAAGTTTTTAGTAGAAACAAAAATTCTATGGCAACGATAAAATACTTTGAAAATGATTTTGGGCAAAAAAATTAAGTTCTTCTGTTTATTTTTATTTTCCAGTGATAAATCATGATTTGGCAAAATATTAAATTCGACCGTTGAAAAAAAAAACGATTTTCAAAACACTGGAATATGTATTGCTTAAGGTATGTTTATAAAAAAAATATTTAATAAGACGTATCGGAAGTTAATGTTAAATTTTGGGTTTTTAAATTCCGAACCTTTAATGATGTTATTTATATGTAATTTTGAACTATCGAATCGTATTTTATTAATTTATTACTAAGTACATTTTGTCTATCAAAGTGCATTACTACCATGTTTGAGCTCAATCTATCCATTGGTCGACTTTGAATCCTACGGTGAGTGAATTTTCAACTTTTTATTGTAACTAGCTATCGAAGGAACTTATAGACGAGCTAGACCTTTCAAATTCAAAGTAATACTATTTTCTATTATTAGAATATGTATGTAAATTATAACATCGTTATAAATATTTAAAATTATGAATTTAATCATTTACATTTCAAAGTTGTCTTGTCCCCTTAACATAGTTCAATTAATCGACATAGACGTATCATAATTTGAGCTTTGAATCTGTACAACGAACAGTATAGAAAAAGTAAATAGAGTCGTTCGGTCCACTTTAAAACAAAGCTGCTTATCAGATAAATGCTTTTTCGATATATATACACGCGCGCGTATACATGAGGGCTGTCCAGTGCAGTTTCTGATGAGACGCTGCGATTAACTTCAAACGCGGGGACGACATAGCTGACTTGATTTCGAAGAACGAAAAAAAAAGTTGAATCAAACGGTGTATAAGGCGTGTGCGAGAGAGAGATAGAGAGTTGTTGAAAAAGCCGAGAGGAAAAAATAAAAAGTTTGAAGAGGACAAAGGGAGCCTTTTTTCCGGCTGTCTCTGTGCAGATGTAGAGCAGCACAGAGCGCGGTCAGGCAGTTCTATCTTATCGCGAGTAACCCCCGAGGAAAATGTGTGTGTGTGTGTGTGTGTACACAGAACTGGGCGAAATCCTAGTGCACCTGCTAACTCGATAATGTTTTTTGGATTGACGATTTTGAACGTTATTTTTTTCTGAAAAATCGTTGGGAAATTCAAAGGGAGGAGGTTTCTCGATTGTAAATATTACAATCCTATGGTTGTGAATTTTCTATAGTTAAATACATAAAATCAAATAATTAATGGAGATTTCTTTTGATCGTTGTTGTTTTTAGCAATAATATTATTGCAATTGCCATTTTATTGTTAATGAAATAAAATAAACAGAATTTCTATTATTTATTTTGTTTTTCGTTTTTTGGTAATAATTGTACTGTTGTAAATATATCTATGATCAAATAATTAATGCAAAATTTGTTTCTGTATAAGATTTTTAATTAAAAAAAAGTATAAACTATCCTAAGTAGTGTACTTTGACTATTGAAAATATCAAATATTTCATATGCACTTATTTAATTTTAGTGAATTATTTTCACTTAATGAAATAATTATCTTATTATTATCTGTTAACATTATAATGCACTTATTATAAACAAAAGTAGCTGATATAATATTGTTATTCTCAATATTTACAGGATAGTTTATTTATGTAACCACAATTTCGTAATCCACTTGAACATATAGAATAATTGTGTCAAAGTAGCTATAGAACTACCTTCGAACATTCGATGACATTCTAAATTCTACATTTACATAAATATATAATACAATTTTCTAAGCAGTTTAAAGTTGTACATCGAATTACATTTCTTACAAACAAAAATGAAAAAATTCTTACCCACTATAGGATTTACGTACGTTTCATGTGTATAACGTCAAAATTAAACCGAACAACATAATAGTATTTTAATAACTTAATTAGGAGTTTCACCGCTATTGACGCCAATTAAAATATTTCATTTACTTATAGCCGTAAACTACATTGATTATAAATGTATTCCTACACCAGTTGGATGCAAAAACCGATATCGAAGATCAAAACCGATCATACATCACTTTATAGGACGGGTTCGAAATTCAAATTAACGAGACACAATTTGAATTTAAAAAAGACCATACCCTCGTTATTTACAAGATAAGCATACACACACACACACATATATATAGTTTAAAAAGGCGATTCCTACTGAAATAGATGAATATTACCTGCCACTGTATCTAAAAGATAACGACTTAGATCGGTAAGCTGTCGTAAGACACTTTTCGAAACTGCACTGGACGCGCTGCAACACTTTATGGAATAATTATTTTCTTTACAGGCAAATGCAAAACCTATGTACTTTTGCGCCTAAGGTCTTGTGGCACTTTATAGCCCAGACCGTTAGACTTTCACTGACTTTACATATGACACCACCGCGTATGGTGTATAAAATCGTTTATTATATACTAGAATTTATTTTTTTTCTCTTCTTCTTCTTACAATACGCTCACTTTTTACAATACGAATACATTTCTTACTTCTATGTCGGTTGGAAGAAATGCACTTTTTATATACGCAATGACATACTCTCACTCTTTCGCGAAATCACTGTCAGTAAAAAAATTTTAAAAAAATTTCGTACCCATCGGCAAATGATTTATCTTTTAAAAAACAAAAAAAATCACTTACGTACATAGTATTGACTATGAAATTATGGATGAGTTTACTATTTGGTAGTGTATAATCATTATTTGTAGAAAAATTGAAACGACGCGAGTGTGAGAGTAGTAAATAAGTCAAAAGAAATTGGTAAATTTTTAAAATAATGAGTTGGCTCACTAGTAACTGGTAACCAGTCGCTGAATACTGAGAAAGATTTTGAAACTTTCGTTTGTAGAAAATGTAATCAAAATTTTTTTTAACAGTACAAATCAACTTACAACTAGATACAATAATAGTAATTGTTGTACAGTAGTATACATACGCACAATTGGTGATTTATATTAAAAGATGAAAAATGAATGTTCATTATAAAATATATAAAGGAATGTATAATAAAGGAATTTCGTTACAAAATACAAAAAAGTAAAGCAAATTCCCCCAAAAGAACTTTCAAAGTGTAAACTACCATCAAGTTAAAATTATATGAACAAAACCACACTGTTTATGCAATTTAATAAACAATAAAAAGCGAATCTCTCGCTATATCGAATTTCGAGAGTTATATATCATCATTGGATAATTAAGGAAAAATATAATCCGCTGATCGCCCGGAGAGTCTACATAAATACAGACTTCACAACGCGTTGCGGCCACGAGTCAGAAACCTCTATACACACGCGCTCGTCGTTCTCACAGAAGCATCAGACTTTCTCTGTTCGTCGTGGATTTTTGCCCCCTCGCGCCGCCGCTCTATTCGTATACACGGGTCGTGCCACGAGGTCAGGAATGCCCTTAATAAAGTAACCACGCCATAAGAGTTCCCGCTCTCGCTCCTTCGCACATATATATATGTATACATACACATACGCGATTTATGAACAGCAATAGGGAGAGTGAGAGAGAGAGAGAGAGAGAGAGACAGCTTCATGACTGCGGGGGAGAAAAAAGGTAACAATGTCCGCGAGTGTTCTATACGTTAGAAATCGTAGATGAGAAAAGTCGCATGTGGTGTATATATATATATATACTGCTAGTGGTGCTGGTGTACTTGGATAATTGAGACCTGACGCGTATCCTGCTGCTATGTAATTATCGAAGTGATTCGCGACTAAATTACACGTGGCTCGCGGTGCTCCTGCTGCTTCGACTTTTTTTTGTTTATTTTCTTATTGACGATGCCGCGCGTTAGCAACGCCAACTTTACTGTGGGCTAAGAATCGCGAGATTAGATTTTGCACGTATGTGTGCGAGAGAGTAAATAATTTTTTTTTTTTTTGGTGATGGTAATTTACTTTTTTACACGTGTGTAAAATAAGTGTGAAAAGATACGTTATTGTTTGGTTTTGTCATTATTTATTGGTTAAACTAAATTACTAGTGGTTGTGTATGATTCGGAGTAGAATCAAATATTTCAAAATCTGGCGCCTTTTTTTTTAAGTAACCAATACACACATGGCTATATGATTTGTTCACGTTACACATATAAAGAGTTAAATTTAAAAAAAAATTTTTTTTATAATTACAGTTTCACACAGACTTTTTTAATAGTTCAATATTACTTTTAATACATTTTGTTAATATTATAACTTAGTTGCGCATCTAATAATTAATTCAGCGATTCCATACGTACACTAGAAAATCCAGAGACATAAAATATAGTTTATATATACGTTGTTGCCAATTCAGATACATGCTTATGAATAAAAAATTCGTAAAATGATCTAATTTTATGTTTAAATAAATTAACGATTCATTTGCAATTTGTTTCTTTTAAAACATCGAATTTTTAATAAATTAATTTAATACTATTTCAAAATCATAACAGCGTATTAAACTATAACTTAAAACTACTTCAGAACTTCAGAATATCATTTATCTTTTCAGATCACATCCAAAATTCTTGGTTTTTGCTTACACGAAAAGGGAATATCTCTCAATGTGTATACCTTACAATCATCTTGAATGACCGAATAGACAGATAATACTATACCAGGTATATATACAGTTATAATTTAAAATTCACAACCGGGCATCAACGTACAGCTGAAAAGCTCAAGTCATTAGACCAACCGAGCAGATACATAAATATCTGATATACAAACCTCAACTTTCCCACCGTCACGTCTTTACACAGAGCCGTACAATTTTTTCCGTAATTGGCGTTACAATGAAAAACATTATCTAATATCAGATGAAATTCCCAGATATACAACATACCGAGACACGATTCATTATTTTATATCAATAATAAAGAAAAAAAAATAATAAAATAAACATTGTTTTCTTTTTCACTTCGGTTTTACGAGTCAATTGAAAAATATCTCACCAGCTCGCTAATTACTCCGCCCGTAAACAATAATCCAAGTCAACTCCAAACACTCCGCCCACTAATCAACCTCCGACACAGGACTTTACATTCTTCCCGGCGTACTCGCGTCGGACAATTAAAAAAAAAAAAATTAAAGGAGTTTCTTTCGCGGGGGTTGCGTGAAGAGAACAGAAAAAAAGGAGGGGACATGGAAGGGGTCGACCTTGCGACGTCGGCACACAATTACGGCTAATGAAACGGGAGCATAGCGTCACTATATATATATAGATATATACACGCCTATACTATACCATACATATATATTATATATATATATGCTGTATAGTGTATACAATATATACATGTATTAAATGGTCGGAACGCGGTGTAGATCGCGCGAGTGTGATAGAGCGATTTCGCAAAGAGGTGCGGACGCAAAATCGCGGTAGCCGTATTACGTATTACAGTTGAGTTATAATAGTGTGGAAGGTAATAAGGGACTCCCCTGCGGGGGCCAAAACTGGTCACGGAGAGGAAATCGGAGCGCGCGATTTCTTCGGAAATGAAGTGTGTAGGCGCTGGCTTATCCGCTTAGCTGATCACACTTGACAAGTTTCTAATTGATACAACAGTGTAAACGAGTCAATTTGATTTTTTTTTCATTCTAAACCCTTTCGAAAGCCGGATTATGTACTCAGAGTTTCTAATTGTTATACCACTGTAAACTAGTTAAATAGTTAAACATTTTTTTTAGTTTAAATCCCTTCGTAAACTTCGATAATTTTCAAATTCATTTACATTTTTTAAATCTCTTCCACAATAGTGTAGTATTCAATAGGTTGGTCAGACTCAATAGGTTCCTAATTGTTACACTAATGTACCTGAGTCCATTTAAAATTTTTTTTAGTTTAAACCCCTTCGAAAATTGTATAATTGCTAGTGAGCTGATAAGACTTGACGAGTTCCTAATTGTTATACGCTACTGTAAAAAGAGTCAATTAAAATGTTTTTTTAAATCTCTTCGAAAACAGTATCATATTTAATAAGCTGATCAGACCTGCCAAGATTCTAATTGATACCTCGCAGTAAACGAGTCCATTATAATTGTATTGTTCTTTTATTTTAAACTACTTTGAAAAGCATATTCAAAACAGGCTATCGTCGCGGAGGTAATTAAAGATAAAGTATTCCGACAAAGGAAGGGTACACATCGCTGTTCACGAGTTTATGTGTTCCGGTCAGTCGACGCTTCCTCTTTTCCATATACATACATAAATACATAATACATACATACATACATATATACATATATATATATACACACACATAAAGAAGTAAACCTGAAAGAAGTTTTCCCAGGCCAAAGCGGGCGGGTATGTACACGCGTGTGTGTGCGTGTATCAATTCAGGCTTATCGCAACGCAAGCAAGTGCACTACTGTACGGCTCATTCTCACCATTAGTAGCGCCTTCCGCGCTTCCTCCCGACGAAGAAGAAGAAGACGACGACGACGTTCCCGGCGGTCTCTAACGAGAGATTTTAACGAGAAATCGCGCCAACGCGATATATGTATATATAAGCGTGTGTGTGTGTGTGCTCCTCATCTGCGAGCGAGGGCAACTTTCACGCGGCCAGCTTATAATCAATGTGCAACTCGCGGGAGTGAGCTACATTTTCACCCGCTGTGATGATCTTTCCGCTCTGTACACGTGAGACTTTTCTCGCGGTACATGCAAGAGAGAGAGAGAGAGAGATAGAGGTGAGAGAGAGGAAAGTGGGGGAAAGAGCTACTGTCCGCGGAGGCTTTCGTCACGCGCGGTGAGTTTGCCGATTTTTCTTTTTATATTTGGTTCCATGCTTGAGTTTCCTAAGATGTAGATTTGCAACTGTGTGTTGTGTGTCTGTATGACAGGTTGGTCGGTGACCTTTATTGAGTTTTGGTGGAGGTAGTTCTGAAATTGTCAACATTTTTTGGAGCGATTCTGAGTTGGTGGATATGGTTTGATTTTTGTGAGAGAACGGGTTTGCTGTTTAGTTCTGGATTATTGTCCTTTATTTATGGTTCTTTATTGAGTCTTATCTATTGTAGTTCTGTAATTGTCCTGAATTTAGCGAGGAAATCAGTTGTTTGTTGATTAGTTCTGGATTGTTGACCTTTATTTATGGTTCTATATTAACTTTTGTAAAATTGTAGTTTTTCGATTGGTTTAATTATTTTAAGAGATTTTGAACTAATTGATGTGATTATTTTTTTAATGAGTAGATCTTTCGTTTGTTGTTTAGTTGTAGATTATTTTTGGTTTATAGTTTGTGTCTATATTTTTAGTTAGTTGATCTTTTGTTTATTGTTTAACTGCGACTTCAAGTATATTTAAGTATATTTGCTTCAATTAGTAAGGTAACGACGAAATTCATTAAATTTTTAAGTGTCTGTTGTTTAGTTCTGGTTTACTGCACATACTTAACATTATACTGGTGTTATTTAGATTTAAAACTATTTTGAATATTTTATTCTTTTTTAATCCTTACTGAAATAATGAATCTTAAAAATCGAGCAAACTATTCAAATAAAAACTCCAAAATTAAAAAAAAAAACAGGCACATCTTATTAAATAACGTTCTATAATCTACAGTCAATAAAAAAATGTAGCTTTCTAATAACTCGCCATACAGACATAATTGAAAAATCTCTCCACACAATATTATTTCAATATAGAGCCTCGGGACAACTCGTTCTGTCGGATCTACTGGACACATATAGCAACATTAAATAATAATAAAAAAAATCATTTTAACATAAATCTCACAAATTACAC
This sequence comes from Apocrypta bakeri, assembly GCA_018906985.1. Classification (NCBI taxonomy): domain Eukaryota; kingdom Metazoa; phylum Arthropoda; class Insecta; order Hymenoptera; family Pteromalidae; genus Apocrypta; species Apocrypta bakeri. Next base: position 1,196,793 of record JACCIA010000005.1, on the reverse strand, counting down.
ATCGATACTTGCCAACATCCAGAATCTCGCAAATGCACCTTAGAGCAAAAAAAGACGGACACATAAAAGAAGTATAATAATCCCGGGGTTAAAGCTGTCATTCCAAAGCGGGAAATTAGCGCGCTCGCACATCCGCAGTAGCTCCTATAGAGAGCTGCGAAGAAAAATCGGCCGCGGAAGCCGATCCGCGCATATGCAAGAGAGTATACGAGCTCGAAAAGAAGGGATATACACACAAACACGCGTCTCCACATCCATACATACATAGGAGTAAGGATGCGAGGGCGTGAGACTCCTTGACTGTGGGAGAGTACAGCGCATTGTAGAAACTTGCCGAGTGCAAAGAAACACATAGTGGGGGTCTAGAGAGCAGAAGCAGAAGCAGCTCCTTCGTGTGAACTGACCACACGGGTCACGTGTATATATATATGCTCCTATTATCATTTCCCGGCAAAGAGCAGAGAGAGAAAGAAAGAGCGAGAGAGAAAGAAGCCTAAGAATGAAATCTAGATCGCCGGAAGCCGCTCATAATTAACGCAACGAGTGCATATAGCAAGAGGGGAATCCCCCCTCCTCCCATCCAAAGTCGCGGGCGCGCGCTCTTTCACCTTTTCTTTACTGTATATACGTCGTCATATATTATATATATAGGTGTACATAGAATGCGTAAAAGCAGCAAGGAATGAAAATATCAACGAAGACAATGCGAGAGATTCAATAGGGCAGCTTTCCAAGCCGTATATCAGAGGAGATTTTCAATGCGCATATGACCGCGATCGCAAAATATACCGCTTCGTAATAGCACGCACGGCATTCCTTCTATCGCCTGTCACTTTTCATATTGATGGGATTTATTGTTTTATAATTTTTTTTTTTTCGTTCTAGACGAGAGAGCAAGGCTTTGTATAATCGAAAGGAAATTGCTTACGTAAAATCGGGTTTCGCGGCTCGGGTATTGTTAATTTTGTTGCTTTGTTTGTTGGTGGGGGTTGGAGGTATTGTTGTTAAAAAATATGTTCCGAAAAATTTCTTTAGCTATATTCTAAAGTAGAAAAAAACATTTGGTCGTATTAAAATACAGAATTTTCTTGGCTTAAAAAAATATTTTTTTAAAATCAATAAGTGCATTTATGTCAATGTAATGTGTGCAATTTTGTGTAAATCTAATATTTTTCTTTTTAAATTCTATAAATATTTATTCCGAGTCGACAAATAATTTCGTATGAATAACGATTCAGTTAATTTCAACAAATATTTATTGATAATATCCAGAAATCAACAAATATGTTATTGGTTTATTAAAAAGTCAACTTCTTTCAATTAGGACTATTCAAAGCAGTAATTTTTCTTATTCTAACAAATATTGCTTTAAGTGCAGGATTTTAATGTATCGTTATTAAAAAAATGTATAAGTAAACAAATTTTAATGTGTTACTAGTTTATCGAATTATCGTGCCGATTTGAAGCAATTATTATTAAAAAATTGAAGTAAAAGCTAGCTTTGTGGCCTATAAGAGAAATGAAACTATTTCTGGCTGAGGGAAAAAATACATGAACTCGATGCGGGTTTACTCGTCGCGGAAATTTATCGTTTGATATCGCGCGCGATCTCGAACTTCAACGGATTTCTCGTTTGCACATGTACATGCTATATAGGATAACAGTGCTTTTTCCCGAACAGAGAAACCTGTACCGATATTCGGATTCAAATTGATAAATCATACTGTCTTTTTTACATTTTCCAGACATTTTTAGAGCTTAGTTTTCTTTTTTTATACTGTTTAAAATAAATA